>JBBELK010000615.1:0-600000 GCA_037783545.1 Henricia sp. BOLD:AAB3569 | reverse complement strand
CCGATTTTAGATTTTTACATTGTGACTAGGGGGCAATTTCATGGCGCTGCTAAGCACAAAAATTGCTTAGCACAGGATTCGTTCATGCTTCATTTTGCAAAAATGGATTGCCAGCCAAAAACGTAAGTGATGTGTATTGAAAGGTATTCTCCTACTCTTGCGAAGAACACAAGTTGGCGTATAATTTTGGCTTGTAATCCATTTTATAAAGCAAATAAATTCTATGCTAAGCAACTTTTTGTTTTTAGCAGCACCATGAAATTGGCCCCTGCTCCCATGCTAAGTGGCACCATGGCATGTGTAAGTTAATCATTGCATAACCAGTCATGGCCAATTGTGTGATAGCCTGGTCTTGGTCTCGGTTTTGGACTACAAGTCTCTGTATTGTTCTGATCTTGGACTGTCGGTCTTCAGTCATTGTCTCAAACAGCCTATTCTTCACTACATCGCGGTCAATTCACAACACGAAAACAAAAACACAGACTTATAAGTCCAAGCCAGCATGTTGCAGGCATGCAACTTTTTAGCGGATCAGCTGATTTCCTCTTTTTTGTTTCCTCATCTGTCCCATTGAAAATTGAAAAACACTGTACAAAGATAGAGATTTTTGGCATTTTCCTCTTTTTTTTGTAATTACACAGTCGCATGCCTGATGTTGACAGGCCACCGCTGCGCTGGTGGTACTGACCCAACTAACTCTGCGTTACCACCCTAAGGCATGTGGCCAGGATTTGATGTCAAGTCTCGCTACTGAATCGTATCCTTATGTTTTTCATCCTACCTTTTCATTCTTTACTTGGTCCTCAGGTGCTGCATATCCAGTTGTTCTGGCTGCACCCCTCAGTGCAGCTTTGGCCAGGCGTTACGAAACGGTGAAAGTACCTACAATTTCGATCAAGAATTTTGACAAGCGAGCATTCATCGATTTTTGGGCAACCAAGATCAGGTACTTCAAAGGACAGTTCATCACGATTGCATTATTCCAAACGGTGTTGGGAATTATTATCGCTCGCTCTCAGATGCAAGTCTTCAAGGAATATCTCAGCAAGACACCTGTAAAGGTTGAAATGGACTTGAATGTGACTGAAAACAGTTAGGGGCTAAATTGGAGGAGCTGATCCATTTTAACAGATATTAAACAGTTCAGGCCAATGCACCTTTGGTTCCATCCTGCGTGAGTAATACGTACTTTCTCCGCTTACGACATTTCTGGTGGCTTTACAATTTTGCATTTTCTGAAGGTGACGCATTCAGTGCATGTACAGCACCATGTTAAAGAGCATCTGCAATGACATCATTTCCTTTTACATACTAAGTTGGCTTTAAAAGTGCGTGTCAGCAGTTTGTGAGAAGATTTGTGACCCTCCACCATGTGTCAAAATGCCGGACACTCAAATAAACATGTGTTAAAGATAGTATACATGATTGGTAAACTGTTACAAATAGTTTTATCCCCCTGTGTGATTGAAGATATGCATGATTAAAACCAACCTGAGCAAAAACCAGCTCCGTACTTCGTCTAACTTTTGAGGAAACAGTCAAAAAAGGGTTTGAAGTCATTTCGCTCCTGAACCATTTCGCCCTGAACCACGGCCTGTGCACGAAATGGTTTTGGGGCGAAGTGGTTTGGGGCGAAATTGCACTTGGGCGAAATGGTTTTGGGGCGAATTGAATTTTCGTCTCATGATCTGAGACGAAAACTAATTGTTTTACTCATTTCTCAAAGACTATAGCACTTCAGATATTAAAAAACCATTTCAGGGGAAATTTGCTACGGTTATCATGTTTATATTGTGTAAGTTGGGCGTAAATCTGTGAAAATGTTTGATTTTCGAGATTACCAATGATGTATATACTGCCTTTAACAATTCCTTGCCAAAGATACTATGTTTTGTTTTGTCAGGTTAAAGGAGCGTGACCAGAGTTTCTGGAAAATAGTTTTCGATGTAACTTAACAAAATATTATCAAGTAATTCCCATACACACCTCCCATGTCCCAAAAACCCGAAAACATTCGCATTTTCCAGTAAAAAATTGAACAAAACTATCGAGTCGGCTTTCAGCGGATAAACGTTGATACTGGAAAATTAGTTTACAAATAATCGGTGGATTTTCGACGATATCCTCGGAAATATGCGGCCTAGAAGCGCGGGAGTTTCAGTTTCGTAATCAGAAAAATATAATGGATGTTATGATATAAAAATCTCATGACCCATAAGATAAGTCCCGGGGAGTTATGGGTAAAAAAAAGTGATCTGGTCACACTCTTTTAATACGAGCAAGTCCTTCCAATGCTCTTCCAATAAAGAACCACAATTTAATTAAAATATAAATTTTTCATCAAAAGAGGAGTTCGTTGAATAACAGTGAACTTGATAACAACAAAGGCTGCTGTTGATCAGCTGCCACACACTTAAAGGCCCTGTAGATGATCTGTTTTTGAGCGATTCTGCGAATAAAACCATTATAAATCAAAAGAAAGACATCAACAAACTCATCCGAAGAAATTTCAGCTTTGTCAAATGTACCACGTTTAAAAAAACCATGACAATCCATATGCATTTTCCTGGTCTTGGCGGTGTGTTTCAAATATTCGTTCTCAGTTGATCGGGTACTATATGTGGCTTGCGTCATGTACTCTGTGGCGCACATACTGCGTGTGCGCGCGATCCATAAAAATGCATCGCGTTGGAACACGCACACGGAGTACACAGCGCCCATGCATTTTGGACCGCGTAGATGCGAACCAAAAATAAGTAAATCGTTTGCAAACGATCTAAATAATTTCACCTTTACGGATTATTTTCTGGTAAAATTATGTCATTTTGAGCGAAAACCTTTCAATGGATAGTTGCTATTAATTCACTCTTTACTTTCATAACTTTTCCCCTGTAAACTCGTCGATTACTTTTGGGGTCATTGCAAATGATCCAATGGGCCTTTAAAGGCACAGGCTCGTCAGCAATGCGCGCCCGCCAAATTCGTGCTCGAAACACGCAGCTCCATGCCTTTGCTATGGAGCTGCGTATTGCGTGGCACACATTTGGCGGGTGCGCATTGCTGACGAGCCTGTGCCTTTAATTGCATATGACTGAATTTTGTTTAAAATCTATTTTTATCTTTGAAGTTTTAAGCCACCTAGTTTTAATCTTTTAACTAATTTATCTTTTTGATGGTTTTTCTTCGTCGGAGTGCAGTGGGTGGCGTCACAATTATGTGTGTGTTAGTGTTACAGATATGTTAATAGATCTGTTAACTTAATCAGAATTGTGACCTCAGAACAAACGCGTTAGTTTGTGTTGAAAGTCATGCGCAGAACTGCAAATTGAGGGCGTAATTCTGTGCTACGTGTTAGTGTAACAGATCTGTTAACACGGCGTCTCAGGAAACCGTGTTAGTCTCACAGATCTGTTGACTCGACATCTTGGGAAATGTCAAGTTGGTAAGGTTCTGCACGACTTTCAACACTAACACTAACACAGAATTGTGACCTCCGGTCCGTGTTACACGAGCTTAACCACTAAGTGATTGAAATTTTCAAAATCTTCATGTAGCCAAAAAAAGTCTCAATTGTGGGTAGAAATAAATGCAAGATCTAACACATTTATTGTGTTGAAAAATGAAACTTAATTTATTGAGAATCACTAAAGTTCCAAAATAATCAAAATTAACACCACCCACTTCGTTCAGATTAACTTATTATTATTATTATTATTTATTCGGCCAACACAAGCAACAATACAACAGAATATTCCTATAAACAAGATAAATAATTATTAACAGATATGTTACACTAACATGACGTGTAACATGAGGTGTAACACTAACACGTCCTGAACACCAAGTTAACACAGTGTTTGTTCTGAGGACACAATTCTGATTAAGTTAACAGATCTGTTACACACGCAACCCAGAGTTGTGACTTCGCCTATATGTACAGTACAGAGAATCAACATGGTGTTAACACCGTGTTAACCTGGACGTTCAGTTAGAGGTTGAGATTAATGCCATGTTAACAGATCTATTGACAGATCTGTAACACTGACACGTATAAACACACACAGAATTGTGACCTCACAGATGTGTGTCTCTTATGCACCTATCAAATGTTTCCCCCGACCCTCTACCCCCGACAACCCTCCCCCCCGACCCCGGGCTATCCACCTAAGAGGTGGGGATTGTCAGTTTTTGTGTGACAAAATCCCCACCCCTGGAGCAACATTTAGGTGACAAAAATCCCCACCCTCGGGTGCAAAACATGTGCGTCTTGTATACAAATGCACAGAACATTTTATTTAAAAGGTCAAATGCCCCACTCTGGGGCATGAAAAACGTGACCAAACCCATATACATGTAGGGGTTGGGGCAGCGCGGGGGCTGGGGGTCGGGGGGGGGGGGGGGGGGGTGACAATTGATAGGTGCATTAATTCATCGCTGTGGTCGCCATGTTGGATAGTGTGTGGTTCTTCAATCTGAAGTGAAGTCATAACTTGGTCAAGCTATGATGACACGTAGACCAATGTTCTGAAGTCTTTCAAGTCTGTTTGTCTGGTTTTGACTGATGATATGTATCGTTGCATGGAGGGGTGTATAGTCAGTAAAGCGGGGCTCCCACTGTGCGATTTTTGCCACGAATTTCCAACTATTACTAGGTACGATTAATAGACAGTCTCAGGTAATCTCACCAAATCGTTGGAAATTCGTGGCAAAAATCGCACAGTGGGAGGCCCGCTCAACTGACAGAACAAAAGACCCCTGAGAAGCATAACCAAGTGGCGCTCCTCAGCTTTCCTGCTAGCTGCAGCCTTCAAGATATGGATCCCTGTGTTGGCTCGGCTATAAGGATTTAGACTTGATGTCAATAGTCTGTATAAACTAGACCGGTTGTTTCGTAAACGGCAGGTACTATTAATAACAACGACTGTTGCGTGTGGGGATTATAGGCGTCAGACGGACCAAATACGACTGTCTAGAGACTTGACCTCAAGTCTAATAAGGATTCTGCTCACATGTTCAGTGAAGTTGTGCTGGCGGTGGAAAAAGACGCCCAGGTATCTGAGTGAAATTATTGGTGTCTTTGCACAGACGGGATAGGGAATGTCTTCTATCATATGACGGTTATTTAGTGTGCATTAAACAAGGCTGCAAACACTTCTCCATCGCAACTGGTTCCATTTATGGTCTCACAGAAAACCTTGATATCTGCCGAAGTGGGTTGGGTCTTCTCTAGAAGTTTTGGTGATGAGGAGCCTTTAGCACATGTAATTATGTTATCTTCAGCCTAGCAAAAGTCCACATTGTGCAGTCTATCCGCGCGGTTGAATCGTGCCAGGGGAAGGTTGTTGATATTAAAGGTACACACCGGCCTACTGTTTACATGATTTAGTGATGTAGCAGCATTGACAATATTTTGTTGATGGTCGTTGTGAAAGAAGATCATCAAAATATCCCGTAATTTACTAAAGAAGTGCAAAATTAACAAAAACGGTCAAAAGACGGGTTATACGCTTTACCAGCCGTTGCAACTACGCGCGAGCCTCACGACTTTGTCACAAACGATTCGCTCTTCTCCTGCATGCTCAGGATATCTCCAATTTTCTGCTCACGATTTCACTGGACAGCCCGGACGACCGAATAGGAATTTCCGTTTCCTTTTGAGCAGTTGGCATCATGCTTTTTCTTCACGAACCGTACATCGAAGCAACACGCCCGTGTGTAGTGTGCACTGTGCACTCGGGCTATTTGCCGTGTTGCGCGGGGCAAATATCCTACACTCCACGGTAGCCTGCCGTAGCACGCGCTCGCTCCCGTTCTCCGGACTCTCGAAACAAACAATTATGTTCGAATTTTCATACTTATGTTTTACTTTGTTTCATACCTGTATAAATAGTCTCTCTTTTGTCAATTACTTATAAATATTGGGGGAAATCAGAGTTGAATAAACCTTATCGACGTTCTCAATGCATTATGGGATTGGATGACAAAATTGCCCGGCCAAATGTGCATAAACCTATGAGGCGGACACCAACTAGGCAACTTTTTTACTCATTTTCACGAAAACCAAAAAGAGTTCAAGAATCAACCTCCCACCACTTTATATCTTTGACACATATCAAACTAGTCTTTCGGAAAGACTTACTTTTTGCGCGCAATACACGATGTACATAGACTATTCACCATTGGCCGCCAGAGGGCGCACCTGAAATACAGTCGAAAAGACAGTCTTTCATATTCCGTATAAATCGCTCGCAAAATACCGAGCGAATTCCTGGCATACCTTTGTGTGACACGGTGAAATGCGTGACGTCATCTAATTTCCATAATTCACAACAGCTCTGGTCTGTCTGGTACCCAGAGTACACACTGGACAGGACAGTGCATACAAATGTCGCTGCTTTTCCAGTCGCTGATCGATCGATCGATCAGCAGGCAAACATGATATGAGGCAAACACGTTGTCCACGGACAAAGCTATCTTGCGCGTTGCACTCAGTGGCTCGCCTGTACCGTCCGGGCCTTGCCGCTTGCCGGCCTGCGTTGCTCGTACGGTCGGGTTAGACCCGTCTACGGTCGGGTGTGATGATTGGGCGGCCAGTGAAGACGAAGTTGGGAATCGAAAAGTTCAAAGGCTATCAAAGACTGGCAGTTAGAGATTTTCTTAGGGCATTTTCTGCTTGGTCACGATTTTTTTTCATCGCTTACGCATGGAGGAAGAAAACGACTGGGATTGTTTTCTTCTCCTCTATACTATGGCATGCTTTACATATTATTGGCTTCGGTAAAAAAAAAAAAAGGTGCTAAACGATTTCAGAGAAGTTATCCACTACTATTTTTCCCTAAAATGACTTGCAAGCATCATTTAGTTCAGATATGATAAAAAAAAAAACCGAAATTTAGGAGTGAATTAATCTGAGTGAAGAACCACCCACTTTCTTAAAAACTACTAATTTCACTCACTATCACATGCTTTGTACACAATGTTTGAAGTACTGGTATTATAAATTGTTGGGCAGATTTTTAAAAATTTCAAAATGCCCTTATTAAATTTTTGTAAGTTTAATGTTGAAAGGAGTCTCTCAAAGCCACATGGTTTTACAAAAGTAATTGTACATTTTCTAAAGTCAAATATGACCCATTTGATTTTCATTTAGGCCAACAAAAAATAAGGCAAATTGTTGTGACCCAAGGATCGACCTTTTACGGCCTATTTAAAACAATACTTTTTTTCTGATTCTTCGTGCATGTTTTTGTTTTTACAGCAAGCAGAATTGCAGAAAATTAATTAGAGCAACTTGCTTGCATAAGCCTCCGAAAATATACTGGAATAACGTTTAATGGAACAAATTTAAATTTGATGTTTATTAGTTTACTAAATGTTTAAAATTTCACCCTTTTCAGTGCTTTGAGGAGAATGCTTTGAGAAGGCCCATTAATTTTGTGGATATGAAGCTGTTTTTACGAATTCCAGGGAACAACAGCAAACTACTTTGTAGATACTAGTAGGACAGAAGCCCTTGAAGAAAATTTGCACAGTTTGGTTAACTAAAAAAAAATGGAAATGTTCGTCAACATTGACTTATTCATTAGTTCAATATTTGACTTCAAGTGCAGAAATAATTTGAATTTTTAGGTTGAATTCCATATCCGACCACTATAAACGTCTTTATTTTATATTAAATGAAAAATAAACAATGCATGTTAGAACAAGTTTGATGATAAAAATGAGAAATAAAATTATGACATGTCTGATTTTAGGCAGCCTGGATTTCCATTGTTATAAAACCATGTAAAATGTTAATTTGGTTGTAAAAACCATGGTGTGAAAAATAATAGAGAAATTTTCATGATTTTTAAATTTTTCCCACTTCTGTCCAACATTGTCCAAAGAAATGTTCGTCAACATTGTCTGATTCATTATATCAATATTTCACTTCAAGTGCAGAAATAATTTGAATTTTTAGGTTGAATGCCATATCCGACCACTATAAACGTATTTATTTTGTATTAAATGAAAAATAAACAATGCATGTTAGAACAAGTTTGATGATAAAAATGAGAAATAAAATTATGACATGTCTGATTTTAGGCAGCCTGGATTTCCATTGTTATAAAACCATGTAAAATGTTAGTTTGGTTGTAAAAACCATGGTGTCAAAACTAAGAGAGAGAAATTTTCATGATTTTTAGATTTTTTCCCACTGTTGTCCAACATTGTTCAATGTTTTGGCCATGGCATTGGGTCTTAATCTACACGGACAGGCACCCCCGGCCGCGTAATTTTTTTTCCCAGGATGGTAAAGGCCAATATTTGCATACCTCGCTTTGGTTGGTCAGATCATTATGCATATTCATGTTCTTGTCTATTACATGTCATATACCTGCAGAGTGCACACTGTACTGCACACTGTACTGTCAGTGTGGATTTAGTTTTGTTCGCTTGAATGATCAAGATGGCTTTGTACGGTTGTTTGTATTGTGCGTAGGAATGTTCGCACAATGCCCCCATGCACGAATGCCCCCACTGTGGGAATACGAATGCCCCCATTGTGTACATAATTATATACAGTACTCCGTACAGTATATAATGCATGGGCTGACGCCTGCTCGTCTTTCAGGCCGTCCGTCTGTCTCTCGAGCACGAGGTTCAGCTTTACTTTTCTCACAATTTGTACCGCAAATTTACGCCTTCTACATTAAGTAAAATTATTTGCAATGCAACTCAATTTGGAAGTGCAAATAGCTCGCCCCGTACACACCCACCCACCCACCCACCCGCCCACTCCCGCAGTGTTGCTTGCCTCTTGTGTTTTTTGTAATTTGTTCCCAGATTCGGTTGTCCTTCGTGGTGCTTTACGGTACTTGAACGACACGGTTCTGAGGGAAGAGCTGGCATGATGGATCTGCAATGGCCGCCTTACGGCATACACGCACGAGCGTAATGTAGCTTTTCTTTTTATCACATGGTGTTCAAGTTCACAGATTTAAGATTGGCTAAACAGTCCTGCTTCGGTTAAATGTGTTGACATTTTACATTTTGTTTATTGACCTAGCTCAGTCTAATCTTAACTAACCGACAAGGAAAGGATTGAAATATTTACCATATGTTGTGCAAACTAATTTTCATAAGATAGTGCAATTATTACACCAACCCATTTGAGTTCAATGAATCAAGTCGTTCGTCTTTTCTTTTGAAACATTTTTACCGGTAAGAAAAAACTAAGACCGACGTTTTTTTTTTTGATAACTTTTAACTTGAATTATATTATCGGACAATAATTTAATGTTTTCCCTCTTGTTGTGGTTATACACGCATTACGCATAGTAAAACGAGTCGGAGCAGATATCGCACTTCGGATCTTGCTATCGCATGTAAGTCTATAGAGCAGTCGGTATTTCGTATGTTTGGTTTATAATTATCTGTTCAATGCAGTCAATGATGTGCAACTAACATTTTATTGTCGAAGAAACAAGTACTGTACTATGCTTTTACTAAATATGAGAATGTTGAATTGATCACAACCGGACTATGTCCAAAGAGCCTATAAAGGGCTGTACTGTTTATACACAGAAGAAATCGACTGTACAGAAGTACTAACCATGTATAAATAACTTTTGACCAGAATAACGTTCACCTTCTATTTATAAACGACATGTTTTTTTAGTTAATTGAGTTGAGAGAATTGATCACAACCGGACTATGTCCAAAGAGCCTAAAAGGCTGTTTATACAGAGAGAATCGATATAGGCCCATGTACAGGAGTAGCCTATATACTTATTATGTATAAATAACTTTTGACCAGAATAACATATTCACCTTCTATTAATATAAATGACGTATGTTTTTTGAGTTAATTGAGTTGAGAGCAAACTGTTTGGTTCCAAATGGAAGCGACAAATATGATTTATTTTTCTGTATTTCCGTCTTTTTTGTCCACTTAAATTTGGAATTTATCGCTAACAATCTGATTCAAACACGGTAAGCAATCCAGGTAATGGGGCAATGAACAAGGGAGTGCACCCTCCTTTGGTATCCTTGGATGCACCCACGTTTCCTCGTGAATCGGGGTTTTTCGTGGCCTCCGAGTGCCTGCAGCTTTGCTGCATGGACTGATACCGAAAGCATTGCCATGTTCCTGGAGAGTTTACCATTCTCAATCTTCAAACGGGGTTTTACCTAAATCTCGTATAGCTTATTGAACTTGTGAATGAATTCCACGTTATGCTTTATGATTTTTAATTTGATTTCCCTTTTTATTCCAAAACGCACAACTATAAATAGGCATTTTGTTTGGAACGAAATGTACTCATTGTAATTTAAAATAAATAATTTAACTTTATGTAAAAGAACTCGTTTTCAGATAATTGGGTTGACAAGAGCCGGACGATGTCCGAAGAGCTTAAAGAGTTTGGTTCCAGATGGAACCCGAAGATGAATGTGCTTTCGTTGGTGTTGATTACATAATCTTGCTTTTGTTTTCACTTAACCCAACAGGTGGCGGTATCGCTAACGTTGACCAATAAGATTAAAACTTTAAACTTGTACAATTATTTGACGTTGCGCTCGAGACAGTCCCGGCCAACTCCCAAGCTGTAAATAAATTAAAATCTGAATCAAATGTCTTGTGTTCATCGAGTCATTCATTAGAGTAAAACTGTTTTTCATGCGAATGAGCGCAGCGAAGAAGCATGAAATTGGTTGTGCAGTGTGTGGCCTAAGTACGTTGACCACAAGTGACAAGAAATCCAGGCCCATGTTACTGTCAAAGAATTTACTCTCTTTGTACATGTACATGTATATGTTGTCGAATTGAACAGTTTGGTAATAAAAATGACTTGATTGATGTCATTACAATATTTTGTTTGAATTGAAGAAATTGTTCTAAGTTCCAACATATGGGATTAGAGCAAGGTTTCCTTGCTCTATGGGAAGAAATTGAAACCATAACAAGAACAACGAAACAAATATAAATTTATGCAGCGCTTTATTCAACCCGGCAAGAAATAAATGTCAACCTGAAATGATTTAAATGATAAACAATATTTGCCCAAGAAAACCAAAATCTTCCAAGAAAATACTTATTATTTGAAAATTCTGGCTAACTCGTTAGCATAGATGTTTTCAATCAATTCATGATCATTGACTTTGTGACGTAAAAGTTGTAAGTTATTTGTTTCAGATGTTTAGTCCTTGTATGGTCTATTTTTCACCATAAATTGTATATGCGTTCACAATTGTGTGTGATGGATCATGGAAAGGCACTTCAGTGCTAAACCAAACTTTGACCTCCATTCCGCATGTCATCACGTACGTTACCAATGCTATTTATTGCTGTATACATATTGACCTCACCAAAGCCTTTGAGTTTGAACAGCTCATGCACGAACATGCTGTACAAATCTCACACTGGATTCTACCGTATTTTTTTTCCCCGTACTGCAAACTAGTTTTGCGCAACCAGGGTGCATGTGAACTCAAACTTAATTTTTTACCAAACTGTTCACATTGTTGAATTAATAATGATCCTAATTTGAAGTTGATGGAGGCCTATAAGAAAACGATTATATTTTCACCCGCTGTATATAATATTTTGGTGATTAGCCTATAGGCCTTGGGCCAACCATGGAGGAAGAAAACACATGGGCCAACTAAAAAACATAGGGGAATACTAACTTCGAAATCAGTACTGAAAACCACATGGTAGAATTGCCTTCAGACTAGGCCATTTTGTTTAGTGGTTGGGTCTTGGAATTACCATGGAATTATACACACGAGTCATGTGATCGTACAACTTCTAGTCACAGCCAAGGACGACCTTGCAAATGCAAGGGAGTTTTGCTATTCACTGAGTACACGGTACGCACGCAATGTACATCCAACATGAACAATTTATCAATACGTCAAAAATCCAGCCAATCGATCGGAAGCAAACATGCAAATATTGGCCTTTACCATCCTGGGAAAAAAAAATTACGCATGCCGGCTATGCGCTGTGCATTATGAAACGAACAAACATACAGTATACACCTGCATGCGTAAAATGTACATGGTAAAATAAAGCCAGTTACTAAAAGCAGGTGTACTAAATTTGTTGACTAATATATGGCCACTTTAGTACAAAATCCTGTAGTACATGTGGGCCAGGAAATTTAGGCTCTATACACAATAGGCAAAAAAAAGGCCCATATATACTGCAGTTTCTATTGCAGTTACCCTTAAAGTTTACTTCACAACTACACAAGAAAAACCCGACTAAAAGTGTAGATAACAATAACAAACTTTTAAACTACATCACATAATTTTTCCCGTGTAATTGTACATTTGTGGAAAAAATTGCCAACTAGTATTTCAACACAAAGTATTCAACACAAAAACCATACATGTATTTTTTTAGGTTTTCTGAAGTATTACTGCATGCATCATTTGCTGAAATTTCTACCAGGCATTTTATCAACATTATTCTTTTAAAGCTTGACAGGGTGCTCCACATTACAAACTTTAACAAATTTGCAAAGCAAATTGCACCCTTTAGCTTTTTGTTTATATACAGACATTGGTGCTGTTTATTTCAATTTTAAATGAATAAAAGACAACATTTTCAACTTTGACAATTTGTTTACAAAAACTAAGAGAAAGTATAGAAAAACATGAATTCAAACTGGAGTTGTGGCAAACTGCTGCGTTTTTTATTTTCATTTTGTTTACAAGCAACACGGTAAAACAAACTCAAATGATGCAGCCATGGGTTACAAAAGTTTCATCAAAGTTGGAGAAAATGGTGCAATATTTTGTGCAGAATTTAGAGTGATCCTGTGTTTGCCCGATGTGATGTCATAACTTTGCTCATGAACATACAAATTCAAAAGCTTGATTTGTTTATACCATTTCAAGGGCCCCTCAAATATTTGTTTCAATTGTTCCAATATTATGGACCCATAAAGAGGCAGATTGGGGGGGGTGGGGGGGGGGTGCGTTCAGCTCTTACACCATTGCAACAATAGAAAATGTACATGTATTGCATTATATGTGTCTTCCTTTCTGAGCATTATGACATACATGAAATGATAGGATGAATGATCACTGCCCTGATTTGAAAAATCACTGACTAGTATATATATAGTGTTATGTTTTTGAAGATGGTTCATTGTCTGTGCACTTTATCACACCCTGAAAATATGTTACATTTGAACAGAAAATGCGGCATACCTTTCTGATTTGCTCTGCAGCTTTTTGGAGAAATTCCTGTGCAAAAAAGGGGCAATTTTTACAACTTCCTGATCTGTGCAAAGCTGCATTAATTCTACACTGATATATTTTGTTGTCTAAAAATTAATTTTGCTCCAAATTTAATTACGGCAGATGCAGAAATTGTTCATATTTCATTCACAGACAGTAATCCTCTGCAGCAGCACGTATATGAACATTGAAAAATTAGTGTGAAAGGCAAATTGAACACTATATAGTAATCAACTCATGTGTGTAGCTCATTATTGCAGTTGTGTAGCTCAGAATGCATGTTTTTGAATCTTGATGTACTCCTACTGCATGAATTCAGGAATTCAGTTTTTTTAAAAATTGCAACAAAGATTAATAATTTCTTGTTTTGCAGATTAACATTCCATTCTTTTGAAAGTACACTATGTTAATGAAAACCCTCATTGCAATTCAAGAATACTCATAATTGATTAGTTTTGTGTTTCACATGTTGAGACACTGAAAAATAGGAGACTTTTAAATTTGAAGGAATGGAGTGCTCACTTGCAGTTTTGCTTCACACCCCATGCCATTTTTAAATGAATGTTCAGGTCATATAGGCCTACCTAGGCAATTATACTGGCTGAGGATTGTTGTATGAACTATTAGGCCTAATTTGAAATGTTTGAACTTGAATAAATGTCTGGGAACTTATTTTGTTGAGTTTGTATTGAGGTGGCATACTCATGAAGTCCCCCGGCCTGGCCTTTTTTTCTACAGGAGGGAAACATTTCCTGTAAATTGTGTGCCTGCAGCTTATTTGCACATTGCAAAAAAATGTATGTTATCTGAAAGGTCCCTTCAAAAATACTGGATCATGCAAATGGAATTGAAGGATTTAACACAAATAAACTCAAGTGTGTAACTCAGTCTTAATTCAGAATGCATTTTTAAAATCTTGATGTACTGTCATACTGAATTCAGTTTTATTACAAATTGCAACTGAAAGATGAATAATTTCTATTTTTTGGTAGATTAACATTCCCATCTGTTAAAAGTAGGAATGGGCATTTACGGTTAATTCAGAAACCGGTTTGCAATTCTTTCCAGTGCATGTCGGTTAACCGGTTAACCGTTCAGCCGACACCAAAGTTGTTGGTGTTGTTTTACTTTATAGGTGCATTTGCAATGCACACAATACACCCAGGCCCCCAAAATAATCATTGAATCTTTATCGGGTGAACATTTTACTACGACTCCATATACATTTATTTCAATTTCATGAAGTAAATACAAAAAACCTTTGAAAACTATTGTAAATTCTTTAAAATTGAGTTTCGTTTAAACGTTCGGCAAAATGGTTTTTCATTTTTTCCCCGGTTAACCAGTTAAATGTCCAATCCCTGGTTGAAAGAGTGCATTATGTTAATGAAAACCCTCAAATCAAGCATCCTCATGATAATTTGATTAGTTTTGTGCTTCACAAGTTAATCAGACAGATACATGCATGAGACTTCCAAATTTGAAGGAATGGATTCAATGGACTGCTCACTTAATTGCAGTTTTGTTTCACACCCCATGTCGTTGTTAAATGAATGTTCAGGTCATAATCCCATTACTAGGTGATATTAATTTAAATAAGACTACCGAGAACTTATTTTGCTGAGTTGTGTGCCTGCTTAATTATTTTGTGCATTGCAAAACATGTCTTATTTGAAGCTCCCACCCGGCGGGCCACAAAAAGATTAGATCTGCTACTGCATTGTACATTTCCTTTTTGATCGAACTTCAAGAAAAGGATAACAGTTGGTGTTTATAATATTTTCTTTTTTTTGCACTTTTAGCATGAAACTGAAGTAAATGGCACAGCAAGGAATAAGCTATATCCAAATGTTGTTTTCCCATGTAGGACCCCACCCAATCACTCGCACCCCCCTCACAGTAAACCTCCCAGGTACACCAGTCCCCCTACGCCCCACCCCCAAAGTGACCTAGCCATTAAAACGTTCGTGCTAGCTATCTCTATTCTCGCTGCATGAGCTGAGTCATACACACTGCATGCAATACGCGCTATGTGTACAGTACAGTACTCGATCGTATGCAGTTTGCGCACACGTACATGCATGCTGCGCTGCAGATATCGATATCGCGGTATCGAACACCGCGACGTGAATGAATATTTATAAGCTCGATTGACCTTTGACCCCAGCGGGGAACTGGAGGTTAAGTTCTGGACTATATTATGCGCTGTCCAAATGATATCGATATTCCGCCCTCTATAGTCGGCCGCGCTACGATCCAATATCGCTATAATATAGTCCAGAATCTGGACTAAAACCGACACAGACCGAGTACAAATCCGACACAGAAAGACAAGTAAGAATTAAACATCTAACTTTTGAGAGAAAAAATATTAATGATTAAATCTTGGCACTTGGGCATTCAAATGCCACAATCTCCTTCAAGAACAATGCATATTATTAAGTGAGTGACACTATGAACAACTAACAATGGAAATTGGGCACACTATTAACAATGGCTTGTGCTCAATTTCCATTGTTAGTTGCTCACATGTAGTGTGATAGGAGAAAACAAAAAGTCGGATCGTCCTCATACTATAGGGATTCGAACTCGAGACCTCTGACACACCGGCCAGATGCTCTGCTAGCCTCAGGTTTTCATGGCCTACAAAACCAATGTTTCTCTTGGTGTTCCATAAATGCACAGTTGAACAAAATAATAAATGCATTACATAGTGGGCCTATGGTGCCTATTAAATCAACATGAAATAACCAAAAATGAGATGAGGACAAAAATCATGTGGTCCTCATCGGGATTTGAATCTGAAACCTATGACACGCTTGGCAGTTGCTCTGGGTATACTAGTATTCTTTGCCAGGTTTTCCCTACAAATCCAACTTTTCTCTCAGCACATCACTGTATCAAAGCTCAGCTGGTAGAGTATCTTCCTGGTGTGTCAGAGGACTCGGGTTCGAATCCCGAGAGGGATTATATGATTTCCTTTATCCCATAATATTTGGTTATTTAATTTTCACGGTGATTAGGCACCATACCAAAGGCTGCATTCATTAATGTTGACATAAAAATAAAAATAAAAATCTCAGTTGTGCTTCTCTCAAGCTTATCAAAATTATTGAAATAATGTAGGTACAGCTTACAAGAATACAATTAAAATTTAGTTTCAGGATGTAAAATTCATGCTGCATTCAATAACAGTGAAATTACATTAACTCAAACCTCCATATAATAAGAAGTTTTTTTCAGTTATAAATGCAGAGATTCTCGTGTTATACTAACAAAGGAGTTGATTTTTTTTAGTTAAACAATATTTCTCAAGTTATTGAAGTTTGATTTCACTTGGATTTATTCCACTGTACTCAATGTCTCTTTTACTTTTGCAGACATGCAACTTTTTTGTTCCTTCCAATTACAAATATTTTAGTAGGGGGCTGGTTTTGTGTGATTTACATTTTAACTGGTATGTTCAGATAATGAAATCAATCGTTGGAAAAATACATCATTTCCCTGGAATTGGAAACAGATATGGCTATTAGGACATAAGTGTGGTTATAATAAGGACAATTCAAAAGGAACTGCTCAGATATTTTTAGTTGTTATGCAGAAATCTTGGGCAAACATTTTATTTGTAAACAAATCTAAGACAGTTGCCATTTCCATGGTAACTACTGGATATTCAAATATTATGATCATACCAGGGGCCAATGTCATGCCGCAGTTTAGCAGCCGACTTTGTGCTAACGGAGGCTCCAGCTATTTCTTGGAGACTATAACCTTAAGAACTGCCAAACGTTTGCTAGCTTCAGAGGCAAAATTTGCTAAACACTAGTGACGCAACAATGGTGGTTTCCAAGCACGCGTATGCTTAAGCAAGCCGCGACCGTGAAATAGCCTTAACATTAGCACAACCTTTCTGCTATAGGAAGCACACATTTTCCGCTAGTGCTTATAGGCAGTATACATGATTGGTATCTCGAAAATCAGAAATGTTCACAGATTTACGCCTAACTTACACAATACAAACATGATGATGGCAGAAAACTATAGAAAACTAAGTGCTATAGTCTTTGAGAAATGAGTAAATCAATTATTTTTCGTCTCACGAGACGAAAATTCAATTTGCTCCAAAACCATTTCGCCCACGTGCCATTTCGCCCTTGTGCCATTTTGCCCAAACACTACATCGCCCAAATGCTACTTCGCCCCGAAACCACTTCGTGCACAAGCCGTGGTTCAGGGCGAAATGACTGCAAACACTTTTTTGACTGTTTTCTCAAAAGTTAGACGAAGTACAGAGCTGGTTTTTGCTCCGGTTGCCAAGTACCTTGCTGCATCGACTGGGTCTGAGCTGTATTACAGGCCTAGGGCTGTTCAACCAATGAGAGACAAGATATCTTTTGACCTGTATCTTTTGACCTTTTAATGAGCCGTTTCGAACAATCATCTCGCGTGTTGTTTATCTCGCGACATCGTAGCCGCAATTACCACAATTTGTGTGGGGGAGATCTTTTTATGTACATGTATATCATTTTATCTTGCACGCAGTATAAATGTTCGTAACTGAAGGAAGACTTACTATATTTCGCTAAAAGCTAAACGCAGAATCTCTGAATAAAGATAGGCCTATTAAATAGGCCTTTACAATTACTGTTTATTTAAACATTGGACCCCACCCTAGTAAAAGTGGACGCTACCACTAAACGGAGCGAGGCGCGTGATTGGCTCTTGCTGTTGGCAACAGCGTCCTGGCTATGATGCATTTTGAATGTTGCGCTATACGTGCTACGTGCACATCGGGCCTATCGGCACTGCATGCGATGACCGAGAAACATGCGCTGCGCGTGATTGGTCAGTTGCGATCACTGTCACTGGCTAATCAATATTCATATATATTCCTCAATACAGCTCAGACCCAGTCGATGCAGCAAGGTTCTTGGCAAGCGAGGTACGAGTGCAGGAAAGACCCTTGCGAAAGGAAGATGCGTAAACTGGGGCTACTTTGAATCACAGTGCTACTTTGAACACGCATTTAAAGAAAACGATTTATGATATATAGACTTAGAGGCTGAGAATTTTGAGAAGGTTGAGATGGAGAGGAAGATGGAAAGAAAACCCACGAGGTTTGCCAGAGCCGTTGACTCGGGTACCGAGCAGCGACTGCTGGACGTCGAAAAAAACTTGGGTTGCAGGCAGATAAGATGGACCGGTACGTGGTTGAGTTGTTAAATGAACTCACCAAGCAAGGCCCAAGTAAGGGAGAGCCTAATCAAAAGCAGTCTCCAAACCCAGTCAAGATAAAACCAGGTCCGTTGAAATGTTTCAACTGTGGTGAGGTTGGTCATTTCGCTCGGAAATGTACTAAACCTTGAAAAGAAAGAAAGGAGCAGGGAAACGCCAGCCAGCCGACCGGAGGACCCGCGGGCAGGCTGGGCGGTTTCCAGGGTCAAAACAGGGACGAGGTCCAAGGGCAGGTAAACCTTACAAGAGGCGTGGACCGCATGACGGAGGCAGAGAGCTGTTAGGCACTCAGCCTGTCATGGGGTCCCAGCCTAGGGGACTGGTCGAGTGGTAGTTGCCGAGACCATCGAGATTCCGGCAGGTCATGAGGCTGTTGTGACTGGTACTGTGGTTAGTACATGGGTGTTTCTATAAATTAGGGGTCCAAAAGTGTGACATTTGGTGTCCCCCGTTACACCTAATATGTGTTATTTTTCGTACAAAAATCATTAAAATGGCTTTTAAACCATTTTGTATACAAGTACTTTATGTACGCACTCTTTGAGATGGAAAGTATTTAAATAATGTGTCCTGAACTTACAAAAACAAGATGTAAAATGTAACGGGGGACACCAACACTGGACCCCTAATTTATAGAAAGACCCACCTGTGAGGCATTGGGACAGTCTACCGTGATTGAACCTGTTGAGGGCGGTGGCAAGTTGGCCCAGCGAGGTTTAATTTTGCGCCGATCACTGGTACAACCTAAAGCAGAGTCCCTACCGTTGCGGATATTTAATCTGAATGAGGAGAAACGTGTTGTAAGGAAGGGAACAACTGCGGGCATAATTGCGGCCGCTGCGGTTGACCCTATAGGTGAGGTTGATCAGCAGCATGTGCGTGAGGCTGATCGGGACCTCCCTAAACACCTGCACGAATTGTATGATCGCTGCCGGGTAAACCTCACTGAGGATTGCCATGCAGAGGTGAAGACGTGTTTTCCTCTGGCGAACATGACATTGGGCGCACCGACGTTGTTAGGCACCGCATCGATACAAGCGATGCGAGGCCTAGCAAGGAAATGTTGAGGTGCTATCACCCCTGTGATCAGGAGGAAATACAGAGGCAGGTGGAAGATTTGCAGAATAGAGGGATTATAGAACCATCTGATAGTACCTGGGCTGCAAACGTGGTGTTGGTCCGAAAGAAGGACGGGTCTTGGCGTTTTTGCGTCGACTACAGAGGGCTGAATAAGATAACAATCAAAGACGCTTACCCTGTGCCGCGTATCGACGAGACGCTAAATGCTTTGGCCGGATCGGAGTGGTTCTCCAATCTGGATTTGGCATCCGGATACTGGCAGGTAACCCTTGATGAGGACGCCAGCCAGAAATCAACCTTTGTGGTTAGAAACGGCTTGTATAGGTGGCGTTGTATGCCTTTTGGTCTTTGCAACGCCTCTGCAACGTTTGAGAGGTTGATGGACAAGGTACTGAAGGTCTCCAATGGGATATCCTGCTCGTTTACCTGGATGATGTCATTGTGTTTGACAAGACCGTGGAAGAGGAGATTGAACGACTGCGAGTCGTTTTCTCCAGGTTAAGAGTAGCTGGTTTGAAGCTGAAGCCTAGCAAGTGGTTCTTGTTTCAAAAACAGGTTACCTATTTGGGACATGTGGTGTCACCGGAGGGCGTGGCTACCGATCCTGAGAAGGTTCGGGCCGTTGCTGAGTGGCCAAGGCCCAAGTGTTTGAAGGAAGTGCGAAGCTTCGTAGGCCTCGCTTCCTAGTATCGGAAGTTCATCAAAGGGTTTGCTGAGATAGCTTTGCCACTTCACGCGCTGACTGGGAAGTCACGTACGTTTGAGTGGACAGATGCTTGTCAAGAAGCATTTGACGAGTTGAAGCGAGGATGATAACCTGTTTTGGCATACCCCAATCCCGGCGGTGAGTTCATCCTAGATACAGACGCTAGCGTAGATGGAATAGGGGCAGTCCTGTCCCAGATCCAGGAAGGCCAGGAAAATGTCCTTGCCTTTGCTAGCCGTAAACTAAGCAGACCCGAGAGGAACTATTGTGTGACTCGTCGAGAGTTACTGGCGGTGGTTGTTTATCTCAAGCGGTTTAAGCAATACCTGTATGGTCAAAAGGTATTGCTTCGTACCCACCATGCGTCCCTACGCTGGCTGCTTAATTTTAAGAACCCTGAGGGACAGCTGGCCAGGTGGCTTGAGGTGATCAGCAAGTGTGACGTGACCATTGAGCACAGACCTGGGCGTAAGCATGGAAATGCTGACGGATTGTCCCGGAAGGTCTGTAAACAATGCAATCGGTCAGACGAGACGAGAGTCCGGACATGAGGTTGATGGAGGTCAACGTGAGGCTGACCATAGTTCGCCAACCTCCGAGGTGAGAGGCATGGTGGCCCAGCCACATTTGCCTAATGAGGTTGTCCGAGAAGCGCAGCTTGGCGATAAGACCATGAGCTGGGTTGTGCACGCAAAGGAGGAACCTCATGGTCGTCCAAATTGGGAGACCTTGTCGGCTACCTCCTGGGCACATAAGAGCTGTGGTCTCTGTGGGATCAGCTGGCTCTACGAGACGGTGTGTTGTACAGACGTTGGAAGTCCGACGATGGCAACTTGGTAAGGTGGCACCTAGCTGGTACTTCCTGAGAAATTCAGAGAGGAAGTACTTGAGGAGCTACATGGAGGTCGGACCAGCTGCCATCTGGGTGTCCTGAAGACTTTGGCTAAAATAAAGCTAAGGTATTACTGGCCTGGAATGACCGCTTATGCGAGGTCATTCATAAGGCAGTGTGACCAGTGTTGGAGGAGAAAATCTCCTGCCAAAAGGAGAGTTTCTCCTCTACAGCAGTACCTGGTAGGCGAGCCCCTGGAAAGGGTGGCCATGAACTTGCTGGGGCCACTGCCCCGGAGTGACAGTGGCAACCTATGGATCATGGTGGTCGGAGACTATTGTTCCAAGTGGGTTAAGGCTTACGCTCTGCCTGATGCTGAGGCTGTGGCAAACAAGTTTGTCAATGAGTTTGTCTGTCGGTTTGGCATGCCGTTATAATTGCATTCAGATCAGGGGACAAACTTTGAGTCAGCGGTGTTTGCCGAGACGTGTCGTCTCTTGGGCATCTCCAAGACGAGGACGACCGCCTATAACCCAAAATCCGATGGGATTTTGGAACGTTTCAACAAGACTCTGATCAACATATGGTGGCCATGATGATCGAGCCCAAGAGGAACCAGCGTGACTGGGACGAGTGCTTGCCGTACGCATGTTTTGCGTATCGGAGCACGCCCCAAGAGTCAACTGGCGAGTCTCCAAACATGATGATGCTCGGAAGGGAGCCGAGGATGCCAGTTGATTTGCTGGTTGGCAGTCCTACAGTGGAGGACTCCGAGAAGACAGATTTTGCGCTGAAGTTAAGGCAAAATCTGGAAGAGGCTCATGCGAGAGTCAGAGAGTGTCTCCAGCGTGAGGCTAGACACCAGAGACGGAATTACGACCTTAAGGTGCATGGAAAAGGGCTGGACGAAGGTCAGTTTGTCTGGTTGTACAACAGGACCAGGAGGAAGGAGAAGTCTCCAAAATTGGAGCTACGCTGGGTTGGCCCCTACTAGTGGTCAAGACGCTTTCGGATGTGACATACCGAATTCAGTTAAAGCCTGGACGCAAGGTTTCTGTTGTACACGGCGACCGACTAAAGCCATATACTGGCAGACCTTTGAAGGCCTGGACATACTGCCCGCAGGCAGTAGACATGCCGTTGGTGGAGAAACCCACACTAGGGGTTCCGGGGGAACCAAACTTTCTGAGGGAGAGGAACCAGTTAGCAAAGAGCTAGGACTTCATCAGGAGGATCCGGATAGGATCGAAGTTCACAATTCTACCCAGAAAAGGTACCCTCGGAGGGAAACGTCGTCTTCCCATCAGATACAGGGATTAGGCACAGAATTGACTAAAACTAATGGAGTTTTTGTTTGGTTTTCTATGCAGATTGACGTGTGAACATGGGCGTCCAATGTTATAGATGCCAGGCGAGTTTCACGACGAAACAGGGGCTTTGGCGCCACAGCAAGTTTGCCCATGGCCCGCCCTTGTACCTATGCTGCGGACACTGCAGCTATCGGGACAAAAGGCGCGATAATTTGAGACGACACTATCGTACCTGCCATCCACAACACGTGCGAGAGTGCGACGGCCTCCGAGAGAGTGAAGTGGAGCAAAGGGGAGGCATAATGATGCCCCGCCCATTTGATCCAACCGAGGAGGTGATGTACGTGGCCGGGGAGCCACCGAATAAAGCATCGGCGACGGAAAGTAGGGATCTCATCGTGGAGGATGATTCTACTTCGCTTCCGAGTAAGTCTTCGGCAATGGAGACTCAGGGTGCAGAAACACCAGGTTATACGCCGGGTGGTCCAGCCACCATAAGCCTGTCGCCTACACCCATTTCACCGTTGCTGGCGAGAGCATCTCCAATTACGCGGCCGTCCGGAAAGCCGAAGGCCGTGATGGAGCTCCTAAAGAGGGCATCAGAGGACCAGGCCCAACTGCAGTCACCAAGGTCTATTCCACCACTCAGCCCGGGAACGGCACCCACCAGTCCAGATGAAGACACTGAGAGCGACGGAGAGAAACCTCCAAATAAGCGAATGAGGATGACCGCCGTAGAAGAGATTCTTCACCGCAAGTTCACTTACATGGGGAAGTTGATCCGGGAGGAGGACATCCATCGAACTGTGTGAGTATGTCACCAAGCCTTGAAATGGCGCATAGCTTAGGTGTCGTTTGTTTTTGGCTTAGAAAGTTATATAACTTGCATGTTTTTAGAGTTCTTAACGTCTTTCAGACAAAGAGAATAACCTGTCTATATGTACTTATGAGCAATTACGCTTAACGTTATCACGCTGGGGTTATGAACCTCAGAGATTCTTTTATATTAGATGAGTGCATTTTAACACCCTGTGAGGTTAAGTGAACCTCATGGTTTAATATCATTATAATCTGCAGGTAAATTATATTGAGTGAGGTTAAAGTAAACCTCACGGGGTTTTTGTTTATACTATATGTAAAATAATGAATGATTTTTTTGATCTTGCCAATGATTTAGTGCTTATGCAAAACTTTAAAGAATCTGAAAGAGTCGTTTATTTTGTTTAAGTCCCATACCTCCCAAGTGAGAGGATTATTAACATGTGTAAGGTCCATTATCCAGGTTTATTTTATTCGTGAGGGTTATTCAAAGAATTATAGTCGCAGTAAGCCTCATAACTACATTTTTGTCAAAGTTAATGTTCAAATCCGGGACGGATTGAGCTTAGCTTGGGCCTGTGTAACGAAACTAGGAGGGACTTGGGTAAGTCTAGGTCATGCATTATGTATAGCGCATGGCGACCAATCAGGCGCACGCATTACCCTAGGTCTGGGCGTTTGCGATGCGACTGGGGGAGTTGGAAGTGTAGTATGACAGAAGATGGAATTGCGATTTCCTGCTCCGTGGTTATTAGCGATAGACCTCATACTGCACCGCGCGTGGTACAACTGCAGCGTAGCCGTTGAACGCAACGAATGCCAAGTAGGACAACTTCAGGAAGATAACTGAAGCTCGGTGAGTGAACCGTTCTAACTTATAGCGAGTGGTGTTTGCCCGTTTGTTAAAAGGAGATAAGGACTTGGGGAACTGCGCGAATTCTTGTATGGGAATGGTTTAGGGGCTGTGTGAGACGATAGAACTATTGACCGGTGTATGTTGCTCGCTGGCGAGCGGCGTTAGAGAAATAGTCTTTGTCTCAGTGCTTTTAGTCCCTGAAGAGTCCGCCATTTTCTGTAGTAGTCCCGTGAAGATCACGGTAATCCTCAGTTGGCTCCTTGTGGTAGAAGTAGGTAACAAACCAGGTTTACTTAGTGCATGCTAACACCCTGCGAGGATTACAACCGGGTAATCATGTACTCTCAGCGCGAGATAATTTGAGCGAGGGGTACCCCTCAGACTGTTATAGAGGGTTTTCAAGGTACTGGCGCGTGTGAGGTTTATAGTCCAGGTTTTGCTGTTGAGGCCGTCGCTAGCGAGGTTTATACAGAATATATAATCAAGATTGTGTATATTTAACTGATTATAGCAGTGATTATTTATTAAATCTTTTTCATTGTTGTTTATTGCATTGTCCTGTGAGGTTCATTGCATTATCCTGTGAGGCTCATTGAATTTTCCCTTAAGGTTCTGTGAGGTTGATCATTGTTCAGCCTACCGAATAAATTAGCTCTCTTTCGCAAAGTGGTGGTATATTTCCACCAAATGAACAGCCCCTAGGTTAGGTCCACTGTTCCGTAGATTATCCCGTCTTGTGCATGGATAACCGCTCATACTTGTGCAAGGTTAATAAATATATTTGTGAGTTAGAGACTAAACCAACCGCACACCTGGCGCGCCACAATATGTACAAATGGAAAAGTGCTCATCTGAATCTTGAAGACCGAGTACAATGGCTCATATTCAGATCCCCCTAGAAGAAAATACCGCGCCGTATGTGCGCGCGGTCGGTATTGCACTGTGTGGACAGGGAACTAGTTTATGCGCATAAACTAGTACCCTGTCCACACGGTGCAATGTCGACCGCGCGCACGTACACGAACCAAGCAACGTTAGACAGTCTCTATGCTGTCTCTAGACAGTCTCTATGCTCTATGCTGTAATTCACTGTCTATCATCCAACTGCAAACCACTGTTCACTTCCTCTCTCCATTTTCTATGCACAACTACCAATAAAGCCTGGTTTTAGCAAACCAGTGCACTTGTGTCTTTTGCCTTTGCCCAAAAGATCTTTAAATATTTTGTCACTTAAGTCTTAATTTCTATTGATTTGCCTTTTCTGAAGTTTGTTTTCCCGAGGAAGTGCTGGATATTGGCTTTGAAATCATAGTGCCAAGGGCAAAGTCAAGATCAATTCTGGAGGTTGTGCACACTGGACCATGTCCCGCAAAGGACCTGAAACTACTCAGCAGTCAACGCTTTTACATAAGGCACATCCAGCAAGACATACAAGAGGGGCCTTTTACACACGACAGCATGGTCAGCTTACTACCGTGGTGTGGAATGATTCAAGGGTCTAATCACTGCTGAGCTCCTGCCATCAGGGTTACCGAGACAAGAGAGCAGACACTATAACAAGGAAAGTCAGCCAAGGAGGACGCAGGGTGGAGGTTACCGTAGCAGCTCCCCCACCAAGTCATTGATTACACCAAGAACATCTGCAGTTACTACACCTGCTCACGCAAGAGTCGTTAAGAGTTGCTCACGCAAGAGTCGTTAAGAGTTGCTCACGCAAGAGTCGTTAAGAGTTGCTCACGCAAGAGTCGTTAAGAGTTGCTCACGCAAGAGTCGTTAAGAGTTGCTCACGCAAGAGTCGTTAAGAGTTGCTCACGCAAGAGTCGTTAAGAGTTGCTCACGCAAGAGTCGTTAAGAGTTGCTCACGCAAGAGTCGTTAAGAGTTGCTCACGCAAGAGTCGTTAAGAGTTGCTCACGCAAGAGTCGTTAAGAGTTGCTCACGCAAGAGTCGTTAAGAGTTGCTCACGCAAGAGTCGTTAAGAGTTGCTCACGCAAGAGTCGTTAAGAGTTGCTCACGCAAGAGTCGTTAAGAGTTGCTCACGCAAGAGTCGTTAAGAGTTGCTCACGCAAGAGTCGTTAAGAGTTGCTCACGCAAGAGTCGTTAAGAGTTGCTCACGCAAGAGTCGTTAAGAGTTGCTCACGCAAGAGTCGTTAAGAGTTGCTCACGCAAGAGTCGTTAAGAGTTGCTCATTCTTAATCAGATACAAGAGAACCTCGGAACCTGCCAGACCACCGGCGGCAACGAATGCCGTCCAAGTGGGCCAAAAGATGCAAGCGATGCCTAAAAAACTGGACGCAAGAATGCATCGGGCAACACAACCGTGACCAGACACGGATGCATCCTCTGTAGTGTCCACCTCTGTGAGGGACTTTGCTTCCTAACATTTTACAGCCACACAGTTTGAACAATTTAAAAGTAAAACTAAAAAACAAAGTAATAAAGATTTTCTAAAAGTAGCAGACGGAAAGGTTCATGTCAATTAAAATGTAAGAAGATATAGGCCAAAAGGAAGAAGAAAACCAAAAATTTAATTTATTTCACTTAATTTTTCATTTACTTGAAATTGCAGTACCAAAAAAAAAGAGCAACAGATTTGGAAAAGAAACAAAAAAAAGAGACTTGACCAGAAAGGAAAGACTCAATTGTTGACTGTTTTTATTAATTTTGTTGGAGGTCGAAAGATGAATCAAGAAAATAGTGGATAAAAATGTTTATAAACAAACCGAGAAGGCTTTGATAAAATTAAATGAGAAATATAAAAAAGGTAAAGTGTTCTTTCTATGCACCAAGCCGCCCCCCAGTAACACGTATCATCCTGCTGCGTGTGGCAAGGAAGCCCCATAGCCACTCACTCACATAGTTGATTGCCACATGCACACGCAGCAAAATGCATACCTGCACTTTGCTGCGTGTGGCAAGCAAGTCACTTTGACAAACGATGCATTCTGTTGGGTCTGGCAGGGTCTCTAGCCAAAATACCCTGGAGGGTTAGGGTTCCCAGTCAATTTTGCATAATACGTTTATCTTTTTACATTCTTGGAAAGCTTTACAGGAAGAATAATAAACCGTTTTGTGACAATTATGAATCAAATTTTCTGCTTTTTATCACAGCCATGGCAGATTAGAAACAAGAACTGGAGACCAGAAACCTATTGTGAAGAGACGTGACGCATCTGCACACTGTGTCACGCCACGCACTAAGAAATCTTGCTTCTCCACATTGTTATACTGGATTCACGGCATATATGCCTGTATACTTAGATATTGGGGCTAACCCCTCTGGGCTCCCAGTCTACACCTACCAAGGCAGTACCCTATATAAGTGCAGTGATTTGGAACCACAGCGACCACATGTCTCGTGCATGTTAAGCCGGAAAATGGCAAACTTGCTGCTGCTAAGATCGTACGTGGCAATGAGCCAGCGGCGAGGTTTCACAGGAAACCGGAAATCGACGCCTTGCACATGGTGCGGGATCATCCATCTTTCGTCCAGTTGATCCGCGTAGTGGAGCAATCGCCAATGCGGTGCATCCTCGAAGAGTTTGTGGGAAATGATTTTATTCCCTAGAATCCGACACTGGAGGATGTTCTCAACGACAAGAACATCAAGTGCTCGGAGATCCCTCGCAGGGAATGGCTTCAGGTAGGGTGTTTAAAAATAACGCGAAATTGCATGCCGTGTAACAGGCAATCAGTTATTAAACATGTGTGTAATGTTGTCACTTTGATAGCTATGATTAACTGAAGCCATTAATGACAATGCTGAAAAGTATAACATTGCCAAGTCTTAAAATGAATGGTGTGCACTGGTTCCAAATCTGAATAGATTTTTGTTTTTCAGGTCACTTGAAATACCTTTGTCTGGTCTCAAAATAAAAGAAATAAGTTTCAGTTGTTTTGAAGAGATAACTTAGGCCCAAAAAGGGTTACAAATAGTGTGACAACATGCCTTTCTAAAAACTCTGTGTACAAACTTCCAATACCTGTAACCGAGATCCCGGTTACGTGCGTATATTTGCAATTTGTACAGAGGGATTTTTTTTATCAAGGCATGTTTTCAAACTATTTGTAACCCTTTTTGGGCATGAAACTTTTTTTTGTTTAGACCAGACAAAGGTATTTTCTGGAAAATATGGTCTGTGTTGCCAAAATGCCCCTTTTACCGTGGAAAGACTCACCTGCCATCTTGTAGGACAACTACCGACATTTAAATTGGTAAACAATGTAGGCACAAAATGCACAACTGTGCATGTCATCAAGAAACAAAACAAAAAAACTACCCTACAAGATGGCAGCTATTCGATACGGCCTATTTTGACACTCCGGTTAACAGATATTTCATGTTATTTTCAAACATCGCCGAGGGAATACAGTACCTCCACCAGCAAAACTACATTCACGTCAACATCAAACCGGAAAACATCTTGCTGTATGCTACTAATGGCAGTTGGAGAGGCTGGCGGGCCAAGATTTGCGATTAGGGAGACTGCACCTCCGCGAAACTCGCGCCGAAGATTGACGCCACTCCTGAACTCCGACCGAATGCAGAGAAAGCCGCAAAACCATTCGTGGCTCCAGAGGTCCTGAGTGGTCGTTGTCCATACACAACAGCGGCGGAAGTATTCACCCTGGGACGGGTGTTGAGAGTTATCGCGAGGAAAGCCAGAATCGGTTCGCTCTTGAAGATTGGCAAGAAATGTTCTTGTAAGGGAGCCACCAAGCGGCCTAACATGAACAAGGTCTGCAATTGTGGCTACGTCAGGCCTCATCCCAACGTCTCATCCACTTCTTTGGTTATTAACATATTCAACATATGCAAAGACTATTACGAATATATTACTTGACTTTATCGGTATAATTCATTTTACAAAACAAGAATTTTGGTTCCAGCTATACTAATCCTGCCATTCAGGTTGTATTGACGCCATCTTACTCACAGGGCAAAAGAACACACGTTGCTATGCTTGCGTATTCAGTGGAATATTTTTGTGTCGTTTTGGTCACTGTGCACTCGTTACAATCGGCGCGTTCATGTAGCAATGCAGCAATTCGTTGGCGACACCACAAACTGACACTACACATTAGTGCGTGCGCCTCGGGTGGAAAATGACGTCAGCACATAATTTGTGTTTTACTAGCTCCTTGATTGCGATTCTACAGGTACATTCTCAAGGGACATCCTACGCACCTTGGACGACTTGCGTGACCCCAACTGCCTTTTTAAGAAAGCTCACCAATTCATCTCCCCTCTTAACTGCAGGACGGCAAGATTCTACCTCTTCCCTAAAGTTCACAAGCCCGGCAACCCAGACAGGCCCATTGTTTATGGAAATGGGTGCCCAAAAGAGCGTATATCTCCGTTTGTTGACAGTTTCCAGAAACCCCCCTGAATACCCTTTTACATTCATGACACCCCTGAAGTTCTCTTTAAACTTACCGGTATCGAACATCAAATTTCCATCATCGGGACATTTGATGTGTCATCCTTGTACACTAATATCCCCAATGATGAGGGTATTAGTGCTTGTACCACTGCCTTGGCCGATAGTGGTCACACCTGGCCTCGCCACTACCCTCCCAATCTGCGAGACCTTCTAGTCAGAGCCGCAGTCCCACCTGATAATTCCACTAACCCTCTAATTTCCCATGGAACCTTTAAATGTAACTCTAGGTGCACAACATGTTGAAAGCACATCATGGAAACTGATTCTTTCAGAAGCCATTCCACCGGAGCTGTCTTCAAGACAAGGGGTCATATCACTTGCACATCTACTAATATCATATACCTTAAATCTCTTGCAGAGTATGTGGTACTCAGTATGTGGGCGAGACAAAAACCACACACAAAGATCAACACCAACAGAACTGACACCCCAGTTGGTGAACACTTTAACTGTACTAATCACTCAATTTCTGTCCATACAGGGTATTGAGGCTCTTGGCCAACACCCAGACTCTGTTCGTCTTAGCAGAGAGAAACTTTGGATTAAACGACTCCGCACCATCCAGCAACATGGTCTCAACATTCAGGAGGGAAATTATTAAGATTTTCCTTTTTCTCCCCCATTTCCACCTACTAACTTTTTTGTTTCATCATTTTTGCCTGCCCCACCATCCCTCCCCAAAACTCCGCGCCAACCCCCCTTTTTCCCCTTACTCTAATCCCTTCCTCTATTCGTACTCCCACCCCCATCTTGTACTTTGGTATGTTTCTGCTGTTCTAATAATCCCTCTTTTGTTCCGTAGCATTCCATTCCAGGCAGACATAATGCAACCAGCTTTGTTTACTCATCACAGCCCCTCTTTCTGCACATGACTGCCTCTCTTTGTGTTTTAATGTGCTGTTTTCTGTATGTCCTAGTCATTTTGCCTTTGAGAAAGACTCTGCTAGAGTTGAAATGTGAGGCCACTAATTTTACAGCATATTTTTATGAAAATTAGATTGGAATTATTTCTAGGATGACCTCTTTTATAAATAAAATAATCATGAGAACTCACAAAACACCCTGCTAGAAAATGTCTCAATTCTTGCTGGCTAAGAACTGTTAGCCATTTGTATGCAATTTGGAATATAAACAGATAAAAACAACACTTTTACTTTTCATAATTGTAACTGTCGTAGTCAGTGTTACTTAAATTTTTAGCATTATTGAAACACAAACCTAAAAATGGAAGGTCATTTATAAAGTGATCCTGGCTGACACTGCAAAGAAAATCATGTTGAAAACAATCTTGTGCATGTTGTATACTTGTGCAACAAATTATAATATGTGTTATAACCAAATTTGTAATGTGTGTTGCATCAGCTCTGTTAAATATTAGGCTACAAATATTTGGGGAAAATGGTTTTAAAGTTCCATTTTGATTTTTGAGTTTCGTTTCTCCAGCCATCGCCTTGTCCCAAGATAATGTGAAGATGTGAAGGTGAATTTGAATCTGGGCGAATTTAAATTTCATAGAGCTGCTTAAGCGCAAGCAGTAATATCATGCTTACTGTGGAAGACGAGTTAAGCACTATTTTAATGCCACGGCGTTATATCTTAAGCATGCGCGCGCTTGGAGACTGCTATTGTTGCGTCACTATCTTAAGCAAAGTTTAGTCCTGCAGTTAAGGCACGTTTTCAGTTGCTTACCGTTAAGGATACCTAGCAGATATCCTCAGTTAACAAAAAATCGGCCGTTATGAAATTGGCCCCTTGTGTGGAAAAGCTCAATACTGCAAAAAGTACCAAGACTGAGAGTAGTTGCAAGGGAGGCAAATACCTTCAGGCCTCCCCAAAATGTTCTTGCCTGTCTTGTCTATCTGCCTTCCTCAGAATACCGTACATCAATGTGGCTGCGGTACATGACCATCAACGTAAAAGTTCCGTGTTGCCTGCGGGAGTTTCACCTCCATTCCTTCTAATTCCTTACTGAGAATTATCCGACAACCTGGAAAAAGCACATAAAAAAACATGCCAAGTTAACTGCCAAGTTAAAGCAGCGTGTTCAGATTTTTCCAGAAAATGGATTTTGTTTTAACCCAAGGATCGCATAAAATGCCTTCCCAAAAATACTATCTATGAGAAGAAAACAGAAAACTTGCAATCTCCAATTTGGATGTGGGAGCAAAAAGGTTGGTGCCATTACTGTACTGTTTAATATGGAACAAGATAATCTAGTTCACAAAACCTTTTTTTTTTTTGCGGTATCCTTGAAAATTATACGGATTTCTGGTTGTTAACGTGACGTCATAAACATGTTTCTGGTTAGGAGTCGTGAAAACAGCCCCAGTTTCTGGCTAAAAATGGCTTCCAGTAAAAACGGTCCTCAATTGTGTTTGTTTGTGGAATATGTGGACCTGAACAATGCAGTTTTTTCGTGCATGTGCTCAGTGTCTACAAAATTAATCGTGCATGCATGTTGTTGTTCTGTCGATATCGCTTGCGATAAACTCACGTCACCTAAACGCGCGCGTCACACAGTTCGTATGCGTGCGAAATATACTAACGTAATACGTGATGATGGACACGTCACTTTACAATCCAATGGCATCACCTTTTTGAGGGAGTACATTGATGAATTTTTAGAACATTTTTATTCAATAAGACAAACTTTGCCATCAGTATTTTTTTTCATTCACATGTTGGAATGTTCGGCGCTATAAAGTAAGGAGATTTGTTGCCGTAAAATGCCTCTTTCGACAAGGGCGGACCAAGGATTTTGAAAAGGGGGAGCATGACATTTTTAAGCATGAAATGCTGATGACAATGAAATAGCGAGTTTCGCACTTAGCGCAAAGCCTTGACGGCTTCTAGATGGATTAGATGCTCCGTGGTGCGATCTGGGGCAATATTTAACCACTTTAAGCAGGAAAAGTGTGCACAAAAAAAAGGGGGGAGCATGCGCCCACGCCAAGTGCCATTTCGCCACCAATCTACTTTGTCCAAACACTACATCGCCCAAATGGTACTTCACCCCCAAACCACTTCGTGCACAGGCTGTTCAGAACGGAGCTGGTTTTAGTTCAGGTTGGTTTTAAACATGCATTTATCACACAGGGGGGTAAAACTATTTGTGACAGTTAACCAATCATGTATAATATCTTTAAACACTTTTGAGCCCGTCTAGCGGCCGCGCCCGCGCTCTGGTCGGCACGTATGAAACATGCACATGCACACACAAACTGCACGCTCCCGAAAGCAAATTGTGCACTGTTGTGACAAGTATCCAGTCGTGTGCATTACGTGTAACGCGCGCGATCGAACAAAACATATCAACGCACAGCTAGCAGTTGTACGAACACGGTGTTGACACATTATATGTGCCCAGGACCATATTCGGTTTTAAACGTATGTTTAAAATTTGCCAAATCCCTATTTAAAATACTGAAGTGCCAGGAAAACTTCATGTTTTGTACCACTGACTCAGTGCATATTTTTCATGTATGGTCTCGGAACCCTTGGTCTCGGTCTCGGTCTCAGGGTGCCAAAGTCTCGGTCTCGGTGGTGTTGGTCTTGGTCTCTAAACAACTGGTCTCGGTCTCGGATTTACAGGTCTCGACTACAACGCTGATTCTAAGGCTGTTTGCTGTGCTGAATTATGCTGAACCGGCCATTAAGCAGCGCAATAAAATGGTCCCTGGCCTTAAACAGCTAGAATCTCCCCTTCCACATTTTTTGAGTTTTTCTGTTTATCATTAAGGTGTATGTGTCTACAACACCATCACAACTTGTTTTTCTAAAAAAATCAACAGGCTTTTGCTTAAAACGTAAAGCAGTTCCGACTCTCTTCACCCGAAATTTTGAAACGCTCGAGGTCACTTGGCTTGTTTATCAACAGGGTTTTGACGTCATCCTGAGAAACATACAAAACGGTCTGTGCAGTATTGAATGGAAAATACAAGAAGTGAATGTTTATCATGCCTGTTTTGTCCTTGTAATTCAAAATACAAACGTGAAAAACACTTCATGTAATATGACAACAATCTACTATTACCTGTTTTGTGAAAAAACGATGAAATTGTGGCTCACAATGAAGCTCTTTTGAAGTAAATACTGGTGCATTGCGACGGGTGGTTTTGTCACGGAATGAACGGCATTCACAGCGGTCTGTGTACAGCATGGTACGCCGTCCCCTGTGGGCGTAGTTACCACGTGTTTGAACATCGGCCGTACAAGTTATAGAATGAGCAACTCATTTTTCTCTCTCTTGGTAATAGAAAAGAAAAGATTTCTGCTCTTTTTTTTTTCATAGTGTCTGGTAAAACATACAACCACGCAGCTACTGGGCATATCTCTGGCTTTTTGGACCAACAAAATTCTTCCAAAAACACCATCTAACAGAGACGGTTTTCAAAGTTTTTTGCGTGTAAACTCTTGGTAATAGAAAAGAAAATCTTTCTGCTCTTTTTTTTTCATAGTGTCTGGTAAAACATACAACCACGCAGCTACTGGGCATATCTCTGGCTTTTTGGACCAACAAAATTCTTCAAAAAACACCATCTAACAGAGACGGTTTTCAAAGTTTTTTGCGTGTAAACGTATGGAGCTAACAATCGTGTTGACTTCTCTTTCTCAGGATTGCGTCACGGTTCACGCGCATATCATGAATACCTAATGAGCATTTCAGAAATCGCGAAAATCTCATTTTCGAAAAGCGCACTTTTGCTTGCAATTTATCCACTTAAAACCGACAATTAAAAACTAATAAAAATCCACGTCGGCAAGAGGGATGTTTTGACTATCGAAAAAAGCCTAAATGCTGGATTTTCATCAAGGGGGATTCTTCCTCTTTGTACACAAGGCAATTGGGGCCGAGTCAGTCTGGGGCCGAGTTTGTACACAAGGCAATGGGGGCCGAGTCAGTCTGGGTACGAGTTTGTACACAAGGCAATTGGGGCCGAGTCAGTCTGGGGCCGAGTTTGTACACAAGGCAAAGGGGGCCGAGTTGGTCTGGGGCCGAGTTTGGGGCCGAGCCAGTTTGGGGCCGAGCCAGTTTGGGGCCGAGCCAGTCTGGGGCCGCAGTCGGATACCAGATGCATGTATGTCTATGCACGTATATTGCACACAAGCTGTGTTGGACACAATGCAGACCCAAGCTGTGGCCGTGTGTTGCACGTGGAAAAATGCACTGCGCAATCGTCGTTTGCATGCCGCAAGTATATTTTAAAAAAAGCAGAACACTGGATTGTACCGCCCGTAAACCTCACTGATGTCACTGGGCGACTAAGGTGCGAATTTTGTGGTCGCCAATGGCGATAAGAATTTAATCACTGGTCCCGTTATTTTTTGAGGAGCGCTATTTTTTTACGCTCCCCGAAAATTACAATGAGCGCAGTAGGAGCGCCTGCGCGATCGCGCTCCTTAAAAATGAAGGTCTGTGACACACAAAAGGTAAAGCTTTGAAGAGTTCGTTTTATTTTCAATAATCACATCTGAAAAACAAGGAACGTGCACATGTTTTAAGTAGCCCGCCGGGCAAGTTGAAAAGTGGATTTTACTTGCCCACGCCGGGCTAGCGTTAAGGTCGAGCCCTGCAGTAGTACACTCCCTCAGGTTTTCCCCCCAAGACCTTTGACACATCAGACAGATGCTCTACCAGCTGAGCTATGAGGCACAGTTGTACACTCCCTCAGGTTTTCCTCAAGACCTTTGACACACCAGGCAGATGCTCTACCAGCTGAGCTATGATAATGAAGCACAGTGGTACACCCCCTCAGGTTTCCCTTAATACCTCTGATACACCGGGCAGATGCTCTAGCAGCTGAGCTATGAGGCACAGTAGTAAACTCCCTCAGGTTTTACCTCGAGACCTTTGACACATCAGGCAGATGCCCTACCAGCTGAGCTATGAGGCACAGTAGTAAACTCCCTCAGGTTTTTCCCCCAAGACCTCTGACACATCAGGGAGATGCTCTACCAGCTGAGCTATGAGGCACAGTGGAACACTCCGTCAGGTTTTCCCCAAGACCTTTGACACACCAGGCAGATGGTCTACTAGCCGAGCTATGAGGCACAGTGGCATACTCGTGGGATAAGAGAAACTGTATGGGCATCATCGGGATTCGAACCTGAGACCTCCGACTCTCCGAGCAGATGCTATACCAGCTGTGCTATAGAGGCTGGTGCAGTCAGCTGGTGCAGCACTGTAGTCATACACGTTACTGACCGATAAAATATGTTATACATGTATTTCTACATCTTTCATTTCTTTTTCTTTTTTGTTAGCCTTTTTCTTTTTTAATCATATATTTGACGAGAATTCTTACCTTTGATTTCCATGTCATGCCTGTGAGCCAGATATATGACGTTGTCTCCTACTTTGCCCTGCACAGTCAATCTGTCTCGTTTTCGGTCTATGTATGTTATATTCACTCTGCAATAACAGGAAAACAATTGTAAATGTCCAGATTTTTCCACAAAATGGATTTCGTTCTAACTAAACGATCATATAAAATACCTCCCCAAAATACTATCCATGGGAAGCAAACGGGAAATTTGCAATCTCCAATTTGGATGTGGAAGCAAAAAGGTTTTAAACATGCTAACTGTAGTTCACAGTTAATGTTTCCCGAGAAGAAAGGGATCGATTCCGATTGGAATCGCGATTCATTTTTAAAATTGGAGTCGATTCCGAAAATGCTGGGAGGCACATTTGACAGAGTGGCACACCCCGCCTCAGCAGCTATTACAGAGGATGGTGCAGTCAGCCTTGCCACAAGAGGTGGTCATACACGTTACTGACCGATGAAATGTGTCCGATAAAATGTTATATGAGATCTCTCAGCCTCCCTAATCATTCGGTTAGAGTATTATTTGCATTATTTAAAATGTATATTTTCCATTGTAAAGAATGAGGCTTGATTGACATACCATTCCAGGTGTCATTTAAATAATTTGTTGTTGGCTTTGTGAATCCTCTGACATCGGCCACGGTCACACAAGAAAAATCTCGTAATAGTTCCAACGAGGAGTAGGGTCACATGACAAAATTATCATAATCGGATTGTAATTGTAATTGTAAAGTGGGGTCACACGACTTACGAGGTCGTAAACGACTTGTGGCCTGGACAAACATGTGCGTCCCGCATCGAGCGTCTCGTATCCCGTGTCGAGCGTCTGACGCTCTAAATGCTGTGTGTGGATTGAGCAGCACGTCGAAACACTTGTCACAGTACATTCCAGTGTCGATTTCAAGCAGGGGCCTATGGGATGGATATAATTAATATGATTAATTACAAGATGGGGCGACACGCGTGTTTTGCCATTCTATTGTGACAGGGTTGTAATGAGTCTCCCTCTGCTCGAATCCCAAGTCAAGTCAGACTGCCTTCGGGTCCCAAGTCAAGTCAGATTGCCTTCGGGTCCCAAGTCAAGTCAGACTGCCTTCGGGTCCCAAGTCAAGTCAGACTGCCTTCGGGTCCCAAGTCAAGTCAGACTGCCTTCGAGTCCCAAGTCAAGTCAGGCATGTTGGTCAAGTCGGTTCAAGTCAAGTAGTTGCAACAATAAATTTGTTCAAGCGAGTCAAAACGCTGAACTTGCATTCGTGTAGGGTATTTTTGTTGCTACATGTATGGCCAAGAATGCTCCATGTTAAAAGAAAGCTCAGTGCTGAAATACAGTTGGGTCGTCAAAATGACAAAAAATCCGAGTCAAAATGTACGAGTCGGAGTCAAGTCAAGTCATTTGAGGTTCGAGTCTCAAGTCAAGTTAAGTCATTTGAGGTTCGAGTGTCAAGTCAAGTCATTTGAGGTTCGAGTGTCAAGTCAAGTCAAGTCATTTGAGGTTCGAGTCTCAAGTCAAGTCATTTGAGGTTCGAGTCTCAAGTCAAGTCAAGTCATTTGAGGTTCGAGTCTCAAGTCAAGTCAAGTCATTTGATGTTCGAGTCTCAAGTCAAGTCAAGTCATTTGAGGTTCGAGTCTCAAGTCAAGTCATTTGAGGTTCGAGTCTCAAGTCAAGTCAAGTCATTTGATGTTCGAGTCTCAAGTCAAGTCAAGTCAGTAAAATTCGGGACTCGAGTCCGACAATCACAATCGTATCACAATAGAATGATATGATTTCTCGTCGTTGACCGATTGTGATACGATTACAATAGATTTGGGGTCACTGAGACAAAATCTTATAATCGTACTATACTACAATAAATTAGAACTCGTAATTCGTGTGACCCCGGCCTAAAACACTACCTTGAGTCCATGTTGATAATCTGGATGGTTCTCATTTGTCAGAATGAGAACCTCACACATGTCTTTGGTTATCTGTCGTGTCTTTGTGGATCCTTGCATCAACCATCAAACCGATAAATTGTAGCTTTTCCCCCGGTGCTGGACGAACTCCTGCTGGAAATATCCAACGACACGAGATGCGGGAACGATCCGTGTGCCGTGAGCAACGTGTTGACATTAGGAGTCTGATGGTTGTCCATTGTTTGGTGAAAATCCTGCAAAATGTCCAAGTGACGTAGTTCTTGTAATGCTAGAACGACAGGAATCAGGTCCTTTTCCAATATACGCTCGTAACCGGGACGGCCTAAAATGTAACAAGTGTCCGTCCCGGTTACGAGCGTATATTGGAAATTTGTACACAGCGAGGGTGTTGCCAAAATGTCCCCTTTACTGTGGAAAGACCCATATACATATCCCCCATAGATAGAAGTGTCATTTTAATATAGCAATATGGCCGCAAAACAATTTAAACCGGTGAACATTAAAACATGGCTAGTACAATAACCTGCTGCCTAATCTCCACCAAACTGATACATGTTGCACGTGTCAACCAGCACTCGTGCCGTGATTTTGTCTATTAGTATTACTCTCTGCAGTAGCTTGTGTACAAATTTCCCCTTATACATAAATGTATGTGACGTGGACAGACAAAATTGTGACATTTTTGTCTGTTACATAGGTATTCTGGAGTGAAAACAAACTTGTGCCCAAGGTTACAAGCGAAAGCCGCAACATTCAAATAAACAACATATTAAAAATCTAATTGTTTCTTTTGAGTGGAAAGGTGTTTTTGAAGCATTTTTTAAAGACAAACATTAAGTCTGGTAACGTTCCTCAGTCTGTATGTTTCCTAATAGTGGATGCGTAGTATTAAAATACGACCACTTGCGAGCAGACGGCAGTGTCCAAATCAGGTGCTCGCTTAAGAAAAACGCTCTTCATGCTAGGAGTCCACTGGGCCAGCGCCAGTTGGTGCCAGTTTGCGCCAATGCAATTTGCTGTGGCGCCTAGTGTCGCCAATAAGGTGCCTAGTGGCGTGTAGTGGCTCAAACTGCCTCCCAACTGGCTCGTGGTGGCCCGTAACGGCACCAAATTTGAATGTGGCGGCAAGAAAATTTCAAAATGTTTGAAATTTTCGTCGCGCCACTTGCATCGAGCAATCAGCGCCAAGTGTCCGCCAAGTGGCACCAAATGGCGCGAACATATCGCCCTTTGGCGCAAACAATCCGCCTATTGGAATCCACTGGAATGTAATGGCGCGCGCCAAGTTGAAGTAAAGGCTGCCTGATTTGTTGGGCTTCTGGAGACGGATGTGCTTTCCATCATAGGCTCCCAGACAGTGAGGAAGATTCCATCTGGCTTCAAAATCACCTGCAACCTCAAGCCAGCCTTCATTGGTTGTGGGGAGGGAGATGACTTCTGCAGCATACTCATCCACTATCGCTCTGGCTACATCAGGGACAAACTTCTGGACGGTTTCCTTGCCCACTCGGAAGTTGTAAGACAGCTCGGCATAGGTGGCCCCAGTGGCGAGATGGCGCAGGAAGACGGACAACTTGAGACCAGGGGGAATGGCCTTCCTGAAGTGGGTGTCCTTCTTCTGCAAGTGGGGTGTAAGCATGACCAACAGGTCATCAAACATCTCTGGGGACACCCTGGTGTAGTTCTTGAACTTCCTCTTGTCATTCTCCCTCAGCTCTTCCATCAAAGTGTGGCACTTTTCACGTTCAGCCCTCAACTGTGGGTGGAGCATGGGTCTAAACCACCAGTTGTGCTTCCTTAGTTTTCTTCTTAGGAGGCTCTTCTTCTTCAGGATTGGCCAGCATAAGTTGATAGGCAGTGGCCACCTCAGCATCTCTCATCATCTTCTGATGGAGCAGCATCATCACTCCAACATTATCAAAAGCCTCAGACATATCAAAATTGTAAATATTTAGTAGAGATGTTGTTCATACAGCAGCTGAGGAGGGTCTGAACCAGGTAGCCGATGGCCGGTATTTATATAGTCGGCAAGTAGCGCCAAGCGGCGGCAAGTTCAAACCAATTTGGCGACCTTTGGCACAAACTAATCACCCAGTGGCGCAAAGTAGCCGTCTATTGGCGCGAATGGCGCCAACAGGGTGAATTTTGGAATCAAATGGCCGTGTAATGGCGCGAACTGGCGCAACATTTTGGAGCAAGCCGGGTGGCATTTGGCGCACGCCATATGGCACCCAGTTTATTCCACTTGGCGACACATGCCGAGCGGACATTAATTCGGCGCCACAGCGAGCCACTACGCGCCAATCACATAATCTTTGGCGCGAACTGGCACCAACTGGCGCTGGCCCAGTGGACTCCTAGCATAAAGCGAGCACCTTATTTGGACACTGCCATCTGCTCGCAAGTGGTCGTGATTACCATGCACCTACCATCGCGAAACACGTAGGTTGGAGTACGTTACCAGACTAGTTTCTGAGACGTCGTCGTCTGCTCGCAAGTGGTCGTATTACTACGCATCCACTATTAGGAAACATACAGACTGAGGAACGTTACCAGACTAAATTTTAATTCTTAATGTTTGTCTTCAAAAACTGCTTCAAAAATACCTTTCCACTCAAAAGAAACAATTAGATTTTTAATATGTTGTTTATTTGAATGTTGCGGCCTAGATTGCGGCCTAGATTCATGTTAGAATGATTTCTATTGCAATTAGTTCTAGGTCAAAGCGTAAATTGACTAGACTATAATACGCTAGGCGCTATATGCATACAGCGTACGCAAACTACAAGAGATGCAGAGATTTTGTCCCACTTTTCACCCATAATGCACCGCGGTAAACATTGCGTGACGTCATTATGTCATGGGGCCCAGGTCTATTGCACACGCGTGCTTTGTCTATCTTTCAGTGAGGTAGTATTTTTCCAAATAGGCCTAATGTTTTTTTTTTTTTAAATGACTTTTTTGGGCGGGGGCCACGACAGCATGCGGGCGGTGGACGGTAAACCGGAGTTTTCAATCTGTCGGCCTAAAATAGTCTGAGATAATGCGCCTATCAATTGTTTCTCCCCCCCCCCCCCCACTTTTTGCGTGACAAAATCCCCACCCCTGGGGCAACATTTAGGTGACAAAAATCCCCACCCGTACCCTCCACATGCCCTCGGGTGCAAAACATGCGCAAAAATGCACAGATAATGGGCCAAATGCCCCACCCTGGGGCATGAAAAATGTGACCAAAGCGCGCGGGGGGGGGGGGGGGGGGGGGGGGGGGGGGGGGGGCGGGGGAAACAATTGATAGGTGCATTAAACATGTTAAAAGCAAAGACATTCTGTGCTAAACACATTTTTGTGCTAACGACCAAACGGGTTCCATGAAATTGGAAAGATGTGGCTCGTAGGACAGTTGTAAAGCAAACGAAATAATTAAATTTTGGATAACACCCTGCAAGTACAAGTAATGACGATGCAATTGCGCCCTCTTGTGTCGACAATCGGCCAGCGAATCGTCTTGAAATTTAACGGCATAGTCGATGCGCGCGTGAGGCCAAATTCGTGCCACGAAATACGCAGCTCCATGCCTTTGCTATGGAGCTGAGTGTTTTGTGGCACGAATTGGGCCTCACGCGCACATTGACAGCCTCTGCTTTTAAAGCCATTACATCATTTGTAGTGACCCAAACATTTAGGGAAACCCAACTAAAAGTGTTGATATATTAAATATGGTAACAAACACCACATGATTTTTCCGAATTCCCGTAAAAAATTAAAATGGTACCTTTGTGTTTGTGGGCGAAATTGCCAACTGAAAGGCAGAGGCTCGTCAGCAATGCGCACGCGCCATATTCGTGCCACGAAATACGCAGCTCCATATGCCTTAATTTAGGAGCTGCGCGTATTTCGTGGCATGAATTTGGCGCGGGCGCATTGCTGGCGATCCTGTGCCTTGGAGGTGATTTTTTTTATGGTAGGTTTTTCTTTTTACCAGAAATCACTCAATCAACACCCAAATAATGCATGGCTTTTTTAAGGTCTTCTGACGTATTAATTACTGCATCTATGTGACTGAAATTTCTATGGGCGTGTTTGTTTCTCTGCGGTAAAACAACACGGTATCTGGATTCGGATCTGTCATGAAACAAACACGCCCTATTCGTGAAATCGGCTGCTGTTGCACATGTCCATAGAAATCTGTGTCCTGTTCATGTTGTAACATAACATGTAACTTTTGAAAGGATCTCTCTCAAATTACGTCATTTCGTACAGATTGCAACGCGTCACGTGCATCAGAATCTTGAGCGTAAATCTGTGTGTAGCCCGCGTATACAAGCACGCACATCTTCAAACAACCACGCGTGCGCGCACTGACGTTATGACGACATGTACAGCTCATCAGCAGCGCAGCGCACGTACACGCGCGCGAACGCGCATACGAACACGCAGCGCTATAAACAAAGGAATGAAAGAACTTTGGTTTTTGGAGAACGAAGATCATTACAGAAAAAGTTTTGATCGAAGACAAGCGACTTTCTGACTTCCTGACTTTTGCTGAAAACGATACGATAATTCTGAACTTTAGAAATCCGATTGAGAGAGTACAACTGAAACAATTTCTAGGTCTACATTTGGTAAATGATACTTTTTTGTATTAACCGAGTTTTCCTATAGTGATACAAAAAAAGGGCCGTTGTAGAAATGTAGGCCCAGTGTCACTGCACTGCATATAGGATATGCAGGGTCTAAATTCAACTTGCTGCATTCACACTCATCTGCCTATATAGTTACTTTTAGAACTTATCTTTTTGCTAAATATTCTGATATGAAACAGTTGTAAATATTCTGATATTGACCAGTCACAGACAAGGATGTTTTTATTATTATTAACCAGCAACTTTTCTCAACCAATCAGGATTGACATTTCTAACCACTTTTTTGCTGTTCTTGAACTAGCCTATTTATTTTATTTTCAAAATTCAAAACCAAAATGTCTTCTTTGCAGTAAGTTTTTCATAATTAAGAAGGTAGTTAGTAGCCTAGCAACTGTATAAATCATAAGTTCTATTATCTAAAATGGAACAAACAAATAAAATAAAAAACAACAAATCGCCAAAAATTATCAATCAAAGGTGGTTTGACTGTTTACCATTCACTTGTACACAAAATCCATAGGCCTATATACATGTAGCCCAGGTTGGACTCCGTACCGCATGATACATGGGGATACGGAGTCCAGGGTATGAAGTTCCAAAAACAGGGGGAACATTTTTGTAAAGAAAAATATCAATATTTCTACCTTGTGCTGGAAACCGGTAATGTGCTAACAAAGTTCCATGTGTCCTAATCTTTGGGATTGCCGGGTTTAGAAATCCACTACACATCACCGAACTGCATATTCCGGAGGAAAACGGCAAAAAGTCACGCTAATTTGCTATATATTTGTGCACAAAAAATCCCTACAATCATGACAATACAGTACAGACAGCCAAGTTACGTTCAGTTTATTTTGTTCTCACCGCGCGCGTACGCGTGCCGGCCGGCAGTGCGCGCGTCGCAACTGAACTAGGCCATGGCCTCGTTGGGGGCGCCCCCACCCCCACCCCACGCCCCTTTCAAAAAGAAAAACTGGCTAAATATTGCCCCAGATCACATCACAGAGCATCTAGAATCCATTATCAGCATTTCATGCTTAAAAATTTCACGCTCCCCCCTTTTCAAAATCCTGGATCCGCCCCTGTCAACTATCAATGGCACAAACCAGTACCAGGAGTACAAAGTAAGAATTAAAAGTCTAATTTTTGGGAAATATCTGAATGACTTAATCTTGGCACTTGGGGCGTGTTTGTTTCGGACGGATCCAGTTTCAGATCTGCGCAGATCCAATTCACGTGACTTGAGTTCCTGGTCGAGAGCAGTTACGTTTGTTTCTGCGCATAAAATAACTCGGGATCTGGATTCGGATCCGTCGTGAAACAAACACGCCCTTGGGCATTCAAATGCCACATTCCCCTCCAAGAACAATGCCTATTATTAAGCCACTAATAGATAAGAGGGGGGAAAAATCAGATCGTCTTCATACTAACCGGGATTCGAACCCGAGACCTCGGACACACCGGCCAGATGCTCTGCTAGCCTACTCCCTCAGGTTTTTCCGGCCTACAAAACCAATGTTTCTCTTGGTGTTCCATAGATGTACAGTTGAACAAAATAATGAATGCATTACATAGTATGGTGCCTAATCAACATGAAAATGAAATAACCAAAAACGAGAGGAGGAAAAAAACCTATAGGCCTACACGCTGGGCAGTTTTCTTTGCCAGGTTTTCCCCTACAATTCCAACTTTTCTCTCAGTACATATCTGTGTCTCAAAGCTCAGCTAGTAATAGAGACTCTTCCTGGTGTGTCAGATGTCTCAGGTTATGTTTACTAGTTCCAGCCGTCCTTTGCTATTTTGGCTGATTTTTTTCTTTATCCTTTAATTTAAGGACAACGAAACAAAGAAAATGTCTGGAGACAAGAAACCTATTGCGAACAGACGTGTGGCCATCGCACACTGTGTCACGCCACGCAAGAAATCTACCTTCTCCATGCTCAACGGACACCCCACCTACCAAGGCAGTACCCTGTTTCAGTGCAGTGATTTGGAACCAGAGCTGGATATTTTGGGCCGATGGGTTGAGCTTGGATCTGGCGAGACAGCGACCACACGTCTTGTGCATGTCACGCCGGAAAATGGCAAACTTGCTGCTATTAAGATCGTACGTGGCAATGAGCCAGCGGCGAGGTTTCTTAGGGAAATCGACGCCTTGCACATGGTGCGAAATCATCCATCTTTCGTCCAGTTGATCGGCGTTGTGGAGCAATCGCCAATGCGGTGCATCCTCGAGGAGTTTGTGGGAAATGATTTCATCCCCGCGAACCCGACACTGGAGGATGTTCTCAACGATAACAAGATCAAGTGCTCGGAGATCCTTCGCAGGGAATGGCTTCAGGTAGGGTGTTTAGAAATAACGCGAAATTTCAAATGCATGCGGTGTAAACAGGCTGCATGCCGTGTAACAACAGGCTATCAGTTATAATTGCGTCAACTGAAGAATGTCCCATGTGTAATTTTGTCACTTTGATAGCTATGATTAACTGAAGCAATTTAAAATGACAATGCTGAAAAGTATAACATTGCCAAGTCTTAAAATGTATGGTGTGCACTGGTTCAAAATCTGAAGAGATTTTTGTTTTTCAGGTCACTTGAAATTTAATAGTAGACCATATCGAATAGCTGGATCTTTCCACAGTAAAGGGGTATTTTGGCAACACAGACCATATTTTCGAGGAAATACCTTTGTCTGACCTCAAAATATAGGAAATAAGTTTCAGTTGTTCTGAACAGATAACTTATGCCCAAAAAGGGTTACAAATAGTGATAACATGCCTTTCTAAAAACCCTGTGTACAAATTTCTAATATACGCTCGTAACCAGGACGGCCTAATGTAACAAGTGTCTGTCCCGGTTACGAGCGTAAATTTGAAATGTATACAGAGTGATTTTTAGAAAGGCATGTTGTCACACTATTTGCCACTGGGTAAAATGTTACCGATTACCGATATTACCGGTAATATCACCCCAAAATGTTACTAAGTCTAAATATTACCGATATTACTTTGTTATTACCAACATGATATTACCCGTTTGTGTTATACATTCCTTAATAAATGCCATTTAAGGATGAGGATTAAATATAATTTATACTCACAGCTGACAGGATCTACTGGGCATTTTATTTTTTTTCTGATAAAAAACAATTAAAATATGGGACACCTCCTGCCGAAATTTCCAAGTCCAAATATTACTGTGATTACCCTGTTGAAACCGACATTTTACCGAGTTACAACAAGGTATAATCAGAGGAAATATGGGTAACAGCGGGTTGTAACAGGAAAATATTGGTCTATTATTTCCCCGTTATTATCCATGAGTATGATATTACCCAGTAATAACCTTTGTTATTTACTCGTTATCTATTATTTCCCTGTTATTATCCAGGAGTATGATATTAGCCAATAATAACCTTTGTTATTTACTCGTTATTACCCGGGTAATAACGGGTTAGATGCCCAGTGGGTTGTAACCCTTTTTGGGCCTAAGTTATCTCTTCAGAACAACTGAAACTTATTTCTTTTATTTTGAGACATGGTCTGTGCTGCCAAATTGCCCTCTTTACCGTGGAAAGACTCACCTGCCATCTTGTAGGACAACTTTTGACATTTAAATTGATAAACAATCTAGGCACAAAATGCACAACTGTGCATGTCATCAAGAAACAAAACAAAAAACTGCCCTACAAGATGGCAGCTATTCGATATGGCCTATTTTGACACTCCGGTTGACAGATATTTCATGTTATTTTGAAACAGATAGCAAAGGACATCGCCGAGGGAATACAGTACCTCCACCAGCAAAACTACATTCACGTCAACATCAAGCCGGAAAACATCTTGCTGTATGCTACCAATGGCAGTTGGAGTGGCTGGCGGGCCAAGATTTGCCATTTGGGTGACTGCACCTCCGCGAAACTCGCGCCAAAGATTGACGCCACTCCTGAACTCCGGCCGAATGTAGAGGGAGCCGCAAAACCATTCGTGGCTCCGGAGGTCCTGAGTGGTCACTGTCCGTACACGACAGCGGCGGACGTATTCGCTCTGGGACGAGTGTTGCGAGTTATCGGGAAGAAAGCCAGGATCGGTTCGCTCGTGAAGATTGGCAAGAAATGCTCGCGTAAAGCGACATCCAAGCGGCCGAAAATGGACAGAGTCTTCAAGTGGCTCCATGAGGCCTCATTCCACCGTCTTGTGCACTTCTTTCGTTGATTATTCGAACATATTACTTAATTTTATCAGAATAATTCATTTCACGAAACATGAATTTTTGTTCCAGCTATACTAATCTTGCCATTCAGATTGTTATGAACTGTGTGATAAATACTTTCATGGTTATAGACGCCATCTTAAGCCTGCCGCACACCTTTGCTATAACCGGCCAATCGGACACCGGACCCGGAAAAATCAAACTCGTTTGATTTGCTCCGGTTTATGGTGTACGGTCAGATCAGCCGGAATTGTTTCAGCGTACACCTTTGGGTATGTAGTCCGATCATCCGATTATCCGGTAAATCGCCAAAAAATATACGTTGCTATGCACGCGTATTCGTTGAAATATTTTTGTGTAGTGTGGTTACCGTGCACTCGTTCCGATCCGCGCATACACACAACAACAGGGATTCGTGTAGCATTGCAGCAATACGTTAGTGACACCACAAACTGACACGACACATTAGCACTTGTGCGCGCGCCTCGGGTAGAAAATGGCGTCGGCACATGATTTGTGTTTTCACGAACTTACATCCAAGTACTGCATGTCTTATCAAAGCATTTTTGTTTTCACAAATTGACACCTTTTGTAAATTAACAAATTGGGGCGTTTTGGTAAAAGTTTTGCTATTTCGCCTTCGGCGCATCTGTTCTAATGACTCTGATTTTGTCTGTCACTCACAGGACCTCAGGAAACGCCTTGTTTCATGAGGGCATAGTTCACGTGCGGTACACAGGTCCATTCAGAAAGCCAAGTCTCTTTCCAGGGATCTTGCGCTTGCTGGGAAACCTAAACCCCCAGCTCACAGCCTCAACAGAATTCCTCTTGTTGTCACTTATCATCCTTCCCTTCCCCCTATCTGCCAGATTGCCAGTTCTAATCTCCATATACTTCATACCTCAGATCGTCTTCAGCGGGCAGTTCCGGAAGAGCCATTGGTAGTTTACAGACACCCTCCCAATCTGTGAGACCTTCTAGTCAGAGCCGCAGTCTCACCTGATAATTCCACTAACCCTCCCATTCCCCATGGAACCTTTAAATGTAACTCTAGGTGCATAACATGTCGGGAGCACATCATGGAAACTGATTCTTTCAGAAGCCATTCCACCGGAGCTGTCTTCAAGACAAGGGGTCACATCACCTGCACATCTACTAATATCATATACCTTATCTCTTGCAGTGTCTGTGGTACTCAGTATGTGGGTGAGACAAAAACCACACTCAAAAAAACGTTTCGACAGTCACAGATCTATAGTCAACACCAACAGAACTGACACCCCAGTTGGTGAACACTTTAACTGTACTAATCACTCTATTTCTTACATGTCCATACAGGGTATTGAGGCTCTTGGCCACCACCCAGACTCTGTTTGCCTCAGCAGAGAGAAACTATGGATTAGATGACTCCGCACCATTCAGCCACATGGTCTCAACATTCAGGAGGGTAATGATTAATATCTTCCTTTTTTCCCACCCCATTTCCACCTACTTTCTTTTCTGTTTCCTCATTTTTGCCTGCCCCACCATCCCTCCCTACAACTCCGCACCCCCCTTTTCCCCCAACTCTAATCCCCTCCTCCATTCCTACTTCCACCCCCATCTTGTACTTTGGTATGTTCCTGCTTTCCTAGTAATCCCTCCGTTCAGTCGTGGGCTAGTGCCAACAAGCTAAAGTTTAACTGTTCAAAGACTGAGGCCTTACATATTACTTCACGATTCCACAGGTCTGAGAAACTGCCACCAATAAATATCGACAGTAGTGTTGGCCGAGTCAGTCCGCAAGCTTGGGGTTATTCTCGACGGCCACATGCAGATGGACCACCACATTCGCAACATTTCTCGAGTAGCATCTTTTGGACTGTACAAAATTGGGAAACTCAAGAATTGCCTTGACCAGAACTCCACTGAACGTCTCGTACATATGCATTTGTGACATCCCACCTGGACTACTGTAACAGCCTACTGTTTGCTTTACCTACCGCACACATGACCTCACTTCAACGTCTACAGAACACTGCTGCTCGAATGGTAGTCAGAGCAAAGAGCAGCGAACACATTACACCAATACTACAGTCTTTGCACTGGCTTCCTATTCCTCAGCGTAATCAGTTCAAAATTCTTCTGCTTGCATATAAAATAAAAAATGGACTCGCACCGGCATACCTCAATGATCTCATCAGACCCAAGGTTTCAACATCATCTATTAGTCTTCGTTCACATTCCACGTTACACCTTCAACTCGCTCCTAGTTCAAGCACCAGCACTCGTTATGGTCAGCGGGCATTTGCAGTCGCTGCACCAACTCTCTGGAACAGACTCCCTCCGCAATTCCAGGACTCACTTTCGATAAACACATTCAAAACTCGATTAAAGACTCACTTACTCAAATCTATAGTTAGCGCTTAGAAACTCCGTTAAAGCGCTTTATAAATGCAATGTATTATTATTATTATTATTATTATTATTGTTCCCTAGCATTCCATTTCAGGCAGACATAATGCAACCAGCTTTGTTTTAATACTCATCACAACCCCTCTTTCTGCACATGACTGCCTCCCTTTGTGTTCACCTTTGTGTTTTAATGTGCTGTTTTCTGTATGTCCTAGTCATTTTGTCTTTGAGAAAGGCTCTGCTAGAGTTGAAACGTGGGGCCACTAATATTACAGCATATTTTTATGAAAATTAGATTGAAATTATTTCTAGGAACTCCTATGCTACGTTTACACCATGTCCCCGGCAGTCCCGGCACCCCGGTTTGGCCAAAACATGGCGTGCCGTGGAACCTTTGTCTTTTTATTACTTTGGCTCGACTCGGCCATAGTTGGGCCGGTGTGTTGCGTTTTACCCTGGTGCGTTACGTCCTGGTACGGAAAGCGTGGCGCGCCGTGCCGGTTCCGGGCCGCGAGGCAGACGGCGCGCTACGTTTCAAGCGCCGTTCCACTATGGATGGGTCCACGTCCCAGGCTGGCCTGCTAAGTTCTGATGCGGTGCCTCACGTCTGTCACGTTTGTTGTCCCGGCCCAATACGTTCCCGACGGTGTGCGAGGGTCTGCTGCGGCGCCCTGCGACTGAACGGTGCAGCTCTGCTGTCACGTTTCACGCCCCGGTGGTCACCCGGTGGTCTCCCGGTGAGCCCCGGTGGGTATAAACAGTGCGCTTCACACCTTCATTTTCACTTCGTCCTGGAGCGTTGCCGCAGCAACATCATCATTGGTGCACCGCAGCTCACCGGGCCGCATTCACACCATGCTGTGGCCGTGACGGGCCCTGGCAGACCGTGGGGTGCCGGGCTTCCAAACGTGGCGGAGCGTGAGGCACCGGCCGCGATCAGAGTTAAAGGAGTCTGTTCAGATTTTTCCAGAAAATGGATTTTGTTTTAACCCAAGGATCACATAAAATGCCTTCCCAAAAATACTATCTATGAGAAAAAAACATGGGTAACAGAGGGCGCCCTTCATTTTTAGTGGCCACAATACTAAGGACGTTTTTGCCATACACTGGGCACACAAAAACCTTCAACCCTGGCCGTTGCCCGCGTTATAGAGGGGCCGTTTTATCAAGGTGCGTCAATGGTTATTTTACACATCAGTCGTTCAGGACCCAACAGTCTTGGCCGGTTTAGGCAAGTGGCCGTTTTATAGTGGTGGCAGGAAGAGCAAGTTTGACTGTACAATGATTAAACTTGAATATAAGGCACAGATTGACCAATCATTTTGCAATCGCTTTCAGGACTGTTCCGCTTTAGTGATTTCCTCCAGGTACAAAAGGACTTGCTTGAAATGTTCTGCTTCCGAGAGAATTCTGCAGTTTAAGGCTCAACCAGCCGAGTTATGAGGCACAGTGGTATACTCCCTCAGGTTTTCCCCCCAAGACTACTGATACACCGGGCAGATGCTCTAGCAGCCGAGCTATGAGGCAGTGGTATACTCCCTCAGGTTCCCCCCCCCCACCCCCCAAGACCACTGATACACCAGGCAGATGCTCTAGCAGCCGAGCTATGAGGCAGTGGTATACTCCCTCAGGTTCCCCCCCCCCCCACCCCCCAAGACCACTGATACACCAGGCAGATGCTCTAGCAGCCGAGCTATGAGGCACAGTGGTATACTCCCTAAGGTTTTCCCCCCCAAGACCACTGATACACCAGGCAGATGCTCTAGCAGCCGAGCTATGAGGCACAGTGGTATACTCCCTCAGGTTTCCCCCCCAAGACCACTGATACACCAGGCAGATGCTCTAGCAGCCGAGCTATGAGGCACAGTGGTATACTCCCTCAGGTTTCCCCCCCAAGACCACTGATACACCAGGCAGATGCTCTAGCAGCCGAGCTATGAGGCACAGTGGTACACTACCTCAGGTTTTACCTCAAGATCTTTGACTCATCCGGCAGATGCTCTAGCAGCCGAGCTATGAGGCACAGTGGTACACTCCCTCAGGTTTTACCTCAAGACCTTTGACACATCAGGCAGATGCTCTACCCTCAGCCCTGTTGCCTAATCTACCCCAAATCTGTGGCAAACTCACGCAAATGAGATTTGTCCCATGGCTCTGATATTTGCTCAATAGGTGCACTCACCCCAGTTTGCAAATATTCCGAAGAGTACGCATCGACCCGATGTCTAGTTTCCGTGAAATCGTGGGGAAAGTTTGAGACCTTCCGTGCGATAAAATACCGACTCTTTGACCAAAAATCAAATATGCGCATGCGCGAGAGCGGAGAGGTCAACACTAGACTGGTTCCAAATCCTCAATTTACTTCCCTTCGTCGTAAGATGAAGGGAAGTAGATATGGGGACAGCAAACCAGTCTAGATTGTGTTGACCTCTCCGCTCTACCAGCTGAGCTATGAAGCACAGTGGTACACTCCCTCAGGTTTTACCTCAAGATCTTTGACTCATCCGGCAGATGCTCTACCAGCTGAGCTATGAGGCACAGTGGAACACTTCGTTAGGTTCTCCCCAAGACATTTGACCCACCAGGCAGATGCTCTATCAGCTGAGCTATGAGGCACAGTGGTATACTCCCTCAGGTTTTCCCTCAAGACCTCTGACACACCAGGCAGATGCTCTACCAGCTGAGCTATGAGGCACAGTGGTATACTCCCTCAGGTTTTCCCTCAAGACCTTTGACACACCGGGCAGATGCTCTACCAGCTGAGCTATGAGGCACAGTGGTATACTCCCTCAGGTTTTCCCCCCAAGACCACTGATACACCAGGCAGATGCTCTACCAGCTGAGCTATGAGGCACAGTGGTATACTCCCTCAGGTTTTCCCTCAAGACCTTTGACACACCAGGCAGATGCTCTAGCAGCTGAGCTATGAGGCACAGTAGTAAACGTACTCCCTCAGGTTTTCCCCAAGACCTTTGACACACCAGGCAGATGGTCTACTAGCCGAGCTATGAGGCACAGTGGCATACTCATGGGAAAAGAGAAACTGTATGGGCATCATCGGGATTCGAACCTGAGACCTCCGACTCTCCAAGCAGATGCTATACCAGCTGTGCTATAGAGGCTGGTGCAGTCAGCTGGTGCAGCACTGTAGTCATACACGTTACTGACCGATAAAATATGTTATACATGTATTTCTACATCTTTCATTTCTTTTTCTTTTTTGTTAGCCTTTTTCTTTTTTAATCATATATTTGACGAGAATTCTTACCTTTGATTTCCATGTCATGCCTGTGAGCCAGATATATGACGTTGTCTCCTACTTTGCCCTGCACAGTCAATCTGTATCGTTTTCGGTCTATGTATGTTATATTCACTCTGCAATAACAGGAAAACAATTGTAAATGTCCAGATTTTTCCACAAAATGGATTTCGTTCTAACTAAACGATCATATAAAATACCTCCCCAAAATACTATCCATGGGAAGCAAACGGGAAATTTGCAATCTCCAATTTGGATGTGGAAGCAAAAAGGTTTTAAACATGCTAACTGTAGTTCACAGTTAATGTTTCCCGAGAAGAAAGGGATCGATTCCGATTGGAATCGGAAGGAATGCTGGGAGGCACTTTTGACAGAGTGGCACACCCCGCCTCAGCAGCTATTACAGAGGATGGTGCAGTCAGCCTTGCCACAAGAGGTGGTCATACACGTTACTGACCGATGAAATGTGTCCGATAAAATGTTATATGAGATCTCTCAGCCTCCCTAATCATTCGGTTAGAGTATTATTTGCATTATTTAAAATGTATATTTTCCATTGTAAAGAATGACGCTTGATTGACATACCATTCCAGGTGTCATTTAAATAATTTGTTGTTGGCTTTGTGAATCCTCTGACATCGGCCAGGGTCACACAAGAAAAATCTCGTAATAGTTCCAACGAGGAGTAGGGTCACATGACAAAATTATCATAATCGGATTGTAATTGTAATTGTAAAGTGGGGTCACACGACTTACGAGGTCGTAAACGACTTGTGGCCTGGACAAACATGTGCGTCCCGCATCGAGCGTCTCGTATCCCGTGTCGAGCGTCTGACGCTCTAAATGCTCTGTGTGGATTGAGCAGCACGTCGAAACACTTGTCACAGTACATTCCAGTGTCGATTTCAAGCAGGGGCCTATGGGATGGATATAACTAATATGATTAATTACAAGATGGGGCGACACGCGTGTTTTGCCATTCTATTGTGACAGGGTTGTAATGAGTCTCCCTCTGCTCGAATCCCAAGTCAAGTCAGACTGCCTTCGGGTCCCAAGTCAAGTCAGACTGCCTTCGGGTCCCAAGTCAAGTCAGACTGCCTTCGAGTCCCAAGTCAAGTCAGGCATGTTGGTCAAGTCGGTTCAAGTCAAGTAGTTGCAACAATAAATTTGTTCAAGCGAGTCAAAACGCTGAACTTGCATTCGTGTAGGGTATTTTTGTTGCTACATGTATGGCCAAGAATGCTCCATGTTAAAAGAAAGCTCAGTGCTGAAATACAGTTGGGTCGTCAAAATGACAAAAAATCCGAGTCAAAAAATGTACGAGTCGGAGTCAAGTCAAGTCATTTGAGGTTCGAGTCTCAAGTCAAGTTAAGTCATTTGAGGTTCGAGTGTCAAGTCAAGTCATTTGAGGTTCGAGTCTCAAGTCAAGTCAAGTCAAGTCATTTGAGGTTCGAGTGTCAAGTCAAGTCATTTGAGGTTCGAGTCTCAAGTCAAGTCAAGTCATTTGAGGTTCGAGTCTCAAGTCAAGTCAAGTCATTTGAGGTTCGAGTCTCAAGTCAAGTCAAGTCATTTGAGGTTCGAGTCTCAAGTCAAGTCAAGTCATTTGATGTTCGAGTCTCAAGTCAAGTCAAGTCATTTGATGTTCGAGTCTCAAGTCAAGTCAAGTCATTTGAGGTTCGAGTCTCAAGTCAAGTCAAGTCAGTAAAATTCGGGACTCGAGTCCGACAATCACAATCGTATCACAATAGAATGATATGATTTCTCGTCGTTGACCGATTGTGATACGATTACAATAGATTTGGGGTCACTGAGACAAAATCTTATAATCGTACTATACTACAATAAATTAGAACTCGTAATTCGTGTGACCCCGGCCTAAAACACTATACCTTGAGTCCATGTTGATAATCTGGATGGTTCTCATTTGTCAGAATGAGAACCTCACACATGTCTTTGGTTATCTGTCGTGTCTTTGTGGATCCTTGCATCAACCATCAAACCGATAAATTGTAGCTTTTCCCCCGGTGCTGGACGAACTCCTGCTGGAAATATCCAACGACACGAGATGCGGGAACGATCCATGTGCCGTGAGCAGCGTGTTGACATTAGGAGTCTGATGGTTGTCCATTGTTTGGTGAAAATCCTGCAAAATGTCCAAGTGACGTAGTTCTTGTAATGCTAGAACGACAGGAATCAGGCCTTTTCCAATATACGCTCGTAACCGGGACGGCCTAAAATGTAACAAGTGTCCGTCCCGGTTACGAGCGTATATTGGAAATTTGTACACAGCGAGGGTGTTGCCAAAATGTCCCCTTTACTGTGGAAAGACCCATATACATATCCCCCATAGATAGAAGTGTCATTTTAATATAGCAATATGGCCGCAAAACAATTTAAACCGGTGAACATTAAAACATGGCTAGTACAATAACCTGCTGCCTAATCTCCACCAAACTGATACATGTTGCACGTGTCAACCAGCACTCGTGCCGTGATTTTGTCTATTAGTATTACTCTCTGCAGTAGCTTGTGTACAAATTTCCCCTTATACATAAATGTATGTGACGTGGACAGACAAAATTGTGACATTTTTGTCTGTTACATAGGTATTCTGGAGTGAAAACAAACTTGTGCCCATGGTTACAAGCGAAAGCCGCAACATTCAAATAAACAACATATTAAAAATCTAATTGTTTCTTTTGAGTGGAAAGGTGTTTTTGAAGCAGTTTTTAAAGACAAACATTAAGAATTAAAATTAAGTCTGGTAACGTTCCTCAGTCTGTATGTTTCCTAATAGTGGATGCGTAGTATTAAAATACGACCACTTGCGAGCAGACGGCAGTGTCCAAATCAGGTGCTCGCTTAAGAAAAACGCTCTTCATGCTAGGAGTCCACTGGGCCAGCGCCAGTTGGTGCCAGTTTGCGCCAATGCAATTTGCTGTGGCGCCTAGTGTCGCCAATAAGGTGCCTAGTGGCGTGTAGTGGCTCAAACTGCCTCCCAACTGGCTCGTGGTGGCCCGTAACGGCACCAAATTTGAATGTGGCGGCAAGAAAATTTCAAAATGTTTGAAATTTTCGTCGCGCCACTTGCATCGAGCAATCAGCGCCAAGTGTCCGCCAAGTGGCACCAAATTGCGCGAACATATCGCCCTTTGGCGCAAACAATCCGCCTATTGGAATCCACTGGAATGTAATGGCGCGCGCCAAGTTGAAGTAAAGGCTGCCTGATTTGTTGGGCTTCTGGAGACGGATGTGCTTTCCATCATAGGCTCCCAGACAGTGAGGAAGATTCCATCTGGCTTCAAAATCACCTGCAACCTCAAGCCAGCCTTCATTGGTTGTGGGGAGGGAGATGACTTCTGCAGCATACTCATCCACTATCGCTCTGGCTACATCAGGGACAAACTTCTGGACGGTTTCCTTGCCCACTCGGAAGTTGTAAGACAGCTCGGCATAGGTGGCCCCAGTGGCGAGATGGCGCAGGAAGACGGACAACTAGAGACCAGGGGGAATGGCCTTCCTGAAGTGGGTGTCCTTCTTCTGCAAGTGGGGTGTAAGCCTGACCAACAGGTCATCAAACATCTCTGGGGACACCCTGGTGTAGTTCTTGAACTTCCTCTTGTCATTCTCCCTCAGCTCTTCCATCAAAGTGTGGCACTTTTCACGTTCAGCCCTCAACTGTGGGTGGAGCATGGGTCTAAACCACCAGTTGTGCTTCCTTAGTTTTCTTCTTAGGAGGCTCTTCTTCTTCAGGATTGGCCAGCATAAGTTGATAGGCAGTGGCCACCTCAGCATCTCTCATCATCTTCTGATGGAGCAGCATCATCACTCCAACATTATCAAAAGCCTCAGACATATCAAAATTGTAAATATTTAGTAGAGATGTTGTTCATACAGCAGCTGAGGAGGGTCTGAACCAGGTAGCCGATGGCCGGTATTTATATAGTCGGCAAGTAGCGCCAAGCGGCGGCAAGTTCAAACCAATTTGGCGACCTTTGGCACAAACTAATCACCAAGTGGCGCAAAGTAGCCGTCTATTTCATGGCGCGAATGGCGCCAACAGGGTGAATTTTGGAATCAAATGGCCGTGTAATGGCGCGAACTGGCGCAACATTTTGGAGCAAGCTGGGTGGCATTTGGCGCACGCCATATGGCACCCAGTTTATTCCACTTGGCGACACATGCCGAGCGGACATTAATTCGGCGCCACAGCGAGCCACTACGCGCCAATCACATAATCTTTGGCGCGAACTGGCACCAACTGGCGCTGGCCCAGTGGACTCCTAGCATAAAGCGAGCACCTTATTTGGACACTGCCATCTGCTCGCAAGTGGTCGTGATTACCATGCACCTACCATCGCGAAACACGTAGGTTGGAGTACGTTACCAGACTAGTTTCTGAGACGTCGTCGTCTGCTCGCAAGTGGTCGTATTACTACGCATCCACTATTAGGAAACATACAGACTGAGGAACGTTACCAGACTAAATTTTAATTCTTAATGTTTGTCTTCAAAAACTGCTTCAAAAATACCTTTCCACTCAAAAGAAACAATTAGATTTTTAATATGTTGTTTATTTGAATGTTGCGGCCTAGATTGCGGCCTAGATTCATGTTAGAATGATTTCTATTGCAATTAGTTCTAGGTCAAAGCGTAAATTGACTAGACTATAATACGCTAGGCGCTATGCATACAGCGTACGCAAACTACAAGAGATGCAGAGATTTTGTCCCACTTTTCACCCATAATGCACCGCGGTAAACATTGCGTGACGTCATTATGTCATGGGGCCCAGGTCTATTGCACACGCGTGCTTTGTCTATCTTTCAGTGAGGTAGTATTTTTCCAAATAGGCCTAATGTTTTTTTATTTTTAAATGACTTTTTTGGGCGGGGGCCACGACAGCATGCGGGCGGTGGACGGTAAACCGGAGTTTTCAATCTGTCGGCCTAAAATAGTCTGAGATAATGCGCCTATCAATTGTTTCTCCACCCCCCCCACTTTTTGCGTGACAAAATCCCCACCCCTGGGGCAACATTTAGGTGACAAAAATCCCCACCCGTACCCTCCACATGCCCTCGGGTGCAAAACATGCGCAAAAATGCACAAAAATGCACAGATAATGGGCCAAATGCCCCACCCTGGGGCATGAAAAATGTGACCAAAGCGCGGGGGGGGGGGGGGGGGGGCGGAAACAATTGATAGGTGCATTAAACATGTTAAAGGAACACGTTGCCTTCGGGTTGCGCTTTATTGGGCGTTTTTGGGCTATTACAAGCGTTTGAAGTATAATGAGCACGATCTGAAAGATGTTTAAAAAGTAGAATATAATGATCCACACAAACGTGCCTTAGAAATGCTTCAATTTTGCGTAATTTCTCGAAGCAGCACGCTCCGCCATTTATGGGAGTCAAAATCTTGACTCCCATAAATGGCGGAGAAATTATATTAGTCTTATTTCCAGCCTGGAGAAAGAAATTATTTTTCCTTCCTCCGTTGCGTGTGATGTGCCTGTTTTTTTAATTCGTGTCTACAATAACCATTGGGTATAAATCATCCAAGTCCTTTCTATCGGTTTGTCCCATGACAATATTCTTACCCTGATTGGCGAGGTTTTCGTTTTTTCTTTTTTGACGCGTCTGCTGTGTTCTCTTGACGATCCATTTTTTGACAGCCAGTCGGTGTGTGTGAATGTGTGTGTATGGGTTTACATTTCACACATGTCTCGGGAGGCGGAGAATGGTATGGTACCTTGCGTTCATCTGATAGGTTTACCTGACCACTGGCTACGGCGACAGCCTAACTCCTGTTCGTCGCTGCATTTTGCCCACTACCCGGACGATCGTATTGACGGCTTGAAATACGTATACATTTCGCGGGACATGTAGTGGGGGTCAGAGGTCAGTGTTTGTTTTTTTAAATTACCATTCACTAATTATAACACATTAAATGTGTTTTATTGCAAGAACAACTCTTAATAAGTATAAGGAACACACTCAAACGTGAGATTTCGTGAAATCTGAAGGCAACGTGTTCCTTTAAAAGCAAAGACATTCTGTGCTAAACACATTTTTGTGCTAACGACCAAACGGGTTCCATGAAATTGGGACCTGGATGTGTGTCTAATAGGCCTACTCACCAAATACTATTTAACACATACCTGTATGTAGAGAACATATGATTCAATCTGCCAAGATGTGGCTCGTAGGACAGTTGTAAAGCAAACGAAATAATTAAATTTTTGATAACACCCTGCAAGTACAAGTAATGACGATGCAATTGCGCCCTCTTGTGTCGACAATCGGCCAGCGAATCGTCTTGAAATTTAACGGCATAGTCGATGCGCGCGTGAGGCCAAATTCGTGCCACGAAATACGCAGCTCCATGCCTTTGCTATGGAGCTGCGTGTTTTGTGGCACGAATTGGGCCTCACGCGCACATTGACAGCCTCTGCTTTTAAAGCCATTACATCATTTGTAGTGACCCAAACATTTAGGGAAACCCAACTAAAAGTGTTGATATATTAAATATGGTAACAAACACCACATGATTTTTCCGAATTCCCGTAAAAAATTAAAATGGTACCTTTGTGTTTGTGGGCGAAATTGCCAACTGAAAGGCAGAGGCTCGTCAGCAATGCGCACGCGCCATATTCGTGCCACGAAATACGCAGCTCCATATGCCTTAATTTAGGAGCTGCGCGTATTTCGTGGCATGAATTTGGCGCGGGCGCATTGCTGGCGATCCTGTGCCTTGGAGGTGATTTTTTTTATGGTAGGTTTTTCTTTTTACCAGAAATCACTCAATCAACACCCAAATAATGCATGGCTTTTTTAAGGTCTTCTGACGTATTAATTACTGCATCTATGTGACTGAAATTTCTATGGGCGTGTTTGTTTCTCTGCGGTAAAACAACACGGTATCTGGATTCGGATCTGTCATGAAACAAACACGCCCTATTCGTGAAATCGGCTGCTGTTGCACATGTCCATAGAAATCTGTGTCCTGTTCATGTTGTAACATAACATGTAACTTTTGAGAGGATCTCTCTCAAATTACGTCATTTCGTACAGATTGCAACGCGTCACGTGCATCAGAATCTTGAGCGTAAATCTGTGTGTAGCCCGCGTATACAAGCACGCACATCTTCAAACAACCACGCGTGCGCGCACTGACGTTATGACGACATGTACAGCTCATCAGCAGCGCAGCGCACGTACACGCGCGCGAACGCGCATACGAACACGCAGCGCTATAAACAAAGGAATGAAAGAACTTTGGTTTTTGGAGAACGAAGATCATTACAGAAAAAGTTTTGATCGAAGACAAGCGACTTTCTGACTTCCTGACTTTTGCTGAAAACGATACGATAATTCTGAACTTTAGAAATCCGATTGAGAGAGTACAACTGAAACAATTTCTAGGTCTACATTTGGTAAATGATACTTTTTTGTATTAACCGAGTTTTCCTATAGTGATACAAAAAAGGGCCGTTGTAGAAATGTAGGCCCAGTTTCACTGCACTGCATATAGGATATGCAGGGTCTAAATTCAACTTGCTGCATTCACACTCATCTGCCTATATAGTTACTTTTAGAACTTATCTTTTTGCTAAATATTCTGATATGAAACAGTTGTAAATATTCTGATATTTACCAGTCACAGACAAGGATGTTTTTATTATTATTAACCAGCAACTTTTCTCAACCAATCAGGATTGACATTTCTAACCACTTTTTTGCTGTTCTTGAACTAGCCTATTTATTTTATTTTCAAAATTCAAAACCAAAATGTCTTCTTTGCAGTAAGTTTTTCATAATTAAGAAGGTAGTTAGTAGCCTAGCAACTGTATAAATCATAAGTTCTATTATCTAAAATGGAACAAACAAATAAAATAAAAAACAACAAATCGCCAAAAATTATCAATCGAAGGTGGTTTGACTGTTTACCATTCACTTGTACACAAAATCCATAGGCCTATATACATGTAGCCCAGGTTGGACTCCGTACCGCATGATACATGGGGATACGGAGTCCAGGGTATGAAGTTCCAAAAACAGGGGGAACATTTTTGTAAAGAAAAATATCAATATTTCTACCTTGTGCTGGAAACCGGTAATGTGCTAACAAAGTTCCATGTGTCCTAATCTTTGGGATTGCCGGGTTTAGAAATCCACTACACATCACCGAACTGCATATTCCGGAGGAAAACGGCAAAAAGTCACGCTAATTTGCTATATATTTGTGCACAAAAAATCCCTACAATCATGACAATACAGACAGCCAAGTTACGTTCAGTTTATTTTGTTCTCACCGCGCGCGTACGCGTGCCGGCCGGCAGTGCGCGCGTCGCAACTGAACTAGGCCATGGCCTCGTTGGGGGCGCCCCCACCCCCACCCCACCCCCCTTTCATGCTTAAAAATTTCACGCTTCCCCCTTTTCAAAATCCTGGATCCGCCCCTGTCAACTATCAATGGCACAAACCAGTACCAGGAGTACAAAGTAAGAATTAAAAGTCTAATTTTTGGGAAATATCTGAATGACTTAATCTTGGCACTTGGGGCGTGTTTGTTTCGGACGGATCCAGTTTCAGATCTGCGCAGATCCAATTCACGTGACTTGAGTTCCTGGTCGAGAGCAGTTACGTTTGTTTCTGCGCATAAAATAACTCGGGATCTGGATTCGGATCCGTCGTGAAACAAACACGCCCTTGGGCATTCAAATGCCACATTCCCCTCCAAGAACAATGCCTATTATTAAGCCAGTAATAGATAAGAGGGGAAAAAATCAGATCGTCTTCATACTAACCGGGATTCGAACCCGAGACCTCGGACACACCGGCCAGATGCTCTGCTAGCCTACTCCCTCAGGTTTTTCCGGCCTACAAAACCAATGTTTCTCTTGGTGTTCCATAGATGTACAGTTGAACAAAATAATGAATGCATTACATACACGGGCCGCTGCGCGCGTACGTCAATCATATTTTGAATTTCCCACACTTTCTAAATTCCGCCAACAGAGGGCGCCCTTCTGCGGTTAAGCGAGTCGTTCCCATGGGACCGCGCTCAATTACACCCCTGAGATTTATGAATGAAAGAAACGTTTCTTTGACGTCATCGCATTGGTTTGTGGCGGGATAAAATGGTCAAGATATTTCTTTTCATATAAAAAACAAATGACGCAATTAAAATTTATACCAGTGGCAAAGGCCGGTTTTAAAATCACACCACCTACTCGTAATTAATTAATTGCAAAAATCTAAAAAAATACGAAAAAGTGCCAAAATTTCGATTTAGTTTCAAAGTAAATAATATAGACGCACGAACTCTGACCCCTAGTCGTTCCTTTTTACCGCCTTTCAGTATGGTTTGCGTTTGCAAATTCAAGAAGTAGTCCAGCAAAATCGATCTCTAATTATCATGTTTACAAACAATTTGATGACGTCATCAAAACACATTGTCCTTAAGAATCCATATTTTCGTGGAATTTGCGTTTTTTCTGAAGAAAAATCCAGCAGGAATATCAAAGCTAAAGAAAATTAGATCGTTTTAGCAGTGGTTTGGCTGTATCAGTCCGCAAGGATTGCGGTTTATGATAATGAGTTGTAACCCGATATCCCAAGGCCTCCGCTGTTACATGTTACTTGAGCGACACGCGGTTACTGCGCGTGCGCGATTTTTGCTGTCTAGAGTGCGCCCTCTGTTGATGGAATTCAGCCAGGCGTAGTAATGAAAAATGCATAACTTGATCAGGGGATCGTCCAATAAAAACCAGCTGTGTGCATTTACAATCAATATTCATGTTTGTTTAACATATATTTCCATAGGTCAAGTTCTCATGAACTCGTCCAGTGTCAGTTTACGGCAGTTGTACCGTGTATTGAATTTGTACGGGTTTTCGAACTGGGCGAGTGCACTGTGCATTTTCACCGCTTCGCGTCTTTGCTTGTGGTGAATTTGGAGGCAAAAGACTGCCCCAAAAACCATACTTAATGAGTTTTCCCATAGTAAAGTGAACCACCAATGCAATGTGGAACTCATGGAGAATGGATTAACACAAAAGGCGAGTGAGCAAACCCATAAGGGAAATCAGTACGTATTTTTGAAAATCAGTACACACAGGCCTGGTGACCGCCACGACCGTGCACGGCCGTTGGGCTAATGGGCAGCCTGTGTAGTTTGTACGGCTTACGTGCACGGACTTCGTCCGGTCGCCTCGTGCGTATGATTATCATGGGGAGCGCTGGGTAGAATTTTTAAAAATTCATAAATAGTTAAGGGAAATGGATGTAGGATAGGTTGAATTATATATCCAGCCACTTTAAACCATAAACCTACTTTAATAACATGCTGATGAAGTGCCAGTTAGAGTTATAAAACCACAACATTAGGAGAAAAACGATGTTAAGATTTTAGGAAAATATTCAGACTGCACATGGGTCCATAGGCTGGATGTTGAATTCTTTTCTGGTTGTGGAATTCTTTATACTTTTTTTTCTTCTGTTAATTCAGGAATTTTGCTTTCAATAATATTGAGAAAATTGTAATGTTTCTTGTCATTTTGTAATCGGTCTGAAACCTTGTCCAGGCTTAATTTATTGTTTGTTCCTACTTATTTCCCCAGGAGTCTCTGCGTTACTACAACTGGCTCGACTGAGATGGGCAAATTTTGGCAAGTTCAAGCTTTGACTTACGAGCCGCGGGGCTTTGGTTGGAACTTCAAGTTGGAAACATCACAAGATGTGTACTGGACATGGAAGGATTGATGCGAGTAGCTTGTGAAACTCAGGATATTCCTAGCCAATGCACGTTTCAGAATGTTGATAACAATGTGCACGGACTCTCTTTGTTCTCCCAGTAACCCGGGCCATACCGTTTAAAAAAAAATTTTTTAGCCAAGAAAAGTAAACATAATTAAACATGCACAAACATTGTTTCTTTACCTTGTGTTTAGTTCATGTGTAGTCCAAATGTGTTTTGATAAAGGTTTAAATATGAAATTTAAGTTTTGACATGTCAATCAGTGGATTCACAGTGTAAAATAACAGAATGAAGAACTTGGGATATTTGTTTGCAAAGGCATGTCGAACTTTTAACAAGTTGTGCATGAAATTTCAAGGGCTTATATTTTTTAGTTTTCCCCAAACTTGGACAAATTTATTTATATACCCTTTATCCACAATTTATTTAACAACCTACCTGAACATACATATATTGGCCTACATGTGTAATTGAAAAATAAATCCTAATTGTACATATGACTGAACATGTAAATTGTTTGTTTACTTTAAGTTGGTCCACGAGATATCCATTTAATGCCCATTTATTGAAATGATATGAACTCTTAACTATTTCAATTTATATTTTGCATAAAAAAGTTAAGCTACACATATGTATTTAATCTAGAGTGCACTCGATTCCTAAATGTTGAACATTAAAAATGGAAGAAGTAGCTCTGTTTCTAGAATAACTAAAATAAGTCCCTTAAAAAGCCAAGAACAAAAGAGTAATGTTATAAACCAAATACTGAAAGTTTTGGCACAGAGTTTTGAAGCAAAAACTAGGTCAACAGCCGCACGACAGGGCACATTACAGTGTATAGAGTACAAACTACAATGTACATGTACATTGTACACACATCACGTGCTGCGCGCGTGATCAATGGCCTACGTGCGCTTTACAGTGGGGCTCGGCGCCCATTACTTTGTGCACAAACCGCTACGAGACGTTGTGAAAACGTTCAAAAGTGCATGGGGAATTCCCCGCGATATCTACTATTCTGGAGGGTTTGCTCTTTAGAAAAAATGGTATCTAGTGGGGAAAATATCTCTACATTAACTGTATTACTTCGAACACATCGGGAAAACTCATCTTCATCAAAAATAAGTGCTTCAGAAACCACCTCGAAATTTTCAGTTCGCCGTGCGTCGCGCGCCATATTGTCCTACAAAATCCACCAAATTTCCCGCGGTGTGAAAACTTTGGATTACCTTTACGAAATAATCCGATGGCTTGAGTCTTCTTACATTGTAATTGGTCAACTTTCCCTTAGATAATGCATGAATATTCAAATCATATTCCAATTTTCGAAGCCTGTCTACATCGGCAAGGCGACGGGGTCATGCCTAATGCATGACCTTGCCTCAGAACTGGCGCACGCGCACAAACCGCGTGTCGCCTGCAGGCGCTTTTAAACAGCGGTGAGGCCACTGTTCACCACCAGCGAAAACCGCAGACTAGAAGGCATCAGGTTACAGAAAAGCGGTCTTCTCAGAAAATATCGAGCGAGTTTCAACACAAACTTCATGGAATCGGAATAATGATATCCTTGTGAATTATAAAAATACAACTTGAAGTCAATTTGCGTTTGTAAATTTCGAGCTATGACCAATCTTTTTTAGGACATTGGCGGTAGAATTACCGCGTAGGACGTACGTGTGGAAACGGAGATTTAAAAATGGCGGACATGCCGTCACGCCGACTACGTACAGGTTACTTGAATTCATATTCCAGTGCATGCAGTGCACAAATTAAGCACGGTGAATATCACCAACCCTTAGGAGTTTATCATCATTAGTAATTTTGGTATTTTTTTAGTTTATGCCACAACTCGAATTTAAGGAAAATAATTATTGGAATGGATAGCTTGGATGATTTTGAAATACCTTTTCCATTGACATTTCCGTCGCAAATGTTGCATTTCCATGAAAATTATGTGTTTTTGTCACGCCCGCCTCCATACAAAAATGTGTGAAACTGCTGCCGGCCGAGGCAGTGTGTTTAGAAAGAGGGGGTGCGCGTGATGGTTGATCCGATGGTTGGCCATCCGCTTCGCGTGCATTAATATGCAATATTCTGATTTTTCTCTAAAAAACTAAGCCTTTGCGACGGAATTGCATGTAGGTATTCCTATTCTAAAATCGTCCAAGCTATCGATTCCAATAATTATTTTCCTTAAATTCGAGTTGTGGCATAAACTAACAAAAATACCGTAATTGTTCTTTAAGTGTGCGATTCTCAGTTGTTTTTCCCCACCTTGCGTTGCCGGCCCCAGGCCAGGGTGGGGGTCTATATACTTATTATAATTAAATCTCCTGTTCAAAACGTACGAGACAATTCTGAAATTTTTGCAAAGCAAAATTCTGGGTATGAATTCTGTTTACTAGTCGCCACTGCCGCTGTGTGCTAAGTCTATGCAACAGGACAGGAAAACAGTTTTATTTTCAAGGAAATTGTTGAATATTTTTCACTCCTAAAATCACTTCCCTTTAAAATTTTGAACGTTTTGGTGGTTATTATTTAAAATTAAGTCATTAAATTTATACCGAGAATATTAAAGTAGCAACCAATAAACAGAATTATTTCAAAATTGAAATTCTCTTTTCGAAATTTTTTAGTCGCACATGCACATCAAGTGTCATCTGACACAAAAAGCAACGCAGCAAAAAAAGGCTTGCAAGACGATTGACGCTTGATGTGCATGAGTACAAGTCACCGTGTCTGCCAAATCTTTTCGTCGGAGTAAGTATAAAGTACTATTCTGCCATCTCTCAACATGTAGCAGTGCGGACTTGTGATGTTTCTACCATGAAGCTTCAGGCCTTCATCAGGTGATGGTTAAAAAACTTGGTGTCTCAAGTAGCTGCCCGCCGCACCCGTACCCCGTGTGATCCACCAATTAAAGGAGCATGTCCAGACATTTCCCCGCCCCCCCCAATATTTGAGATTATTCGGTTCCTTGAAGTAGTGCAGTATTTGGAGATTGTTTTCTTCCAATGGATGGTATCTTATATAGTTTTTACGGTACGTTAAAACAAAATCCATTTCCTGGAAAATCTGGACAAGCGCCTTTAAATGATTGCCTCGTCAAATAAAGTAATTTTGCTTCAGTGAAGGAAGAGTCTAGTGTTCGTCGAATGAAGATGCATGCGTTCACATTATAGGAAATGTTTTTGTCAAATCATCATGGAATCTTCATCAAATTTTTATGTTGACCGAAGCAATTTCCTAATAATGTGAATGTGGTCTAAAATTATTGGACCACCTACAACCTGCCATCAAAAAAAGTACTTAAAGGCGACGCAATACACAGCTCCATAGCAAAGGCATGGAGCTGCTTATTTCGTGGCACAAATGTGGCACGTGTGCCTTTATCAGTTTAAGGAGTCTTATAGCAATATTTGATGCCATGTACATGTAAGCCTCCTGAGCTAATGACTATTGTCTAAGACACCTCAAGACATAGGTGGTCCAATAATTTTTTCCAAGGCTGTATATGCTGTTCGTTAACAGTATGGAAGGTTTACTGTACATTTACAAACTCATTACATCATCGGAATGCCCATGAACGCTCAGAGTTGCAGAGTAAAGTTGCCGTATACTACATGTACATGTAGCATCCCTGCATCATGCTGCGCAGCAGCAACAGCTTTTTCAGAGCTGAATCAGGGTTTTAGTTTATCACCGCCCGTCCTTTGGCAACCTGTCTCACATTCATCATTGCGTTATTGGAACAAGCGACAACAACATTTAAACAAACATTTTTTTTGGTTTTTTGTTTTTTTATTTTTTTTTGGTTTTTTTGGTTTTTTTTAATAACATTATTTACAAGATTAGATATTTACAAGTTGGTGAACCCCAAAAGTAAAGAATCTTCTCACCGGAGCAGTGGCATACACCATGTCTCGATTGTTCGAGCAGCTGCTCCAAAGAGAGAAAACCTTTTAAAATTAAGATGGGAAAGAGGAACTTCAATCCGAAACATTATTATTTTGTTCCCAGGATGAGTTATAAATCGGCTTGGCTATAGGTGGTGCAATATTCTTTGCTGCATAGTGCAATTTGTTTAAAATGGCATTGAGTAAATGGCAACTGGATACCCCAAGACTTGCCACTACATTTGGCTCATTCTAGACAAAATGCACATGCTTTCCAATGTGTAAACAATTTTACGTCGCCTTTTAAACACGAAACCTGCCAAAATTTTCTGCAACTTATCAGTTTGCATCATATTTAATATTCGTTGGTTAAATGGTCTTTTTTTTGTTTTATCCTATATTTATTTGTGCTGCAGCAGCTCTCCAAAATTAGTCCTTATATAATTTCTTCAAGTGGAAACTGAAAGATGCTGCAATACAGTCAAACCTTGATAATAAGAGCACTGTTAAGATAACATTCTGTTCACAAGGACAATTTGTTTGTCAGTTTGTTACTTTATTCCTGTTGATAGCAGATTATCCAGCCACATAAATCTTGTAGGCTAAGTTCGAAGGACCACTTACATGTCTTATTAACAGGGTTTGACTGTACAATATCTGAGATGCAGGTATGGGGAGCTGTAGTTGGCATGCTGGCTGAACAGAAGTTTTTGTCGTTTCGCAGGTTCACGAACTGTGCAAAACATGCGTTCCAGTTTGTTTATGTACGCATGAATACTTTCAGTAGCCTGTTCAGCCATCATGCCAATTGTACCTAGAGTCCTCGCTTGGCGAGGAACTTCAACTGTCAGTAGATGAAATTTGCGTTTGATGTTGGCATTTGGAAAGTTGAGAGGAAACCAAGAACCAAACTCTGAACAGCGTATTGCTAAGAGCTCAACTTCATGTTTGCAGAGTAACCGGTTTGCTGTGTACAGATCGTAGCAAGATTTGAATTTCTGAAACACCAGTTTAATTTTATTTACAAGTTCTTCGGAGCCAAATGTCTTAAAGTCTGCAGTTGTATTAATCACAAGTGGAAGAAATATTTCAGCCAATTTAGAGAAATTTGCGACCCTCAATACTACGTTTATGTCGGGGCCTATGAGTGATCCACCATGATAAGACTGTTTCCTTACACCTAGCTCTTTTAAGACTGTGTTAAATCTGTTTACGAATGGACCTGTTGCATCAGAAATTTCTTTTTGCATTTTAGCTTGCATTTTTCTACTGTCCCTCATGTTGCGTTCAATTTCGTCAATGGTTTTACCAATTTGTTTGATTTCCGAGTTAAGTTCCTGAACATGTTTCCGCGATTCCCTTGCCAACACTCTGTTATTTGTGTATTTCCCCCCACATTTCTCGAAATGTTCCTGGTTTTCAACCTGAATGCTGTGAACGTGGTCACGTTTCGCTTCCAACTCATGCTCGCTTGCGTGCTTAGTTTCACTTAACTGATCATATTCCCTTTTGATGTCTGCTACATGTGAATACAAGACTTTTATGTGTTCATTATAAATCCCATTGTTTTCAAGAACTTCTTTGTCTAGCACCTTTGCATTTTCTTCAACAATCTCGACTAACTGTAACCCTAAACCTAGACTTATGTGTAGTGGGCTGACGCTGACCTTTTCAATAACCATACCTCGAGTTCCAATTAAAGGAGCTTAATTGAATGCAATTGTCAAACTTTTTTGCGGTTTCTTTTTTGGCGCCGGATTTTGCGAACTCTTTAGCTTTTGCGTGGCAAGTTGACAGGTTTCTTTTTTCGGTGAAGAATGTTTCCCCTAGTACATGCATAGAATGTGGCTGTCCCTTTTTGAGGTCATTTAAACTTGCCATACAATGTGGACAGAAGTGATAACCGTTCGGTCCGGTTACTCCCAGAATTTTTGCAAGCCATTCCCAATCTCCACCCCATGTTAGCCTACATTTTGTGTATATGCTTTGGTCGTGTGCGGAAGTGGGACACTGTTGCTTGTTCTTAAATTCACTATGACAAATTGCCTCTTGGCAGTGCTTGCATTTTGAACTGATATACCTATTTTCATGATCGAGTTCATTTAGAGGAGTGAATTCCAGAGTGTCCTTAACTGAGCTTAACATCTCATCTGTGTACATGATTTCACTAATTTCTAGCTTGGCGATCTGTAATTTTTCAATGTTCTCCGAGATCCTGAGCAACTCATCGAAGACAGGCCCAAAAGCTTTCTCGACATTATGGCGATTGTCTTGCGCTCCTTCGAAAATGCCAAGCAACTTCAACGATCGGACTGACTGACGATCTTGACCATTCAAAATCTGAAGGACAAGTTTTGTACTTTTACCGCCTTTGTCACCAGACGCGTGAAGCCACAATGTGTCGTGAAAGCTTTCACTGATTTGATTCGTTTCTTCAAGTTCATGAACCGTGTCAGAAATGAGTTGCTCAAGATCTACAATCCTGGTAAAATGAACCGTTTCGCCGCGTTCACTTTCAAATGTACCGTACTCGTATTTGTGCACGAGAGTTGCCGACGAACGCATTTCTTCGCGGGTCCCAAAAACCTTAGTACCGGTCTCATTTTCTATTGTTCTTTTTAACCGTGACCACATAGTTTCCGGCATAATGCTCCGTAACCCATCGATTGTTTTCCTAGAGAATTGTGTGCATACGTTGAGGCCTGCAGACTTAGATGCTGTTGCGTATTCTTCCTTTTGCCTTTTGATATTTGCGCATCTTTGAGCAACAACATCTTGAGAAACATTAGTTTGAGATGGTAGTGGTATTTCGGAAGTTACGTGTGCCGCTTGCAACGGCTTTCTCAATTTTTTCCATGATTTTGCTTCTGTTTATAAGTGTTTGTTGACAGCATTTTGAGCTGCCAACGCCGGCCACCGGAACATAAATGTAATGTTTTGGTCTTCCGCCACGGACTACTTTGATGACATTTTGATCGGAACTAGTTTCCACAATGTGCTGCAGCGCAGAATTTTTCAGTTGATGTGATTTGAAAGAGCTGTCAATCCCCAACTCTTCCTTAAGAACATTTTCAAACCTACGGAGCCTGTTAATTTCTTCCTCTAGCTTTTGACATTCGTTTTTGGAAGTGTCTAATTCAGTTTCTTGAACCCTAGATTTTTCACACATTTTGTCTAACTCTTTTTTCAACTGAATCTCGACCTTGGAGGTGGAAGTGTCATGTGCTTCGGTGTCATTTCCTTCTTTGCTAGTGCTCCCAGCAGCATGTGCAGTGCATTCAGTTTCAGACAAATTGTCTTGATCTAGGCCTACTTCGCTAGTACAGTCTTGTTTGCCACCGATCCTACGATGTCCACTTACACCTCCAAATTTGCCTTTAGTGTCTACGCGATCCTCGAATGTTTTTGTGTTGTCGGCTTTGAAATTGACAACGCAATTTTTACACGACCCGCACAAATGCCCTTCCCGTTCCTCTTTCAACAAAAAACACAACTTTAAATCACTCCCAAATAACCCCGAGCAATAAAACCTAGAGCTGGTGCGAGTTTTACAAACACAACAATACTTCCTCGTGGTAGACATGCATAGTATGGTGCCTAATCAACATGAAAATGAAATAACCAAAAACGAGAGGAGGAAAAAAACCTATAGGCCTACACGCTGGGCAGTTTTCTTTGCCAGGTTTTCCCCTACAGTTCCAACTTTTCTCTCAGTACATATCTGTGTCTCAAAGCTCAGCTAGTAATAGAGACTCTTCCTGGTGTGTCAGATGTCTCAGGTTATGTTTACTAGTTCCAGCCGTCCTTTGCTATTTTGGCTGATTTTTTTCTTTATCCTTTAATTTAAGGACAACGAAACAAAGAAAATGTCTGGAGACAAGAAACCTATTGCGAACAGACGTGTGGCCATCGCACACTGTGTCACGCCACGCAAGAAATCTACCTTCTCCATGCTCAACGGACACCCCACCTACCAAGGCAGTACCCTGTTTCAGTGCAGTGATTTGGAACCAGAGCTGGATATTTTGGGCCGATGGGTTGAGCTTGGATCTGGCGAGACAGCGACCACACGTCTTGTGCATGTCACGCCGGAAAATGGCAAACTTGCTGCTATTAAGATCGTACGTGGCAATGAGCCAGCGGCGAGGTTTCTTAGGGAAATCGACGCCTTGCACATGGTGCGAAATCATCCATCTTTCGTCCAGTTGATCGGCGTTGTGGAGCAATCGCCAATGCGGTGCATCCTCGAGGAGTTTGTGGGAAATGATTTCATCCCCGAGAACCTGACACTGGAGGATGTTCTCAACGATAACAAGATCAAGTGCTCGGAGATCCTTCGCAGGGAATGGCTTCAGGTAGGGTGTTTAAAAATAACGCGAAATTTCAAATGCATGCGGTGTAAACAGGCTGCATGCCGTGTAACAACAGGCTATCAGTTATAATTGCGTCAACTGAAGAATGTCCCATGTGTAATTTTGTCACTTTGATAGCTATGATTAACTGAAGCAATTTAAAACTAGACCTGTGTTCGTTCTTGACAACGAACACATGGCTGTTCCCCTCCTTTTTATGAACATGTCTGGTGTTCGAGACGACCTATTATCACCTATATTGTTATATTTAACTATTTAATCATCTTGTCCCTAGAGGGCGTTATTTTATACGATGACGTCATCACTCATATTTTGGAAAGCCTGAGGGCCTCTGAGGTCGAAGTGTAATACAGTTGACCACATCCAGATATCTTGTACCACTTTCAAATGGCAAGGCAAAATCTGTTTGACCAATAGGAAACGAGGTCAAAGGTCACGACCATATTTTTTGGATACACCACCCTAGGTCTAAGTTTAATACAGTTGACCACATGCAGATATCTTGTACCACTTTCAAATGCAAGGCAAAATCTGTTAGACCAATAGGAAACGAGGTCAAAGGTCACGACCATATTTTTTGGATACACCACCCTAGGTCTAAGTGTAATACAGTTGACCACATGCAGATATTTTGTACCACTTTCAAATGGCAAGGCAAAATCTGTTAGACCAATAGGAAACGAGGTCAAAGGTCAAGCCCTTTTCGCATCTTAAAGACATTTGTTAGTGATCGTATATGCCACAGGAATCAAGATCGTAGGTCAAACAGTTGATTTTTTATTGATTTTTGAATATTTAATTACGTAATCATCTTGTCGGTAGAGGGCGCTATTTCGTACGATGACGTCATCACTTATATTTTTGGAAAACTTAAGGGCCTCTGGTAATAACACCATTGACCCCATCTCAATACCTCCTTTCACTTTCAAACTAAGGGCCACTTCCAGATTCGACCGGAAGTGAGCAAGGTCAAAGGTCACCAACATATTTTTTACATACCCCACCCTAGTCGAAGTGTAACACAAGTGACTTTGTCCAAATATCTTGCACCACTTTCAAATGGCAAGGCAAAATCTGTTTGACCAATAGGAAACGAGGTCAAAGGTCAAGGCGTGTGCGCATCTTAAAGACTTTTGTTAGTCATCGTATATGGCGAAGGAATCAAGATCGTAGGTCAAACGGTTGAATTTTTATTGATTTTTGAATATTTAATTTATTAAACTTTATACCCCTTTAATCTGACACGTGATGACGTCATCATGACGTCATTAGTACTGTGCACAACTTCACATAGTGACCAGTGTCCATGTGAAGTTTGAAGTCAATCATCAATGTGCAAGTGTCCGAAATAGCGTCTGAAAAAAGTGGAAGAAGAAAAAGTAAAAACTAGAAATGTGTTCGTTGAAAACGAACACATGGCTGTTCCCCTCCTTTTTATAAACATATATGGTGTTCGGGATGACCTTTGTTAGTGATCGTATATGAATAAATCACGATCGTAGGTCAAACGGTTGAGTTTTTATCTATTTTTAAATATTGAATATTATTACATGCCCCTTTAATCTGACATGTAGGGAAAGTCAAAGGTGTTGCTATATGTTTGGATACCCCACCCTAGTCGAAGTGTAACACAGTTGACCCCATCGTGGTATATTGTACCCCTTTCAAATGGCAAGGCAAAATCTGTTTGACCAATAGGAAACGAGGTCAAAGGTCAAGCCATGTGCGCATCTTAAAGACATTTGTTAATGATCGTATATGCAGAAGGAATCAAATTCGTAGGTCAAACGGTAGATTTTATATTGATTTTTGAATATTTAATTACGTAATCATCTTGTCGCTAGAGGGCGCTATTTCGTACGATGACGTCATTACTTATATTTTTGGAAAGCTTAAGGGCCTCTGATAATAACACCATTGAGCCCATCTCAATACCTCCTACCACTTTCAAACTAAGGGCCACTTCCGGTTTCGACCGGAAGTGAGCAAGGTCAAAGGTCACAAAAATATTTTTTAGATACCCCACCCTAGTCGAAGTGTAACACAAGTGACTTTGTCCAAATATCTTGCACCACTTTCAAATGGCAAGGCAAAATCTGTTTGACCAATAGGAAACGAGGTCAAAGGTCAAGGCGTGTGCGCATCTCAAAGACCCTTGATAGTCATCGTATATGGCGAAGGAATCAAGATCGTAGATCAAACGGTTGATTTTTTATTGATTTTTGAATATTTAATTTATTAAACTTCATGCCCCTTTAATCTGACACGTGATGACGTCATCATGACGTCATTAGTACTGTGCACAACTTCACATAGTGACCAATGTCCATGTGAAGTTTGAAGTCAATCATCAATGTGCAAGTGTCCGAAATAGCGTCTGAAAAAAGTGGAAGAAGTAAAAGAATAAAAAAACTAGACCTGTGTTCGTTCTTGACAACGAACACATGGCTGTTCCCCTCCTTTTTATAAACATATATGGTGTTCGGGATGACCTTTGTTAGTGATCGTATATGAAGAAATCACGATCGTATGTCAAACGGTCGAGTTTTTATCGATTTTTAAATATCGAATTTTATTACATGCCCCTTTAATCTGACATGTAGGGAAGGTCAAAGGTGTTGATATATGTTTGGATACCCCACCCTAGTCGAAGTGTAACACAGTTGACCCCATCGTGATATATTGTACCCCTTTCAAATGGAAAGGCAAAATCTGTTTGACCAATAGGAAACGAGGTCAAAGGTCAAGCCATGTGCGCATCTTAAAGACATTTGTTAGTGATCGTATATGCAGAAGGAATCAATTTCGTAGGTCAAACGGTAGATTTTGTATTGATTTTTAAATATTTAATTACGTAATCATCTTGTCGCTAGAGGGCGCTATTTCGTACGATGACGTCATCTCTTATATTTTTGGAAAGCTTAAGGGCCTCTGATAATAACACCATTGACCCTATCTCAATACCTCCTACCACTTTCAAACTAAGGGCCACTTCCGGTTTCGACCGGAAATGAGCAAGGTCAAAGGTCACGACCATATTTTTTGGATACACCACCCTAGGTCTAAGTGTAATACAGTTGACCACATCCAGATATCTTGTACCACTTTCAAATGGCAAGGCAAAATCTGTTTGACCAATAGGAAACGAGGTCCAAGGTCAAGGGGTGTGCGCATCTCAAAGACCCTTGTTAATCATCGTATATGGCGAAGTAATCAAGATCGTAGGTCAAACGGTTGATTTTGTATTGATTTTCCAATATTTCATTACGTAATCATCTTGTCGCTAGAGGGCGCTATTTCGTACGATGACGTCATCTCTTATATTTTTGGAAAGCTTAAGGGCCTCTGATAATAACACCATTGACCCTATCTCAATACCTCCTACCACTTTCAAACTAAGGGCCACTTCCGGTTTCGACCGGAAATGAGCAAGGTCAAAGGTCACGACCATATTATTTGGATACACCACCCTAGGTCTAAGTGTAATACAGTTGACCACATCCAGATATCTTGTACCACTTTCAAATGGCAAGGCAAAATCTGTTTGACCAATAGGAAACGAGGTCCAAGGTCAAGGGGTGTGCGCATCTCAAAGACCCTTGTTAATCATCGTATATGGCGAAGTAATCAAGATCGTAGGTCAAACGGTTGATTTTGTATTGATTTTCCAATATTTCATTACGTAATCATCTTGTCGCTAGAGGGCGCTATTTCGTACGATGACGTCATCTCTTATATTTTTGGAAAGCTTAAGGGCATCTGATAATAACACCATTGACCCTATCTCAATACCTCCTACCACTTTCAAACTAAGGGCCACTTCCGGTTTCGACCGGAAATGAGCAAGGTCAAAGGTCACCAACATATTTTTTACATAGCCCACCCTAGTCGAAGTGTAACACAAGTGACTTTGTCCAAATATCTTGCACCACTTTCAAATGGCAAGGCAAAATCTGTTTGACCAATAGGAAACGAGGTCAAAGGTCAAGGCGTGTGCGCATCTTAAAGACTTTTGTTAGTCATCGTATATGGCGAAGGAATCAAGATCGTAGGTCAAACGGTTGAATTTTTATTGATTTTTGAATATTTAATTTATTAAACTTCATACCCCTTTAATCTGACACGTGATGACGTCATCATGACGTCATTAGTACTGTGCACAACTTCACATAGTGACCAATGTCCATGTGAAGTTTGAAGTCAATCATCAATGTGCAAGTGTCCGAAATAGCGTCTGAAAAAAGTGGAAGAAGTAAAAGAATAAAAAAAAAAAAAAAAAAAAAAAAACTAGACCTGTGTTCGTTCTTGACAACGAACACATGGCTGTTCCCCTCCTTTTTATAAACATATATGGTGTTCGGGATGACCTTTGTTAGTGATCGTATATGAAGAAATCACGATCGTATGTCAAACGGTCGAGTTTTTATCGATTTTTAAATATCGAATTTTATTACATGCCCCTTTAATCTGACATGTAGGGAAGGTCAAAGGTGTTGATATATGTTTGGATACCCCACCCTAGTCGAAGTGTAACACAGTTGACCCCATCGTGATATATTGTACCCCTTTCAAATGGCAAGGCAAAATCTGTTTGACCAATAGGAAACGAGGTCAAAGGTCAAGCCATGTGCGCATCTTAAAGACATTTGTTAGTGATCGTATATGCAGAAGGAATCAAATTTGTAGGTCAAACGGTAGATTTTTTATTGATTTTTGAATATTTAATTACGTAATCATCTTGTCGGTAGAGGGCGCTATTTCGTACGATGACGTCATCACTTATATTTTTGGAAAGCTTAAGGGCCTCTGATAATAACACCATTGAGCCCATCTCAATACCTCCTACCACTTTCAAACTAAGGGCCACTTCCAGATTCGACCGGAAGTGAGCAAGGTCAAAGGTCACAAAAATATTTTTTAGATACCCCACCCTAGTCGAAGTGTAACACAAGTGACTTTGTCCAAATATCTTGCACCACTTTCAAATGGCAAGGCAAAATCTGTTAGACCAATAGGAAACGAGGTCAAAGGTCAAGGGGTGTGCGCATCTCAAAGACCTTTGTTAGTCATCGTATATGCCGAAGGAATCAAGATCGTAGGTCAAACGGTAGATTTTTTATTGATTTTTGAATATTTAATTTATTAAACTTCATGCCCCTTTAATCTGACACGTGATGACGTCATCATGACGTAATTAGTACTGTGCACTACTTCACATAGTGACCAATGTCCATGTGAAGTTTGAAGTCAATCATCAATGTGCAAGTGCCCGAAATAGCGTCTGAAAAAAATGGAAGAAGGAAAAGAATAAAAAACTAGAAATGTGTTCGTTGAAAACGAACACATGGCTGTTCCCCTCCTTTTTATAAACATATGTGGTGTTCGGGATGACCTTTGTTAGTGATTGTATATGAAGAAATCACGATCGTATGTCAAACGGTTGAGTTTTTATCGATTTTTAAATATTGAATATTATTACATGCCACTTTAATCTGACATGTAGGGAAGGTCGAAGGTGTTGCTATATGTTTGGATACCCCACCCTAGTCGAAGTGTAACACAGTTGACCCCATCGTGATATATTGTACCCCTTTCAAATGGCAAGGCAAAATCTGTTTGACCAATAGGAAACGAGGTCAAAGGTCAAGCCATGTGCGCATCTTAAAGACATTTGTTAGTGATCGTATATGCAGAAGGAATCAAATTTGTAGGTCAAACGGTAGATTTTTTATTGATTTTTGAATATTTAATTACGTAATCATCTTGTCGCTAGAGGGCGCTATTTCCTACGATGACGTCATCACTTATATTTTTGGAAAGCTTAAGGGCCTCTGGTAATAACACCATTGACCCTATCTCAATACCTCCTTTCACTTTCAAACTAAGGGCCACTTCCGGTTTCGACCGGAAGTGAGCAAGGTCAAAGGTCACGGCCATATTTTTTGGATACACCACCCTAGGTCCAAGTGTAATACAGTTGACCACATCCAGATATCTTGTACCACTTTCAAATGGCAAGGCAAAATCTGTTAGACCAATAGGAAACGAGGTCAAAGGTCAAGCCCTGTGCGCATCTTAAAGACATTTGTTAGTGATCGTATATGCCACAGGAATCAAGATCGTAGGTCAAACAGTTGATTTTTTATTGATTTTTGAATATTTAATTTATTAAACTTCATGCCCCTTTAATCTGACACGTGATGACGTCATCATGACGTCATTAGTAGTGTGCACAACTTCACATAGTGACTAATGTCCATGTGAAGTTTGAAGTCAATCATGAATGTGCAAGTGCCCGAAATAGCGTCTGAAAAAAGTGGAAGAAGGAAAAGAAAAAAAAAAAAAATAAAAACTAGAAATGTGTTCGTTGAAAACGAACACATGGCTGTTCCCCTCCTTTTTATAAACATATGTGGTGTTCGGGATGACCTTTGTTAGTGATTGTATATGAAGAAATCACGATCGTATGTCAAACGGTTGAGTTTTTATCGATTTTTAAATATTGAATATTATTACATGCCACTTTAATCTGACATGCAGGGAAGGTCAAAGGTGTTGCTATATGTTTGGATACCCCACCCTAGTCGAAGTGTAACACAGTTGACCCCATCGTGATATATTGTACCCCTTTCAAATGGCAAGGCAAAATCTGTTTGACCAATAGGAAACGAGGTCAAAGGTCAAGCCATGTGCGCATCTTAAAGACATTTGTTAGTGATCGTATATGCAGAAGGAATCAAATTTGTAGGTCAAACGGTAGATTTTTTATTGATTTTTGAATATTTAATTACGTAATCATCTTGTCGCTAGAGGGCGCTATTTCCTACGATGACGTCATCACTTATATTTTTGGAAAGCTTAAGGGCCTCTGGTAATAACACCATTGACCCTATCTCAATACCTCCTTTCACTTTCAAACTAAGGGCCACTTCCGGTTTCGACCGGAAGTGAGCAAGGTCAAAGGTCACGGCCATATTTTTTGGATACACCACCCTAGGTCCAAGTGTAATACAGTTGACCACATCCAGATATCTTGCACCACTTTCAAATGGCAAGGCAAAATCTGTTAGACCAATAGGAAACGAGGTCAAAGGTCAAGCCCTGTGCGCATCTTAAAGACATTTGTTAGTGATCGTATATGCCACAGGAATCAAGATCGTAGGTCAAACAGTTGATTTTTTATTGATTTTTGAATATTTAATTACGTAATCATCTTGTCGGTAGAGGGCGCTATTTCGTACGATGACGTCATCACTTATATTTTTGGAAAGCTTAAGGGCCTCTGGTAATAACACCATTGACCCCATCTCAATACCTCCTTTCACTTTCAAACTAAGGGCCACTTCCGGTTTCGACCGGAAGTGAGCAAGGTCAAAGGTCACAAAAATATTTTTTAGATACCCCACCCTAGTCGAAGTGTAACACAAGTGACTTTGTCCAAATATCTTGCACCACTTTCAAATGGCAAGGCAAAATCTGTTAGACCAATAGGAAACGAGGTCAAAGGTCAAGGGGTGTGCGCATCTCAAAGACCTTTGTTAGTCATCGTATATGCCGAAGGAATCAAGATCGTAGGTCAAACGGTTGATTTTTTATTGATTTTTGAATATTTAATTTATTAAACTTCATGCCCCTTTAATCTGACACGTGATGACGTCATCATGACGTCATTAGTACTGTGCACTACTTCACATAGTGACCAATGTCCATGTGAAGTTTGAAGTTAATCATCAATGTGCAAGTGCCCGAAATAGCGTCTGAAAAAAATGGAAGAAGGAAAAGAATAAAAAACTAGACCTGTGTTCGTTCTTGACAACGAACACATGGCTGTTCCCCTCCTTTTTATAAACATATGTGGTGTTCGGGATGACCTTTGTTAGTGATTGTATATGAAGAAATCACGATCGTATGTCAAACGGTTGAGTTTTTATCGATTTTTAAATATTGAATATTATTACATGCCCCTTTAATCTGACATGTAGGGAAGGTCAAAGGTGTTGCTATATGTTTGGATACCCCACCCTAGTCGAAGTGTAACACAGTTGACCCCATCGTGATATATTGTACCCCTTTCAAATGGCAAGGCAAAATCTGTTTGACCAATAGGAAACGAGGTCAAAGGTCAAGCCATGTGCGCATCTTAAAGACATTTGTTAGTGATCGTATATGCAGAAGGAATCAAATTTGTAGGTCAAACGGTAGATTTTTTATTGATTTTTGAATATTTAATTACGTAATCATCTTGTCGCTAGAGGGCGCTATTTCGTACGATGACGTCATCACTTATATTTTTGGAAAGCTTAAGGGCCTCTGGTAATAACACCATTGACCCTATCTCAATACCTCCTTTCACTTTCAAACTAAGGGCCACTTCCGGTTTCGACCGGAAGTGAGCAAGGTCAAAGGTCACGGCCATATTTTTTGGATACACCACCCTAGGTCCAAGTGTAATACAGTTGACCACATCCAGATATCTTGTACCACTTTCAAATGGCAAGGCAAAATCTGTTAGACCAATAGGAAACGAGGTCAAAGGTCAAGCCCTGTGCGCATCTTAAAGACATTTGTTAGTGATCGTATATGCCACAGGAATCAAGATCGTAGGTCAAACAGTTGATTTTTTATTGATTTTTGAATATTTAATTACGTAATCATCTTGTCGGTAGAGGGCGCTATTTCGTACGATGACGTCATCACTTATATTTTTGGAAAGCTTAAGGGCCTCTGGTAATAACACCATTGACCCCATCTCAATACCTCCTACCACTTTCAAACTAATGGCCACTTCCGGTTTCGACCGGAAGTGAGCAAGGTCAGAGGTCACGACCATATTTTTTGGATACACCACCCTAGTCGAAGTGTAACACAGTTGACCCCACCTTGATATCTTGTACCACTTTCAAATGACAAGGCAAAATCTGTTTGACCAATAGGAAACGAGGTCCAAGGTCAAGGGGTGTGCGCATTTCAAAGACCCTTGCTAGTCATCGTATATGGCGAAGGAATCAAGATCGTAGGTCAAACGGTTGATTTTTTATTGATTTTTGAATATTTAATTTATTAAACTTCATGCCCCTTTAATCTGACACGTGATGACGTCATCATGACGTCATTAGTACTGTGCACTAATTCACATAGTGACCAATGTCCATGTAAAGTTTGAAGTCAATCATGAATGGGCAAGTGCCCGAAATAGCGTCTGAAAAAAGTGGAAGAAGAAAAAGAAAAAAAAAAAAAATCTTAACGAAAACAAAGGCTGTTCCGACCGTATCGGAACAGCCAAAAAAATAAAAAAAAAAATAAAAAAAAAAAAAATCTTAACGAAAACAAAGGCTGTTCCAACTCGAGTCGGAACAGCCAACTAGAAATGTGTTCGTTGAAAACGAACACATGGCTGTTCCCCTCCTTTTTATAAACATATATGGTGTTCGGGATGACCTTTGTTAGTGATCGTATATGAATAAATCACGATCGTAGGTCAAACGGTTGAGTTTTTATCTATTTTTAAATATTGAATATTATTACATGCCCCTTTAATCTGACATGTAGGGAAAGTCAAAGGTGTTGCTATATGTTTGGATACCCCACCCTAGTCGAAGTGTAACACAGTTGACCCCATCGTGGTATATTGTACCCCTTTCAAATGGCAAGGCAAAATCTGTTTGACCAATAGGAAACGAGGTCAAAGGTCAAGCCATGTGCGCATCTTAAAGACATTTGTTAATGATCGTATATGCAGAAGGAATCAAATTCGTAGGTCAAACGGTAGATTTTATATTGATTTTTGAATATTTAATTACGTAATCATCTTGTCGCTAGAGGGCGCTATTTCGTACGATGACGTCATTACTTATATTTTTGGAAAGCTTAAGGGCCTCTGATAATAACACCATTGACCCCATCTCAATACCTCCTACCACTTTCAAACTAAGGGCCACTTCCTGTTTCGACCGGAAGTGAGCAAGGTCAAAGGTCACCAACATATTTTTTTAGATACCCCACCCTAGTCGAAGTGTAACACAAGTGACTTTGTCCAAATATCTTGCACCACTTTCAAATGGCAAGGCAAAATCTGTTTGACCAATAGGAAACGAGGTCAAATGTCAAGGCGTGTGCGCATCTCAAAGACCCTTGATAGTCATCGTATATGGCGAAGGAATCAAGATCGTAGATCAAACGGTTGATTTTTTATTGATTTTTGAATATTTAATTTATTAAACTTCATGCCCCTTTAATCTGACACGTGATGACGTCATCATGACGTCATTAGTACTGTGCACAACTTCACATAGTCACCAATGTCCATGTGAAGTTTAAAGTCAATCATGAATGTGCAAGTGCCCGAAAAAGCGTCTGAAAAAAGTGGAAGAAGGAAAAGAAAAAAAACTAGAAATGTGTTCGTTGAAAACGAACACATGGCTGTTCCCCTCCTTTTTATAAACATATGTGGTGTTCGGGATGACCTTTGTTAGTGATTGTATATGAAGAAATCACGATCGTATGTCAAACGGTTGAGTTTTTATCGATTTTTAAATATTGAATATTATTACATGCCACTTTAATCTGACATGTAGGGAAGGTCAAAGGTGTTGCTATATGTTTGGATACCCCACCCTAGTCGAAGTGTAACACAGTTGACCCCATCGTGATATATTGTACCCCTTTCAAATGGCAAGGCAAAATCTGTTTGACCAATAGGAAACGAGGTCAAAGGTCAAGCCATGTCCGCATCTTAAAGACATTTGTTAGTGATCGTATATGCAGAAGGAATCAAATTTGTAGGTCAAACGGTAGATTTTTTATTGATTTTTGAATATTTAATTACGTAATCATCTTGTCGCTAGAGGGCGCTATTTCCTACGATGACGTCATCACTTATATTTTTGGAAAGCTTAAGGCCCTCTGGTAATAACACCATTGACCCTATCTCAATACCTCCTTTCACTTTCAAACTAAGGGCCACTTCCGGTTTCGACCGGAAGTGAGCAAGGTCAAAGGTCACGGCCATATTTTTTGGATACACCACCCTAGGTCCAAGTGTAATACAGTTGACCACATCCAGATATCTTGTACCACTTTCAAATGGCAAGGCAAAATCTGTTAGACCAATAGGAAACGAGGTCAAAGGTCACGACCATATTTTTTGGATACACCACCCTAGGTCCAAGTGTAATACAGTTGACCACATGCAGATATCTTGTACCACTTTCAAATGGCAAGGCAAAATCTGTTAGACCAATAGGAAACGAGGTCAAAGGTCAAGCCCTGTGCGCATCTTAAAGACATTTGTTAGTGATCGTATATGCCACAGGAATCAAGATCGTAGGTCAAACAGTTGATTTTTTATTGATTTTTGAATATTTAATTACGTAATCATCTTGTCGCTAGAGGGCGCTATTTCGTACGATGACGTCATCACTTATATTTTTGGAAAGCTTAAGGGCCTCTGGTAATAACACCATTGACCCCATCTCAATACCTCCTTTCACTTTCAAACTAAGGGCCACTTCCGGTTTCGACCGGAAGTGAGCAAGGTCAAAGGTCACCAACATATTTTTTACATACCCCACCCTAGTCGAAGTGTAACACAAGTGACTTTGTCCAAATATCTTGCACCACTTTCAAATGGCAAGGCAAAATCTGTTTGACCAATAGGAAACGAGGTCAAAGGTCAAGGCGTGTGCGCATCTTAAAGACCCTTGTTAGTCATCGTATATGGCGAAGGAATCAAGACCGTAGGTCAAACGGTTGATTTTTTAATGATTTTTGAATATTTAATTTATTAAACTTCATGCCCCTTTAATCTGACACGTGATGACGTCATCATGACGTCATTAGTACTGTGCACTAATTCACATAGTGACCAATGTCCATGTGAAGTTTGAAGTCAATCATGAATGTGCAAGTGCCCGAAAAAGCGTCTGAAAAAAGTGGAAGAAGAAAAAGAAAAAAAAAAAAATCTTAACGAAAACAAAGGCTGTTCCGACCGTATCGGAACAGCCAAAAAAAAAAATCTTAACGAAAACAAAGGCTGTTCCCAACCGTGTTGGAACAGCCAAAAAAATCTTAACGAAAACAAAGGCTGTTCCGACCGTATCGGAACAGCCAAAAAAAGAAAAAAAAGAAATGTGTTCGTTGAAAACGAACACATGGCTGTTCCCCTCCTTTTTATGAGCAAGGTCAAAGGTCACGACCATATTTTTTGGATACACCACCCTAGGTCTAAGTGTAATACAGTTGACCACATCCAGATATCTTGTACCACTTTCAAATGGCAAGGCAAAATCTGTTTGACCAATAGGAAACGAGGTCCAAGGTCAAGGGGTGTGCGCATCTCAAAGACCCTTGTTAATCATCGTATATGGCGAAGGAATCAAGATCGTAGGTCAAACGGTTGATTTTGTATTGATTTTCCAATATTTCATTACGTAATCATCTTGTCGCTAGAGGGCGCTATTTCGTACGATGACGTCATCTCTTATATTTTTTGAAAGCTTAAGGGCCTCTGATAATAACACCATTGACCCTATCTCAATACCTCCTACCACTTTCAAACTAAGGGCCACTTCCGGTTTCGACCGGAAATGAGCAAGGTCAAAGGTCACCAACATATTTTTTACATACCCCACCCTAGTCGAAGTGTAACACAAGTGACTTTGTCCAAATATCTTGCACCACTTTCAAATGGCAAGGCAAAATCTGTTTGACCAATAGTAAACGAGGTCAAAGGTCAAGGCGTGTGCGCATCTTAAAGACTTTTGTTAGTCATCGTATATGGCGAAGGAATCAAGATCGTAGGTCAAACGGTTGAATTTTTATTGATTTTTGAATATTTAATTTATTAAACTTCATACCCCTTTAATCTGACACGTGATGACGTCATCATGACGTCATTAGTACTGTGCACAACTTCACATAGTGACCAATGTCCATGTGAAGTTTGAAGTCAATCATCAATGTGCAAGTGTCCGAAATAGCGTCTGAAAAAAGTGGAAGAAGTAAAAGAATAAAAAAAAAAAAAAAAAAAAAAAAAGGAATAAAAATCGTAACGAAAACAAAGGCTGTTCCGACCCGAATCGGAACAGCCAACTAGAAATGTGTTCGTTGAAAACGAACACATGGCTGTTCCCCTCCTTTTTATAAACATATGTGGTGTTCGGGATGACCTTTGTTAGTGATTGTTTATGAAGAAATCACGATCGTAGGTCAAACGGTTGAGTTTTTATCTATTTTTAAATATTGAATATTATTACATGCCCCTTTAATCTGACATGTAGGGAAAGTCAAAGGTGTTGCTATATGTTTGGATACCCCACCCTAGTCGAAGTGTAACACAGTTGACCCCATCGTGGTATATTGTACCCCTTTCAAATGGCAAGGCAAAATCTGTTAGACCAATAGGAAACGAGGTCAAAGGTCAAGGGGTGTGCGCATCTCAAAGACCTTTGTTAGTCATCGTATATGCCGAAGGAATCAAGATCGTAGGTCAAACGGTTGATTTTTTATTGATTTTCCAATATTTCATTACGTAATCATCTTGTCGCTAGAGGGCGCTATTTCGTACGATGACGTCATCACTTATATTTTTGGAAAGCTTAAGGGCCTCTGATAATAACACCATTGAGCCCATCTCAATACCTCCTACCACTTTCAAACTAAGGGCCACTTCCAGATTCGACCGGAAGTGAGCAAGGTCAAAGGTCACAAAAATATTTTTTAGATACCCCACCCTAGTCGAAGTGTAACACAAGTGACTTTGTCCAAATATCTTGCACCACTTTCAAATGGCAAGGCAAAATCTGTTTGACCAATAGGAAACGAGGTCAAAGGTCAAGGGGTGTGCGCATCTCAAAGACCTTTGTTAGTCATCGTATATGCCGAAGGAATCAAGATCGTAGGTCAAACGGTTGATTTTTTATTGATTTTTGAATATTTAATTTATTAAACTTCATACCCCTTTAATCTGACACGTGATGACGTCATCATGACGTCATTAGTACTGTGCACAACTTCACATAGTGACCAATGTCCATGTGAAGTTTGAAGTCAATCATCAATGTGCAAGTGTCCGAAATAGCGTCTGAAAAAAATGGAAGAAGGAAAAGAATAAAAAAAAACTAGAAATGTGTTCGTTGAAAACGAACACATGGCTGTTCCCCTCCTTTTTATAAACATATGTGGTGTTCGGGATGACCTTTGTTAGTGATTGTATATGAATAAATCACGATCGTATGTCAAACGGTTGAGTTTTTATCGATTTTTAAATATTGAATATTATTACATGCCCCTTTAATCTGACATGTAGGGAAGGTCAAAGGTGTTGCTATATGTTTGGATACCCCACCCTAGTCGAAGTGTAACACAGTTGACCCCATCGTGATATATTGTACCCCTTTCAAATGGCAAGGCAAAATCTGTTTGACCAATAGGAAACGAGGTCAAAGGTCAAGCCCTGTGCGCATCTTAAAGACATTTGTTAGTGATCGTATATGCCACAGGAATCAAGATCGTAGGTCAAACAGTTGATTTTTTATTGATTTTTTAATATTTAATTACGTAATCATCTTGTCGGTAGAGGGCGCTATTTCGTACGATGACGTCATCACTTATATTTTTGGAAAGCTTAAGGGCCTCTGGTAATAACACCATTGACCCCATCTCAATACCTCCTACCACTTTCAAACTAAGGGCCACTTCCGGTTTCGACCGGAAGTGAGCAAGGTCAAAGGTCACCAACATATTTTTTAGATACCCCACTCTAGTCGAAGTGTAACACAAGTGACTTTGTCAAAATATCTTGCACCACTTTCAAATGGCAAGGCAAAATCTGTTTGACCAATAGGAAACGAGGTCAAAGGTCAAGGCGTGTGCGCATCTTAAAGACTTTTGTTAGTCATCGTATATGGCGAAGGAATCAAGATCGTAGGTCAAACGGTTGAATTTTTATTGATTTTTGAATATTTAATTTATTAAACTTCATACCCCTTTAATCTGACACGTGATGACGTCATCATGACGTCATTAGTACTGTGCACAACTTCACATAGTGACCAATGTCCATGTGAAGTTTGAAGTCAATCATCAATGTGCAAGTGTCCGAAATAGCGTCTGAAAAAAGTGGAAGAAGGAAAAGAATAAAAAAAAAAAACTAGAAATGTGTTCGTTGTAAACGAACACATGGCTGTTCCCCTCCTTTTTATAAACATATATGGTGTTCGGGATGACCTTTGTTAGTGATCGTATATGAAGAAATCACGATCGTACGTCAAACGGTTGAGTTTTTATCGATTTTTAAATATTGAATATTATTACATGCCCCTTTAATCTGACATGTAGGGAAGGTCAAAGGTGTTGCTATATGTTTGGATACCCCACCCTAGTCGAAGTGTAACACAGTTAACCCCATCGTGATATATTGCACCCCTTTCAAATGGCAAGGCAAAATCTGTTTGACCAATAGGAAACGAGGTCAAAGGTCAAGCCATGTGCGCATCTTAAAGACATTTGTTAATGATCGTATATGCAGAAGGAATCAAATTCGTAGGTCAAACGGTAGATTTTATATTGATTTTTGAATATTTAATTACGTAATCATCTTGTCGCTAGAGGGCGCTATTTCGTACGATGACGTCATTACTTATATTTTTGGAAAGCTTAAGGGCCTCTGATAATAACACCATTGACCCCATCTCAATACCTCCTACCACTTTCAAACTAAGGGCCACTTCCGGTTTCGACCGGAAGTGAGCAAGGTCAAAGGTCACAAAAATATTTTTTAGATACCCCACCCTAGTCGAAGTGTAACACAAGTGACTTTGTCCAAATATCTTGCACCACTTTCAAATGGAAAGGCAAAATCTGTTTGACCAATAGGAAACGAGGTCAAAGGTCAAGGGGTGTGCGCATCTCAAAGACCTTTGTTAGTCATCGTATATGCCGAAGGAATCAAGATCGTAGGTCAAACGGTTGATTTTTTATTGATTTTTGAATATTTAATTTATTAAACTTCATACCCCTTTAATCTGACACGTGATGACGTCATCATGACGTCATTAGTACTGTGCACAACTTCACATAGTGACCAATGTCCATGTGAAGTTTGAAGTCAATCATCAATGTGCAAGTGTCCGAAATAGCGTCTGAAAAAAGTGGAAGAAGTAAAAGAATAAAAAAAAAAAAAAAAAAAAAAAAACTAGAAATGTGTTCGTTGAAAACGAACACATGGCTGTTCCCCTCCTTTTTATAAACATATATGGTGTTCGGGATGACCTTTGTTAGTGATCGTATATGAATAAATCACGATCGTAGGTCAAACGGTTGAGTTTTTATCTATTTTTAAATATTGAATATTATTACATGCCCCTTTAATCTGACATGTAGGGAAGGTCAAAGGTGTTGCTATATGTTTGGATACCCCACCCTAGTCGAAGTGTAACACAGTTGACCCAATCGTGGTATATTGTACCCCTTTCAAATGGCAAGGCCAAATCTGTTTGACCAATAGGAAACGAGGTCAAAGGTCAAGCCATGTGCGCATCTTAAAGACATTTGTTAATGATCGTATATGCAGAAGGAATCAAATTCGTAGGTCAAACGGTAGATTTTATATTGATTTTTGAATATTTAATTACGTAATCATCTTGTCGCTAGAGGGCGCTATTTCGTACGATGACGTCATTACTTATATTTTTGGAAAGCTTAAGGGCCTCTGATAATAACACCATTGACCCCATCTCAATACCTCCTACCACTTTCAAACTAAGGGCCACTTCCAGATTCGACCGGAAGTGAGCAAGGTCAAAGGTCACCAACATATTTTTTAGATACCCCACCCTAGTCGAAGTGTAACACAAGTGACTTTGTCCAAATATCTTGCACCACTTTCAAATGGCAAGGCAAAATCTGTTTGACCAATAGGAAACGAGGTCAAAGGTCAAGGCGTGGGCGCATCTCAAAGACCCTTGATAGTCATCGTATATGGCGAAGGAATCAAGATCGTAGATCAAACGGTTGATTTTTTATTGATTTTTGAATATTTAATTTATTAAACTTCATGCCCCTTTAATCTGACACGTGATGACGTCATCATGACGTCATTAGTACTGTGCACAACTTCACATAGTCACCAATGTCCATGTGAAGTTTAAAGTCAATCATGAATGTGCAAGTGCCCGAAAAAGCGTCTGAAAAAAGTGGAAGAAGGAAAAGAAAAAAAAAAATAAAAAATAAAAAAAAAAAATCTTAACGAAAACAAAGGCTGTTCCCAACCGTGTTGGAACAGCCAAAAATCTTAACGAAAACAAAGGCTGTTCCCAACCGTGTTGGAACAGCCAAAAAAAAAAAAAAAAAAAAAAATCTTAACGAAAACAAAGGCTGTTCCCAACCGTGTTGGAACAGCCAAACAAATCTTAACGAAAACAAAGGCTGTTCCCAACCGTGTTGGAACAGCCAAAAATAAAAATAAAAATAAAAAAAAAAAAAAAAATCGTAACGAAAACAAAGGCTGTTCCTACTCGAGTCGGAACAGCCAAAAAAATCTTAACGAAAACAAAGGCTGTTCCCAACCGTATGGGAACAGCCAAAAATAAAAAAATCGTAACGAAAACAAAGGCTGTTCCGACCCGAATCGGAACAGCCAATGACAATGCTGAAAAGTATAACATTGCCAAGTCTTAAAATGTATGGTGTGCACTGGTTCAAAATCTGAAGAGATTTTTGTTTTTCAGGTCACTTGAAATTTAATAGTAGACCATATCGAATAGCTGGATCTTTCCACAGTAAAGGGGTATTTTGGCAACACAGACCATATTTTCGAGGAAATACCTTTGTCTGACCTCAAAATATAGGAAATAAGTTTCAGTTGTTCTGAACAGATAACTTATGCCCAAAAAGGGTTACAAATAGTGATAACATGCCTTTCTAAAAACCCTGTGTACAAATTTCTAATATACGCTCGTAACCAGGACGGCCTAATGTAACAAGTGTCTGTCCCGGTTACGAGCGTAAATTTGAAATGTATACAGAGTGATTTTTAGAAAGGCATGTTGTCACACTATTTGCCACTGGGCAAAATGTTACCGATTACCGATATTACCGGTAATATCACCCCAAAATTTTACTAAGTCTAAATATTACCGATATTACTTTGTTATTACCAACATGATATTACCCGTTTGTGTTATACATTCCTTAATAAATGCCATTTAAGGATGTGGATTAAATATAATTTATACTCACAGCTGACAGGATCTACTGGGCATTTTATTTTTTTTCTGATAAAAAACAATTAAAATATGGGACACCTCCTGCCAAAATTTCCAAGTCCAAATATTACTGTGATTACCCTGTTGAAACCGACATTTTACCGAGTTACAACAAGGTATAATCAGAGGAAATATGGGTAACAGTGGGTTGTAACAGGAAAATATTGGTCTATTATTTCCCCGTTATTATCCATGAGTATGATATTACCCAGTAATAACCTTTGTTATTTACTCGTTATCTATTATTTCCCTGTTATTATCCAGGAGTATGATATTACCCAATAATAACCTTTGTTATTTACTCGTTATTACCCGGGTAATAACGGGTTAGATGCCCAGTGGGTTGTAACCCTTTTTGGGCCTAAGTTATCTCTTCAGAACAACTGAAACTTTTTTCTTTTATTTTGAGACATGGTCTGTGCTGCCAAAATGCCCTCTTTACCGTGGAAAGACTCACCTGCCATCTTGTAGGACAACTTTTGACATTTAAATTGATAAACAATCTAGGCACAAAATGCACAACTGTGCATGTCATCAAGAAACAAAACAAAAAACTGCCCTACAATATGGCAGCTATTCGATATGGCCTATTTTGACACTCCGGTTGACAGATATTTCATGTTATTTTGAAACAGATAGCAAAGGACATCGCCGAGGGAATACAGTACCTCCACCAGCAAAACTACATTCACGTCAACATCAAGCCGGAAAACATCTTGCTGTATGCTACCAATGGCAGTTGGAGTGGCTGGCGGGCCAAGATTTGCGATTTGGGTGACTGCACCTCCGCGAAACTCGCGCCAAAGATTGACGCCACTCCTGAACTCCGGCCGAATGTAGAGGGAGCCGCAAAACCATTCGTGGCTCCGGAGGTCCTGAGTGGTCACTGTCCGTACACGACAGCGGCGGACGTATTCGCTCTGGGACGAGTGTTGCGAGTTATCGGGAAGAAAGCCAGGATCGGTTCGCTCGTTAAGATTGGCAAGAAATGCTCGCGTAAAGCGACATCCAAGCGGCCGAAAATGGACAGAGTCTTCAAGTGGCTCCATGAGGCCTCATTCCACCGTCTTGTGCACTTCTTTCGTTGATTATTCGAACATATTACTTAATTTTATCAGAATAATTCATTTCACGAAACATGAATTTTTGTTCCAGCTATACTAATCTTGCCATTCAGATTGTTATGAACTGTGTGATAAATACTTTCATGGTTATAGACGCCGTCTTAAGCCTGCCGCACACCTTTGCTATTTGGCTCTTTCCACAGTAATGGGGTACATTTGAAAAATAAGTCAATAATTATTTTCAGATGTCTTTAGTTTATCCCAAAATTAAAGAAATTTCCTTGTACTATTCTCAGGAGATAACTTTTGCACAAAAAGGTAAGAAATTGCTGCCACAACATGCATTTTTGAAAATCTTGTGTACAAATGTTCCTATTACGTATGTAACGTGGACAGACCATTTTGTGACATTTTTTTCTGTCTTTGTTACATACGTAATAGGAAAATTTGTGCACGGGGTTTTCAGAAATGTATGTTGTAGGACTATTTTTCTTACTCCTTCGTGCAAAAGTTATTTCCTCAGTTTAGCTGGATAATTTAAAAACAAAATTAAGACAATTGAACTGAACTGGGACCTAATATCTTGTATGTCACAGAAATGTACCCCATTACTGTGGAAAGAGCCACTTACCGGCCAATCGGACACCGGACCCGGAAAAATCAAACTCGTTTGATTTGCTCCGGTTTATGGTGTACGGTCAGATCAGCCGGAATTGTTTCAGCGTACACCTTTGGGTATGTAGTCCGATCATCCGATTATCCGGTAAATCGCAAAAAAACATACGTTGCTATGCACGCGTATTCGTTGAAATATTTTTGTGTAGTGTGGTTACCGTGCACTCGTTCCGATCCGCGCATACACACAACAACAGGGATTCGTGTAGCATTGCAGCAATACGTTAGTGACACCACAAACTGACACGACACATTAGCACTTGTGCGCGCGCCTCGGGTAGAAAATGGCGTCGGCACATGATTTGTGTTTTCACGAACTTACATCCAAGTACTGCATGTCTTATCAAAGCATTTTTGTTTTCACAAATTGACACCTTTTGTAAATTAACAAATTGGGGCGTTTTGGTAAAAGTTTTGCTATTTCGCCTTCGGCGCATCTGTTCTAATGACTCTGATTTTGTCTGTCACTCACAGGACCTCAGGAAACGCCTTGTTTCATGAGGGCATAGTTCACGTGCGGTACACAGGTCCATTCAGAAAGCCAAGTCTCTTTCCAGGGATCTTGCGCTTGCTGGGAAACCTAAACCCCCAGCTCACAGCCTCAACAGAATTCCTCTTGTCACTTATCATCCTTCCCTTCCCCCTATCTGCCAGATTGCCAGTTCTAATCTCCATATACTTCATACCTCAGATCGTCTTCAGCGGGCAGTTCCGGAAGAGCCATTGGTAGTTTACAGACACCCTCCCAATCTGTGAGACCTTCTAGTCAGAGCCGCAGTCTCACCTGATAATTCCACTAACCCTCCCATTCCCCATGGAACCTTTAAATGTAACTCTAGGTGCATAACATGTCGGGAGCACATCATGGAAACTGATTCTTTCAGAAGCCATTCCACCGGAGCTGTCTTCAAGACAAGGGGTCACATCACCTGCACATCTACTAATATCATATACCTTATCTCTTGCAGTGTCTGTGGTACTCAGTATGTGGGTGAGACAAAAACCACACTCAAAAAAACGTTTCGACAGTCACAGATCTATAGTCAACACCAACAGAACTGACACCCCAGTTGGTGAACACTTTAACTGTACTAATCACTCTATTTCTTACATGTCCATACAGGGTATTGAGGCTCTTGGCCACCACCCAGACTCTGTTTGCCTCAGCAGAGAGAAACTATGGATTAGATGACTCCGCACCATTCAGCCACATGGTCTCAACATTCAGGAGGGTAATGATTAATATCTTCCTTTTTTCCCACCCCATTTCCACCTACTTTCTTTTCTGTTTCCTCATTTTTGCCTGCCCCACCATCCCTCCCTACAACTCCGCACCCCCCTTTTCCCCCAACTCTAATCCCCTCCTCCATTCCTACTTCCACCCCCATCTTGTACTTTAGTATGTTCCTGCTTTCCTAGTAATCCCTCCGTTCAGTCGTGGGCTAGTGCCAACAAGCTAAAGTTTAACTGTTCAAAGACTGAGGCCTTACATATTACTTCACGATTCCACAGGTCTGAGAAACTGCCACCAATAAATATCGACAGTAGTGTTGGCCGAGTCAGTCCGCAAGCTTGGGGTTATTCTCGACGGCCACATGCAGATGGACCACCACATTCGCAACATTTCTCGAGTAGCATCTTTTGGACTGTACAAAATTGGGAAACTCAAGAATTGCCTTGACCAGAACTCCACTGAACGTCTCGTACATATGCATTTGTGACATCCCACCTGGACTACTGTAACAGCCTACTGTTTGCTTTACCTACCGCACACATGACCTCACTTCAACGTCTACAGAACACTGCTGCTCGAATGGTAGTCAGAGCAAAGAGCAGCGAACACATTACACCAATACTACAGTCTTTGCACTGGCTTCCTATTCCTCAGCGTAATCAGTTCAAAATTCTTCTGCTTGCATATAAAATAAAAAATGGACTCGCACCGGCATACCTCAATGATCTCATCAGACCCAAGGTTTCAACATCATCTATTAGTCTTCGTTCACATTCCACGTTACACCTTCAACTCGCTCCTAGTTCAAGCACCAGCACTCGTTATGGTCAGCGGGCATTTGCAGTCGCTGCACCAACTCTCTGGAACAGACTCCCTCCGCAATTCCAGGACTCACTTTCGATAAACACATTCAAAACTCGATTAAAGACTCACTTACTCAAATCTATAGTTAGCGCTTAGAAACTCCGTTAAAGCGCTTTATAAATGCAATGTATTATTATTATTATTATTATTATTATTGTTCCCTAGCATTCCATTTCAGGCAGACATAATGCAACCAGCTTTGTTTTAATACTCATCACAACCCCTCTTTCTGCACATGACTGCCTCCCTTTGTGTTCACCTTTGTGTTTTAATGTGCTGTTTTCTGTATGTCCTAGTCATTTTGTCTTTGAGAAAGACTCTGCTAGAGTTGAAACGTGGGGCCACTAATATTACAGCATATTTTTATGAAAATTAGATTGAAATTATTTCTAGGAACTCCTATGCTACGTTTACACCATGTCCCCGGCAGTCCCGGCACCCCGGTTTGGCCAAAACATGGCGTGCCGTGGAACCTTTGTCTTTTTATTACTTTGGCTCGACTCGGCCATAGTTGGGCCGGTGTGTTGCGTTTTACCCTGGTGCGTTACGTCCTGGTACGGAAAGCGTGGCGCGCCGTGCCGGTTCCGGGCCGCGAGGCAGACGGCGCGCTACGTTTCAAGCGCCGTTCCACTATGGATGGGTCCACGTCCCAGGCCGGCCTGCTAAGTTCTGATGCGGTGCCTCACGTCTGTCACGTTTGTTGTCCCGGCCCAATACGTTCCCGACGGTGTGCGAGGGTCTGCTGCCACGTTTCACGCCCCGGTGGTCACCCGGTGAGCCCCGGTGGGTATAAACAGTGCGCTTCACACCTTCATTTTCACTTTGTCCTGGCGCGCTGCCGCAGCAACATCATCATTGGCGCACCGCAGCTCACCGGGCCGCATTCACACCATGCTGTGGCCGTGACGGGCCCTGGCAGACCGTGGGGTGCCGGGCTTCCAAACGTGGCGGAGCGTGAGGCACCGGCCGCGATCAGAGGTCCCCGGCACCACACCCCGGTGAGTCAAGGCACACTGCGGTCCGTCACGCCCTGTGACGGAAGCCCTGTCCCACTGCGGCCCAGGACGATTCTCATTAGTGCCGGGACTGCCTGGGCAAAATTTGACAGAGCTGCTCACTGGCCGGTCACCGGCCGGTGGCAAGGGTGAGCTACGGTCATTCACGTTTTGCCACCCCGGTCCCCTACATCCATCCCAGGGCCTCCACGGTGCTCCGGGACTGCCGGGGACATGGTGTAAACGTAGCATTAATGATGACCTCTTTTATAAATAAAATAATCATAAGAACTCACAAAACACCCTGCTAGAAAATGTCTCAATTCTTGCTGGCTAAGAACTGTTAGCCATTTGTATGCAATTTGGAATATAAACAGATAAAAACAACACAAAATGTTAACAAAATGTTAACTGTCGTAGTCAGCGTTACTCAAATTGTTAGCATTATTGAAACACAAACCTAAAAATGGAAGGTCATTTATAAAGTGATTCTGGCTGACACTGCAAAGAAATCATGTTGAAAACAATCTGGTATACTTGTGCAATAAATTATAATATGTGTTATAACCAAATTTGTAATGTGTGTTGCATCAGCTCTGTTGTTAAATATTAGGCTACAAGTAATAAGATATTTGGGAATAATGGTTTGAAAGTTCCATTTTGATTTTTGAGTTTCGTTTCTCCAGCCATCGCCTTGTCCCAAGATAATGTGAGGATGTGATAATATGAAGGCGAATTCGAATCTCTTATATTCCATGAAGCTGGTTTTTAGTGCACAAAAACAACTTCCAAAATGTTTTATTCTTGCCTTTTTGTATGTAATAATCTTTTGTTGACAGGCAAGTAACTTTTATCAATGCCAGTAAAAAGTGAACTGTAAATGTGCGTTTTGCAGCAAAATTGCAAACAATGGCAGTCTTGTGCCATATTCCCATTGAACCTTTTTTTGTTCAACTTTGGCAGCTGGAAGAATTTCATAGAGCCGCTTAAGCGCAAGCAGTAACGTCATGCTTACTGTGGCAGACGAGTTAAGCACTATTTTATGGCGACGGCATTCTTAAGCACGCGCACGCTTGGAGACGGCTATCGTTGCATCACTATCTTAAGCAAAGTTTAGTCCTGCAGTTAAGGCACGTTTTCAGTTGCTTACCGTTAACGATACCTATGAAATAGCAGATATCCTCAGTTAACAGAAAATCAGCCGTTTTGAAATTGGCCCCTTGTGTGGAAGATGTCAATACTACAAAAAGTACCAAGACTGAGAGTAGTTGCAAGGGAGGCAAATACCTTCAGGCCTCCCCAAAATATTCTTGCCTGTCTTGTCGATCTGCCTTCCTCAGAATACCGTACATAAGTGTGGAGGTGGTACATGACCATCAACGTAAAAGTTCCTCGTTGCCTGCGGGAGTTTCACCTCAATTCCTTCTAATTCTTTACCGAGAATTATCCGACAACCTGAAAAAAGCACATAAAAAAACATGCCAAGTTAAAGGAGTCTGTTCAGATTTTTCCAGAAAATGGATTTTGTTTTAACCCAAGGATCACATAAAATGCCTTCCCAAAAATACTATCTATGAGAAAAAAACATGGGTAACAGAGGGCGCCCTTCATTTTTAGTGGCCACAATACTAAGGACATTTTTGCCATACACTGGGCACACAAAAACCTTCAACCCTGGCCGTTGCCCGCGTTATAGAGGGGCCGTTTTATCAAGGTGCGTCAATGGTTATTTTACACATCAGTCGTTCAGGACCCAACAGTCTTGGCCGGTTTAGGCAAGTGGCCGTTTTATAGTGGTGGCAGGAAGAGCAAGTTTGACTGTACAATGATTAAACTTGAATATAAGGCACAGATTGACCAATCATTTTGCAATCGCTTTCAGGACTGTTCCGCTTTAGTGATTTCCTCCAGGTACAAAAGGACCTGCTTGAAATGTTCTGCTTCCGAGAGAATTCTGCAGTTTAAGGCTCAACCAGCCGAGCTATGAGGCACAGTGGTATACTCCCTCAGGTTTTCCCCCCCAAGACTACTGATACACCGGGCAGATGCTCTAGCAGCCGAGCTATGAGGCAGTGGTATACTCCCTCAGGTTCCCCCCCCCACCCCCCAAGACCACTGATACACCAGGCAGATGCTCTAGCAGCCGAGCTATGAGGCACAGTGGTATACTCCCCAAGGTTTTCCCCCCCAAGACCACTGATACACCGGGCAGATGCTCTAGCAGCCGAGCTATGAGGCACAGTGGTATACTCCCTCAGGTTTTCCCCCAAGACCACTGATACACCAGGCAGATGCTCTAGCAGCCGAGCTATGAGGCACAGTGGTATACTCCCTCAGGTTTTTGCCCCCAAGACCACTGATACACCAGGCAGATGCTCTACCAGCCGAGCTATGAGGCACAGTGGTATACTCCCTCAGGTTTTCCCCCAAGACCACTGATACACCAGGCAGATGCTCTAGCAGCTGAGCTATGAGGCACAGTGGTATACTCCCTCAGGTTTCCCCCCAAGACCACTGATACACCAGGCAGATGCTCTAGCAGCCGAGCTATGAGGCACAGTGGTATACTCCCTCAGGTTTTCCCCCAAGACCACTGATAAACCAGGCAGATGCTCTAGCAGCCGAGCTATGAGGCACAGTGGTATACTCCCTCAGGTTTTCCCCCAAGACCACTGATACACCAGGCAGATGCTCTAGCAGCCGAGCTATGAGGCACAGTGGTATACTCCCTCAGGTTTTCGCCCCCAAGACCACTGATACACCGGGCAGATGCTCTACCACCCGAGCTATGAGGCACAGTGGTATACTCCCTCAGGTTTTCCCCCAAGACCACTGATACACCAGGCAGATGCTCTAGCAGCCGAGCTATGAGGCACAGTGGTATACTCCCTCAGGTTTTCCCCCCAAGACCACTGATACACCGGGCAGATGCTCTACCAGCTGAGCTATGAGGCACAGTGGTACACTCCCTCAGGTTTTACCTCAAGACCTTTGACACATCAGGCAGATGCTCTCCTTTCAGCCCTGTTGCCTAATCTACCCCAAATCTGTGGCAAACTCACGCAAATGAGATTTGTCCCATGGCTCTGATATTTGCTCAATAGGTGCACTCACCCCAGTTTGCAAATATTCCGAAGAGTACGCATCGACCCGATGTCTAGTTTCCGTGAAATCGTGGGGAAAGTTTGAGACCTTCCGTGCGATAAAATACCGACTCTTTGACCAAAAATCAAATATGCGCATGCGCGAGAGCGGAGAGGTCAACACTAGACTGGTTCCAAATCCTCAATTTACTTCCCTTCGTCGTAAGATGAAGGGAAGTAGATATGGGGACAGCGAACCAGTCTAGATTGTGTTGACCTCTCCGCTCTACCAGCTGAGCTATGAAGCACAGTGGTGCACTCCCTCAGGTTTTACCTCAAGATCTTTGACTCATCCGGCAGATGCTCTACCAGCTGAGCTATGAGGCACAGTGGAACACTTCGTTAGGTTCTCCCCAAGACCTTTGACCCACCAGGCAGATGCTCTATCAGCTGAGCTATGAGGCACAGTGGTATACTCCCTCAGGTTTTCCCTCAAGACCTCTGACACACCAGGCAGATGCTCTACCAGCTGAGCTATGAGGCACAGTGGTATACTCCCTCAGGTTTTCCCTCAAGACCTTTGACACACCGGGCAGATGCTCTACCAGCTGAGCTATGAGGCACAGTGGTATACTCCCTCAGGTTTTCCCTCAAGACCTTTGACACACCGGGCAGATGCTCTACCAGCTGAGCTATGAGGCACAGTGGTATACTCCCTCAGGTTTTCCCCCCAAGACCACTGATACACCAGGCAGATGCTCTACCAGCTGAGCTATGAGGCACAGTGGTATACTCCCTCAGGTTTTCCCTCAAGACCTTTGACACACCAGGCAGATGCTCTAGCAGCTGAGCTATGAGGCACAGTAGTAAACTCCCTCAGGTTTTCCCCAAGACCTTTGACACACCAGGCAGATGGTCTACTAGCCGAGCTATGAGGCACAGTGGCATACTCGTGGGATAAGAGAAACTGTATGGGCATCATCGGGATTCGAACCTGAGACCTCCGACTCTCCGAGCAGATGCTATACCAGCTGTGCTATAGAGGCTGGTGCAGTCAGCTGGTGCAGCACTGTAGTCATACACGTTACTGACCGATAAAATATGTTATACATGTATTTCTACATCTTTCATTTCTTTTTCTTTTTTGTTAGCCTTTTTCTTCTTTAATCATATATTTGACGAGAATTCTTACCTTTGATTTCCATGTCATGCCTGTGAGCCAGATATATGACGTTGTCTCCTACTTTGCCCTGCACAGTCAATCTGTCTCGTTTTCGGTCTATGTATGTTATATTCACTCTGCAATAACAGGAAAACAATTGTAAATGTCCAGATTTTTCCACAAAATGGATTTCGTTCTAACTAAACGATCATATAAAATACCTCCCCAAAATACTATCCATGGGAAGCAAACGGGAAATTTGCAATCTCCAATTTGGATGTGGAAGCAAAAAGGTTTTAAACATGCTAACTGTAGTTCACAGTTAATGTTTCCCGAGAAGAAAGGGATCGATTCCGATTGGAATCGCGATTCATTTTTAAAATTGGAGTCGATTCCGAAAATGCTGGGAGGCACTTTTGACAGAGTGGCACACCCCGCCTCAGCAGCTATTACAGAGGATGGTGCAGTCAGCCTTGCCACAAGAGATGGTCATACACGTTACTGACCTATGAAATGTGTCCGATAAAATGTTATATGAGATCTCTCAGCCTCCCTAATCATTCGGTTAGAGTATTATTTGCATTATTTAAAATGTATATTTTCCATTGTAAAGAATGAGGCTTGATTGACATACCATTCCAGGTGTCATTTAAATAATTTGTTGTTGGCTTTGTGAATCCTCTGACATCGGCCAGGGTCACACAAGAAAAATCTCGTAATAGTTCCAACGAGGAGTAGGGTCACATGACAAAATTATCATAATCGGATTGTAATTGTAATTGTAAAGTGGGGTCACACGACTTACGAGGTCGTAAACGACTTGTGGCCTGGACAAACATGTGCGTCCCGCATCGAGCGTCTCGTATCCCGTGTCGAGCGTCTGACGCTCTAAATGCTCTGTGTGGATTGAGCAGCACGTCGAAACACTTGTCACAGTACATTCCAGTGTCGATTTCAAGCAGGGGCCTATGGGATGGATATAATTAATATGATTAATTACAAGATGGGGCGACACGCGTGTTTTGCCATTCTATTGTGACAGGGTTGTAATGAGTCTCCCTCTGCTCGAATCCCAAGTCAAGTCAGACTGCCTTCGGGTCCCAAGTCAAGTCAGACTGCCTTCGAGTCCCAAGTCAAGTCAGGCATGTTGGTCAAGTCGGTTCAAGTCAAGTAGTTGCAACAATAAATTTGTTCAAGCGAGTCAAAACGCTGAACTTGCATTCGTGTACCGGGGGTAGGGTATTTTTGTTGCTACATGTACATGTATGGCCAAGAATGCTCCATGTTAAAAGAAAGCTCAGTGCTGAAATACAGTTGGGTCGTCAAAATGATAAAAAATCCGAGTCAAAAAATGTACGAGTCGGAGTCAAGTCAAGTCATTTGAGGTTCGAGTCTCAAGTCAAGTCAAGTCATTTGAGGTTCGAGTCTCAAGTCAAGTCAAGTCATTTGAGGTTCGAGTCTCAAGTCAAGTCAAGTCATTTGAGGTTCGAGTCTCAAGTCAAGTCAAGTCATTTGAGGTTCGAGTCTCAAGTCAAGTCAAGTCATTTGATGTTCGAGTCTCAAGTCAAGTCAAGTCATTTGAGGTTCGAGTCTCAAGTCAAGTCAAGTCATTTGAGGTTCGAGTCTCAAGTCAAGTCAAGTCATTTGAGGTTCGAGTGTCAAGTCAAGTCAGTAAAATTCGGGACTCGAGTCCGACAATCACAATCGTATCACAATAGAATGATATGATTTCTCGTCGTTGACCGATTGTGATACGATTACAATAGATTTGGGGTCACTGAGACAAAATCTTATAATCGTACTATACTACAATAAATTAGAACTCGTAATTCGTGTGACCCCGGCCTAAAACACTATACCTTGAGTCCATGTTGATAATCTGGATGGTTCTCATTTGTCAGAATGAGAACCTCACACATGTCTTTGGTTATCTGTCGTGTCTTTGTGAATCCTTGCATCAACCATCAAACCGATAAATTGTAGCTTTTCCCCCGGTGCTGGACGAACTCCTGCTGGAAATATCCAACGACACGAGATGCGGGAACGATCCGTGTGCCGTGAGCAGCGTGTTGACATTAGGAGTCTGATGGTTGTCCATTGTTTGGTGAAAATCCTGCAAAATGTCCAAGTGACGTAGTTCTTGTAATGCTAGAACGACAGGAATCAGGTCCTTTTCCAATATACGCTCGTAACCGGGACGGCCTAAAATGTAACAAGTGTCCGTCCCGGTTACGAGCGTATATTGGAAATTTGTACACAGCGAGGGTGTTGCCAAAATGTCCACTTTACTGTGGAAAGACCCATATACATATCCCCCATAGATAGAAGTGTCTTTTACAGGCATGAGAATGGAGATTTGTAAAAAATCAGGAAAAATAATTGTATTTCAACAACCTGCGAAGCCACGGCATGGAACTTTAAAAGCTCTCTGATGCATTTTAGAGCATATCTGGGGTTGTGTTTAAAGGAGTGTGACCAGATCACTTTTTTTTACCCATAACTCCCCGGGACTTACCTTATGGGTCATGAGATTTTTATATCATAACATCCGTTATATTTTTTTGATTACGAAACTGAAACTCCCTCGCTTCTAGGCCGCATATTTCCGAGGATATCGTCGAAAATCCACCGATTATTTGTAAACTAATTTTCCAGTATAAACGTTTATCCACTGAAAGCCGACTCGATAGTTTTGTTCAATTTTTTACTGGAAATCGCGAATGTTTTCGGTTTTTTTGGACATGGGAGGTGTGTATGGGAGTTACTTGATAATATTGGTAAGTGGATTTGGTAAAAACTATTTTCCAGAAACTCTGGTCACGCTCCTTTAAAAAGGTAGATTTTTCCTTAAAATTTAGAGGAGATATTTTATATTTAAAAAAAAAAATAGAATCAGTATTTCACAAACATTACAACTTCCTGAACTGGAAATGTGTGGATCAAAAGTAAGTTTCAAATTAAGAAAAAAGGCAAAGAAAAAACACAATTTCTGCTTCCGATCACATGCCAAAAATAGTCTTGTAGGTCGGAAAAACGAGAATGGAGTTTTGAAATAAAAAGAGGGAACCAATAAACAGGTCGACTCTAGTCGTGAATCGAACTTGCTCAAGGTTGCCACAGAAGATTCATTTTCACTCACTTCTTTACATTTTCTTAGCTTTATATCCATATACAACTTACCACCCCCACCCCCCATTTTTAATCCAAATTCACATTTAACTCGGAGACCACATATTTGGAGGTTAAAAATCAGGAAATCCTGATAAATCAGGAAGATTCTCATGCCTGATTTTAATATAGCAATATGGCCGCAAAACAATTTAAACCGGTGAACATTAAAACATGGCTAGTACAATAACCTGCTGCCTAATCTCCACCAAACTGATACATGTTGCACGTGTCAACCAGCACTCGTGCCGTGATTTTGTCTATTAGTATTACTCTCTGCAGTAGCTTGTGTACAAATTTCCCCTTATACATAAATGTATGTGACGTGGACAGACAAAATTGTGACATTTTTGTCTGTTACATAGGTATTCTGAAGTGAAAACAAACTTTTGAGTGGAAAGGTGTTTTTAAACAAAATAGTCTGAGATAATGCGCCTATCAATTGTTTCTCCCCCCCCCCCCCACTTTTTGCGTGACAAAATCCCCATCCCTGGGGCAACATTTAGGTGACAAAAATCCCCACCCGTACCCTCCACATGCCCTCGGGTGCAAAACATGCGCAAAAATGCACAAAAATGCACAGATAATGCGCCAAATGCCCCACCCTGGCAGTAGGGGCGCACGCACCAACTAGGAGACAATCTCCGTATTCTCGGACAGTCTCCACATCGGGAGACAGCTGTGATCCAAACAATATTTGCAGCGTGCCTGTCCTCTAAAAAGGAGTATGTCGCCGTTTGTGGGGATGTCTCCATAAACGGAGAACATCGTTTGGACTAGTCTGGTTGCAGCCTCACGTTCACATATAAAGTGCAGATAGTGTACTATAGTCTGGATGACAACCTTGCTCCTTTGTCTAGTCTACATACCATGTGTGATCGGCGTCGGTCTGTTCCGTCCACGTTCGTTTCGCTCATGTCAGACACAAATTTTAATGCAGTTTTTTTAACAGTTTTTAATTTAATAGTATGTATTAGCAGTTTTCTGATGTTTTGTTCTGGAATTCAACATGTCAGATATGGAATTGTACTTGTTTTATTTTAAAATTACGTCCAAAATGAGATTATTTAATATTATTTTTTGCTAAACCTTCAGGCTGGGTCCTCCTAATCACCGTCAGGAGCAGTCGGGAAGCAGTCAGGAGCCGTCGGGAAGTAGTCGGGAAGTTCGGGAAGCAGTGCATTCCCCTTTTGCTTGGAGGATGCATGGAATGTGTCAATGCACTTTTTGACAATAGCAATGCATTTTGTGACATTTCACTTTACACCCGCCCCCGTATTCAGCTGTGCTGCACATCCCCCAATTGCTTAATCATAACAAATGACACATCATCGTAAAAAGGAATAACAGGGCTTTCCAATGATATAAAATTAAAGGAAAATTATTTTGCAACAAGAGAGAAATCGTTGGTCAAACTTGACTTTCCGAACTTTTTTTGAGGAGTTTAGTGTTTTTTTTTTTGTAAAGTTTGATTTTTAGAAATAAAAAAGTAACTACAGTAAGTAGGCCCTAAGGGTTAGTTTTTAAAGTTGAAGTTTGATCTTTGATAATCCTAATCTTTTACATTAATAATTTTTTTGAAAATGAAACGTCAAAACTGATAGTCTTGTAATTCAGAAATTCTGACATGGAACAAAAACAGTACAAAGGATGAATTAATTAACAAAAACTACATTAAACAATTGACAAAATATGTCTTTGATACTTGCATTGCAAAACCCAAGAAGACTGATGTGGATGAGGACAGCTCGAGGGACACTGATTCAAGCAAAGAGGAGCATGGAAAGTACTTTTCAAGAACATATTTTTAAAAGGTAGCAAAACTTGTCAACAACGACGTCACTGCGCTCTACCGCCAGTGAGGCCACGAATTAAGCAATTTGTTTAATTATAAGCCAAAGCTTAGTGAGCGCCCACCAGAGCTAGTATCTCTCCTTACTGAACTATGCGGCGTATCCAAGTTTGATGACAAGAAGGCATACGTACTAGCCAAGACAATTGAACATATCTACCACTTGAGAAACTTCAAGCTCATATTGCCACTTTCTATTCTACACAAGAAAATGTGCTCTTGTATTCTCTGATATATACATCGCACCATCACCATCATAAGCAGTCAATATTTGTAGTATATTTGAGGTTTTGAATAAAGTTCTGATGACCATTGACATGATTCAAAAACAAGTTTGTATTTTAAATATTTTTAACTATTAAATTGAGGTAATGTTTATTATCAGTCATTTTTATCTGTTTAATTATCACCCATCTTCCCAAGTCCATCGTTTTTGCCATCTTATCAGAATTTTCCACAATTAGTCATGCCAATATTGTACATGGATAATTTTGTGCATGGATATATTGAACGCCCGTCTCATGTGTGCATGCGAATTAAAAGGCTGTCATGCCTCACGGTCATGCCCACAAAATATTGCATTATTTGTACTACATACTGGTCATCGTTTTCAGGTTGCAAGGTTGCCATGAGCAGGGTTTCCCCCCAAAGCGTTATAGAGCAGTACGTGGTGCCATATACCCTTTGGCAAATGGACACTACTCTTCAGCAATCGGTCACTACCCTTTCACATTCATAGCTTCCAACATGTCCAACAATATTTTTGCAGAATGTTGCTTTCTAAGCTCTCGGAGATTAAAATTGATACAAAAAGACAATGAAACTGGTAAATGTACAATGAACGAAGTGGGGTGTTATGGCCGAGCGGTCTAGTGCGTCAAACTTAAGTTCCTGTGCCAGTACTAGAATGTGGGCCATGACAGGTTGTGGCACTTGTGCTCTTGAGCAAGGTACTTAATCACACTTGTTCCATCCTTCGGAAGGGATGTAAAGCCGTTGGTAACGCACTTTAAATATCCCAGAGCATTCTTTCGTGAAGAGCAAAGGGAGGTATTCCCCGGTGTCTCTGGCCATTTCTAATTCAGCTTAGAAGTTGATAGTTATTCCAATACATATGTTATCACCCATTCCTGTAATTGGCGGTCCTTCCGCTGTTGGATGTGGTGAATACATAAATAAATAAAATAAATAAATAAATAAATTCTCCAGAAATCCACTGTTTGTATCACGGCAGTATAACAGTATTGGATGGTAAAAGTGAACAGACAACATATATCATCTGAAATATATTTTACCACTACACTTTAACAATTTTCTGGGGTAAACACTGCATAAGACCACCTCTTATAGCCTCTGCCAGGTCCTCAGGCTATTGTCCAGCATTGTTAATATCCCATTCATGCATTGTTTTGGAGATTTTGTTCGTATGCTACGTGTACATGTGTCATACGATTGTCTTGTACATAAAAGTAGCTTGCAGCAACATATACATAGATAGGATAAAAATTGATTTTTCGGTATCGATATAAATCCCAGTGCAATCGCTATTGTCTAGCATAAATATAGATACCACTTGATTGGTACCGAAAAGTTGTGGTATCGACTTGCTGCGCCGTGTCATGTTGCAATTTTGCAGCTCCGGCCACTCGAGTTTCCCGCTCGTGTAATCCGAAAAGTAGTCGGACAACCAGTCAAAGTAGTCGGGTAACTAGGGGGTATTTTTGACCTAGATTCCATTTTTCGAGTTTGCAGAGGCCGCCGAGCGATCCCCGAGGCCGCTCAGCTTTTTGAAAAAAAAGTGTCCTCCAAGTTGGAGACATTCGCCGTATCGGGGGACAGAAAAGTCTCCTTATCGGGAGACTTCCGCGAGTTTGGAGATTGTCTCCGAGTTGGCGCGTGCGCCCCTACTGCCTGGGGCATGAAAAATGTGACCAAAGCGCGGGGGCGGGGGGTTGGGGGGGGGGAGGGGGAGGGAAAACAATTGATAGGTGCATTAAACATGTTAAAAGCAAAGACATTCTGTGCTAAACACATTTTTGTGCTAACGACCAAACGGGTTCCATGAAATTGGGACCTGGATGTGTGTCTAATAGGCCTACTCACCAAATACTATTTAACACATACCTGTATGTAGAGAACATATGATTCAATCTGCCAAGATGTGGCTCGTAGGACAGTTGTAAAGCAAACGAAATAATTAAATTTTGGATAACACCCTGCAAGTACAAGTAATGACGATGCAATTGCGCCCTCTTGTGTCGACAATCGGCCAGCGAATCGTCTTGAAATTTAACGGCATAGTCGATGCGCGCGTGAGGCCAAATTCGTGCCACGAAATACGCAGCTCCATGCCTTTGCTATGGAGCTGCGTGTTTTGTGGCACGAATTGGGCCTCACGCGCACATTGACAGCCTCTGCTTTTAAAGCCATTACATCATTTGTAGTGACCCAAACATTTAGGGAAACCCAACTAAAAGTGTTGATATATTAAATATGGTAACAAACACCACATGATTTTTCCGAATTCCCGTAAAAAATTAAAATGGTACCTTTGTGTTTGTGGGCGAAATTGCCAACTGAAAGGCAGAGGCTCGTCAGCAATGCGCACGCGCCATATTCGTGCCACGAAATACGCAGCTCCATATGCCTTAATTTAGGAGCTGCGCGTATTTCGTGGCATGAATTTGGCGCGGGCGCATTGCTGGCGATCCTGTGCCTTGGAGGTGATTTTTTTTATGGTAGGTTTTTCTTTTTACCAGAAATCACTCAATCAACACCCAAATAATGCATGGCTTTTTTAAGGTCTTCTGACGTATTAATTACTGCATCTATGTGACTGAAATTTCTATGGGCGTGTTTGTTTCTCTGCGGTAAAACAACACGGTATCTGGATTCGGATCTGTCATGAAACAAACACGCCCTATTCGTGAAATCGGCTGCTGTTGCACATGTCCATAGAAATCTGTGTCCTGCTGTTCATGTTGTAACATAACATGTAACTTTTGAAAGGATCTCTCTCAAATTACGTCATTTCGTACAGATTGCAACGCGTCACGTGCATCAGAATCTTGAGCGTAAATCTGTGTGTAGCCCGCGTATACAAGCACGCACATCTTCAAACAACCACGCGTGCGCGCACTGACGTTATGACGACATGTACAGCTCATCAGCAGCGCAGCGCGCGTACACGCGCGCGAACGCGCATACGAACACGCAGCGCTATAAACAAAGGAATGAAAGCACTTTGGTTTTTGGAGAACGAAGATCATTACAGAAAAAGTTTTGATCGAAGACAAGCGACTTTCTGACTTCCTGACTTTTGCTGAAAACGATACGATAATTCTGAACTTTAGAAATCCGATTGAGAGAGTACAACTGAAACAATTTCTAGGTCTACATTTGGTAAATGATACTTTTTTGTATTAACCGAGTTTTCCTATAGTGATACAAAAAAGGGCCGTTGTAGAAATGTAGGCCCAGTGTCACTGCACTGCATATAGGATATGCAGGGTCTAAATTCAACTTGCTGCATTCACACTCATCTGCCTATATAGTTACTTTTAGAACTTATCTTTTTGCTAAATATTCTGATATGAAACAGTTGTAAATATTCTGATATTGACCAGTCACAGACAAGGATGTTTTTATTATTATTAACCAGCAACTTTTCTCAACCAATCAGGATTGACATTTCTAACCACTTTTTTGCTGTTCTTGAACTAGCCTATTTATTTTATTTTCAAAATTCAAAACCAAAATGTCTTCTTTGCAGTAAGTTTTTCATAATTAAGAAGGTAGTTAGTAGCCTAGCAACTGTATAAATCATAAGTTCTATTATCTAAAATGGAACAAACAAATAAAATAAAAAACAACAAATCGCCAAAAATTATCAATCGAAGGTGGTTTGACTGTTTACCATTCACTTGTACACAAAATCCATAGGCCTATATACATGTAGCCCAGGTTGGACTCCGTACCGCATGATACATGGGGATACGGAGTCCAGGGTATGAAGTTCCAAAAACAGGGGGAACATTTTTGTAAAGAAAAATATCAATATTTCTACCTTGTGCTGGAAACCGGTAATGTGCTAACAAAGTTCCATGTGTCCTAATCTTTGGGATTGCCGGGTTTAGAAATCCACTACACATCACCGAACTGCATATTCCGGAGGAAAACGGCAAAAAGTCACGCTAATTTGCTATATATTTGTGCACAAAAAATCCCTACAATCATGACAATACAGACAGCCAAGTAGTTACGTTCAGTTTATTTTGTTCTCACCGCGCGCGTACGCGTGCCGGCCGGCAGTGCGCGCGTCGCAACTGAACTAGGCCATGGCCTCGTTGGGGCACCCCCACCCCACGCCCCTTTCAAAAAGAAAAACTGGCTAAATATTGCCCCAGATCACATCACAGAGCATCTAGAATCCATTGTTATCAGCATTTCATGCTTAAAAATTTCACGCTCCCCCCTTTTCAAAATCCTGGATCCGCCCTGTCAACTATCAATGGCACAAACCAGTACCAGGAGTACAAAGTAAGAATTAAAAGTCTAATTTTTGGGAAATATCTGAATGACTTAATCTTGGCACTTGGGGCGTGTTTGTTTCGGACGGATCCAGTTTCAGATCTGCGCAGATCCAATTCACGTGACTTGAGTTCCTGGTCGAGAGCAGTAACGTTTGTTTCTGCGCATAAAATAACTCGGGATCTGGATTCGGATCCGTCGTGAAACAAACACGCCCTTGGGCATTCAAATGCCACATTCCCCTCCAAGAACAATGCCTATTATTAAGCCAGTAATAGATAAGAGGGGAAAAAATCAGATCGTCTTCATACTAACCGGGATTCGAACCCGAGACCTCGGACACACCGGCCAGATGCTCTGCTAGCCTACTCCCTCAGGTTTTTCCGGCCTACAAAACCAATGTTTCTCTTGGTGTTCCATAGATGTACATGCGCGTTGAACAAAATAATGAATGCATTACATAGTATGGTGCCTAATCAACATGAAAATGAAATAACCAAAAACGAGAGGAGGAAAAAAACCTATAGGCCTACACGCTGGGCAGTTTTCTTTGCCAGGTTTTCCCCTACAATTCCAACTTTTCTCTCAGTACATATCTGTGTCTCAAAGCTCAGCTAGTAATAGAGACTCTTCCTGGTGTGTCAGATGTCTCAGGTTATGTTTACTAGTTCCAGCCGTCCTTTGCTATTTTGGCTGATTTTTTTCTTTATCCTTTAATTTAAGGACAACGAAACAAAGAAAATGTCTGGAGACAAGAAACCTATTGCGAACAGACGTGTGGCCATCGCACACTGTGTCACGCCACGCAAGAAATCTACCTTCTCCATGCTCAACGGACACCCCACCTACCAAGGCAGTACCCTGTTTCAGTGCAGTGATTTGGAACCAGAGCTGGATATTTTGGGCCGATGGGTTGAGCTTGGATCTGGCGAGACAGCGACCACACGTCTTGTGCATGTCACGCCGGAAAATGGCAAACTTGCTGCTATTAAGATCGTGCGTGGCAATGAGCCAGCGGCGAGGTTTCTTAGGGAAATCGACGCCTTGCACATGGTGCGAAATCATCCATCTTTCGTCCAGTTGATCGGCGTTGTGGAGCAATCGCCAATGCGGTGCATCCTCGAGGAGTTTGTGGGAAATGATTTCATCCCCGAGAACCTGACACTGGAGGATGTTCTCAACGATAACAAGATCAAGTGCTCGGAGATCCTTCGCAGGGAATGGCTTCAGGTAGGGTGTTTAAAAATAACCCGAAATTTCAAATGCATGCGGTGTAAACAGGCTGCATGCCGTGTAACAACAGGCTATCAGTTATAATTGCGTCAACTGAAGAATGTCCCATGTGTAATTTTGTCACTTTGATAGCTATGATTAACTGAAGCAATTTAAAATGACAATGCTGAAAAGTATAACATTGCCAAGTCTTAAAATGTATGGTGTGCACTGGTTCAAAATCTGAAGAGATTTTTGTTTTTCAGGTCACTTGAAATTTAATAGTAGACCATATCGAATAGCTGGATCTTTCCACAGTAAAGGGGTATTTTGGCAACACAGACCATATTTTCGAGGAAATACCTTTGTCTGACCTCAAAATATAGGAAATAAGTTTCAGTTGTTCTGAACAGATAACTTATGCCCAAAAAGGGTTACAAATATAGTGATAACATGCCTTTCTAAAAACCCTGTGTACAAATTTCTAATATACGCTCGTAACCAGGACGGCCTAATGTAACAAGTGTCTGTCCCGGTTACGAGCGTAAATTTGAAATGTATACAGAGTGATTTTTAGAAAGGCATGTTGTCACACTATTTGCCACTGGGCAAAATGTTACCGATTACCGATATTACCGGTAATATCACCCCAAAATGTTACTAAGTCTAAATATTACCGATATTACTTTGTTATTACCAACATGATATTACCCGTTTGTGTTATACATTCCTTAATAAATGCCATTTAAGGATGAGGATTAAATATAATTTATACTCACAGCTGACAGGATCTACTGGGCATTTTTTTTTTTTTCTGATAAAAAACAATTAAAATATGGGACACCTCCTGCCGAAATTTCCAAGTCCAAATATTACTGTGATTACCCTGTTGAAACCGACATTTTACCGAGTTACAACAAGGTATAATCAGAGGAAATATGGGTAACAGCGGGTTGTAACAGGAAAATATTGGTCTATTATTTCCCCGTTATTATCCATGAGTATGATATTACCCAGTAATAACCTTTGTTATTTACTCGTTATCTATTATTTCCCTGTTATTATCCAGGAGTATGATATTACCCAATAATAACCTTTGTTATTTACTCGTTATTACCCGGGTAATAACGGGTTAGATGCCCAGTGGGTTGTAACCCTTTTTGGGCCTAAGTTATCTCTTCAGAACAACTGAAACTTATTTCTTTTATTTTGAGACATGGTCTGTGCTGCCAAAATGCCCTCTTTACCGTGGAAAGACTCACCTGCCATCTTGTAGGACAACTTTTGACATTTAAATTGATAAACAATCTAGGCACAAAATGCACAACTGTGCATGTCATCAAGAAACAAAACAAAAAACTGCCCTACAAGATGGCAGCTATTCGATATGGCCTATTTTGACACTCCGGTTGACAGATATTTCATGTTATTTTGAAACAGATAGCAAAGGACATCGCCGAGGGAATACAGTACCTCCACCAGCAAAACTACATTCACGTCAACATCAAGCCGGAAAACATCTTGCTGTATGCTACCAATGGCAGTTGGAGTGGCTGGCGGGCCAAGATTTGCGATTTGGGTGACTGCACCTCCGCGAAACTCGCGCCAAAGATTGACGCCACTCCTGAACTCCGGCCGAATGTAGAGGGAGCCGCAAAACCATTCGTGGCTCCGGAGGTCCTGAGTGGTCACTGTCCGTACACGACAGCGGCGGACGTATTCGCTCTGGGACGAGTGTTGCGAGTTATCGGGAAGAAAGCCAGGATCGGTTCGCTCGTGAAGATTGGCAAGAAATGCTCGCGTAAAGCGACATCCAAGCGGCCGAAAATGGACAGAGTCTTCAAGTGGCTCCATGAGGCCTCATTCCACCGTCTTGTGCACTTCTTTCGTTGATTATTCGAACATATTACTTAATTTTATCAGAATAATTCATTTCACGAAACATGAATTTTTGTTCCAGCTATACTAATCTTGCCATTCAGATTGTTATGAACTGTGTGATAAATACTTTCATGGTTATAGACGCCATCTTAAGCCTGCCGCACACCTTTGCTATTTGGCTCTTTCCACAGTAATGGGGTACATTTGAAAAATAAGTCAATAATTATTTTCAGATGTCTTTAGTTTATCCCAAAATTAAAGAAATTTCCTTGTACTATTCTCAGGAGATAACTTTTGCACAAAAAGGTAAGAAATTGCTGCCACAACATGCATTTTTGAAAATCTTGTGTACAAATGTTCCTATTACGTATGTAACGTGACAGACCATTTTGTGACATTTTTTTCTGTCTTTGTTACATACGTAATAGGAAAATTTGTGCACGGGGTTTTCAGAAATGTATGTTGTAGGACTATTTTTCTTACTCCTTCGTGCAAAAGTTATTTCCTCAGTTTAGCTGGATAATTTAAAAACAAAATTAAGACAATTGAACTGAACTGGGACCTAATATCTTGTATGTCACAGAAATGTACCCCATTACTGTGGAAAGAGCCACTTACCGGCCAATCGGACACCGGACCCGGAAAAATCAAACTCGTTTGATTTGCTCCGGTTTATGGTGTACGGTCAGATCAGCCGGAATTGTTTCAGCGTACACCTTTGGGTATGTAGTCCGATCATCCGATTATCCGGTAAATCGCAAAAAAACATACGTTGCTATGCACGCGTATTCGTTGAAATATTTTTGTGTAGTGTGGTTACCGTGCACTCGTTCCGATCCGCGCATACACACAACAACAGGGATTCGTGTAGCATTGCAGCAATACGTTAGTGACACCACAAACTGACACGACACATTAGCACTTGTGCGCGCGCCTCGGGTAGAAAATGGCGTCGGCACATGATTTGTGTTTTCACGAACTTACATCCAAGTACTGCATGTCTTATCAAAGCATTTTTGTTTTCACAAATTGACACCTTTTGTAAATTAACAAATTGGGGCGTTTTGGTAAAAGTTTTGCTATTTCGCCTTCGGCGCATCTGTTCTAATGACTCTGATTTTGTCTGTCACTCACAGGACCTCAGGAAACGCCTTGTTTCATGAGGGCATAGTTCACGTGCGGTACACAGGTCCATTCAGAAAGCCAAGTCTCTTTCCAGGGATCTTGCGCTTGCTGGGAAACCTAAACCCCCAGCTCACAGCCTCAACAGAATTCCTCTTGTTGTCACTTATCATCCTTCCCTTCCCCCTATCTGCCAGATTGCCAGTTCTAATCTCCATATACTTCATACCTCAGATCGTCTTCAGCGGGCAGTTCCGGAAGAGCCATTGGTAGTTTACAGACACCCTCCCAATCTGTGAGACCTTCTAGTCAGAGCCGCAGTCTCACCTGATAATTCCACTAACCCTCCCATTCCCCATGGAACCTTTAAATGTAACTCTAGGTGCATAACATGTCGGGAGCACATCATGGAAACTGATTCTTTCAGAAGCCATTCCACCGGAGCTGTCTTCAAGACAAGGGGTCACATCACCTGCACATCTACTAATATCATATACCTTATCTCTTGCAGTGTCTGTGGTACTCAGTATGTGGGTGAGACAAAAACCACACTCAAAAAAACGTTTCGACAGTCACAGATCTATAGTCAACACCAACAGAACTGACACCCCAGTTGGTGAACACTTTAACTGTACTAATCACTCTATTTCTTACATGTCCATACAGGGTATTGAGGCTCTTGGCCACCACCCAGACTCTGTTTGCCTCAGCAGAGAGAAACTATGGATTAGATGACTCCGCACCATTCAGCCACATGGTCTCAACATTCAGGAGGGTAATGATTAATATCTTCCTTTTTTCCCACCCCATTTCCACCTACTTTCTTTTCTGTTTCCTCATTTTTGCCTGCCCCACCATCCCTCCCTACAACTCCGCACCCCCCTTTTCCCCCAACTCTAATCCCCTCCTCTATTCCTACTTCCACCCCCATCTTGTACTTTGGTATGTTCCTGCTTTCCTAGTAATCCCTCCGTTTAGTCGTGGGCTAGTGCCAACAAGCTAAAGTTTAACTGTTCAAAGACTGAGGCCTTACATATTACTTCACGATTCCACAGGTCTGAGAAACTGCCACCAATAAATATCGACAGTAGTGTTGGCCGAGTCAGTCCGCAAGCTTGGGGTTATTCTCGACAGCCACATGCAGATGGACCACCACATTCGCAACATTTCTCGAGTAGCATCTTTTGGACTGTACAAAATTGGGAAACTCAAGAATTGCCTTGACCAGAACTCCACTGAACGTCTCGTACATATGCATTTGTGACATCCCACCTGGACTACTGTAACAGCCTACTGTTTGCTTTACCTACCGCACACATGACCTCACTTCAACGTCTACAGAACACTGCTGCTCGAATGGTAGTCAGAGCAAAGAGCAGCGAACACATTACACCAATACTACAGTCTTTGCACTGGCTTCCTATTCCTCAGCGTAATCAGTTCAAAATTCTTCTGCTTGCATATAAAATAAAAAATGGACTCGCACCGGCATACCTCAATGATCTCATCAGACCCAAGGTTTCAACATCATCTATTAGTCTTCGTTCACATTCCACGTTACACCTTCAACTCGCTCCTAGTTCAAGCACCAGCACTCGTTATGGTCAGCGGGCATTTGCAGTCGCTGCACCAACTCTCTGGAACAGACTCCCTCCGCAATTCCAGGACTCACTTTCGATAAACACATTCAAAACTCGATTAAAGACTCACTTACTCAAATCTATAGTTAGCGCTTAGAAACTCCGTTAAAGCGCTTTATAAATGCAATGTATTATTATTATTATTATTATTATTATTGTTCCCTAGCATTCCATTTCAGGCAGACATAATGCAACCAGCTTTGTTTTAATACTCATCACAACCCCTCTTTCTGCACATGACTGCCTCCCTTTGTGTTCACCTTTGTGTTTTAATGTGCAGTTTTCTGTATGTCCTAGTCATTTTGTCTTTGAGAAAGACTCTGCTAGAGTTGAAACGTGGGGCCACTAATATTACAGCATATTTTTATGAAAATTAGATTGAAATTATTTCTAGGAACTCCTATGCTACGTTTACACCATGTCCCCGGCAGTCCCGGTTTGGCCAAAACATGGCGTGCCGTGGAACCTTTGTCTTTTTATTACTTTGGCTCGACTCGGCCATAGTTGGGCCGGTGTGTTGCGTTTTACCCTGGTGCGTTACGTCCTGGTACGGAAAGCGTGGCGCGCCGTGCCGGTTCCGGGCCGCGAGGCAGACGGCGCGCTACGTTTCAAGCGCCGTTCCACTATGGATGGGTCCACGTCCCAGGCCGGCCTGCTAAGTTCTGATGCGGTGCCTCACGTCTGTCACGTTTGTTGTCCAGGCCCAATACGTTCCCGACGGTGTGCGAGGGTCTGCTGCGGCGCCCTGCGACTGAACGTGGCAGCTCTGCTGTCACGTTTCACGCCCCGGTGGTCACCCGGTGGTCTCCCGGTGAGCCCCGGTGGGTATAAACAGTGCGCTTCACACCTTCATTTTCACTTCGTCCTGGAGCGCTGCCGCAGCAACATCATCATTGGCGCACCGCAGCTCACCGGGCCGCATTCACACCATGCTGTGGCCGTGACGGGCCCTGGCAGACCGTGGGGTGCCGGGCTTCCAAACGTGGCGGAGCGTGAGGCACCGGCCGCGATCAGAGGTCCCCGGCACCACACCCCGGTGAGTCAAGGCACACTGCGGTCCGTCACGCCCTGTGACGGAAGCCCTGTCCCACTGCGGCCCAGGACGATTCTCATTAGTGCCGGGACTGCCTGGGCAAAATTTGACAGAGCTGCTCACTGGCCAGTCACCGGCCGGTGGCAAGGGTGAGCTACGGTCATTCACGTTTTGCCACCCCGGTCCCCTACGCTCCCCGACATCCATCCCGGTGCCTCCACGGTGCTCCGGGACTGCCGGGGACATGGTGTAAACGTAGCATTAATGATGACCTCTTTTATAAATAAAATAATCATAAGAACTCACAAAACACCCTGCTAGAAAATGTCTCAATTCTTGCTGGCTAAGAACTGTTAGCCATTTGTATGCAATTTGGAATATAAACAGATAAAAACAACACAAAATGTTAACAAAATGTTAACTGTCGCAGTCAGTGTTACTCAAATTGTTAGCATTATTGAAACACAAACCTAAAAATGGAAGGTCATTTATAAAGTGATTCTGGCTGACACTGCAAAGAAACCATGTTGAAAACAATCTGGTATACTTGTGCAATAAATTATAATATGTGTTATAACCAAATTTGTAATGTGTGTTGCATCAGCTCTGTTGTTAAATATTAGGCTACAAGTAATAAGATATTTGGGAATAATGGTTTGAAAGTTCCATTTTGATTTTTGAGTTTCGTTTCTCCAGCCATCGCCTTGTCCCAAGATAATGTGAGGATGTGATAATATGAAGGCGAATTCGAATCTCTTATATTCCATGAAGCTGGTTTTTAGTGCACAAAAACAACTTCCAAAATGTTTTATTCTTGCCTTTTTGTATGTAATAATCTTTTGTTGACAGGCAAGTAACTTTTATCAATGCCAGTAAAAAGTGAACTGTAAATGTGCGTTTTGCAGCAAAATTGCAAACAATGGCAGTCTTGTGCCATATTCCCATTGAACCTTTTTTTGTTCAACTTTGGCAGCTGCATGGAAGAATTTCATAGAGCCGCTTAAGCGCAAGCAGTAACGTCATGCTTACTGTGGCAGACGAGTTAAGCACTATTTTATGGCGACGGCATTCTTAAGCACGCGCACGCTTGGAGACGGCTATCGTTGCATCACTATCTTAAGCAAAGTTTAGTCCTGCAGTTGAGGCACGTTTTCAGTTGCTTACCGTTAACGATACCTATGAAATAGCAGATATCCTCAGTTAACAGAAAATCAGCCGTTTTGAAATTGGCCCCTTGTGTGGAAGATGTCAATACTACAAAAAGTACCAAGACTGAGAGTAGTTGCAAGGGAGGCAAATACCTTCAGGCCTCCCCAAAATATTCTTGCCTGTCTTGTCGATCTGCCTTCCTCAGAATACCGTACATCAGTGTGGAGGCGGTACATGACCATCAACGTAAAAGTTCCTCGTTGCCTGCGGGAGTTTCACCTCAATTCCTTCTAATTCTTTACCGAGAATTATCCGACAACCTGAAAAAAGCACATAAAAAAACATGCCAAGTTAAAGGAGTCTGTTCAGATTTTTCCAGAAAATGGATTTTGTTTTAACCCAAGGATCACATAAAATGCCTTCCCAAAAATACTATCTATGAGAAAAAAACATGGGTAACAGAGGGCGCCCTTCATTTTTAGTGGCCACAATACTAAGGGAGGTTTTTGCCATACACTGGGCACACAAAAACCTTCAACCCTGGCCGTTGCCCGCGTTATAGAGGGGCCGTTTTATCAAGGTGCGTCAATGGTTATTTTACACATCAGTCGTTCAGGACCCAACAGTCTTGGCCGGTTTAGGCAAGTGGCCGTTTTATAGTGGTGGCAGGAAGAGCAAGTTTGACTGTACAATGATTAAACTTGAATATAAGGCACAGATTGACCAATCATTTTGCAATCGCTTTCAGGACTGTTCCGCTTTAGTGATTTCCTCCAGGTACAAAAGGACCTGCTTGAAATGTTCTGCTTCCGAGAGAATTCTGCAGTTTAAGGCTCAACCAGCCGAGTTATGAGGCACAGTGGTATACTCCCTCAGGTTTTCCCCCCAAGACTACTGATACACCGGGCAGATGCTCTAGCAGCCGAGCTATGAGGCAGTGGTATACTCCCTCAGGTTCCCCCCCCACCCCCCAAGACCACTGATACACCAGGCAGATGCTCTAGCAGCCGAGCTATGAGGCACAGTGGTATACTCCCTAAGGTTTTCCCCCCCAAGACCACTGATACACCCGGCAGATGCTCTAGCAGCCGGGCTATGAGGCACAGTGGTATACTCCCTCAGGTTTTCCCCCCCAAGACCACTGATACACCAGGCAGATGCTCTAGCAGCCAAGCTATGAGGCACAGTGGTATACTCCCTCAGGTTTCCCCCCCAAGACCACTGATACACCAGGCAGATGCTCTAGCAGCCGAGCTATGAGGCACAGTGGTATACTCCCTCAGGTTTTCCCCCCAAGACCACTGATACACCAGGCAGATGCTCTAGCAGCTGAGCTATGAGGCACAGTGGTACACTACCTCAGGTTTTACCTCAAGATCTTTGACTCATCCGGCAGATGCTCTAGCAGCCGAGCTATGAGGCACAGTGGTATACTCCCTCAGGTTTTCGCCCCCAAGACCACTGATACACCGGGCAGATGCTCTACCAGCCGAGCTATGAGGCACAGTGGTATACTCCCTCAGGTTTTCCCCCAAGACCACTGATACACCGGGCAGATGCTCTACCAGCTAAGCTATGAGGCACAGTGGTACACTCCCTCAGGTTTTACCTCAAGACCTTTGACACATCAGGCAGATGCTCTACCAGCTGAGCTATGAGGCACAGTGGTACACTCCCTCAGGTTTTACCTCAAGACCTTTGACACATCAGGCAGATGCTCTACCCTCAGCCCTGTTGCCTAATCTACCCCAAATCTGTGGCAAACTCACGCAAATGAGATTTGTCCCATGGCTCTGATATTTGCTCAATAGGTGCACTCACCCCAGTTTGCAAATATTCCGAAGAGTACGCATCGACCCGATGTCTAGTTTCCGTGAAATCGTGGGGAAAGTTTGAGACCTTCCGTGCGATAAAATACCGACTCTTTGACCAAAAATCAAATATGCGCATGCGCGAGAGCGGAGAGGTCAACACTAGACTGGTTCCAAATCCTCAATTTACTTCCCTTCGTCGTAAGATGAAGGGAAGTAGATATGGGGACAGCGAACCAGTCTAGATTGTGTTGACCTCTCCGCTCTACCAGCTGAGCTATGAAGCACAGTGGTACACTCCCTCAGGTTTTACCTCAAGATCTTTGACTCATCCGGCAGATGCTCTACCAGCTGAGCTATGAGGCACAGTGGAACACTTCGTTAGGTTCTCCCCAAGACCTTTGACCCACCAGGCAGATGCTCTATCAGCTGAGCTATGAGGCACAGTGGTATACTCCCTCAGGTTTTCCCTCAAGACCTCTGACACACCAGGCAGATGCTCTACCAGCTGAGCTTTGAGGCACAGTGGTATACTCCCTCAGGTTTTCCCTCAAGACTTTTGACACACCGGGCAGATGCTCTACCAGCTGAGCTATGAGGCACAGTGGTATACTCCCTCAGGTTTTCCCCCCAAGACCACTGATACACCAGGCAGATGCTCTACCAGCTGAGCTATGAGGCACAGTGGTATACTCCCTCAGGTTTTCCCTCAAGACCTTTGACACACCAGGCAGATGCTCTAGCAGCTGAGCTATGAGGCACAGTAGTAAACTCCCTCAGGTTTTCCCCAAGACCTTTGACACACCAGGCAGATGGTCTACTAGCCGAGCTATGAGGCACAGTGGCATACTCGTGGGATAAGAGAAACTGTATGGGCATCATCGGGATTCGAACCTGAGACCTCCGACTCTCCGAGCAGATGCTATACCAGCTGTGCTATAGAGGCTGGTGCAGTCAGCTGGTGCAGCACTGTAGTCATACACGTTACTGACCGATAAAATATGTTATACATGTATTTCTACATCTTTCATTTCTTTTTCTTTTTTGTTAGCCTTTTTCTTTTTTAATCATATATTTGACGAGAATTCTTACCTTTGATTTCCATGTCATGCCTGTGAGCCAGATATATGACGTTGTCTCCTACTTTGCCCTGCACAGTCAATCTGTCTCGTTTTCGGTCTATGTATGTTATATTCACTCTGCAATAACAGGAAAACAATTGTAAATGTCCAGATTTTTCCACAAAATGGATTTCGTTCTAACTAAACGATCATATAAAATACCTCCCCAAAATACTATCCATGGGAAGCAAACGGGAAATTTGCAATCTCCAATTTGGATGTGGAAGCAAAAAGGTTTTAAACATGCTAACTGTAGTTCACAGTTAATGTTTCCCGAGAAGAAAGGGATCGATTCCGATTGGAATCGCGATTCATTTTTAAAATTGGAGTCGATTCCGAAAATGCTGGGAGGCACTTTTGACAGAGTGGCACACCCCGCCTCAGCAGCTATTACAGAGGATGGTGCAGTCAGCCTTGCCACAAGAGGTGGTCATACACGTTACTGACCGATGAAATGTGTCCGATAAAATGTTATATGAGATCTCTCAGCCTCCCTAATCATTCGGTTAGAGTATTATTTGCATTATTTAAAATGTATATTTTCCATTGTAAAGAATGACGCTTGATTGACATACCATTCCAGGTGTCATTTAAATAATTTGTTGTTGGCTTTGTGAATCCTCTGACATCGGCCAGGGTCACACAAGAAAAATCTCGTAATAGTTCCAACGAGGAGTAGGGTCACATGACAAAATTATCATAATCGGATTGTAATTGTAATTGTAAAGTGGGGTCACACGACTTACGAGGTCGTAAACGACTTGTGGCCTGGACAAACATGTGCGTCCCGCATCGAGCGTCTCGTATCCCGTGTCGAGCGTCTGACGCTCTAAATGCTCTGTGTGGATTGAGCAGCACGTCGAAACACTTGTCACAGTACATTCCAGTGTCGATTTCAAGCAGGGGCCTATGGGATGGATATAATTAATATGATTAATTACAAGATGGGGCGACACGCGTGTTTTGCCATTCTATTGTGACAGGGTTGTAATGAGTCTCCCTCTGCTCGAATCCCAAGTCAAGTCAGACTGCCTTCGGGTCCCAAGTCAAGTCAGACTGCCTTCGGGTCCCAAGTCAAGTCAGACTGCCTTCGAGTCCCAAGTCAAGTCAGGCATGTTGGTCAAGTCGGTTCAAGTCAAGTAGTTGCAACAATAAATTTGTTCAAGCGAGTCAAAACGCTGAACTTGCATTCGTGTAGGGTATTTTTGTTGCTACATGTATGGCCAAGAATGCTCCATGTTAAAAGAAAGCTCAGTGCTGAAATACAGTTGGGTCGTCAAAATGACAAAAAATCCGAGTCAAAAAATGTACGAGTCGGAGTCAAGTCAAGTCATTTGAGGTTCGAGTCTCAAGTCAAGTTAAGTCATTTGAGGTTCGAGTGTCAAGTCAAGTCATTTGAGGTTCGAGTCTCAAGTCAAGTCAAGTCATTTGAGGTTCGAGTCTCAAGTCAAGTCAAGTCATTTGAGGTTCGAGTCTCAAGTCAAGTCAAGTCATTTGAGGTTCGAGTCTCAAGTCAAGTCAAGTCATTTGAGGTTCGAGTCTCAAGTCAAGTCAAGTCATTTGATGTTCGAGTCTCAAGTCAAGTCAAGTCATTTGAGGTTCGAGTCTCAAGTCAAGTCAAGTCATTTGAGGTTCGAGTCTCAAGTCAAGTCAAGTCATTTGAGGTTCGAGTCTCAAGTCAAGTCAAGTCAGTAAAATTCGGGACTCGAGTCCGACAATCACAATCGTATCACAATAGAATGATATGATTTCTCGTCGTTGACCGATTGTGATACGATTACAATAGATTTGGGGTCACTGAGACAAAATCTTATAATCGTACTATACTACAATAAATTAGAACTCGTAATTCGTGTGACCCCGGCCTAAAACACTATACCTTGAGTCCATGTTGATAATCTGGATGGTTCTCATTTGTCAGAATGAGAACCTCACACATGTCTTTGGTTATCTGTCGTGTCTTTGTGGATCCTTGCATCAACCATCAAACCGATAAATTGTAGCTTTTCCCCCGGTGCTGGACGAACTCCTGCTGGAAATATCCAACGACACGAGATGCGGGAACGATCCGTGTGCCGTGAGCAGCGTGTTGACATTAGGAGTCTGATGGTTGTCCATTGTTTGGTGAAAATCCTGCAAAATGTCCAAGTGACGTAGTTCTTGTAATGCTAGAACGACAGGAATCAGGTCCTTTTCCAATATACGCTCGTAACCGGGACGGCCTAAAATGTAACAAGTGTCCGTCCCGGTTACGAGCGTATATTGGAAATTTGTACACAGCGAGGGTGTTGCCAAAATGTCCCCTTTACTGTGGAAAGACCCATATACATATCCCCCATAGATAGAAGTGTCATTTTAATATAGCAATATGGCCGCAAAACAATTTAAACCGGTGAACATTAAAACATGGCTAGTACAATAACCTGCTGCCTAATCTCCACCAAACTGATACATGTTGCACGTGTCAACCAGCACTCGTGCCGTGATTTTGTCTATTAGTATTACTCTCTGCAGTAGCTTGTGTACAAATTTCCCCTTATACATAAATGTATGTGACGTGGACAGACGAAATTGTGACATTTTTGTCTGTTACATAGGTATTCTGGAGTGAAAACAAACTTGTGCCCATGGTTACAAGCGAAAGCCGCAACATTCAAATAAACAACATATTAAAAATCTAATTGTTTCTTTTGAGTGGAAAGGTGTTTTTGAAGCAGTTTTTAAAGACAAACATTAAGAATTAAAATTAAGTCTGGTAACGTTCCTCAGTCTGTATGTTTCCTAATAGTGGATGCGTAGTATTAAAATACGACCACTTGCGAGCAGACGGCAGTGTCCAAATCAGGTGCTCGCTTAAGAAAAACGCTCTTCATGCTAGGAGTCCACTGGGCCAGCGCCAGTTGGTGCCAGTTTGCGCCAATGCAATTTGCTGTGGCGCCTAGTGTCGCCAATAAGGTGCCTAGTGGCGTGTAGTGGCTCAAACTGCCTCCCAACTGGCTCGTGGTGGCCCGTAACGGCACCAAATTTGAATGTGGCGGCAAGAAAATTTCAAAATGTTTGAAATTTTCGTCGCGCCACTTGCATCGAGCAATCAGCGCCAAGTGTCCGCCAAGTGGCACCAAATTGCGCGAACATATCGCCCTTTGGCGCAAACAATCCGCCTATTGGAATCCACTGGAATGTAATGGCGCGCGCCAAGTTGAAGTAAAGGCTGCCTGATTTGTTGGGCTTCTGGAGACGGATGTGCTTTCCATCATAGGCTCCCAGACAGTGAGGAAGATTCCATCTGGCTTCAAAATCACCTGCAACCTCAAGCCAGCCTTCATTGGTTGTGGGGAGGGAGATGACTTCTGCAGCATACTCATCCACTATCGCTCTGGCTACATCAGGGACAAACTTCTGGACGGTTTCCTTGCCCACTCGGAAGTTGTAAGACAGCTCGGCATAGGTGGCCCCAGTGGCGAGATGGCGCAGGAAGACGGACAACTTGAGACCAGGGGGAATGGCCTTCCTGAAGTGGGTGTCCTTCTTCTGCAAGTGGGGTGTAAGCCTGACCAACAGGTCATCAAACATCTCTGGGGACACCCTGGTGTAGTTCTTGAACTTCCTCTTGTCATTCTCCCTCAGCTCTTCCATCAAAGTGTGGCACTTTTCACGTTCAGCCCTCAACTGTGGGTGGAGCATGGGTCTAAACCACCAGTTGTGCTTCCTTAGTTTTCTTCTTAGGAGGCTCTTCTTCTTCAGGATTGGCCAGCATAAGTTGATAGGCAGTGGCCACCTCAGCATCTCTCATCATCTTCTGATGGAGCAGCATCATCACTCCAACATTATCAAAAGCCTCAGACATATCAAAATTGTAAATATTTAGTAGAGATGTTGTTCATACAGCAGCTGAGGAGGGTCTGAACCAGGTAGCCGATGGCCGGTATTTATATAGTGGGCAAGTAGCGCCAAGCGGCGGCAAGTTCAAACCAATTTGGCGACCTTTGGCACAAACTAATCACCAAGTGGCGCAAAGTAGCCGTCTATTTCATGGCGCGAATGGCGCCAACAGGGTGAATTTTGGAATCAAATGGCCGTGTAATGGCGCGAACTGGCGCAAACTGGCGCAACATTTTGGAGCAAGCCGGGTGGCATTTGGCGCACGCCATATGGCACCCAGTTTATTCCACTTGGCGACACATGCCGAGCGGACATTAATTCGGCGCCACAGCGAGCCACTACGCGCCAATCACATAATCTTTGGCGCGAACTGGCACCAACTGGCGCTGGCCCAGTGGACTCCTAGCATAAAGCGAGCACCTTATTTGGACACTGCCATCTGCTCGCAAGTGGTCGTGATTACCATGCACCTACCATCGCGAAACACGTAGGTTGGAGTACGTTACCAGACTAGTTTCTGAAACGTCGTCGTCTGCTCGCAAGTGGTCGTATTACTACGCATCCACTATTAGGAAACATACAGACTGAGGAACGTTACCAGACTAAATTTTAATTCTTAATGTTTGTCTTCAAAAACTGCTTCAAAAATACCTTTCCACTCAAAAGAAACAATTAGATTTTTAATATGTTGTTTATTTGAATGTTGCGGCCTAGATTGCGGCCTAGATTCATGTTAGAATGATTTCTATTGCAATTAGTTCTAGGTCAAAGCGTAAATTGACTAGACTATAATACGCTAGGCGCTATGCATACAGCGTACGCAAACTACAAGAGATGCAGAGATTTTGTCCCACTTTTCACCCATAATGCACCGCGGTAAACATTGCGTGACGTCATTATGTCATGGGGCCCAGGTCTATTGCACACGCGTGCTTTGTCTATCTTTCAGTGAGGTAGTATTTTTCCAAATAGGCCTAATGTTTTTGTTTTTTTAAATGACTTTTTTGGGCGGGGGCCACGACAGCATGCGGGCGGTGGACGGTAAACCGGAGTTTTCAATCTGTCGGCCTAAAATAGTCTGAGATAATGCGCCTATCAATTGTTTCTCCCCCCCCCCCCCACTTTTTGCGTGACAAAATCCCCACCCCTGGGGCAACATTTAGGTGACAAAAATCCCCACCCGTACCCTCCACATGCCCTCGGGTGCAAAACATGCGCAAAAATGCACAAAAATGCACAGATAATGGGCCAAATGCCCCACCCTGGGGCATGAAAAATGTGACCAAAGCGCGGGGGGGGGGGGGGGGGTGGGGGGGGGGGGGCGGAAACAATTGATAGGTGCATTAAACATGTTAAAAGCAAAGACATTCTGTGCTAAACACATTTTTGTGCTAAGGCCATGAGAATGAAAATGATAGATTTGCGTCCACCGCCCGCATGCTCTGAAAGCTACCGCTGAAAAATTTCATTATTTTCAAAATTTTTCATTATTTTCACAAAAAAGACTCTGCATCACGAATTTTCAAGTTTCAAATCATCAAACAATGGTAAAAGGTTATATTCACGCATTTTACTAGTAGACAAGGTCCCGTTCATCGACTAAAAATGTAGTCAGGATGCCCTGCGACACAGAGAAAAATGCATGCGAAATGCCGTTACGAAATAGCCGACTTCTGGGTACCAGTCGCTGCACACTATTTATACAAAAAGATCGACTTGTTGGGCTGCTTTCGAGCGCTCGTCCCTGGTGCTCCCACCAGCTCCCAGGCGCTGGTAACGTTACGTCACACACATGCAGTTTGTGCCTTTCGAACGGGCACCAGGGAACACTAGGGATCCCCTGGTGCCGCGCTCGAAAGCAGCCCTAGCCCTATTGAGCTCGTGCCAATGACGTAATTTGGGAGTAAACACGCTATGATGAGGCTCCCATTGGTGAACTAAACCGCGTTACGCCCACCAGAGACACACACAACGCGCATGCACATTGCTTCCACAATGACTCGGCATTATTTGACTCCCAAAATGGCATATTCGCACGTGTTCGAAAGGGGTCAATAGCGCATTGAAACTGTGGCTTGTGCGCGTGCATGTGTACATGTACGTCGTGATTCTGTTGCTCGGACGCGCGCTCGACGATTTTGTCCAGGCGCTACATTTATTGAACGGGCGCATCTGGTATTTTTAATAAGTTTTCATATTGCAAAGAACAACCATTTTAGTAGTTTATTGTGTTACCTTCACAAACAAAATGGAACAGCCTGATCATTCATGTTAACGGGACTTTTTCTCTGATCTTGACTCTAAAATGATGTAGACTTTGGAGCATGTTTTATTAAAGTTTTATGACGTTTTCAATGAAAAACTCTTTCAGTAGTTTCTGGTGTTTCCTTCACAAGCAAAATAGATATGTATAAGCTACTCCTAGAACTATGAGAGGTTCGTTCCGCTATCGTATCCACGAACTAGGGGTATGTATAAGCATGCAGTACACATGGTATTACGCATCACTAGCATTAATAACTACATACATATTGCAATTACATCGTTGAAGAAGCTAGTACGAGAAAATAATGAATAATGAATAATGAAAAAAAGCCTCATGTCATTTCAAAAATGCCCGGACGCAAATCTATAACTTTCATTCTCATGGCCTAACGACCAAACGGGTTCCATGAAATTGGGACCTGGATGTGTGTCTAATAGGCCTACTCACCAAATACTATTTAACACATACCTGTATGTAGAGAACATATGATTCAATCTGCCAAGATGTGGCTCGTAGGACAGTTGTAAAGCAAACGAAATAATTAAATTTTGGATAACACCCTGCAAGTACAAGTAATGACGATGCAATTGCGCCCTCTTGTGTCGACAATCGGCCAGCGAATCGTCTTGAAATTTAACGGCATAGTCGATGCGCGCGTGAGGCCAAATTCGTGCCACGAAATACGCAGCTCCATGCCTTTGCTATGGAGCTGCGTGTTTTGTGGCACGAATTGGGCCTCACGCGCACATTGACAGCCTCTGCTTTTAAAGCCATTACATCATTTGTAGTGACCCAAACATTTAGGGAAACCCAACTAAAAGTGTTGATATATTAAATATGGTAACAAACACCACATGATTTTTCCGAATTCCCGTAAAAAATTAAAATGGTACCTTTGTGTTTGTGGGCGAAATTGCCAACTGAAAGGCAGAGGCTCGTCAGCAATGCGCACGCGCCATATTCGTGCCACGAAATACGCAGCTCCATATGCCTTAATTTAGGAGCTGCGCGTATTTCGTGGCATGAATTTGGCGCGGGCGCATTGCTGGCGATCCTGTGCCTTGGAGGTGATTTTTTTTTATGGTAGGTTTTTCTTTTTACCAGAAATCACTCGATCAACACCCAAATAATGCATGGCTTTTTAAAGGTCTTCTGACGTATTAATTACTGCATCTATGTGACTGAAATTTCTATGGGCGTGTTTGTTTCTCTGCGGTAAAACAACACGGTATCTGGATTCGGATCTGTCATGAAACAAACACGCCCTATTCGTGAAATCGGCTGCTGTTGCACATGTCCATAGAAATCTGTGTCCTGTTCATGTTGTAACATAACATGTAACTTTTGAAAGGATCTCTCTCAAATTACGTCATTTCGTACAGATTGCAACGCGTCACGTGCATCAGAATCTTGAGCGTAAATCTGTGTGTAGCCCGCGTATACAAGCACGCACATCTTCAAACAACCACGCGTGCGCGCACTGACGTTATGACGACATGTACAGCTCATCAGCAGCGCAGCGCACGTACACGCGCGCGAACGCGCATACGAACACGCAGCGCTATAAACAAAGGAATGAAAGAACTTTGGTTTTTGGAGAACGAAGATCATTACAGAAAAAGTTTTGATCGAAGACAAGCGACTTTCTGACTTCCTGACTTTTGCTGAAAACGATACGATAATTCTGAACTTTAGAAATCCGATTGAGAGAGTACAACTGAAACAATTTCTAGGTCTACATTTGGTAAATGATACTTTTTTGTATTAACCGAGTTTTCCTATAGTGATACAAAAAAGGGCCGTTGTAGAAATGTAGGCCCAGTGTCACTGCACTGCATATAGGATATGCAGGGTCTAAATTCAACTTGCTGCATTCACACTCATCTGCCTATATAGTTACTTTTAGAACTTATCTTTTTGCTAAATATTCTGATATGAAACAGTTGTAAATATTCTGATATTGACCAGTCACAGACAAGGATGTTTTTATTATTATTAACCAGCAACTTTTCTCAACCAATCAGGATTGACATTTCTAACCACTTTTTTGCTGTTCTAGTTGAACTAGCCTATTTATTTTATTTTCAAAATTCAAAACCAAAATGTCTTCTTTGCAGTAAGTTTTTCATAATTAAGAAGGTAGTTAGTAGCCTAGCAACTGTATAAATCATAAGTTCTATTATCTAAAATGGAACAAACAAATAAAATAAAAAACAACAAATCGCCAAAAATTATCAATCGAAGGTGGTTTGACTGTTTACCATTCACTTGTACACAAAATCCATAGGCCTATATACATGTAGCCCAGGTTGGACTCCGTACCGCATGATACATGGGGATACGGAGTCCAGGGTATGAAGTTCCAAAAACAGGGGGAACATTTTTGTAAAGAAAAATATCAATATTTCTACCTTGTGCTGGAAACCGGTAATGTGCTAACAAAGTTCCATGTGTCCTAATCTTTGGGATTGCCGGGTTTAGAAATCCACTACACATCACCGAACTGCATATTCCGGAGGAAAACGGCAAAAAGTCACGCTAATTTGCTATATATTTGTGCACAAAAAATCCCTACAATCATGACAATACAGACAGCCAAGTTACGTTCAGTTTATTTTGTTCTCACCGCGCGCGTACGCGTGCCGGCCGGCAGTGCGCGCGTCGCAACTGAACTAGGCCATGGCCTCGTTGGGGGCGCCCCCACCCCCACCCCACTCCCCTTTCAAAAAGAAAAACTGGCTAAATATTGCCCCAGATCACATCACAGAGCATCTAGAATCCATTATCAGCATTTCATGCTTAAAAATTTCACGCTCCCCCCTTTTCAAAATCCTGGATCCGCCCCTGTCAACTATCAATGGCACAAACCAGTACCAGGAGTACAAAGTAAGAATTAAAAGTCTAATTTTTGGGAAATATCTGAATGACTTAATCTTGGCACTTGGGGCGTGTTTGTTTCGGACGGATCCAGTTTCAGATCTGCGCAGATCCAATTCACGTGACTTGAGTTCCTGGTCGAGAGCAGTTACGTTTGTTTCTGCGCATAAAATAACTCGGGATCTGGATTCGGATCCGTCGTGAAACAAACACGCCCTTGGGCATTCAAATGCCACATTCCCCTCCAAGAACAATGCCTATTATTAAGCCACTAATAGATAAGAGGGGGAAAAAATCAGATCGTCTTCATACTAACCGGGATTCGAACCCGAGACCTCGGACACACCGGCCAGATGCTCTGCTAGCCTACTCCCTCAGGTTTTTCCGGCCTACAAAACCAATGTTTCTCTTGGTGTTCCATAGATGTACAGTTGAACAAAATAATGAATGCATTACATAGTATGGTGCCTAATCAACATGAAAATGAAATAACCAAAAACGAGAGGAGGAAAAAAACCTATAGGCCTACACGCTGGGCAGTTTTCTTTGCCAGGTTTTCCCCTACAATTCCAACTTTTCTCTCAGTACATATCTGTGTCTCAAAGCTCAGCTAGTAATAGAGACTCTTCCTGGTGTGTCAGATGTCTCAGGTTATGTTTACTAGTTCCAGCCGTCCTTTGCTATTTTGGCTGATTTTTTTCTTTATCCTTTAATTTAAGGACAACGAAACAAAGAAAATGTCTGGAGACAAGAAACCTATTGCGAACAGACGTGTGGCCATCGCACACTGTGTCACGCCACGCAAGAAATCTACCTTCTCCATGCTCAACGGACACCCCACCTACCAAGGCAGTACCCTGTATCAGTGCAGTGATTTGGAACCAGAGCTGGATATTTTGGGCCGATGGGTTGAGCTTGGATCTGGCGAGACAGCGACCACACGTCTTGTGCATGTCACGCCGGAAAATGGCAAACTTGCTGCTATTAAGATCGTACGTGGCAATGAGCCAGCGGCGAGGTTTCTTAGGGAAATCGACGCCTTGCACATGGTGCGAAATCATCCATCTTTCGTCCAGTTGATCGGCGTTGTGGAGCAATCGCCAATGCGGTGCATCCTCGAGGAGTTTGTGGGAAATGATTTCATCCCCGAGAACCTGACACTGGAGGATGTTCTCAACGATAACAAGATCAAGTGCTCGGAGATCCTTCGCAGGGAATGGCTTCAGGTAGGGTGTTTAAAAATAACGCGAAATTTCAAATGCATGCGGTGTAAACAGGCTGCATGCCGTGTAACAACAGGCTATCAGTTATAATTGCGTCAACTGAAGAATGTCCCATGTGTAATTTTGTCACTTTGATAGCTATGATTAACTGAAGCAATTTAAAATGACAATGCTGAAAAGTATAACATTGCCAAGTCTTAAAATGTATGGTGTGCACTGGTTCAAAATCTGAAGAGATTTTTGTTTTTCAGGTCACTTGAAATTTAATAGTAGACCATATCGAATAGCTGGATCTTTCCACAGTAAAGGGGTATTTTGGCAACACAGACCATATTTTCGAGGAAATACCTTTGTCTGACCTCAAAATATAGGAAATAAGTTTCAGTTGTTCTGAACAGATAACTTATGCCCAAAAAGGGTTACAAATAGTGATAACATGCCTTTCTAAAAACCCTGTGTACAAATTTCTAATATACGCTCGTAACCAGGACGGCCTAATGTAACAAGTGTCTGTCCCGGTTACGAGCGTAAATTTGAAATGTATACAGAGTGATTTTTAGAAAGGCATGTTGTCACACTATTTGCCACTGGGCAAAATGTTACCGATTACCGATATTACCGGTAATATCACCCCAAAATGTTACTAAGTCTAAATATTACTGTGATTACCCTGTTGAAACCGACATTTTACCGAGTTACAACAAGGTATAATCAGAGGAAATATGGGTAACAGCGGGTTGTAACAGGAAAATATTGGTCTATTATTTCCCCGTTATTATCCATGAGTATGATATTACCCAGTAATAACCTTTGTTATTTACTCGTTATCTATTATTTCCCTGTTATTATCCAGGAGTATGATATTACCCAATAATAACCTTTGTTATTTACTCGTTATTACCCGGGTAATAACGGGTTAGATGCCCAGTGGGTTGTAACCCTTTTTGGGCCTAAGTTATCTCTTCAGAACAACTGAAACTTATTTCTTTTATTTTGAGACATGGTCTGTGCTGCCAAAATGCCCTCTTTACCGTGGAAAGACTCACCTGCCATCTTGTAGGACAACTTTTGACATTTAAATTGATAAACAATCTAGGCACAAAATGCACAACTGTGCATGTCATCAAGAAACAAAACAAAAAACTGCCCTACAAGATGGCAGCTATTCGATATGGCCTATTTTGACACTCCGGTTGACAGATATTTCATGTTATTTTGAAACAGATAGCAAAGGACATCGCCGAGGGAATACAGTACCTCCACCAGCAAAACTACATTCACGTCAACATCAAGCCGGAAAACATCTTGCTGTATGCTACCAATGGCAGTTGGAGTGGCTGGCGGGCCAAGATTTGCGATTTGGGTGACTGCACCTCCGCGAAACTCGCGCCAAAGATTGACGCCACTCCTGAACTCCGGCCGAATGTAGAGGGAGCCGCAAAACCATTCGTGGCTCCGGAGGTCCTGAGTGGTCACTGTCCGTACACGACAGCGGCGGACGTATTCGCTCTGGGACGAGTGTTGCGAGTTATCGGGAAGAAAGCCAGGATCGGTTCGCTCGTGAAGATTGGCAAGAAATGCTCGCGTAAAGCGACATCCAAGCGGCCGAAAATGGACAGAGTCTTCAAGTGGCTCCATGAGGCCTCATTCCACCGTCTTGTGCACTTCTTTCGTTGATTATTCGAACATATTACTTAATTTTATCAGAATAATTCATTTCACGAAACATGAATTTTTGTTCCAGCTATACTAATCTTGCCATTCAGATTGTTATGAACTGTGTGATAAATACTTTCATGGTTATAGACGCCATCTTAAGCCTGCCGCACACCTTTGCTATAAACCGGCCAATCGGACACCGGACCCGGAAAAATCAAACTCGTTTGATTTGCTCCGGTTTATGGTGTACGGTCAGATCAGCCGGAATTGTTTCAGCGTACACCTTTGGGTATGTAGTCCGATCATCCGATTATCCGGTAAATCGCAAAAAAACATACGTTGCTATGCACGCGTATTCGTTGAAATATTTTTGTGTAGTGTGGTTACCGTGCACTCGTTCCGATCCGCGCATACACACAACAACAGGGATTCGTGTAGCATTGCAGCAATACGTTAGTGACACCACAAACTGACACGACACATTAGCACTTGTGCGCGCGCCTCGGGTAGAAAATGGCGTCGGCACATGATTTGTGTTTTCACGAACTTACATCCAAGTACTGCATGTCTTATCAAAGCATTTTTGTTTTCACAAATTGACACCTTTTGTAAATTAACAAATTGGGGCGTTTTGGTAAAAGTTTTGCTATTTCGCCTTCGGCGCATCTGTTCTAATGACTCTGATTTTGTCTGTCACTCACAGGACCTCAGGAAACGCCTTGTTTCATGAGGGCATAGTTCACGTGCGGTACACAGGTCCATTCAGAAAGCCAAGTCTCTTTCCAGGGATCTTGCGCTTGCTGGGAAACCTAAACCCCCAGCTCACAGCCTCAACAGAATTCCTCTTGTTGTCACTTATCATCCTTCCCTTCCCCCTATCTGCCAGATTGCCAGTTCTAATCTCCATATACTTCATACCTCAGATCGTCTTCAGCGGGCAGTTCCGGAAGAGCCATTGGTAGTTTACAGACACCCTCCCAATCTGTGAGACCTTCTAGTCAGAGCCGCAGTCTCACCTGATAATTCCACTAACCCTCCCATTCCCCATGGAACCTTTAAATGTAACTCTAGGTGCATAACATGTCGGGAGCACATCATGGAAACTGATTCTTTCAGAAGCCATTCCACCGGAGCTGTCTTCAAGACAAGGGGTCACATCACCTGCACATCTACTAATATCATATACCTTATCTCTTGCAGTGTCTGTGGTACTCAGTATGTGGGTGAGACAAAAACCACACTCAAAAAAACGTTTCGACAGTCACAGATCTATAGTCAACACCAACAGAACTGACACCCCAGTTGGTGAACACTTTAACTGTACTAATCACTCTATTTCTTACATGTCCATACAGGGTATTGAGGCTCTTGGCCACCACCCAGACTCTGTTTGCCTCAGCAGAGAGAAACTATGGATTAGATGACTCCGCACCATTCAGCCACATGGTCTCAACATTCAGGAGGGTAATGATTAATATCTTCCTTTTTTCCCACCCCATTTCCACCTACTTTCTTTTCTGTTTCCTCATTTTTGCCTGCCCCACCATCCCTCCCTACAACTCCGCACCCCCCTTTTCCCCCAACTCTAATCCCCTCCTCCATTCCTACTTCCACCCCCATCTTGTACTTTGGTATGTTCCTGCTTTCCTAGTAATCCCTCCGTTCAGTCGTGGGCTAGTGCCAACAAGCTAAAGTTTAACTGTTCAAAGACTGAGGCCTTACATATTACTTCACGATTCCACAGGTCTGAGAAACTGCCACCAATAAATATCGACAGTAGTGTTGGCCGAGTCAGTCCGCAAGCTTGGGGTTATTCTCGACAGCCACATGCAGATGGACCACCACATTCGCAACATTTCTCGAGTAGCATCTTTTGGACTGTACAAAATTGGGAAACTCAAGAATTGCCTTGACCAGAACTCCACTGAACGTCTCGTACATGTATGCATTTGTGACATCCCACCTGGACTACTGTAACAGCCTACTGTTTGCTTTACCTACCGCACACATGACCTCACTTCAACGTCTACAGAACACTGCTGCTCGAATGGTAGTCAGAGCAAAGAGCAGCGAACACATTACACCAATACTACAGTCTTTGCACTGGCTTCCTATTCCTCAGCGTAATCAGTTCAAAATTCTTCTGCTTGCATGTAAAATAAAAAATGGACTCGCACCGGCATACCTCAATGATCTCATCAGACCCAAGGTTTCAACATCATCTATTAGTCTTCGTTCACATTCCACGTTACACCTTCAACTCGCTCCTAGTTCAAGCACCAGCACTCGTTATGGTCAGCGGGCATTTGCAGTCGCTGCACCAACTCTCTGGAACAGACTCCCTCCGCAATTCCAGGACTCACTTTCGATAGACACATTCAAAACTCGATTAAAGACTCACTTACTCAAATCTATAGTTAGCGCTTAGAAACTCCGTTAAAGCGCTTTATAAATGCAATGTATTATTATTATTATTATTATTATTATTGTTCCCTAGCATTCCATTTCAGGCAGACATAATGCAACCAGCTTTGTTTTAATACTCATCACAACCCCTCTTTCTGCACATGACTGCCTCCCTTTGTGTTCACCTTTGTGTTTTAATGTGCAGTTTTCTGTATGTCCTAGTCATTTTGTCTTTGAGAAAGACTCTGCTAGAGTTGAAACGTGGGGCCACTAATATTACAGCATATTTTTATGAAAATTAGATTGAAATTATTTCTAGGAACTCCTATGCTACGTTTACACCATGTCCCCGGCAGTCCCGGCACCCCGGTTTGGCCAAAACATGGCGTGCCGTGGAACCTTTGTCTTTTTATTACTTTGGCTCGACTCGGCCATAGTTGGGCCGGTGTGTTGCGTTTTACCCTGGTGCGTTACGTCCTGGTACGGAAAGCGTGGCGCGCCGTGCCGGTTCCGGGCCGCGAGGCAGACGGCGCGCTACGTTTCAAGCGCCGTTCCACTATGGATGGGTCCACGTCCCAGGCCGGCCTGCTAAGTTCTGATGCGGTGCCTCACGTCTGTCACGTTTGTTGTCCCGGCCCAATACGTTCCCGACGGTGTGCGAGGGTCTGCTGCGGCGCCCTGCGACTGAACGTGGCAGCTCTGCTGTCACGTTTCACGCCCCGGTGGTCACCCGGTGGTCTCCCGGTGATCCCCGGTGGGTATAAACAGTGCGCTTCACACCTTCATTTTCACTTCGTCCTGGAGCGCTGCCGCAGCAACATCATCATTGGCGCACCGCAGCTCACCGGGCCGCATTCACACCATGCTGTGGCCGTGACGGGCCCTGGCAGACCGTGGGGTGCCGGGCTTCCAAACGTGGCGGAGCGTAAGGCACCGGCCGCGATCAGAGGTCCCCGGCACCACACCCCGGTGAGTCAAGGCACACTGCGGTCCGTCACGCCCTGTGACGGAAGCCCTGTCCCACTGCGGCCCAGGACGATTCTCATTAGTGCCGGGACTGCCTGGGCAAAATTTGACAGAGCTGCTCACTGGCCAGTCACCGGCCGGTGGCAAGGGTGAGCTACGGTCATTCACGTTTTGCCACCCCGGTCCCCTACGCTCCCCGACATCCATCCCGGTGCCTCCACGGTGCTCCGGGACTGCCGGGGACATGGTGTAAACGTAGCATTAATGATGACCTCTTTTATAAATAAAATAATCATAAGAACTCACAAAACACCCTGCTAGAAAATGTCTCAATTCTTGCTGGCTAAGAACTGTTAGCCATTTGTATGCAATTTGGAATATAAACAGATAAAAACAACACAAAATGTTAACAAAATGTTAACTGTCGTAGTCAGCGTTACTCAAATTGTTAGCATTATTGAAACACAAACCTAAAAATGGAAGGTCATTTATAAAGTGATTCTGGCTGACACTGCAAAGAAATCATGTTGAAAACAATCTGGTATACTTGTGCAATAAATTATAATATGTGTTATAACCAAATTTGTAATGTGTGTTGCATCAGCTCTGTTGTTAAATATTAGGCTACAAGTAATAAGATATTTGGGAATAATGGTTTGAAAGTTCCATTTTGATTTTTGAGTTTCGTTTCTCCAGCCATCGCCTTGTCCCAAGATAATGTGAGGATGTGATAATATGAAGGCGAATTCGAATCTCTTATATTCCATGAAGCTGGTTTTTAGTGCACAAAAACAACTTCCAAAATGTTTTATTCTTGCCTTTTTGTATGTAATAATCTTTTGTTGACAGGCAAGTAACTTTTATCAATGCCAGTAAAAAGTGAACTGTAAATGTGCGTTTTGCAGCAAAATTGCAAACAATGGCAGTCTTGTGCCATATTCCCATTGAACCTTTTTTTGTTCAACTTTGGCAGCTGCATGGAAGAATTTCATAGAGCCGCTTAAGCGCAAGCAGTAACGTCATGCTTACTGTGGCAGACGAGTTAAGCACTATTTTATGGCGACGGCATTCTTAAGCACGCGCACGCTTGGAGACGGCTATCGTTGCATCACTATCTTAAGCAAAGTTTAGTCCTGCAGTTAAGGCACGTTTTCAGTTGCTTACCGTTAACGATACCTATGAAATAGCAGATATCCTCAGTTAACAAAAAATCAGCCGTTTTGAAATTGGCCCCTTGTGTGGAAGATGTCAATACTACAAAAAGTACCAAGACTGAGAGTAGTTGCAAGGGAGGCAAATACCTTCAGGCCTCCCCAAAATATTCTTGCCTGTCTTGTCGATCTGCCTTCCTCAGAATACCGTACATCAGTGTGGAGGCGGTACATGACCATCAACGTAAAAGTTCCTCGTTGCCTGCGGGAGTTTCACCTCAATTCCTTCTAATTCTTTACCGAGAATTATCCGACAACCTGAAAAAAGCACATAAAAAAACATGCCAAGTTAAAGGAGTCTGTTCAGATTTTTCCAGAAAATGGATTCTGTTTTAACCCAAGGATCACATAAAATGCCTTCCCAAAAATACTATCTATGAGAAAAAAACATGGGTAACAGAGGGCGCCCTTCATTTTTAGTGGCCACAATACTAAGGACGTTTTTGCCATACACTGGGCACACAAAAACCTTCAACCCTGGCCGTTGCCCGCGTTATAGAGGGGCCGTTTTATCAAGGTGCGTCAATGGTTATTTTACACATCAGTCGTTCAGGACCCAACAGTCTTGGCCGGTTTAGGCAAGTGGCCGTTTTATAGTGGTGGCAGGAAGAGCAAGTTTGACTGTACAATGATTAAACTTGAATATAAGGCACAGATTGACCAATCATTTTGCAATCGCTTTCAGGACTGTTCCGCTTTAGTGATTTCCTCCAGGTACAAAAGGACCTGCTTGAAATGTTCTGCTTCCGAGAGAATTCTGCAGTTTAAGGCTCAACCAGCCGAGTTATGAGGCACAGTGGTATACTCCCTCAGGTTTTCCCCCCAAGACTACTGATACACCGGGCAGATGCTCTAGCAGCCGAGCTATGAGGCAGTGGTATACTCCCTCAGGTTCCCCCCCCCCCCACCCCCCAAGACCACTGATACACCAGGCAGATGCTCTAGCAGCCGAGCTATGAGGCACAGTGGTATACTCCCTCAGGTTTTCCCCCCCAAGACCACTGATACACCAGGCAGATGCTCTAGCAGCCGAGCTATGAGGCACAGTGGTATACTCCCTCAGGTTTCCCCCCCAAGACCACTGATACACCAGGCAGATGCTCTAGCAGCCGAGCTATGAGGCACAGTGGTATACTCCCTCAGGTTTTCCCCCCAAGACCACTGATACACCAGGCAGATGCTCTAGCAGCTGAGCTATGAGGCACAGTGGTACACTACCTCAGGTTTTACCTCAAGATCTTTGACTCATCCGGCAGATGCTCTAGCAGCCGAGCTATGAGGCACAGTGGTATACTCCCTCAGGTTTTCGCCCCCAAGACCACTGATACACCGGGCAGATGCTCTACCAGCCGAGCTATGAGGCACAGTGGTATACTCCCTTGAGCAGGTTTTCCCCCAAGACCACTGATACACCAGGCAGATGCTCTAGCAGCCGAGCTATGAGGCACAGTGGTATACTCCCTCAGGTTTTCCCCCCAAGACCACTGATACACCGGGCAGATGCTCTACCAGCTGAGCTATGAGGCACAGTGGTACACTCCCTCAGGTTTTACCTCAAGACCTTTGACACATCAGGCAGATGCTCTACCAGCTGAGCTATGAGGCACAGTGGTACACTCCCTCAGGTTTTACCTCAAGACCTTTGACACATCAGGCAGATGCTCTACCCTCAGCCCTGTTGCCTAATCTACCCCAAATCTGTGGCAAACTCACGCAAATGAGATTTGTCCCATGGCTCTGATATTTGCTCAATAGGTGCACTCACCCCAGTTTGCAAATATTCCGAAGAGTACGCATCGACCCGATGTCTAGTTTCCGTGAAATCGTGGGTAAAGTTTGAGACCTTCCGTGCGATAAAATACCGACTCTTTGACCAAAAATCAAATATGCACATGCGCGAGAGCGGAGAGGTCAACACTAGACTGGTTCCAAATCCTCAATTTACTTCCCTTCGTCGTAAGATGAAGGGAAGTAGATATGGGGACAGCGAACCAGTCTAGATTGTGTTGACCTCTCCGCTCTACCAGCTGAGCTATGAAGCACAGTGGTACACTCCCTCAGGTTTTACCTCAAGACCTCTGACACACCAGGCAGATGCTCTACCAGCTGAGCTACGAGGCACAGTGGTATACTCCCTCAGGTTTTCCCTCAAGACCTTTGACACACCGGGCAGATGCTCTACCAGCTGAGCTATGAGGCACAGTGGTATACTCCCTCAGGTTTTCCCCCAAGACCACTGATACACCAGGCAGATGCTCTACCAGCTGAGCTATGAGGCACAGTGGTATACTCCCTCAGGTTTTCCCCAAGACCTTTGACACACCAGGCAGATGGTCTACTAGCCGAGCTATGAGGCACAGTGGCATACTCGTGGGATAAGAGAAACTGTATGGGCATCATCGGGATTCGAACCTGAGACCTCCGACTCTCCGAGCAGATGCTATACCAGCTGTGCTATAGAGGCTGGTGCAGTCAGCTGGTGCAGCACTGTAGTCATACACGTTACTGACCGATAAAATATGTTATACATGTATTTCTACATCTTTCATTTCTTTTTCTTTTTTGTTAGCCTTTTTCTTTTTTAATCATATATTTGACGAGAATTCTTACCTTTGATTTCCATGTCATGCCTGTGAGCCAGATATATGACGTTGTCTCCTACTTTGCCCTGCACAGTCAATCTGTCTCGTTTTCGGTCTATGTATGTTATATTCACTCTGCAATAACAGGAAAACAATTGTAAATGTTCAGATTTTTCCACAAAATGGATTTCGTTCTAACTAAACGATCATATAAAATACCTCCCCAAAATACTATCCATGGGAAGCAAACGGGAAATTTGCAATCTCCAATTTGGATGTGGAAGCAAAAAGGTTTTAAACATGCTAACTGTAGTTCACAGTTAATGTTTCCCGAGAAGAAAGGGATCGATTCCGATTGGAATCGCGATTCATTTTTAAAATTGGAGTCGATTCCGAAAATGCTGGGAGGCACTTTTGACAGAGTGGCACACCCCGCCTCAGCAGCTATTACAGAGGATGGTGCAGTCAGCCTTGCCACAAGAGGTGGTCATACACGTTACTGACCGATGAAATGTGTCCGATAAAATGTTATGAGATCTCTCAGCCTCCCTAATCATTCGGTTAGAGTATTATTTGCATTATTTAAAAGGTATATTTTCCATTGTAAAGAATGAGGCTTGATTGACATACCATTCCAGGTGTCATTTAAATAATTTGTTGTTGGCTTTGTGAATCCTCTGACATCGGCCAGGGTCACACAAGAAAAATCTCGTAATAGTTCCAACGAGGAGTAGGGTCACATGACAAAATTATCATAATCGGATTGTAATTGTAATTGTAAAGTGGGGTCACACGACTTACGAGGTCGTAAACGACTTGTGGCCTGGACAAACATGTGCGTCCCGCATCGAGCGTCTCGTATCCCGTGTCGAGCGTCTGACGCTCTAAATGCTCTGTGTGGATTGAGCAGCACGTCGAAACACTTGTCACAGTACATTCCAGTGTCGATTTCAAGCAGGGGCCTATGGGATGGATATAATTAATATGATTAATTACAAGATGGGGCGACACGCGTGTTTTGCCATTCTATTGTGACAGGGTTGTAATGAGTCTCCCTCTGCTCGAATCCCAAGTCAAGTCAGACTGCCTTCGGGTCCCAAGTCAAGTCAGACTGCCTTCGGGTCCCAAGTCAAGTCAGACTGCCTTCGAGTCCCAAGTCAAGTCAGGCATGTTGGTCAAGTCGGTTCAAGTCAAGTAGTTGCAACAATAAATTTGTTCAAGCGAGTCAAAACGCTGAACTTGCATTCGTGTAGGGTATTTTTGTTGCTACATGTATGGCCAAGAATGCTCCATGTTAAAAGAAAGCTCAGTGCTGAAATACAGTTGGGTCGTCAAAATGACAAAAAATCCGAGTCAAAAAATGTACGAGTCGGAGTCAAGTCAAGTCATTTGAGGTTCGAGTCTCAAGTCAAGTTAAGTCATTTGAGGTTCGAGTGTCAAGTCAAGTCATTTGAGGTTCGAGTCTCAAGTCAAGTCAAGTCAAGTCATTTGAGGTTCGAGTCTCAAGTCAAGTCAAGTCATTTGAGGTTCGAGTGTCAAGTCAAGTCATTTGAGGTTCGAGTCTCAAGTCAAGTCAAGTCAAGTCAAGTCATTTGAGGTTCGAGTCTCAAGTCAAGTCAAGTCATTTGAGGTTCGAGTCTCAAGTCAAGTCAAGTCATTTGAGGTTCGAGTCTCAAGTCAAGTCAAGTCATTTGAGGTTCGAGTCTCAAGTCAAGTCAAGTCATTTGATGTTCGAGTCTCAAGTCAAGTCATTTGAGGTTCGAGTCTCAAGTCAAGTCAAGTCATTTGAGGTTCGAGTCTCAAGTCAAGTCAAGTCATTTGATGTTCGAGTCTCAAGTCAAGTCAAGTCATTTGAGGTTCGAGTCTCAAGTCAAGTCAAGTCATTTGAGGTTCGAGTCTCAAGTCAAGTCAAGTCATTTGAGGTTCGAGTCTCAAGTCAAGTCAAGTCATTTGAGGTTCGAGTCTCAAGTCAAGTCAAGTCATTTGAGGTTCGAGTCTCAAGTCAAGTCAAGTCATTTGAGGTTCGAGTCTCAAGTCAAGTCAAGTCATTTGAGGTTCGAGTCTCAAGTCAAGTCAAGTCATTTGATGTTCGAGTCTCAAGTCAAGTCAAGTCAGTAAAATTCGGGACTCGAGTCCGACAATCACAATCGTATCACAATAGAATGATATGATTTCTCGTCGTTGACCGATTGTGATACGATTACAATAGATTTGGGGTCACTGAGACAAAATCTTATAATCGTACTATACTACAATAAATTAGAACTCGTAATTCGTGTGACCCCGGCCTAAAACACTACCTTGAGTCCATGTTGATAATCTGGATGGTTCTCATTTGTCAGAATGAGAACCTCACACATGTCTTTGGTTATCTGTCGTGTCTTTGTGGATCCTTGCATCAACCATCAAACCGATAAATTGTAGCTTTTCCCCCGGTGCTGGACGAACTCCTGCTGGAAATATCCAACGACACGAGATGCGGGAACGATCCGTGTGCCGTGAGCAGCGTGTTGACATTAGGAGTCTGATGGTTGTCCATTGTTTGGTGAAAATCCTGCAAAATGTCCAAGTGACGTAGTTCTTGTAATGCTAGAACGACAGGAATCAGGTCCTTTTCCAATATACGCTCGTAACCGGGACGGCCTAAAATGTAACAAGTGTCCGTCCCGGTTACGAGCGTATATTGGAAATTTGTACACAGCGAGGCCGGGTGTTGCCAAAATGTCACCTTTACTGTGGAAAGACCCATATACATATCCCCCATAGATAGAAGTGTCATTTTAATATAGCAATATGGCCGCAAAACAATTTAAACCGGTGAACATTAAAACATGGCTAGTACAATAACCTGCTGCCTAATCTCCACCAAACTGATACATGTTGCACGTGTCAACCAGCACTCGTGCCGTGATTTTGTCTATTAGTATTACTCTCTGCAGTAGCTTGTGTACAAATTTCCCCTTATACATAAATGTATGTGACGTGGACAGACAAAATTGTGACATTTTTGTCTGTTACATAGGTATTCTGGAGTGAAAACAAACTTGTGCCCATGGTTACAAGCGAAAGCCGTAACATTCAAATAAACAACATATTAAAAATCTAATTGTTTCTTTTGAGTGGAAAGGTGTTTTTGAAGCAGTTTTTAAAGACAAACATTAAGAATTAAAATTAAGTCTGGTAACGTTCCTCAGTCTGTATGTTTCCTAATAGTGGATGCGTAGTATTAAAATACGACCACTTGCGAGCAGACGGCAGTGTCCAAATCAGGTGCTCGCTTAAGAAAAACGCTCTTCATGCTAGGAGTCCACTGGGCCAGCGCCAGTTGGTGCCAGTTTGCGCCAATGCAATTTGCTGTGGCGCCTAGTGTCGCCAATAAGGTGCCTAGTGGCGTGTAGTGGCTCAAACTGCCTCCCAACTGGCTCGTGGTGGCCCGTAACGGCACCAAATTTGAATGTGGCGGCAAGAAAATTTCAAAATGTTTGAAATTTTCGTCGCGCCACTTGCATCGAGCAATCAGCGCCAAGTGTCCGCCAAGTGGCACCAAATGGCGCGAACATATCGCCCTTTGGCGCAAACAATCCGCCTATTGGAATCCACTGGAATGTAATGGCGCGCGCCAAGTTGAAGTAAAGGCTGCCTGATTTGTTGGGCTTCTGGAGACGGATGTGCTTTCCATCATAGGCTCCCAGACAGTGAGGAAGATTCCATCTGGCTTCAAAATCACCTGCAACCTCAAGCCAGCCTTCATTGGTTGTGGGGAGGGAGATGACTTCTGCAGCATACTCATCCACTATCGCTCTGGCTACATCAGGGACAAACTTCTGGACGGTTTCCTTGCCCACTCGGAAGTTGTAAGACAGCTCGGCATAGGTGGCCCCAGTGGCGAGATGGCGCAGGAAGACGGACAACTTGAGACCAGGGGGAATGGCCTTCCTGAAGTGGGTGTCCTTCTTCTGCAAGTGGGGTGTAAGCCTGACCAACAGGTCATCAAACATCTCTGGGGACACCCTGGTGTAGTTCTTGAACTTCCTCTTGTCATTCTCCCTCAGCTCTTCCATCAAAGTGTGGCACTTTTCACGTTCAGCCCTCAACTGTGGGTGGAGCATGGGTCTAAACCACCAGTTGTGCTTCCTTAGTTTTCTTCTTAGGAGGCTCTTCTTCTTCAGGATTGGCCAGCATAAGTTGATAGGCAGTGGCCACCTCAGCATCTCTCATCATCTTCTGATGGAGCAGCATCATCACTCCAACATTATCAAAAGCCTCAGACATATCAAAATTGTAAATATTTAGTAGAGATGTTGTTCATACAGCAGCTGAGGAGGGTCTGAACCAGGTAGCCGATGGCCGGTATTTATATAGTCGGCAAGTAGCGCCAAGCGGCGGCAAGTTCAAACCAATTTGGCGACCTTTGGCACAAACTAATCACCAAGTGGCGCAAAGTAGCCGTCTATTTCACGGCGCGAATGGCGCCAACAGGGTGAATTTTGGAATCAAATGGCCGTGTAATGGCGCGAACTGGCGCAACATTTTGGAGCAAGCCGGGTGGCATTTGGCGCACGCCATATGGCACCCAGTTTATTCCACTTGGCGACACATGCCGAGCGGACATTAATTCGGCGCCACAGCGAGCCACTACGCGCCAATCACATAATCTTTGGCGCGAACTGGCACCAACTGGCGCTGGCCCAGTGGACTCCTAGCATAAGCGAGCACCTTATTTGGACACTGCCATCTGCTCGCAAGTGGTCGTGATTACCATGCACCTACCATCGCGAAACACGTAGGTTGGAGTACGTTACCAGACTAGTTTCTGAGACGTCGTCGTCTGCTCGCAAGTGGTCGTATTACTACGCATCCACTATTAGGAAACATACAGACTGAGGAACGTTACCAGACTAAATTTTAATTCTTAATGTTTGTCTTCAAAAACTGCTTCAAAAATACCTTTCCACTCAAAAGAAACAATTAGATTTTTAATATGTTGTTTATTTGAATGTTGCGGCCTAGATTGCGGCCTAGATTCATGTTAGAATGATTTCTATTGCAATTAGTTCTAGGTCAAAGCGTAAATTGACTAGACTATAATACGCTAGGCGCTATGCATACAGCGTACGCAAACTACAAGAGATGCAGATATTTTGTCCCACTTTTCACCCATAATGCACCGCGGTAAACATTGCGTGACGTCATTATGTCATGGGGCCCAGGTCTATTGCACACGCGTGCTTTGTCTATCTTTCAGTGAGGTAGTATTTTTCCAAATAGGCCTAATGTTTTTTTTTTTTTAAATGACTTTTTTGGGCGGGGGCCACGACAGCATGCGGGCGGTGGACGGTAAACCGGAGTTTTCAATCTGTCGGCCTAAAATGGTCTGAGATAATGCGCCTATCAATTGTTTCTCCCCCCCCCCCCCCCCCCACTTTTTGCGTGACAAAATCCCCACCCCTGGGGCAACATTTAGGTGACAAAAATCCCCACCCGTACCCTCCACATGCCCTCGGGTGCAAAACATGCGCAAAAATGCACAAAAATGCACAGATAATGGGCCAAATGCCCCACCCTGGGGCATGAAAAATGTGACCAAAGCGCGGGGGGGCGGAAACAATTGATACACTGTAGGTGCATTAAACATGTTAAAAGCAAAGACATTCTGTGCTAAACACATTTTTGTGCTAACGACCAAACGGGTTCCATGAAATTGGGACCTGGATGTGTGTCTAATAGGCCTATACTCACCAAATACTATTTAACACATACCTGTATGTAGAGAACATATGATTCAATCTGCCAAGATGTGGCTCGTAGGACAGTTGTAAAGCAAACGAAACTAGAGGTATATGTCTGTTGATAACAGAGCATATGGCTTTCCGCTTTTATTGGCTTTCCGCACTTCTGCGGAAAGCCTTTGAAACTGTTCTGATTTTTTTTTTTTTTTTTTTTTTTTTTTTAGCTTTTTTTATTCTTCTCCCAAAACCCCATAGACAAAGCGCATGGTCTTTCGGCCTGGCAAAACGGTCACTTGCAAAGCTCGGATCATCATCAAACTTGGTCACAACAATCACCTCATAGTGAAGTACTGCACAAATGTGTTTACATTTTGATGACGTCATCAGGTGTCAGATTACAAGCGTTTGAAATATATGGCCTTCAAATTGAAACTTCTGTAAAAATTCAACCGTTTGAGATACAAACTTTATTCTTTCGGCAATGGTCATGACTATCCAAGGTCTAAATTTCATACACAGACATTGACCTTGAATCTTGCTTCCTATTGGTCGAAAACGAGGCTGCCCTGTCATTTAAAACTGGTAGCAGATACAGAGATCGGGTCAAAAGTGTTAGTCTCAAGACCTCTTGGGCATTCCAAAAATACCAAAAGTTAAGTCGTGACACGAAAGAGCGCCCTCTAGCGGCAAGTTGAAAAATGGCCAAAACCTATTTTGAAGAGATGTCTGTGGCGAAGTTTTTGCAAATTGGCCCAAAATTGGTGCATATGTTCACTGAGGGTCAGTGAACATGCCCATACCTTCAAAAGTTTGATGACGTCACCCGGTGTCAAATTACACTCAGTTGAACATGCGTTCTTCTAACGGTTATAAATAGAGAACGAAAAGGCCGATGGAGGTCAAATTTTGTGTTTTAGGTTTGTTGTGACTTGGTCTAATGCATATTAGCAGCAAAATTTGGTGGCGTAACGATGACGTCATCAAATAAGCCCGTTTGTGCAGCATACATTTGCCAAGGTCGTTCACTTCCTCTAATGGGCGTATGACCTTGAATCCTAGCAGGGACGTAGACGTGGTCATTAACATATAACATACCAAGTTACATTAGTGTGACGTCCTTTGTTGATTTGTTATGAATTTTTGAATCTGGCAACCTATACCACAGCATACACATAGTGCAGTATATACGGGTGTACATAAGCATGAACAATCGCCATACATCTGCACTACCCCATTTCCCATAGACAAAGCACATAGTCTATCTAGCTGCTAGAAGGGTCGCTTGCAAAGCTTGGATCATCATCAAACTTGGTCACAATAAGGAACCCATACTAAAGTACTATACCAAAGAGGTTACATCTTGATGACGTCACCAGGGGTCAGATTACATGTGTCTGAAATTTAATGCCTTAAAAATTCAAAAATTTGTAAAAATTCAACCGTTTGAGATACAAACATTTTTGTTTCGGCAATGGTCATGACTATCCAATGTCTAAATATAATGCAGAGACAATGACCTTGAATCTTGCTTCCTATTGGTCGAAAACGAGGCTGCGTTGTCATTTAAAACTGGTAGCAGATACCGAAATTGGGTCAACGTTGTTAGTCTCGGGACCCCTTGGGCATTACAAAAATACCAAAAGTTAAGTCGTCACACGAAACAGCGCCCTCTAGCGGCAAGTTGAAAAATGGCCAAAACGCATTTTGAAGAGATGTCTGTGGCGAAGTTTTTGCAAATTGGCCCAAAATTGGTGCACATGTTCACTGAGGGTCAGTGTATATGCCCATACTTTCAAAAGTTTGATGACGTCACCAGGTGTCAAATTACACTCGCTTGAACGTGCATCCTTTTAACAGCTATATCTAGAGAACGAAACGGCCGATGAAGGTCAAATATTTTGTTTCAGGTTTGTTGTGACTTGGTCTAACGCATATTAGCTGCAAAATTTGGTGGCGTAACGATGACGTCATCAAATAAGCCCGTTTGTACAGCATACATTAGCCAAGGTCGTTCACTTCCTCTAATGGTCGTATGACCTTGAAACCAAGCAGGGACGTAGACTTGGTCATTAACATATAACATACCAAGTTACATTAGTGTGACGTCATTTGTTGATTTGTTATGAATTTTTGAATCTGGCAACCTATACTACAGCATACACACAGTGCAGTATATACATGTATACGAGTGTACATAAGCATGTACAATATGCATACATCTGCACTATCCCATAGACAAAGCACACAGTCTGTCTCGGTGCTAGAAGAGTCGCTTGCAAAGCTTGGATCATCATCAAACTTAGTCACAATAAGGAACCCATAGTAAAGTACTATACCAAAGAGGTTAGATCTTGATGACGTCACCAGGTGTTAGATTACATGTGTCTGAAATTTAATGCCTTGCAAATTGAAAAATCTGTAAAAATTGAACCGTTTGAGATACAATCTTTATTCTTTCGGCACTGGTCATGACTATCCAATGTCTAAATTTCATGCAGAGACATTGACCTTGAATCTTGTTTCCTATTGGACGAAAACGAGGCTGCCTTGTCATTTAAAACTGGTAAGCGATGCCGAGATCGTGTCAACGGTGTTAGTCTCAGGACCCCTTGGGCATTCAAAAAATACAAAAAGTTAAGTCGTCACACGAAACAGCCCCCTCTAGTGACGAGTTGAAAAAAGACCAAAACGTATTTTGAATTGGTCAAATGTATATTATCAGCTAAATATTGTGACGTCACGATGACGTAATCAAATAAGAGTTCCTCAAGTATACATTAACCAAGGTCGTTTACTTTCTCCATTGGTCGTATGACCTTGAAAACTATCAGGTGCCTGGACCTGGTCATTAACATGTAACATACCAAGTTACATTAGTATGACATGCATGATTTGTTGATTTATTATGAATTTTTGAATCTTGTCACTGTGCATATTGTACATGTATATGTACAGTATGTATTTATATTGTACAAAGTGTACATGTAGTATTATACAGCATGAAGTTTTACATGCATACAAACATACAAAAAAAGAAAAGCGGAAAGCCATATGCTCTGTTATCAACAGACATACCTCTAGTTTTGTTTTATGTTTGTATGCATGTAAAACCGCATGCTGTATAATACTACATGTACACTTTGTACAATATAAATACATACTGTACATATACATGTACAATATGCACAGTGACAAGATTCAAAGATTCATAATAAATCAACAAATCATGCATGTCATACTAATGTAACTTGGTATGTTACATGTTAATGACCAGGTCCAGGCACCTGATAGTTTTCAAGGTCATACGACCAATGGAGAAAGTAAACGACCTTGGTTAATGTAAACTTGAGGAACTCTTATTTGATTACGTCATCGTGACGTCACAATATTTAGCTGATAATATACATTTGACCAATTCAAAATACGTTTTGGTCTTTTTTCAACTCGTCACTAGAGGGCGCTGTTTCGTGTGACGACTTAACTTTTTGTATTTTTTGAATTCCCAAGGGGTCCTGAGACTAACACCGTTGACACGATCTCGGCATCGCTTACCAGTTTTAAATGACAAGGCAGCCTCGTTTTCGACCAATAGGAAACAAGATTCAAGGTCAATGTCTCTGCATGAAATTTAGACCTTGGATAGTCATGACCAGTGCCGAAAGAATGAAGATTGTATCTCAAACGGTTGAATTTTTACAGATTTTTCAACTTGTAAGGCATTAAATTTCAGACACATGTAATCTGACACCTGGTGACGTCATCTAGATCTAACCTCTTTGGTATAGTACTTTACTATGGGTTCCTTATTGTGACTAAGTTTGATGATGATCCAAGCTTTGCAAGCGACTCTTCTAGCACCGAGACAGACTGTGTGCTTTGTCTATGGGATAGTGCAGATGTATGCATATTGTACATGCTTATGTACACTCGTATACATGTATATACTGCACTGTGTGTATGCTGTAGTATAGGTTGCCAGATTCAAAAATTCATAACAAATCAACAAATGACGTCACAGTAATGTAACTTGGTATGTTATATGTTAATGACCAAGTCTACGTCCCTGCTCGGTTTCAAGGTCATACGACCATTAGAGGAAGTGAACGACCTTGGCTAATGTATGCTGTACAAACGGGCTTATTTGATGACGTCATCGTTACGCCACCAAATTTTGCTGCTAATATGCGTTAGACCAAGTCACAACAAACCTGAAACAAAATATTTGACCTTCATCGGCCGTTTCGTTCTCTAGATATAGCTGTTAAAAGGATGCACGTTCAAGCGAGTGTAATTTGACACCTGGTGACGTCATCAAACTTTTGAAAGTATGGGCATATTCACTGACCCTCAGTGAACATATGCACCAATTTTGGGCCAATTTGCAAAAACTTCGCCACAGACATCTCTTCAAAGTGCGTTTTGGCCATTTTTCAACTCGCCGCTAGAGGGCGCTGTTTCGTGTGACGACTTAACTTTTGGTATTTTTGTAATGCCCAAGGGGTCCCGAGACTAACAACGTTGACCCAATTTCGGTATCTGCTACCAGTTTTAAATGACAACGCAGCCTCGTTTTCGACCAATAGGAAGCAAGATTCAAGGTCATTGTCTCTGCATGAAATTTAGACATTGGATAGTCATGACCATTGCCGAAACAAAAATGTTTGTATCTCAAACGGTTGAATTTTTACAGATTTGTGAATTTTTAAGGCATTAAATTTCAAACGCTTGTAATTGGACCCCTGGTGACGTCATCAAGATGTAACCTCTTTGGTATAGTACTTTACTATGGGTTCCTTATTGTGACCAAGTTTGATGACGATCCAAGCTTTGCAAGCGACCCTTCTAGCAGCGAGATAGACTATGTGCTTTGTCTATGGGAAATGGGGTAGTGCAGATGTATGCATATTGTACATGCTTATGTACACTCGTATATACTGCACTGTGGTATGCTGTGGTATAGGTTGCCAGATTCAAAAATTCATAACAAATCAACAAAGGACGTCACACTAATGTAACCTGGTATGTTATATGTTAATGACCACGTCTACGTCCCTGCTAGGTTTCAAGGTCATACGCCCATTAGAGGAAGTGAACGACCTTGGCAAATGTATGCTGCACAAACGGGCTTATTTGATGACGTCATCGTTACGCCACCAAATTTTGCTGCTAATATGCATTAGACCAAGTCACAACAAACCTGAAACACAAAATTTGACCTCCATCGGCCTTTTCGTTCTCTATATATAACCGTTAGAAGAACGCATGTTCAACTGAGTGTAATTTGACACCTGGTGACGTCATCAAACTTTTGAAGGTATGGGCATGTTCACTGACCTTCAGTGAACATATGCACCAATTTTGGGCCAATTTGCAAAAACTTCGCCACAGACATCTCTTCAAAATAGGTTTTGGCCATTTTTCAACTTGCCGCTAGAGGGCGCTCTTTCGTGTCACGACTTAACTTTTGGTATTTTTGGAATGCCCAAGAGGTCTTGAGACTAACACTTTTGACCTGATCTCTGTATCTGCTACCAGTTTTAAATGACAGGGCAGCCTCGTTTTCGACCAATAGGAAGCAAGATTCAAGGTCAATGTCTGTGTATGAAATTTAGACCTTGGATAGTCATGACCATTGCCGAAAGAATAAAGTTTGTATCTCAAACGGTTGAATTTTTACAGAAGTTTCAATTTGAAGGCCATATATTTCAAACGCTTGTAATCTGACACCTGATGACGTCATCAAAATGTAAATACATTTGTGCAGTACTTCACTATGAGGTGATTGTTGTGACCAAGTTTGATGATGATCCGAGATTTGCAAGTGACCATTTTGCCAGGCCGAAAGACCATGCGCTTTGTCTATGGGGTTTTGGGAGAAGAATAAAAAAAGCTAAAAAAAACTAGAGGTATGTCTGTTGATAACAGAGCATATGGCTTTCCGCTTTTCTTTTTTTTGTATGTTTGTATGCATGTAAAACTCTACGTACCTGCTAAAACACAAAATTTGACCTCCATCGGCTATTTCGTTCTCTAGATATAACCGTTAGAAGAACGCATGTTTAACCGAGTGTAATTTGACACCTGGTGACGTAATCAAACTTTTGAAGGTATAGACATGTTCACTGACCCTCAGTGAACATATGCACCAATTTTGGGCCAATCAGTGAACATATGCACCAATTTTGGGCCAATTAGCAAAAACTTCGCCGCAAACATCTCTTCAAAATACGCTTTGGCAATTTTTCAACTCGCCGCTAGAGGGCGCTCTTTCGTGTGACGACTTAACTTTTGGTATTTTTGTAATGCCCAAGGGGTCCCAAGACTAACAACGTTGACCCAATCTCGGTATCTGCTACCAGTTTTAAATGACAACGCAGCCTCGTTTTCGACCAATAGGAAGCAAGATTCAAGGTCATTGTCTCTGCATGAAATTTAGACATTGGATAGTCATGACCATTGCCGAAACAAAAATGTTTGTATCTCAAACGGTTGAATTTTTACAGATTTGTGAATTTTTAAGGCATTAAATTTCAAACGCTTGTAATTGGACCCCTGGTGACGTCATCAAGATGTAACCTCTTTGGTATAGTACTTTACTATGGGTTCCTTATTGTGACCAAGTTTGATGACGATCCAAGCTTTGCAAGCGACCCTTCTAGCAGCGAGATAGACTATGTGCTTTGTCTATGGGAAATGGGGTAGTGCAGATGTATGCATATTGTACATGCTTATGTACACTCGTATATACTGCACTGTGGTATGCTGTGGTATAGGTTGCCAGATTCAAAAATTCATAACAAATCAACAAAGGACGTCACACTAATGTAACCTGGTATGTTATATGTTAATGACCACGTCTACGTCCCTGCTAGGTTTCAAGGTCATACGCCCATTAGAGGAAGTGAACGACCTTGGCAAATGTATGCTGCACAAACGGGCTTATTTGATGACGTCATCGTTACGCCACCAAATTTTGCTGCTAATATGCATTAGACCAAGTCACAACAAACCTGAAACACAAAATTTGACCTCCATCGGCCTTTTCGTTCTCTATATATAACCGTTAGAAGAACGCATGTTCAACTGAGTGTAATTTGACACCTGGTGACGTCATCAAACTTTTGAAGGTATGGGCATGTTCACTGACCTTCAGTGAACATATGCACCAATTTTGGGCCAATTTGCAAAAACTTCGCCACAGACATCTCTTCAAAATAGGTTTTGGCCATTTTTCAACTTGCCGCTAGAGGGCGCTCTTTCGTGTCACGACTTAACTTTTGGTATTTTTGGAATGCCCAAGAGGTCTTGAGACTAACACTTTTGACCTGATCTCTGTATCTGCTACCAGTTTTAAATGACAGGGCAGCCTCGTTTTCGACCAATAGGAAGCAAGATTCAAGGTCAATGTCTGTGTATGAAATTTAGACCTTGGATAGTCATGACCATTGCCGAAAGAATAAAGTTTGTATCTCAAACGGTTGAATTTTTACAGAAGTTTCAATTTGAAGGCCATATATTTCAAACGCTTGTAATCTGACACCTGATGACGTCATCAAAATGTAAATACATTTGTGCAGTACTTCACTATGAGGTGATTGTTGTGACCAAGTTTGATGATGATCCGAGCTTTGCAAGTGACCATTTTGCCAGGCCGAAAGACCATGCGCTTTGTCTATGGGGTTTTGGGAGAAGAATAAAAAAAGCTAAACAAACTAGAAGTATGTCTGTTGATAACAGAGCATATGGCTTTCCGCTTTTCTTTTTTTGTATGTTTGTATGCATGTAAGACTGCATGCTGTATAATACATGTACACTTTGTACAATGTGAATGCATACCGTACATGTACATGCAGTGACAAGATTCAAAAATTCATAATAAATCAACAAATCATGCATGTCACACTAATGTAACTTGGTATGTTACATGTTAATGACCAGGTCTACGTACCTGCTATGTTTCAAGGTCATACGACCAATACAGGAAGTGAACGACCTTGGCTAATTTATGCTGCACAAACGCGCTTATTTGTTGACGTCATCGTGACGTCACAAGATTTTGCTGAAAATATGCATTCGAACAAGTCACAACAAGCCTAAAACACAAAATTTGACCTCTATCGGCCTTTTCGTTCTCTAGATATAACCGTTAGAAGAACGCATGTTCAACTGAGTGTAATTTGACACCTGGTGACGTCATCAAACTTTTGAAGGTATGGGCATGTTTACTGTCCCTCAGTGACCATATGCACCAATTTTGGGCCAATTAGCAAAAACTTCGCCACAAACATCTCTTCAAAATAAGTTTTGGCCATTTTTCAACTCGCCGCTAGAGGGCGCTATTTCGTGTGACGACTTAACTTTTGGTATTTTTGTAATGCCCAAGGGGTCCCGAGACTAACAACGTTGACCCAATCTCGGTAGCTGCTACCAGTTTTAAATGACAATGCAGCCTCGTTTTCGACCAATAGGAAAACAAATTCTAGGTCATTGTCTCTGCATGAAATTTAGACATTGGATAGTCATGACCATTGCCGAAACAAAAATGTTTGTATCTCAAACGGTTGAATTTTTACAGAATTTTGAATTTTTAAGGCATTAAATTTCAGACACATGTAATCTGACACCTGGTGACGTCATCAAGATGTAACCTCTTTGGTATAGTACTCTACTATGGGTTCCTCATTGTGACCAAGTTTGATGATGATCCAAGCTTTGCAAGCGACCCTTCTAGCAGCGAGATAGACTATGTGCTTTGTCTATGGGAAATGGGGTAGTGCAGATGTATGCATATTGTACATGCTTATGTACACTCGTATATACTGCACTGTGTGTATGCTGTGGTATAGGTTGCCAGATTCAAAAATTCATAACAAATCAACAAATGACGTCACACTAATGTAACTTGGTATGTTATATGTTAATGACCAAGTCTACGTCCCTGCTAGGTTTCAAGGTCATACGCCCATTAGAGGAAGTGAACGACCTTGGCTAATATATGCTGCACAAACGGGCTTATTTGATGACGTCATCGTTACGCCACCAAATTTTGCTGCTAATATGCATGAGACCAAGTCACAACAAATCTAAAACACAAAATTTGACCTCCATCGGCCTTTTCGTTCTCTACATATAACCGTTAGAAGAACGCATGTTCAACTGAGTGTAATTTGACACCTGGTGACGTCATCAAACTTTTGAAGGTATGGGCGTGTTCACTGACCCTCAGTGAACATATGCACCAATTTTGGGCCAATTTGCAAAAACTTCGCCACAGACATCTCTTAAAAATAGGTTTTGGCCATTTTTCAACTTGCCGCTAGAGGGCGCTCTTTCGTGTCACGACTTAACTTTTGGTATTTGTGGAATGCCTAAGAGGTCTTGAGACTAACACTTTTGACCCGATCTCTGTATCTGCTACCAGTTTTAAATGACAGGGCAGCCTCGTTTTCGACCAATAGGAAGCAAGATTCAAGGTCAATGTGTGTGTATGAAATTTAGACCTTGGATAGTCATGACCATTGCCGAAGGAATAAAGTTTGTATCCCAAACGGTTGAATTTTTACAGAAGTTTCAATATTGAAGGCCATATATTTCAAACGCTTGTAATCTGACACCTGATGACGTCATCAAAATGTAAACACATTTGTGCAGTACTTCATTATGAGGTGATTGTTGTGACCAAGTTTGATGATGATCCGAGCTTTGCAAGTGACCATTTTGCCAGGCCGAAAGACCATGCGCTTTGTCTATGGGGTTTTGACGGAAGAATAAAAAAAGCTAAAAAAAAAAAAAAAATCAGAACAAAAACAAGGACTTTCCGCAGGAGTGCGGAAAGCCAAAAATCAGAACAGTTTCAAAGGCTTTCCGCAGAAGTGCGGAAAGCCAAAAAAAAATCAGAACAGTTTCAAAGGCTTTCCGCAGGAGTGCGGAAAGCCAAAAAAAAAAAAATCAGAACAGTTTCAAAGGCTTTCCGCAGGAGTGCGGAAAGCCAATAATTAAATTTTGGATAACACCCTGCAAGTACAAGTAATGACGATGCAATTGCGCCCTCTTGTGTCGACAATCGGCCAGCGAATCGTCTTGAAATTTAACGGCATAGTCGATGCGCGCGTGAGGCCAAATTCGTGCCACGAAATACGCAGCTCCATGCCTTTGCTATGGAGCTGCGTGTTTTGTGGCACGAATTGGGCCTCACGCGCACATTGACAGCCTCTGCTTTTAAAGCCATTACATCATTTGTAGTGACCCAAACATTTAGGGTAACCCAACTAAAAGTGTTGATATATTAAATATGGTAACAAACACCACATGATTTTTCCGAATTCCCGTAAAAAATTAAAATGGTACCTTTGTGTTTGTGGGCGAAATTGCCAACTGAAAGGCAGAGGCTCGTCAGCAATGCGCACGCGCCATATTCGTGCCACGAAATACGCAGCTCCATATGCCTTAATTTAGGAGCTGCGCGTATTTCGTGGCATGAATTTGGCGCGGGCGCATTGCTGGCGATCCTGTGCCTTGGAGGTGATTTTTTTTTATGGTAGGTTTTTCTTTTTACCAGAAATCACTCGATCAACACCCAAATAATGCATGGCTTTTTAAAGGTCTTCTGACGTATTAATTACTGCATCTATGTGACTGAAATTTCTATGGGCGTGTTTGTTTCTCTGCGGTAAAACAACACGGTATCTGGATTCGGATCTGTCATGAAACAAACACGCCCTATTCGTGAAATCGGCTGCTGTTGCACATGTCCATAGAAATCTGTGTCCTGTTCATGTTGTAACATAACATGTAACTTTTGAAAGGATCTCTCTCAAATTACGTCATTTCGTACAGATTGCAACGCGTCACGTGCATCAGAATCTTGAGCGTAAATCTGTGTGTAGTAGCCCGCGTATACAAGCACGCACATCTTCAAACAACCACGCGTGCGCGCACTGACGTTATGACGACATGTACAGCTCATCAGCAGCGCAGCGCACGTACACGCGCGCGAACGCGCATACGAACACGCAGCGCTATAAACAAAGGAATGAAAGAACTTTGGTTTTTGGAGAACGAAGATCATTACAGAAAAAGTTTTGATCGAAGACAAGCGACTTTCTGACTTCCTGACTTTTGCTGAAAACGATACGATAATTCTGAACTTTAGAAATCCGATTGAGAGAGTACAACTGAAACAATTTCTAGGTCTACATTTGGTAAATGATACTTTTTTGTATTAACCGAGTTTTCCTATAGTGATACAAAAAAGGGCCGTTGTAGAAATGTAGGCCCAGTGTCACTGCACTGCATATAGGATATGCAGGGTCTAAATTCAACTTGCTGCATTCACACTCATCTGCCTATATAGTTACTTTTAGAACTTATCTTTTTGCTAAATATTCTGATATGAAACAGTTGTAAATATTCTGATATTGACCAGTCACAGACAAGGATGTTTTTATTATTATTAACCAGCAACTTTTCTCAACCAATCAGGATTGACATTTCTAACCACTTTTTTGCTGTTCTTGAACTAGCCTATTTATTTTATTTTCAAAATTCAAAACCAAAATGTCTTCTTTGCAGTAAGTTTTTCATAATTAAGAAGGTAGTTAGTAGCCTAGCAACTGTATAAATCATAAGTTCTATTATCTAAAATGGAACAAACAAATAAAATAAAAAACAACAAATCGCCAAAAATTATCAATCGAAGGTGGTTTGACTGTTTACCATTCACTTGTACACAAAATCCATAGGCCTATATACATGTAGCCCAGGTTGGACTCCGTACCGCATGATACATGGGGATACGGAGTCCAGGGTATGAAGTTCCAAAAACAGGGGGAACATTTTTGTAAAGAAAAATATCAATATTTCTACCTTGTGCTGGAAACCGGTAATGTGCTAACAAAGTTCCATGTGTCCTAATCTTTGGGATTGCCGGGTTTAGAAATCCACTACACATCACCGAACTGCATATTCCGGAGGAAAACGGCAAAAAGTCACGCTAATTTGCTATATATTTGTGCACAAAAAATCCCTACAATCATGACAATACAGACAGCCAAGTTACGTTCAGTTTATTTTGTTCTCACCGCGCGCGTACGCGTGCCGGCCGGCAGTGCGCGCGTCGCAACTGAACTAGGCCATGGCCTCGTTGGGGGCGCCCCCACCCCCACCCCACTCCCCTTTCAAAAAGAAAAACTGGCTAAATATTGCCCCAGATCACATCACAGAGCATCTAGAATCCATTATCAGCATTTCATGCTTAAAAATTTCACGCTCCCCCCTTTTCAAAATCCTGGATCCGCCCCTGTCAACTATCAATGGCACAAACCAGTACCAGGAGTACAAAGTAAGAATTAAAAGTCTAATTTTTGGGAAATATCTGAATGACTTAATCTTGGCACTTGGGGCGTGTTTGTTTCGGACGGATCCAGTTTCAGATCTGCGCAGATCCAATTCACGTGACTTGAGTTCCTGGTCGAGAGCAGTTACGTTTGTTTCTGCGCATAAAATAACTCGGGATCTGGATTCGGATCCGTCGTGAAACAAACACGCCCTTGGGCATTCAAATGCCACATTCCCCTCCAAGAACAATGCCTATTATTAAGCCACTAATAGATAAGAGGGGGAAAAAATCAGATCGTCTTCATACTAACCGGGATTCGAACCCGAGACCTCGGACACACCGGCCAGATGCTCTGCTAGCCTACTCCCTCAGGTTTTTCCGGCCTACAAAACCAATGTTTCTCTTGGTGTTCCATAGATGTACAGTTGAACAAAATAATGAATGCATTACATAGTATGGTGCCTAATCAACATGAAAATGAAATAACCAAAAACGAGAGGAGGAAAAAAACCTATAGGCCTACACGCTGGGCAGTTTTCTTTGCCAGGTTTTCCCCTACAATTCCAACTTTTCTCTCAGTACATATCTGTGTCTCAAAGCTCGGCTAGTAATAGAGACTCTTCCTGGTGTGTCAGATGTCTCAGGTTATGTTTACTAGTTCCAGCCGTCCTTTGCTATTTTGGCTGATTTTTTTCTTTATCCTTTAATTTAAGGACAACGAAACAAAGAAAATGTCTGGAGACAAGAAACCTATTGCGAACAGACGTGTGGCCATCGCACACTGTGTCACGCCACGCAAGAAATCTACCTTCTCCATGCTCAACGGACACCCCACCTACCAAGGCAGTACCCTGTTTCAGTGCAGTGATTTGGAACCAGAGCTGGATATTTTGGGCCGATGGGTTGAGCTTGGATCTGGCGAGACAGCGACCACACGTCTTGTGCATGTCACGCCGGAAAATGGCAAACTTGCTGCTATTAAGATCGTACGTGGCAATGAGCCAGCGGCGAGGTTTCTTAGGGAAATCGACGCCTTGCACATGGTGCGAAATCATCCATCTTTCGTCCAGTTGATCGGCGTTGTGGAGCAATCGCCAATGCGGTGCATCCTCGAGGAGTTTGTGGGAAATGATTTCATCCCCGAGAACCTGACACTGGAGGATGTTCTCAACGATAACAAGATCAAGTGCTCGGAGATCCTTCGCAGGGAATGGCTTCAGGTAGGGTGTTTAAAAATAACGCGAAATTTCAAATGCATGCGGTGTAAACAGGCTGCATGCCGTGTAACAACAGGCTATCAGTTATAATTGCGTCAACTGAAGAATGTCCCATGTGTAATTTTGTCACTTTGATAGCTATGATTAACTGAAGCAATTTAAAATGACAATGCTGAAAAGTATAACATTGCCAAGTCTTAAAATGTATGGTGTGCACTGGTTCAAAATCTGAAGAGATTTTTGTTTTTCAGGTCACTTGAAATTTAATAGTAGACCATATCGAATAGCTGGATCTTTCCACAGTAAAGGGGTATTTTGGCAACACAGACCATATTTTCGAGGAAATACCTTTGTCTGACCTCAAAATATAGGAAATAAGTTTCAGTTGTTCTGAACAGATAACTTATGCCCAAAAAGGGTTACAAATAGTGATAACATGCCTTTCTAAAAACCCTGTGTACAAATTTCTAATATACGCTCGTAACCAGGACGGCCTAATGTAACAAGTGTCTGTCCCGGTTACGAGCGTAAATTTGAAATGTATACAGAGTGATTTTTAGAAAGGCATGTTGTCACACTATTTGCCACTGGGCAAAATGTTACCGATTACCGATATTACCGGTAATATCACCCCAAAATGTTACTAAGTCTAAATATTACCGATATTACTTTGTTATTACCAACATGATATTACCCGTTTGTGTTATACATTCCTTAATAAATGCCATTTAAGGATGAGGATTAAATATAATTTATACTCACAGCTGACAGGATCTACTGGGCATTTTATTTTTTTTCTGATAAAAAACAATTAAAATATGGGACACCTCCTGCCGAAATTTCCAAGTCCAAATATTACTGTGATTACCCTGTTGAAACCGACATTTTACCGAGTTACAACAAGGTATAATCAGAGGAAATATGGGTAACAGCGGGTTGTAACAGGAAAATATTGGTCTATTATTTCCCCGTTATTATCCATGAGTATGATATTACCCAGTAATAACCTTTGTTATTTACTCGTTATCTATTATTTCCCTGTTATTATCCAGGAGTATGATATTACCCAATAATAACCTTTGTTATTTACTCGTTATTACCCGGGTAATAACGGGTTAGATGCCCAGTGGGTTGTAACCCTTTTTGGGCCTAAGTTATCTCTTCAGAACAACTGAAACTTATTTCTTTTATTTTGAGACATGGTCTGTGCTGCCAAAATGCCCTCTTTACCGTGGAAAGACTCACCTGCCATCTTGTAGGACAACTTTTGACATTTAAATTGATAAACAATCTAGGCACAAAATGCACAACTGTGCATGTCATCAAGAAACAAAACAAAAAACTGCCCTACAAGATGGCAGCTATTCGATATGGCCTATTTTGACACTCCGGTTGACAGATATTTCATGTTATTTTGAAACAGATAGCAAAGGACATCGCCGAGGGAATACAGTACCTCCACCAGCAAAACTACATTCACGTCAACATCAAGCCGGAAAACATCTTGCTGTATGCTACCAATGGCAGTTGGAGTGGCTGGCGGGCCAAGATTTGCGATTTGGGTGACTGCACCTCCGCGAAACTCGCGCCAAAGATTGACGCCACTCCTGAACTCCGGCCGAATGTAGAGGGAGCCGCAAAACCATTCGTGGCTCCGGAGGTCCTGAGTGGTCACTGTCCGTACACGACAGCGGCGGACGTATTCGCTCTGGGACGAGTGTTGCGAGTTATCGGGAAGAAAGCCAGGATCGGTTCGCTCGTGAAGATTGGCAAGAAATGCTCGCGTAAAGCGACATCCAAGCGGCCGAAAATGGACAGAGTCTTCAAGTGGCTCCATGAGGCCTCATTCCACCGTCTTGTGCACTTCTTTCGTTGATTATTCGAACATATTACTTAATTTTATCAGAATAATTCATTTCACGAAACATGAATTTTTGTTCCAGCTATACTAATCTTGCCATTCAGATTGTTATGAACTGTGTGATAAATACTTTCATGGTTATAGACGCCATCTTAAGCCTGCCGCACACCTTTGCTATTTGGCTCTTTCCACAGTAATGGGGTACATTTGAAAAATAAGTCAATAATTATTTTCAGATGTCTTTAGTTTATCCCAAAATTAAAGAAATTTCCTTGTACTATTCTCAGGAGATAACTTTTGCACAAAAAGGTAGGAAATTGCTGCCACAACATGCATTTTTGAAAATCTTGTGTACAAATGTTCCTATTACGTATGTAACGTGGACAGACCATTTTGTGACATTTTTTTCTGTCTTTGTTACATACGTAATAGGAAAATTTGTGCACGGGGTTTTCAGAAATGTATGTTGTAGGACTATTTTTCTTACTCCTTCGTGCAAAAGTTATTTCCTCAGTTTAGCTGGATAATTTAAAAACAAAATTAAGACAATTGAACTGAACTGGGACCTAATATCTTGTATGTCACAGAAATGTACCCCATTACTGTGGAAAGAGCCACTTACCGGCCAATCGGACACCGGACCCGGAAAAATCAAACTCGTTTGATTTGCTCCGGTTTATGGTGTACGGTCAGATCAGCCGGAATTGTTTCAGCGTACACCTTTGGGTATGTAGTCCGATCATCCGATTATCCGGTAAATCGCAAAAAAACATACGTTGCTATGCACGCGTATTCGTTGAAATATTTTTGTGTAGTGTGGTTACCGTGCACTCGTTCCGATCCGCGCATACACACAACAACAGGGATTCGTGTAGCATTGCAGCAATACGTTAGTGACACCACAAACTGACACGACACATTAGCACTTGTGCGCGCGCCTCGGGTAGAAAATGGCGTCGGCACATGATTTGTGTTTTCACGAACTTACATCCAAGTACTGCATGTCTTATCAAAGCATTTTTGTTTTCACAAATTGACACCTTTTGTAAATTAACAAATTGGGGCGTTTTGGTAAAAGTTTTGCTATTTCGCCTTCGGCGCATCTGTTCTAATGACTCTGATTTTGTCTGTCACTCACAGGACCTCAGGAAACGCCTTGTTTCATGAGGGCATAGTTCACGTGCGGTACACAGGTCCATTCAGAAAGCCAAGTCTCTTTCCAGGGATCTTGCGCTTGCTGGGAAACCTAAACCCCCAGCTCACAGCCTCAACAGAATTCCTCTTGTTGTCACTTATCATCCTTCCCTTCCCCCTATCTGCCAGATTGCCAGTTCTAATCTCCATATACTTCATACCTCAGATCGTCTTCAGCGGGCAGTTCCGGAAGAGCCATTGGTAGTTTACAGACACCCTCCCAATCTGTGAGACCTTCTAGTCAGAGCCGCAGTCTCACCTGATAATTCCACTAACCCTCCCATTCCCCATGGAACCTTTAAATGTAACTCTAGGTGCATAACATGTCGGGAGCACATCATGGAAACTGATTCTTTCAGAAGCCATTCCACCGGAGCTGTCTTCAAGACAAGGGGTCACATCACCTGCACATCTACTAATATCATATACCTTATCTCTTGCAGTGTCTGTGGTACTCAGTATGTGGGTGAGACAAAAACCACACTCAAAAAAACGTTTCGACAGTCACAGATCTATAGTCAACACCAACAGAACTGACACCCCAGTTGGTGAACACTTTAACTGTACTAATCACTCTATTTCTTACATGTCCATACAGGGTATTGAGGCTCTTGGCCACCACCCAGACTCTGTTTGCCTCAGCAGAGAGAAACTATGGATTAGATGACTCCGCACCATTCAGCCACATGGTCTCAACATTCAGGAGGGTAATTATTAATATCTTCCTTTTTTCCCACCCCATTTCCACCTACTTTCTTTTCTGTTTCCTCATTTTTGCCTGCCCCACCATCCCTCCCTACAACTCCGCACCCCCCTTTTCCCCCAACTCTAATCCCCTCCTCCATTCCTACTTCCACCCCCATCTTGTACTTTGGTATGTTCCTGCTTTCCTAGTAATCCCTCCGTTCAGTCGTGGGCTAGTGCCAACAAGCTAAAGTTTAACTGTTCAAAGACTGAGGCCTTACATATTACTTCACGATTCCACAGGTCTGAGAAACTGCCACCAATAAATATCGACAGTAGTGTTGGCCGAGTCAGTCCGCAAGCTTGGGGTTATTCTCGACGGCCACATGCAGATGGACCACCACATTCGCAACATTTCTCGAGTAGCATCTTTTGGACTGTACAAAATTGGGAAACTCAATAATTGCCTTGACCAGAACTCCACTGAACGTCTCGTACATATGCATTTGTGACATCCCACCTGGACTACTGTAACAGCCTACTGTTTGCTTTACCTACCGCACACATGACCTCACTTCAACGTCTACAGAACACTGCTGCTCGAACGGTAGTCAGAGCAAAGAGCAGCGAACACATTACACCAATACTACAGTCTTTGCACTGGCTTCCTATTCCTCAGCGTAATCAGTTCAAAATTCTTCTGCTTGCATATAAAATAAAAAATGGACTCGCACCGGCATACCTCAATGATCTCATCAGACCCAAGGTTTCAACATCATCTATTAGTCTTCGTTCACATTCCACGTTACACCTTCAACTCGCTCCTAGTTCAAGCACCAGCACTCGTTATGGTCAGCGGGCATTTGCAGTCGCTGCACCAACTCTCTGGAACAGACTCCCTCCGCAATTCCAGGACTCACTTTCGATAAACACATTCAAAACTCGATTAAAGACTCACTTACTCAAATCTATAGTTAGCGCTTAGAAACTCCGTTAAAGCGCTTTATAAATGCAATGTATTATTATTATTATTATTATTATTATTGTTCCCTAGCATTCCATTTCAGGCAGACATAATGCAACCAGCTTTGTTTTAATACTCATCACAACCCCTCTTTCTGCACATGACTGCCTCCCTTTGTGTTCACCTTTGTGTTTTAATGTGCAGTTTTCTGTATGTCCTAGTCATTTTGTCTTTGAGAAAGACTCTGCTAGAGTTGAAACGTGGGGCCACTAATATTACAGCATATTTTTATGAAAATTAGATTGAAATTATTTCTAGGAACTCCTATGCTACGTTTACACCATGTCCCCGGCAGTCCCGGCACCCCGGTTTGGCCAAAACATGGCGTGCCGTGGAACCTTTGTCTTTTTATTACTTTGGCTCGACTCGGCCATAGTTGGGCCGGTGTGTTGCGTTTTACCCTGGTGCGTTACGTCCTGGTACGGAAAGCGTGGCGCGCCGTGCCGGTTCCGGGCCGCGAGGCAGACGGCGCGCTACGTTTCAAGCGCCGTTCCACTATGGATGGGTCCACGTCCCAGGCCGGCCTGCTAAGTTCTGATGCGGTGCCTCACGTCTGTCACGTTTGTTGTCCCGGCCCAATACGTTCCCGACGGTGTGCGAGGGTCTGCTGCGGCGCCCTGCGACTGAACGTGGCAGCTCTGCTGTCACGTTTCACGCCCCGGTGGTCACCCGGTGGTCTCCCGGTGGGTATAAACAGTGCGCTTCACACCTTCATTTTCACTTCGTCCTGGAGCGCTGCCGCAGCAACATCATCATTGGCGCACCGCAGCTCACCGGGCCGCATTCACACCATGCTGTGGCCGTGACGGGCCCTGGCAGACCGTGGGGTGCCGGGCTTCCAAACGTGGCGGAGCGTGAGGCACCGGCCGCGATCAGAGGTCCCCGGCACCACACCCCGGTGAGTCAAGGCACACTGCGGTCCGTCACGCCCTGTGACGGAAGCCCTGTCCCACTGCGGCCCAGGACGATTCTTATTAGTGCCGGGACTGCCTGGGCAAAATTTGACAGAGCTGCTCACTGGCCGGTCACCGGCCGGTGGCAAGGGTGAGCTACGGTCATTCACGTTTTGCCACCCCGGTCCCCTACGCTCCCCGACATCCATCCCGGTGCCTCCACGGTGCTCCGGGACTGCCGGGGACATGGTGTAAACGTAGCATTAATGATGACCTCTTTTATAAATAAAATAATCATAAGAACTCACAAAACACCCTGCTAGAAAATGTCTCAATTCTTGCTGGCTAAGAACTGTTAGCCATTTGTATGCAATTTGGAATATAAACAGATAAAAACAACACAAAATGTTAACAAAATGTTAACTGTCGTAGTCAGCGTTACTCAAATTGTTAGCATTATTGAAACACAAACCTAAAAATGGAAGGTCATTTATAAAGTGATTCTGGCTGACACTGCAAAGAAATCATGTTGAAAACAATCTGGTATACTTGTGCAATAAATTATAATATGTGTTATAACCAAATTTGTAATGTGTGTTGCATCAGCTCTGTTGTTAAATATTAGGCTACAAGTAATAAGATATTTGGGAATAATGGTTTGAAAGTTCCATTTTGATTTTTGAGTTTCGTTTCTCCAGCCATCGCCTTGTCCCAAGATAATGTGAGGATGTGATAATATGAAGGCGAATTCGAATCTCTTATATTCCATGAAGCTGGTTTTTAGTGCACAAAAACAACTTCCAAAATGTTTTATTCTTGCCTTTTTGTATGTAATAATCTTTTGTTGACAGGCAAGTAACTTTTATCAATGCCAGTAAAAAGTGAACTGTAAATGTGCGTTTTGCAGCAAAATTGCAAACAATGGCAGTCTTGTGCCATATTCCCATTGAACCTTTTTTTGTTCAACTTTGGCAGCTGCATGGAAGAATTTCATAGAGCCGCTTAAGCGCAAGCAGTAACGTCATGCTTACTGTGGCAGACGAGTTAAGCACTATTTTATGGCGACGGCATTCTTAAGCACGCGCACGCTTGGAGACGGCTATCGTTGCATCACTATCTTAAGCAAAGTTTAGTCCTGCAGTTAAGGCACGTTTTCAGTTGCTTACCGTTAACGATACCTATGAAATAGCAGATATCCTCAGTTAACAGAAAATCAGCCGTTTTGAAATTGGCCCCTTGTGTGGAAGATGTCAATACTACAAAAAGTACCAAGACTGAGAGTAGTTGCAAGGGAGGCAAATACCTTCAGGCCTCCCCAAAATATTCTTGCCTGTCTTGTCGATCTGCCTTCCTCAGAATACCGTACATCAGTGTGGAGGCGGTACATGACCATCAACGTAAAAGTTCCTCGTTGCCTGCGGGAGTTTCACCTCAATTCCTTCTAATTCTTTACCGAGAATTATCCGACAACCTGAAAAAAGCACATAAAAAAACATGCCAAGTTAAAGGAGTCTGTTCAGATTTTTCCAGAAAATGGATTTTGTTTTAACCCAAGGATCACATAAAATGCCTTCCCAAAAATACTATCTATGAGAAAAAAACATGGGTAACAGAGGGCGCCCTTCATTTTTAGTGGCCACAATACTAAGGACGTTTTTGCCATACACTGGGCACACAAAAACCTTCAACCCTGGCCGTTGCCCGCGTTATAGAGGGGCCGTTTTATCAAGGTGCGTCAATGGTTATTTTACACATCAGTCGTTCAGGACCCAACAGTCTTGGCCGGTTTAGGCAAGTGGCCGTTTTATAGTGGTGGCAGGAAGAGCAAGTTTGACTGTACAATTATTAAACTTGAATATAAGGCACAGATTGACCAATCATTTTGCAATCGCTTTCAGGACTGTTCCGCTTTAGTGATTTCCTCCAGGTACAAAAGGACCTGCTTGAAATGTTCTGCTTCCGAGAGAATTCTGCAGTTTAAGGCTCAACCAGCCGAGTTATGAGGCACAGTGGTATACTCCCTCAGGTTTTCCCCCCAAGACTACTGATACACCGGGCAGATGCTCTAGCAGCCGAGCTATGAGGCAGTGGTATACTCCCTCAGGTTCCCCCCCCCCACCCCCCAAGACCACTGATACACCAGGCAGATGCTCTAGCAGCCGAGCTATGAGGCACAGTGGTATACTCCCTAAGGTTTTCCCCCCCAAGACCACTGATATACCAGGCAGATGCTCTAGCAGCCGAGCTATGAGGCACAGTGGTATACTCCCTCAGGTTTTCCCCCCCAAGACCACTGATACACCAGGCAGATGCTCTAGCAGCCGAGCTATGAGGCACAGTGGTATACTCCCTCAGGTTTCCCCCCCAAGACCACTGATACACCAGGCAGATGCTCTAGCAGCCGAGCTATGAGGCACAGTGGTATACTCCCTCAGGTTTTCCCCCCAAGACCACTGATACACCAGGCAGATGCTCTAGCAGCTGAGCTATGAGGCACAGTGGTACACTACCTCAGGTTTTACCTCAAGATCTTTGACTCATCCGGCAGATGCTCTAGCAGCCGAGCTATGAGGCACAGTGGTATACTCCCTCAGGTTTTCCCCCAAGACCACTGATACACCAGGCAGATGCTCTAGCAGCCGAGCTATGAGGCACAGTGGTATACTCCCTCAGGTTTTCCCCCCAAGACCACTGATACACCGGGCAGATGCTCTACCAGCTAAGCTATGAGGCACAGTGGTACACTCCCTCAGGTTTTACCTCAAGACCTTTGACACATCAGGCAGATGCTCTACCAGCTGAGCTATGAGGCACAGTGGTACACTCCCTCAGGTTTTACCTCAAGACCTTTGACACATCAGGCAGATGCTCTACCCTCAGCCCTGTTGCCTAATCTACCCCAAATTTGTGGCAAACTCACGCAAATGAGATTTGTCCCATGGCTCTGATATTTGCTCAATAGGTGCACTCACCCCAGTTTGCAAATATTCCGAAGAGTACGCATCGACCCGATGTCTAGTTTCCGTGAAATCGTGGGGAAAGTTTGAGACCTTCCGTGCGATAAAATACCGACTCTTTGACCAAAAATCAAATATGCGCATGCGCGAGAGCGGAGAGGTCAACACTAGACTGGTTCCAAATCCTCAATTTACTTCCCTTCGTCGTAAGATGAAGGGAAGTAGATATGGGGACAGCGAACCAGTCTAGATTGTGTTGACCTCTCCGCTCTACCAGCTGAGCTATGAAGCACAGTGGTACACTCCCTCAGGTTTTACCTCAAGATCTTTGACTCATCCGGCAGATGCTCTACCAGCTGAGCTATGAGGCACAGTGGAACACTTCGTTAGGTTCTCCCCAAGACCTTTGACCCACCAGGCAGATGCTCTATCAGCTGAGCTATGAGGCACAGTGGTATACTCCCTCAGGTTTTCCCTCAAGACCTCTGACACACCAGGCAGATGCTCTACCAGCTGAGCTTTGAGGCACAGTGGTATACTCCCTCAGGTTTTCCCTCAAGACTTTTGACACACCGGGCAGATGCTCTACCAGCTGAGCTATGAGGCACAGTGGTATACTCCCTCAGGTTTTCCCCCCAAGACCACTGATACACCAGGCAGATGCTCTACCAGCTGAGCTATGAGGCACAGTGGTATACTCCCTCAGGTTTTCCCTCAAGACCTTTGACACACCAGGCAGATGCTCTAGCAGCTGAGCTATGAGGCACAGTAGTAAACTCCCTCAGGTTTTCCCCAAGACCTTTGACACACCAGGCAGATGGTCTACTAGCCGAGCTATGAGGCACAGTGGCATACTCGTGGGATAAGAGAAACTGTATGGGCATCATCGGGATTCGAACCTGAGACCTCCGACTCTCCGAGCAGATGCTATACCAGCTGTGCTATAGAGGCTGGTGCAGTCAGCTGGTGCAGCACTGTAGTCATACACGTTACTGACCGATAAAATATGTTATACATGTATTTCTACATCTTTCATTTCTTTTTCTTTTTTGTTAGCCTTTTTCTTTTTTAATCATATATTTGACGAGAATTCTTACCTTTGATTTCCATGTCATGCCTGTGAGCCAGATATATGACGTTGTCTCCTACTTTGCCCTGCACAGTCAATCTGTCTCGTTTTCGGTCTATGTATGTTATATTCACTCTGCAATAACAGGAAAACAATTGTAAATGTCCAGATTTTTCCACAAAATGGATTTCGTTCTAACTAAACGATCATATAAAATACCTCCCCAAAATACTATCCATGGGAAGCAAACGGGAAATTTGCAATCTCCAATTTGGATGTGGAAGCAAAAAGGTTTTAAACATGCTAACTGTAGTTCACAGTTAATGTTTCCCGAGAAGAAAGGGATCGATTCCGATTGGAATCGCGATTCATTTTTAAAATTGGAGTCGATTCCGAAAATGCTGGGAGGCACTTTTGACAGAGTGGCACACCCCGCCTCAGCAGCTATTACAGAGGATGGTGCAGTCAGCCTTGCCACAAGAGGTGGTCATACACGTTACTGACCGATGAAATGTGTCCGATAAAATGTTATATGAGATCTCTCAGCCTCCCTAATCATTCGGTTAGAGTATTATTTGCATTATTTAAAATGTATATTTTCCATTGTAAAGAATGACGCTTGATTGACATACCATTCCAGGTGTCATTTAAATAATTTGTTGTTGGCTTTGTGAATCCTCTGACATCGGCCAGGGTCACACAAGAAAAATCTCGTAATAGTTCCAACGAGGAGTAGGGTCACATGACAAAATTATCATAATCGGATTGTAATTGTAATTGTAAAGTGGGGTCACACGACTTACGAGGTCGTAAACGACTTGTGGCCTGGACAAACATGTGCGTCCCGCATCGAGCGTCTCGTATCCCGTGTCGAGCGTCTGACGCTCTAAATGCTCTGTGTGGATTGAGCAGCACGTCGAAACACTTGTCACAGTACATTCCAGTGTCGATTTCAAGCAGGGGCCTATGGGATGGATATAATTAATATGATTAATTACAAGATGGGGCGACACGCGTGTTTTGCCATTCTATTGTGACAGGGTTGTAATGAGTCTCCCTCTGCTCGAATCCCAAGTCAAGTCAGACTGCCTTCGGGTCCCAAGTCAAGTCAGACTGCCTTCGGGTCCCAAGTCAAGTCAGACTGCCTTCGAGTCCCAAGTCAAGTCAGGCATGTTGGTCAAGTCGGTTCAAGTCAAGTAGTTGCAACAATAAATTTGTTCAAGCGAGTCAAAACGCTGAACTTGCATTCGTGTAGGGTATTTTTGTTGCTACATGTATGGCCAAGAATGCTCCATGTTAAAAGAAAGCTCAGTGCTGAAATACAGTTGGGTCGTCAAAATGACAAAAAATCCGAGTCAAAAAATGTACGAGTCGGAGTCAAGTCAAGTCATTTGAGGTTCGAGTCTCAAGTCAAGTTAAGTCATTTGAGGTTCGAGTGTCAAGTCAAGTCATTTGAGGTTCGAGTCTCAAGTCAAGTCAAGTCATTTGAGGTTCGAGTCTCAAGTCAAGTCAAGTCATTTGAGGTTCGAGTCTCAAGTCAAGTCAAGTCATTTGAGGTTCGAGTCTCAAGTCAAGTCAAGTCATTTGAGGTTCGAGTCTCAAGTCAAGTCAAGTCATTTGAGGTTCGAGTCTCAAGTCAAGTCAAGTCAGTAAAATTCGGGACTCGAGTCCGACAATCACAATCGTATCACAATAGAATGATATGATTTCTCGTCGTTGACCGATTGTGATACGATTACAATAGATTTGGGGTCACTGAGACAAAATCTTATAATCGTACTATACTACAATAAATTAGAACTCGTAATTCGTGTGACCCCGGCCTAAAACACTATACCTTGAGTCCATGTTGATAATCTGGATGGTTCTCATTTGTCAGAATGAGAACCTCACACATGTCTTTGGTTATCTGTCGTGTCTTTGTGGATCCTTGCATCAACCATCAAACCGATAAATTGTAGCTTTTCCCCCGGTGCTGGACGAACTCCTGCTGGAAATATCCAACGACACGAGATGCGGGAACGATCCGTGTGCCGTGAGCAGCGTGTTGACATTAGGAGTCTGATGGTTGTCCATTGTTTGGTGAAAATCCTGCAAAATGTCCAAGTGACGTAGTTCTTGTAATGCTAGAACGACAGGAATCAGGTCCTTTTCCAATATACGCTCGTAACCGGGACGGCCTAAAATGTAACAAGTGTCCGTCCCGGTTACGAGCGTATATTGGAAATTTGTACACAGCGAGGGTGTTGCCAAAATGTCCCCTTTACTGTGGAAAGACCCATATACATATCCCCCATAGATAGAAGTGTCATTTTAATATAGCAATATGGCCGCAAAACAATTTAAACCGGTGAACATTAAAACATGGCTAGTACAATAACCTGCTGCCTAATCTCCACCAAACTGATACATGTTGCACGTGTCAACCAGCACTCGTGCCGTGATTTTGTCTATTAGTATTACTCTCTGCAGTAGCTTGTGTACAAATTTCCCCTTATACATAAATGTATGTGACGTGGACAGACGAAATTGTGACATTTTTGTCTGTTACATAGGTATTCTGGAGTGAAAACAAACTTGTGCCCATGGTTACAAGCGAAAGCCGCAACATTCAAATAAACAACATATTAAAAATCTAATTGTTTCTTTTGAGTGGAAAGGTGTTTTTGAAGCAGTTTTTAAAGACAAACATTAAGAATTAAAATTAAGTCTGGTAACGTTCCTCAGTCTGTATGTTTCCTAATAGTGGATGCGTAGTATTAAAATACGACCACTTGCGAGCAGACGGCAGTGTCCAAATCAGGTGCTCGCTTAAGAAAAACGCTCTTCATGCTAGGAGTCCACTGGGCCAGCGCCAGTTGGTGCCAGTTTGCGCCAATGCAATTTGCTGTGGCGCCTAGTGTCGCCAATAAGGTGCCTAGTGGCGTGTAGTGGCTCAAACTGCCTCCCAACTGGCTCGTGGTGGCCCGTAACGGCACCAAATTTGAATGTGGCGGCAAGAAAATTTCAAAATGTTTGAAATTTTCGTCGCGCCACTTGCATCGAGCAATCAGCGCCAAGTGTCCGCCAAGTGGCACCAAATTGCGCGAACATATCGCCCTTTGGCGCAAACAATCCGCCTATTGGAATCCACTGGAATGTAATGGCGCGCGCCAAGTTGAAGTAAAGGCTGCCTGATTTGTTGGGCTTCTGGAGACGGATGTGCTTTCCATCATAGGCTCCCAGACAGTGAGGAAGATTCCATCTGGCTTCAAAATCACCTGCAACCTCAAGCCAGCCTTCATTGGTTGTGGGGAGGGAGATGACTTCTGCAGCATACTCATCCACTATCGCTCTGGCTACATCAGGGACAAACTTCTGGACGGTTTCCTTGCCCACTCGGAAGTTGTAAGACAGCTCGGCATAGGTGGCCCCAGTGGCGAGATGGCGCAGGAAGACGGACAACTTGAGACCAGGGGGAATGGCCTTCCTGAAGTGGGTGTCCTTCTTCTGCAAGTGGGGTGTAAGCCTGACCAACAGGTCATCAAACATCTCTGGGGACACCCTGGTGTAGTTCTTGAACTTCCTCTTGTCATTCTCCCTCAGCTCTTCCATCAAAGTGTGGCACTTTTCACGTTCAGCCCTCAACTGTGGGTGGAGCATGGGTCTAAACCACCAGTTGTGCTTCCTTAGTTTTCTTCTTAGGAGGCTCTTCTTCTTCAGGATTGGCCAGCATAAGTTGATAGGCAGTGGCCACCTCAGCATCTCTCATCATCTTCTGATGGAGCAGCATCATCACTCCAACATTATCAAAAGCCTCAGACATATCAAAATTGTAAATATTTAGTAGAGATGTTGTTCATACAGCAGCTGAGGAGGGTCTGAACCAGGTAGCCGATGGCCGGTATTTATATAGTCGGCAAGTAGCGCCAAGCGGCGGCAAGTTCAAACCAATTTGGCGACCTTTGGCACAAACTAATCACCAAGTGGCGCAAAGTAGCCGTCTATTTCATGGCGCGAATGGCGCCAACAGGGTGAATTTTGGAATCAAATGGCCGTGTAATGGCGCGAACTGGCGCAAACTGGCGCAACATTTTGGAGCAAGCCGGGTGGCATTTGGCGCACGCCATATGGCACCCAGTTTATTCCACTTGGCGACACATGCCGAGCGGACATTAATTCGGCGCCACAGCGAGCCACTACGCGCCAATCACATAATCTTTGGCGCGAACTGGCACCAACTGGCGCTGGCCCAGTGGACTCCTAGCATAAAGCGAGCACCTTATTTGGACACTGCCATCTGCTCGCAAGTGGTCGTGATTACCATGCACCTACCATCGCGAAACACGTAGGTTGGAGTACGTTACCAGACTAGTTTCTGAAACGTCGTCGTCTGCTCGCAAGTGGTCGTATTACTACGCATCCACTATTAGGAAACATACAGACTGAGGAACGTTACCAGACTAAATTTTAATTCTTAATGTTTGTCTTCAAAAACTGCTTCAAAAATACCTTTCCACTCAAAAGAAACAATTAGATTTTTAATATGTTGTTTATTTGAATGTTGCGGCCTAGATTGCGGCCTAGATTCATGTTAGAATGATTTCTATTGCAATTAGTTCTAGGTCAAAGCGTAAATTGACTAGACTATAATACGCTAGGCGCTATGCATACAGCGTACGCAAACTACAAGAGATGCAGAGATTTTGTCCCACTTTTCACCCATAATGCACCGCGGTAAACATTGCGTGACGTCATTATGTCATGGGGCCCAGGTCTATTGCACACGCGTGCTTTGTCTATCTTTCAGTGAGGTAGTATTTTTCCAAATAGGCCTAATGTTTTTGTTTTTTTAAATGACTTTTTTGGGCGGGGGCCACGACAGCATGCGGGCGGTGGACGGTAAACCGGAGTTTTCAATCTGTCGGCCTAAAATAGTCTGAGATAATGCGCCTATCAATTGTTTCTCCCCCCCCCCCCCCCCACTTTTTGCGTGACAAAATCCCCACCCCTGGGGCAACATTTAGGTGACAAAAATCCCCACCCGTACCCTCCACATGCCCTCGGGTGCAAAACATGCGCAAAAATGCACAAAAATGCACAGATAATGGGCCAAATGCCCCACCCTGGGGCATGAAAAATTGTGACCAAAGCGCGGGGGGGGGGGGGGGGGGGGGCGGAAACAATAAGCCAGTTCGGAGTCTCGACTGCGCATGCGTCTCCCGACTTTGGTTTGAGATAAACAAAGCGGTATGCATTGTGTTTATCTCAAATGACCTGTGTTTATCTCAAATGACCTTGACACAATCCCATAGACGTTCATTGCGCGCGCGAGATTCCGAACTGGCTTATTGATAGGTGCATTAAACATGTTAAAAGCAAAGACATTCTGTGCTAAACACATTTTTGTGCTAACGACCAAACGGGTTCCATGAAATTGGGACCTGGATGTGTGTCTAATAGGCCTACTCACCAAATACTATTTAACACATACCTGTATGTAGAGAACATATGATTCAATCTGCCAAGATGTGGCTCGTAGGACAGTTGTAAAGCAAACGAAATAATTAAATTTTGGATAACACCCTGCAAGTACAAGTAATGACGATGCAATTGCGCCCTCTTGTGTCGACAATCGGCCAGCGAATCGTCTTGAAATTTAACGGCATAGTCGATGCGCGCGTGAGGCCAAATTCGTGCCACGAAATACGCAGCTCCATGCCTTTGCTATGGAGCTGCGTGTTTTGTGGCACGAATTGGGCCTCACGCGCACATTGACAGCCTCTGCTTTTAAAGCCATTACATCATTTGTAGTGACCCAAACATTTAGGGAAACCCAACTAAAAGTGTTGATATATTAAATATGGTAACAAACACCACATGATTTTTCCGAATTCCCGTAAAAAATTAAAATGGTACCTTTGTGTTTGTGGGCGAAATTGCCAACTGAAAGGCAGAGGCTCGTCAGCAATGCGCACGCGCCATATTCGTGCCACGAAATACGCAGCTCCATATGCCTTAATTTAGGAGCTGCGCGTATTTCGTGGCATGAATTTGGCGCGGGCGCATTGCTGGCGATCCTGTGCCTTGGAGGTGATTTTTTTTTATGGTAGGTTTTTCTTTTTACCAGAAATCACTCGATCAACACCCAAATAATGCATGGCTTTTTAAAGGTCTTCTGACGTATTAATTACTGCATCTATGTGACTGAAATTTCTATGGGCGTGTTTGTTTCTCTGCGGTAAAACAACACGGTATCTGGATTCGGATCTGTCATGAAACAAACACGCCCTATTCGTGAAATCGGCTGCTGTTGCACATGTCCATAGAAATCTGTGTCCTGTTCATGTTGTAACATAACATGTAACTTTTGAAAGGATCTCTCTCAAATTACGTCATTTCGTACAGATTGCAACGCGTCACGTGCATCAGAATCTTGAGCGTAAATCTGTGTGTAGCCCGCGTATACAAGCACGCACATCTTCAAACAACCACGCGTGCGCGCACTGACGTTATGACGACATGTACAGCTCATCAGCAGCGCAGCGCACGTACACGCGCGCGAACGCGCATACGAACACGCAGCGCTATAAACAAAGGAATGAAAGAACTTTGGTTTTTGGAGAACGAAGATCATTACAGAAAAAGTTTTGATCGAAGACAAGCGACTTTCTGACTTCCTGACTTTTGCTGAAAACGATACGATAATTCTGAACTTTAGAAATCCGATTGAGAGAGTACAACTGAAACAATTTCTAGGTCTACATTTGGTAAATGATACTTTTTTGTATTAACCGAGTTTTCCTATAGTGATACAAAAAAGGGCCGTTGTAGAAATGTAGGCCCAGTGTCACTGCACTGCATATAGGATATGCAGGGTCTAAATTCAACTTGCTGCATTCACACTCATCTGCCTATATAGTTACTTTTAGAACTTATCTTTTTGCTAAATATTCTGATATGAAACAGTTGTAAATATTCTGATATTGACCAGTCACAGACAAGGATGTTTTTATTATTATTAACCAGCAACTTTTCTCAACCAATCAGGATTGACATTTCTAACCACTTTTTTGCTGTTCTAGTTGAACTAGCCTATTTATTTTATTTTCAAAATTCAAAACCAAAATGTCTTCTTTGCAGTAAGTTTTTCATAATTAAGAAGGTAGTTAGTAGCCTAGCAACTGTATAAATCATAAGTTCTATTATCTAAAATGGAACAAACAAATAAAATAAAAAACAACAAATCGCCAAAAATTATCAATCGAAGGTGGTTTGACTGTTTACCATTCACTTGTACACAAAATCCATAGGCCTATATACATGTAGCCCAGGTTGGACTCCGTACCGCATGATACATGGGGATACGGAGTCCAGGGTATGAAGTTCCAAAAACAGGGGGAACATTTTTGTAAAGAAAAATATCAATATTTCTACCTTGTGCTGGAAACCGGTAATGTGCTAACAAAGTTCCATGTGTCCTAATCTTTGGGATTGCCGGGTTTAGAAATCCACTACACATCACCGAACTGCATATTCCGGAGGAAAACGGCAAAAAGTCACGCTAATTTGCTATATATTTGTGCACAAAAAATCCCTACAATCATGACAATACAGACAGCCAAGTTACGTTCAGTTTATTTTGTTCTCACCGCGCGCGTACGTACGTGCGCGTGCCGGCCGGCAGTGCGCGCGTCGCAACTGAACTAGGCCATGGCCTCGTTGGGGGCGCCCCCACCCCCACCCCACTCCCCTTTCAAAAAGAAAAACTGGCTAAATATTGCCCCAGATCACATCACAGAGCATCTAGAATCCATTATCAGCATTTCATGCTTAAAAATTTCACGCTCCCCCCTTTTCAAAATCCTGGATCCGCCCCTGTCAACTATCAATGGCACAAACCAGTACCAGGAGTACAAAGTAAGAATTAAAAGTCTAATTTTTGGGAAATATCTGAATGACTTAATCTTGGCACTTGGGGCGTGTTTGTTTCGGACGGATCCAGTTTCAGATCTGCGCAGATCCAATTCACGTGACTTGAGTTCCTGGTCGAGAGCAGTTACGTTTGTTTCTGCGCATAAAATAACTCGGGATCTGGATTCGGATCCGTCGTGAAACAAACACGCCCTTGGGCATTCAAATGCCACATTCCCCTCCAAGAACAATGCCTATTATTAAGCCACTAATAGATAAGAGGGGGAAAAAATCAGATCGTCTTCATACTAACCGGGATTCGAACCCGAGACCTCGGACACACCGGCCAGATGCTCTGCTAGCCTACTCCCTCAGGTTTTTCCGGCCTACAAAACCAATGTTTCTCTTGGTGTTCCATAGATGTACAGTTGAACAAAATAATGAATGCATTACATAGTATGGTGCCTAATCAACATGAAAATGAAATAACCAAAAACGAGAGGAGGAAAAAAACCTATAGGCCTACACGCTGGGCAGTTTTCTTTGCCAGGTTTTCCCCTACAATTCCAACTTTTCTCTCAGTACATATCTGTGTCTCAAAGCTCAGCTAGTAATAGAGACTCTTCCTGGTGTGTCAGATGTCTCAGGTTATGTTTACTAGTTCCAGCCGTCCTTTGCTATTTTGGCTGATTTTTTTCTTTATCCTTTAATTTAAGGACAACGAAACAAAGAAAATGTCTGGAGACAAGAAACCTATTGCGAACAGACGTGTGGCCATCGCACACTGTGTCACGCCACGCAAGAAATCTACCTTCTCCATGCTCAACGGACACCCCACCTACCAAGGCAGCACCCTGTATCAGTGCAGTGATTTGGAACCAGAGCTGGATATTTTGGGCCGATGGGTTGAGCTTGGATCTGGCGAGACAGCGACCACACGTCTTGTGCATGTCACGCCGGAAAATGGCAAACTTGCTGCTATTAAGATCGTACGTGGCAATGAGCCAGCGGCGAGGTTTCTTAGGGAAATCGACGCCTTGCACATGGTGCGAAATCATCCATCTTTCGTCCAGTTGATCGGCGTTGTGGAGCAATCGCCAATGCGGTGCATCCTCGAGGAGTTTGTGGGAAATGATTTCATCCCCGAGAACCTGACACTGGAGGATGTTCTCAACGATAACAAGATCAAGTGCTCGGAGATCCTTCGCAGGGAATGGCTTCAGGTAGGGTGTTTAAAAATAACGCGAAATTTCAAATGCATGCGGTGTAAACAGGCTGCATGCCGTGTAACAACAGGCTATCAGTTATAATTGCGTCAACTGAAGAATGTCCCATGTGTAATTTTGTCACTTTGATAGCTATGATTAACTGAAGCAATTTAAAATGACAATGCTGAAAAGTATAACATTGCCAAGTCTTAAAATGTATGGTGTGCACGGGTGATACTATATACCGGAAAACACCGGAAAACACCGGAAAATACCGGAAAACACCGGAAAACTCACCGGAAAACACCGGAAAACATACTAAATACCGGAAAACACTAAATACCGGAAAACACCGAAAAACACCGGAAAACATACTAAATACCGGAAAACACACTAAATACCGGAAAACACCGGAAAACACACTAAATACCGGAAAACACCGGAAAACATACTAAATACCGGAAAACACACTAAATACCGGAAAACACCCGAAAGCACTTAATAACACCACCCCCACTACCTGCAGAAAACACCATAAAATACTGTTTTCCGGTATTTAGTATGTTTTCCGGTATTTAGTATGTTTTCCGGTGTTTTCCGGTGTTTTCCGGTAAATAGTACTACCGGTGTGCACTGGTTCAAAATCTGAAGAGATTTTTGTTTTTCAGGTCACTTGAAATTTAATAGTAGACCATATCGAATAGCTGGATCTTTCCACAGTAAAGGGGTATTTTGGCAACACAGACCATATTTTCGAGGAAATACCTTTGTCTGACCTCAAAATATAGGAAATAAGTTTCAGTTGTTCTGAACAGATAACTTATGCCCAAAAAGGGTTACAAATAGTGATAACATGCCTTTCTAAAAACCCCGTGTACAAATTTCTAATATACGCTCGTAACCAGGACGGCCTAATGTAACAAGTGTCTGTCCCGGTTACGAGCGTAAATTTGAAATGTATACAGAGTGATTTTTAGAAAGGCATGTTGTCACACTATTTGCCACTGGGCAAAATGTTACCGATTACCGATATTACCGGTAATATCACCCCAAAATGTTACTAAGTCTAAATATTACCGATATTACTTTGTTATTACCAACATGATATTACCCGTTTGTGTTATACATTCCTTAATAAATGCCATTTAAGGATGAGGATTAAATATAATTTATACTCACAGCTGACAGGATCTACTGGGCATTTTATTTTTTTTCTGATAAAAAACAATTAAAATATGGGACACCTCCTGCCGAAATTTCCAAGTCCAAATATTACTGTGATTACCCTGTTGAAACCGACATTTTACCGAGTTACAACAAGGTATAATCAGAGGAAATATGGGTAACAGCGGGTTGTAACAGGAAAATATTGGTCTATTATTTCCCCGTTATTATCCATGAGTATGATATTACCCAGTAATAACCTTTGTTATTTACTCGTTATCTATTATTTCCCTGTTATTATCCAGGAGTATGATATTACCCAATAATAACCTTTGTTATTTACTCGTTATTACCCGGGTAATAACGGGTTAGATGCCCAGTGGGTTGTAACCCTTTTTGGGCCTAAGTTATCTCTTCAGAACAACTGAAACTTATTTCTTTTATTTTGAGACATGGTCTGTGCTGCCAAAATGCCCTCTTTACCGTGGAAAGACTCACCTGCCATCTTGTAGGACAACTTTTGACATTTAAATTGATAAACAATCTAGGCACAAAATGCACAACTGTGCATGTCATCAAGAAACAAAACAAAAAACTGCCCTACAAGATGGCAGCTATTCGATATGGCCTATTTTGACACTCCGGTTGACAGATATTTCATGTTATTTTGAAACAGATAGCAAAGGACATCGCCGAGGGAATACAGTACCTCCACCAGCAAAACTACATTCACGTCAACATCAAGCCGGAAAACATCTTGCTGTATGCTACCAATGGCAGTTGGAGTGGCTGGCGGGCCAAGATTTGCGATTTGGGTGACTGCACCTCCGCGAAACTCGCGCCAAAGATTGACGCCACTCCTGAACTCCGGCCGAATGTAGAGGGAGCCGCAAAACCATTCGTGGCTCCGGAGGTCCTGAGTGGTCACTGTCCGTACACGACAGCGGCGGACGTATTCGCTCTGGGACGAGTGTTGCGAGTTATCGGGAAGAAAGCCAGGATCGGTTCGCTCGTGAAGATTGGCAAGAAATGCTCGCGTAAAGCGACATCCAAGCGGCCGAAAATGGACAGAGTCTTCAAGTGGCTCCATGAGGCCTCATTCCACCGTCTTGTGCACTTCTTTCGTTGATTATTCGAACATATTACTTAATTTTATCAGAATAATTCATTTCACGAAACATGAATTTTTGTTCCAGCTATACTAATCTTGCCATTCAGATTGTTATGAACTGTGTGATAAATACTTTCATGGTTATAGACGCCATCTTAAGCCTGCCGCACACCTTTGCTATTTGGCTCTTTCCACAGTAATGGGGTACATTTGAAAAATAAGTCAATAATTATTTTCAGATGTCTTTAGTTTATCCCAAAATTAAAGAAATTTCCTTGTACTATTCTCAGGAGATAACTTTTGCACAAAAAGGTAGGAAATTGCTGCCACAACATGCATTTTTGAAAATCTTGTTTAGCTGGATAATTTAAAAACAAAATTAAGACAATTGAACTGAACTGGGACCTAATATCTTGTATGTCACAGAAATGTACCCCATTACTGTGGAAAGAGCCACTTACCGGCCAATCGGACACCGGACCCGGAAAAATCAAACTCGTTTGATTTGCTCCGGTTTATGGTGTACGGTCAGATCAGCCGGAATTGTTTCAGCGTACACCTTTGGGTATGTAGTCCGATCATCCGATTATCCGGTAAATCGCAAAAAAACATATGTTGCTATGCACGCGTATTCGTTGAAATATTTTTGTGTAGTGTGGTTACCGTGCACTCGTTCCGATCCGCGCATACACACAACAACAGGGATTCGTGTAGCATTGCAGCAATACGTTAGTGACACCACAAACTGACACGACACATTAGCACTTGTGCGCGCGCCTCGGGTAGAAAATGGCGTCGGCACATGATTTGTGTTTTCACGAACTTACATCCAAGTACTGCATGTCTTATCAAAGCATTTTTGTTTTCACAAATTGACACCTTTTGTAAATTAACAAATTGGGGCGTTTTGGTAAAAGTTTTGCTATTTCGCCTTCGGCGCATCTGTTCTAATGACTCTGATTTTGTCTGTCACTCACAGGACCTCAGGAAACGCCTTGTTTCATGAGGGCATAGTTCACGTGCGGTACACAGGTCCATTCAGAAAGCCAAGTCTCTTTCCAGGGATCTTGCGCTTGCTGGGAAACCTAAACCCCCAGCTCACAGCCTCAACAGAATTCCTCTTGTTGTCACTTATCATCCTTCCCTTCCCCCTATCTGCCAGATTGCCAGTTCTAATCTCCATATACTTCATACCTCAGATCGTCTTCAGCGGGCAGTTCCGGAAGAGCCATTGGTAGTTTACAGACACCCTCCCAATCTGTGAGACCTTCTAGTCAGAGCCGCAGTCTCACCTGATAATTCCACTAACCCTCCCATTCCCCATGGAACCTTTAAATGTAACTCTAGGTGCATAACATGTCGGGAGCACATCATGGAAACTGATTCTTTCAGAAGCCATTCCACCGGAGCTGTCTTCAAGACAAGGGGTCACATCACCTGCACATCTACTAATATCATATACCTTATCTCTTGCAGTGTCTGTGGTACTCAGTATGTGGGTGAGACAAAAACCACACTCAAAAAAACGTTTCGACAGTCACAGATCTATAGTCAACACCAACAGAACTGACACCCCAGTTGGTGAACACTTTAACTGTACTAATCACTCTATTTCTTACATGTCCATACAGGGTATTGAGGCTCTTGGCCACCACCCAGACTCTGTTTGCCTCAGCAGAGAGAAACTATGGATTAGATGACTCCGCACCATTCAGCCACATGGTCTCAACATTCAGGAGGGTAATTATTAATATCTTCCTTTTTTCCCACCCCATTTCCACCTACTTTCTTTTCTGTTTCCTCATTTTTGCCTGCCCCACCATCCCTCCCTACAACTCCGCACCCCCCTTTTCCCCCAACTCTAATCCCCTCCTCCATTCCTACTTCCACCCCCATCTTGTACTTTGGTATGTTCCTGCTTTCCTAGTAATCCCTCCGTTCAGTCGTGGGCTAGTGCCAACAAGCTAAAGTTTAACTGTTCAAAGACTGAGGCCTTACATATTACTTCACGATTCCACAGGTCTGAGAAACTGCCACCAATAAATATCGACAGTAGTGTTGGCCGAGTCAGTCCGCAAGCTTGGGGTTATTCTCGACGGCCACATGCAGATGGACCACCACATTCGCAACATTTCTCGAGTAGCATCTTTTGGACTGTACAAAATTGGGAAACTCAATAATTGCCTTGACCAGAACTCCACTGAACGTCTCGTACATATGCATTTGTGACATCCCACCTGGACTACTGTAACAGCCTACTGTTTGCTTTACCTACCGCACACATGACCTCACTTCAACGTCTACAGAACACTGCTGCTCGAACGGTAGTCAGAGCAAAGAGCAGCGAACACATTACACCAATACTACAGTCTTTGCACTGGCTTCCTATTCCTCAGCGTAATCAGTTCAAAATTCTTCTGCTTGCATATAAAATAAAAAATGGACTCGCACCGGCATACCTCAATGATCTCATCAGACCCAAGGTTTCAACATCATCTATTAGTCTTCGTTCACATTCCACGTTACACCTTCAACTCGCTCCTAGTTCAAGCACCAGCACTCGTTATGGTCAGCGGGCATTTGCAGTCGCTGCATCAACTCTCTGGAACAGACTCCCTCCGCAATTCCAGGACTCACTTTCGATAAACACATTCAAAACTCGATTAAAGACTCACTTACTCAAATCTATAGTTAGCGCTTAGAAACTCCGTTAAAGCGCTTTATAAATGCAATGTATTATTATTATTATTATTATTATTATTGTTCCCTAGCATTCCATTTCAGGCAGACATAATGCAACCAGCTTTGTTTTAATACTCATCACAACCCCTCTTTCTGCACATGACTGCCTCCCTTTGTGTTCACCTTTGTGTTTTAATGTGCAGTTTTCTGTATGTCCTAGTCATTTTGTCTTTGAGAAAGACTCTGCTAGAGTTGAAACGTGGGGCCACTAATATTACAGCATATTTTTATGAAAATTAGATTGAAATTATTTCTAGGAACTCCTATGCTACGTTTACACCATGTCCCCGGCAGTCCCGGCACCCCGGTTTGGCCAAAACATGGCGTGCCGTGGAACCTTTGTCTTTTTATTACTTTGGCTCGACTCGGCCATAGTTGGGCCGGTGTGTTGCGTTTTACCCTGGTGCGTTACGTCCTGGTACGGAAAGCGTGGCGCGCCGTGCCGGTTCCGGGCCGCGAGGCAGACGGCGCGCTACGTTTCAAGCGCCGTTCCACTATGGATGGGTCCACGTCCCAGGCCGGCCTGCTAAGTTCTGATGCGGTGCCTCACGTCTGTCACGTTTGTTGTCCCGGCCCAATACGTTCCCGACGGTGTGCGAGGGTCTGCTGCGGCGCCCTGCGACTGAACGTGGCAGCTCTGCTGTCACGTTTCACGCCCCGGTGGTCACCCGGTGGTCTCCCGGTGGGTATAAACAGTGCGCTTCACACCTTCATTTTCACTTCGTCCTGGAGCGCTGCCGCAGCAACATCATCATTGGCGCACCGCAGCTCACCGGGCCGCATTCACACCATGCTGTGGCCGTGACGGGCCCTGGCAGACCGTGGGGTGCCGGGCTTCCAAACGTGGCGGAGCGTGAGGCACCGGCCGCGATCAGAGGTCCCCGGCACCACACCCCGGTGAGTCAAGGCACACTGCGGTCCGTCACGCCCTGTGACGGAAGCCCTGTCCCACTGCGGCCCAGGACGATTCTCATTAGTGCCGGGACTGCCTGGGCAAAATTTGACAGAGCTGCTCACTGGCCAGTCACCGGCCGGTGGCAAGGGTGAGCTACGGTCATTCACGTTTTGCCACCCCGGTCCCCTACGCTCCCCGACATCCATCCCGGTGCCTCCACGGTGCTCCGGGACTGCCGGGGACATGGTGTAAACGTAGCATTAATGATGACCTCTTTTATAAATAAAATAATCATAAGAACTCACAAAACACCCTGCTAGAAAATGTCTCAATTCTTGCTGGCTAAGAACTGTTAGCCATTTGTATGCAATTTGGAATATAAACAGATAAAAACAACACAAAATGTTAACAAAATGTTAACTGTCGTAGTCAGCGTTACTCAAATTGTTAGCATTATTGAAACACAAACCTAAAAATGGAAGGTCATTTATAAAGTGATTCTGGCTGACACTGCAAAGAAATCATGTTGAAAACAATCTGGTATACTTGTGCAATAAATTATAATATGTGTTATAACCAAATTTGTAATGTGTGTTGCATCAGCTCTGTTGTTAAATATTAGGCTACAAGTAATAAGATATTTGGGAATAATGGTTTGAAAGTTCCATTTTGATTTTTGAGTTTCGTTTCTCCAGCCATCGCCTTGTCCCAAGATAATGTGAGGATGTGATAATATGAAGGCGAATTCGAATCTCTTATATTCCATGAAGCTGGTTTTTAGTGCACAAAAACAACTTCCAAAATGTTTTATTCTTGCCTTTTTGTATGTAATAATCTTTTGTTGACAGGCAAGTAACTTTTATCAATGCCAGTAAAAAGTGAACTGTAAATGTGCGTTTTGCAGCAAAATTGCAAACAATGGCAGTCTTGTGCCATATTCCCATTGAACCTTTTTTTGTTCAACTTTGGCAGCTGCATGGAAGAATTTCATAGAGCCGCTTAAGCGCAAGCAGTAACGTCATGCTTACTGTGGCAGACGAGTTAAGCACTATTTTATGGCGACGGCATTCTTAAGCACGCGCACGCTTGGAGACGGCTATCGTTGCATCACTATCTTAAGCAAAGTTTAGTCCTGCAGTTAAGGCACGTTTTCAGTTGCTTACCGTTAACGATACCTATGAAATAGCAGATATCCTCAGTTAACAGAAAATCAGCCGTTTTGAAATTGGCCCCTTGTGTGGAAGATGTCAATACTACAAAAAGTACCAAGACTGAGAGTAGTTGCAAGGGAGGCAAATACCTTCAGGCCTCCCCAAAATATTCTTGCCTGTCTTGTCGATCTGCCTTCCTCAGAATACCGTACATCAGTGTGGAGGCGGTACATGACCATCAACGTAAAAGTTCCTCGTTGCCTGCGGGAGTTTCACCTCAATTCCTTCTAATTCTTTACCGAGAATTATCCGACAACCTGAAAAAAGCACATAAAAAAACATGCCAAGTTAAAGGAGTCTGTTCAGATTTTTCCAGAAAATGGATTTTGTTTTAACCCAAGGATCACATAAAATGCCTTCCCAAAAATACTATCTATGAGAAAAAAACATGGGTAACAGAGGGCGCCCTTCATTTTTAGTGGCCACAATACTAAGGACGTTTTTGCCATACACTGGGCACACAAAAACCTTCAACCCTGGCCGTTGCCCGCGTTATAGAGGGGCCGTTTTATCAAGGTGCGTCAATGGTTATTTTACACATCAGTCGTTCAGGACCCAACAGTCTTGGCCGGTTTAGGCAAGTGGCCGTTTTATAGTGGTGGCAGGAAGAGCAAGTTTGACTGTACAATGATTAAACTTGAATATAAGGCACAGATTGACCAATCATTTTGCAATCGCTTTCAGGACTGTTCCGCTTTAGTGATTTCCTCCAGGTACAAAAGGACCTGCTTGAAATGTTCTGCTTCCGAGAGAATTCTGCAGTTTAAGGCTCAACCAGCCGAGTTATGAGGCACAGTGGTATACTCCCTCAGGTTTTTCCCCCAAGACTACTGATACACCGGGCAGATGCTCTAGCAGCCGAGCTATGAGGCAGTGGTATACTCCCTCAGGTTCCCCCCCCACCCCCCAAGACCACTGATACACCAGGCAGATGCTCTAGCAGCCGAGCTATGAGGCACAGTGGTATACTCCCTAAGGTTTTCCCCCCCAAGACCACTGATATACCAGGCAGATGCTCTAGCAGCCGAGCTATGAGGCACAGTGGTATACTCCCTCAGGTTTTCCCCCCCAAGACCACTGATACACCAGGCAGATGCTCTAGCAGCCGAGCTATGAGGCACAGTGGTATACTCCCTCAGGTTTCCCCCCCAAGACCACTGATACACCAGGCAGATGCTCTAGCAGCCGAGCTATGAGGCACAGTGGTATACTCCCTCAGGTTTTCCCCCCAAGACCACTGATACACCAGGCAGATGCTCTAGCAGCTGAGCTATGAGGCACAGTGGTACACTACCTCAGGTTTTACCTCAAGATCTTTGACTCATCCGGCAGATGCTCTAGCAGCCGAGCTATGAGGCACAGTGGTATACTCCCTCAGGTTTTCGCCCCCAAGACCACTGATACACCGGGCAGATGCTCTACCAGCCGAGCTATGAGGCACAGTGGTATACTCCCTCAGGTTTTCCCCCAAGACCACTGATACACCAGGCAGATGCTCTAGCAGCCGAGCTATGAGGCACAGTGGTATACTCCCTCAGGTTTTCCCCCCAAGACCACTGATACACCGGGCAGATGCTCTACCAGCTAAGCTATGAGGCACAGTGGTACACTCCCTCAGGTTTTACCTCAAGACCTTTGACACATCAGGCAGATGCTCTACCAGCTGAGCTATGAGGCACAGTGGTACACTCCCTCAGGTTTTACCTCAAGACCTTTGACACATCAGGCAGATGCTCTACCCTCAGCCCTGTTGCCTAATCTACCCCAAATCTGTGGCAAACTCACGCAAATGAGATTTGTCCCATGGCTCTGATATTTGCTCAATAGGTGCACTCACCCCAGTTTGCAAATATTCCGAAGAGTACGCATCGACCCGATGTCTAGTTTCCGTGAAATCGTGGGGAAAGTTTGAGACCTTCCGTGCGATAAAATACCGACTCTTTGACCAAAAATCAAATATGCGCATGCGCGAGAGCGGAGAGGTCAACACTAGACTGGTTCCAAATCCTCAATTTACTTCCCTTCGTCGTAAGATGAAGGGAAGTAGATATGGGGACAGCGAACCAGTCTAGATTGTGTTGACCTCTCCGCTCTACCAGCTGAGCTATGAAGCACAGTGGTACACTCCCTCAGGTTTTACCTCAAGATCTTTGACTCATCCGGCAGATGCTCTACCAGCTGAGCTATGAGGCACAGTGGAACACTTCGTTAGGTTCTCCCCAAGACCTTTGACCCACCAGGCAGATGCTCTATCAGCTGAGCTATGAGGCACAGTGGTATACTCCCTCAGGTTTTCCCTCAAGACCTCTGACACACCAGGCAGATGCTCTACCAGCTGAGCTTTGAGGCACAGTGGTATACTCCCTCAGGTTTTCCCTCAAGACTTTTGACACACCGGGCAGATGCTCTACCAGCTGAGCTATGAGGCACAGTGGTATACTCCCTCAGGTTTTCCCCCCAAGACCACTGATACACCAGGCAGATGCTCTACCAGCTGAGCTATGAGGCACAGTGGTATACTCCCTCAGGTTTTCCCTCAAGACCTTTGACACACCAGGCAGATGCTCTAGCAGCTGAGCTATGAGGCACAGTAGTAAACTCCCTCAGGTTTTCCCCAAGACCTTTGACACACCAGGCAGATGGTCTACTAGCCGAGCTATGAGGCACAGTGGCATACTCGTGGGATAAGAGAAACTGTATGGGCATCATCGGGATTCGAACCTGAGACCTCCGACTCTCCGAGCAGATGCTATACCAGCTGTGCTATAGAGGCTGGTGCAGTCAGCTGGTGCAGCACTGTAGTCATACACGTTACTGACCGATAAAATATGTTATACATGTATTTCTACATCTTTCATTTCTTTTTCTTTTTTGTTAGCCTTTTTCTTTTTTAATCATATATTTGACGAGAATTCTTACCTTTGATTTCCATGTCATGCCTGTGAGCCAGATATATGACGTTGTCTCCTACTTTGCCCTGCACAGTCAATCTGTCTCGTTTTCGGTCTATGTATGTTATATTCACTCTGCAATAACAGGAAAACAATTGTAAATGTCCAGATTTTTCCACAAAATGGATTTCGTTCTAACTAAACGATCATATAAAATACCTCCCCAAAATACTATCCATGGGAAGCAAACGGGAAATTTGCAATCTCCAATTTGGATGTGGAAGCAAAAAGGTTTTAAACATGCTAACTGTAGTTCACAGTTAATGTTTCCCGAGAAGAAAGGGATCGATTCCGATTGGAATCGCGATTCATTTTTAAAATTGGAGTCGATTCCGAAAATGCTGGGAGGCACTTTTGACAGAGTGGCACACCCCGCCTCAGCAGCTATTACAGAGGATGGTGCAGTCAGCCTTGCCACAAGAGGTGGTCATACACGTTACTGACCGATGAAATGTGTCCGATAAAATGTTATATGAGATCTCTCAGCCTCCCTAATCATTCGGTTAGAGTATTATTTGCATTATTTAAAATGTATATTTTCCATTGTAAAGAATGACGCTTGATTGACATACCATTCCAGGTGTCATTTAAATAATTTGTTGTTGGCTTTGTGAATCCTCTGACATCGGCCAGGGTCACACAAGAAAAATCTCGTAATAGTTCCAACGAGGAGTAGGGTCACATGACAAAATTATCATAATCGGATTGTAATTGTAATTGTAAAGTGGGGTCACACGACTTACGAGGTCGTAAACGACTTGTGGCCTGGACAAACATGTGCGTCCCGCATCGAGCGTCTCGTATCCCGTGTCGAGCGTCTGACGCTCTAAATGCTCTGTGTGGATTGAGCAGCACGTCGAAACACTTGTCACAGTACATTCCAGTGTCGATTTCAAGCAGGGGCCTATGGGATGGATATAATTAATATGATTAATTACAAGATGGGGCGACACGCGTGTTTTGCCATTCTATTGTGACAGGGTTGTAATGAGTCTCCCTCTGCTCGAATCCCAAGTCAAGTCAGACTGCCTTCGGGTCCCAAGTCAAGTCAGACTGCCTTCGGGTCCCAAGTCAAGTCAGACTGCCTTCGAGTCCCAAGTCAAGTCAGGCATGTTGGTCAAGTCGGTTCAAGTCAAGTAGTTGCAACAATAAATTTGTTCAAGCGAGTCAAAACGCTGAACTTGCATTCGTGTAGGGTATTTTTGTTGCTACATGTATGGCCAAGAATGCTCCATGTTAAAAGAAAGCTCAGTGCTGAAATACAGTTGGGTCGTCAAAATGACAAAAAATCCGAGTCAAAAAATGTACGAGTCGGAGTCAAGTCAAGTCATTTGAGGTTCGAGTCTCAAGTCAAGTTAAGTCATTTGAGGTTCGAGTGTCAAGTCAAGTCATTTGAGGTTCGAGTCTCAAGTCAAGTCAAGTCATTTGAGGTTCGAGTCTCAAGTCAAGTCAAGTCATTTGAGGTTCGAGTCTCAAGTCAAGTCAAGTCATTTGAGGTTCGAGTCTCAAGTCAAGTCAAGTCATTTGAGGTTCGAGTCTCAAGTCAAGTCAAGTCATTTGAGGTTCGAGTCTCAAGTCAAGTCAAGTCATTTGATGTTCGAGTCTCAAGTCAAGTCAAGTCATTTGAGGTTCGAGTCTCAAGTCAAGTCAAGTCATTTGAGGTTCGAGTCTCAAGTCAAGTCAAGTCATTTGAGGTTCGAGTCTCAAGTCAAGTCAAGTCAGTAAAATTCGGGACTCGAGTCCGACAATCACAATCGTATCACAATAGAATGATATGATTTCTCGTCGTTGACCGATTGTGATACGATTACAATAGATTTGGGGTCACTGAGACAAAATCTTATAATCGTACTATACTACAATAAATTAGAACTCGTAATTCGTGTGACCCCGGCCTAAAACACTATACCTTGAGTCCATGTTGATAATCTGGATGGTTCTCATTTGTCAGAATGAGAACCTCACACATGTCTTTGGTTATCTGTCGTGTCTTTGTGGATCCTTGCATCAACCATCAAACCGATAAATTGTAGCTTTTCCCCCGGTGCTGGACGAACTCCTGCTGGAAATATCCAACGACACGAGATGCGGGAACGATCCGTGTGCCGTGAGCAGCGTGTTGACATTAGGAGTCTGATGGTTGTCCATTGTTTGGTGAAAATCCTGCAAAATGTCCAAGTGACGTAGTTCTTGTAATGCTAGAACGACAGGAATCAGGTCCTTTTCCAATATACGCTCGTAACCGGGACGGCCTAAAATGTAACAAGTGTCCGTCCCGGTTACGAGCGTATATTGGAAATTTGTACACAGCGAGGGTGTTGCCAAAATGTCCCCTTTACTGTGGAAAGACCCATATACATATCCCCCATAGATAGAAGTGTCATTTTAATATAGCAATATGGCCGCAAAACAATTTAAACCGGTGAACATTAAAACATGGCTAGTACAATAACCTGCTGCCTAATCTCCACCAAACTGATACATGTTGCACGTGTCAACCAGCACTCGTGCCGTGATTTTGTCTATTAGTATTACTCTCTGCAGTAGCTTGTGTACAAATTTCCCCTTATACATAAATGTATGTGACGTGGACAGACGAAATTGTGACATTTTTGTCTGTTACATAGGTATTCTGGAGTGAAAACAAACTTGTGCCCATGGTTACAAGCGAAAGCCGCAACATTCAAATAAACAACATATTAAAAATCTAATTGTTTCTTTTGAGTGGAAAGGTGTTTTTGAAGCAGTTTTTAAAGACAAACATTAAGAATTAAAATTAAGTCTGGTAACGTTCCTCAGTCTGTATGTTTCCTAATAGTGGATGCGTAGTATTAAAATACGACCACTTGCGAGCAGACGGCAGTGTCCAAATCAGGTGCTCGCTTAAGAAAAACGCTCTTCATGCTAGGAGTCCACTGGGCCAGCGCCAGTTGGTGCCAGTTTGCGCCAATGCAATTTGCTGTGGCGCCTAGTGTCGCCAATAAGGTGCCTAGTGGCGTGTAGTGGCTCAAACTGCCTCCCAACTGGCTCGTGGTGGCCCGTAACGGCACCAAATTTGAATGTGGCGGCAAGAAAATTTCAAAATGTTTGAAATTTTCGTCGCGCCACTTGCATCGAGCAATCAGCGCCAAGTGTCCGCCAAGTGGCACCAAATTGCGCGAACATATCGCCCTTTGGCGCAAACAATCCGCCTATTGGAATCCACTGGAATGTAATGGCGCGCGCCAAGTTGAAGTAAAGGCTGCCTGATTTGTTGGGCTTCTGGAGACGGATGTGCTTTCCATCATAGGCTCCCAGACAGTGAGGAAGATTCCATCTGGCTTCAAAATCACCTGCAACCTCAAGCCAGCCTTCATTGGTTGTGGGGAGGGAGATGACTTCTGCAGCATACTCATCCACTATCGCTCTGGCTACATCAGGGACAAACTTCTGGACGGTTTCCTTGCCCACTCGGAAGTTGTAAGACAGCTCGGCATAGGTGGCCCCAGTGGCGAGATGGCGCAGGAAGACGGACAACTTGAGACCAGGGGGAATGGCCTTCCTGAAGTGGGTGTCCTTCTTCTGCAAGTGGGGTGTAAGCCTGACCAACAGGTCATCAAACATCTCTGGGGACACCCTGGTGTAGTTCTTGAACTTCCTCTTGTCATTCTCCCTCAGCTCTTCCATCAAAGTGTGGCACTTTTCACGTTCAGCCCTCAACTGTGGGTGGAGCATGGGTCTAAACCACCAGTTGTGCTTCCTTAGTTTTCTTCTTAGGAGGCTCTTCTTCTTCAGGATTGGCCAGCATAAGTTGATAGGCAGTGGCCACCTCAGCATCTCTCATCATCTTCTGATGGAGCAGCATCATCACTCCAACATTATCAAAAGCCTCAGACATATCAAAATTGTAAATATTTAGTAGAGATGTTGTTCATACAGCAGCTGAGGAGGGTCTGAACCAGGTAGCCGATGGCCGGTATTTATATAGTCGGCAAGTAGCGCCAAGCGGCGGCAAGTTCAAACCAATTTGGCGACCTTTGGCACAAACTAATCACCAAGTGGCGCAAAGTAGCCGTCTATTTCATGGCGCGAATGGCGCCAACAGGGTGAATTTTGGAATCAAATGGCCGTGTAATGGCGCGAACTGGCGCAAACTGGCGCAACATTTTGGAGCAAGCCGGGTGGCATTTGGCGCACGCCATATGGCACCCAGTTTATTCCACTTGGCGACACATGCCGAGCGGACATTAATTCGGCGCCACAGCGAGCCACTACGCGCCAATCACATAATCTTTGGCGCGAACTGGCACCAACTGGCGCTGGCCCAGTGGACTCCTAGCATAAAGCGAGCACCTTATTTGGACACTGCCATCTGCTCGCAAGTGGTCGTGATTACCATGCACCTACCATCGCGAAACACGTAGGTTGGAGTACGTTACCAGACTAGTTTCTGAAACGTCGTCGTCTGCTCGCAAGTGGTCGTATTACTACGCATCCACTATTAGGAAACATACAGACTGAGGAACGTTACCAGACTAAATTTTAATTCTTAATGTTTGTCTTCAAAAACTGCTTCAAAAATACCTTTCCACTCAAAAGAAACAATTAGATTTTTAATATGTTGTTTATTTGAATGTTGCGGCCTAGATTCATGTTAGAATGATTTCTATTGCAATTAGTTCTAGGTCAAAGCGTAAATTGACTAGACTATAATACGCTAGGCGCTATGCATACAGCGTACGCAAACTACAAGAGATGCAGAGATTTTGTCCCACTTTTCACCCATAATGCACCGCGGTAAACATTGCGTGACGTCATTATGTCATGGGGCCCAGGTCTATTGCACACGCGTGCTTTGTCTATCTTTCAGTGAGGTAGTATTTTTCCAAATAGGCCTAATGTTTTTGTTTTTTTAAATGACTTTTTTGGGCAGGGGCCACGACAGCATGCGGGCGGTGGACGGTAAACCGGAGTTTTCAATCTGTCGGCCTAAAATAGTCTGAGATAATGCGCCTATCAATTGTTTCTCCCCCCCCCCCCCCCCACTTTTTGCGTGACAAAATCCCCACCCCTGGGGCAACATTTAGGTGACAAAAATCCCCACCCGTACCCTCCACATGCCCTCGGGTGCAAAACATGCGCAAAAATGCACAAAAATGCACAGATAATGGGCCAAATGCCCCACCCTGGGGCATGAAAAATGTGACCAAAGCGCGGGGGGTGGGGGGGGCGGAAACAATTGATAGGTGCATTAAACATGTTAAAAGCAAAGACATTCTGTGCTAAACACATTTTTGTGCTAACGACCAAACGGGTTCCATGAAATTGGGACCTGGATGTGTGTCTAATAGGCCTACTCACCAAATACTATTTAACACATACCTGTATGTAGAGAACATATGATTCAATCTGCCAAGATGTGGCTCGTAGGACAGTTGTAAAGCAAACGAAATAATTAAATTTTGGATAACACCCTGCAAGTACAAGTAATGACGATGCAATTGCGCCCTCTTGTGTCGACAATCGGCCAGCGAATCGTCTTGAAATTTAACGGCATAGTCGATGCGCGCGTGAGGCCAAATTCGTGCCACGAAATACGCAGCTCCATGCCTTTGCTATGGAGCTGCGTGTTTTGTGGCACGAATTGGGCCTCACGCGCACATTGACAGCCTCTGCTTTTAAAGCCATTACATCATTTGTAGTGACCCAAACATTTAGGGAAACCCAACTAAAAGTGTTGATATATTAAATATGGTAACAAACACCACATGATTTTTCCGAATTCCCGTAAAAAATTAAAATGGTACCTTTGTGTTTGTGGGCGAAATTGCCAACTGAAAGGCAGAGGCTCGTCAGCAATGCGCACGCGCCATATTCGTGCCACGAAATACGCAGCTCCATATGCCTTAATTTAGGAGCTGCGCGTATTTCGTGGCATGAATTTGGCGCGGGCGCATTGCTGGCGATCCTGTGCCTTGGAGGTGATTTTTTTTTATGGTAGGTTTTTCTTTTTACCAGAAATCACTCGATCAACACCCAAATAATGCATGGCTTTTTAAAGGTCTTCTGACGTATTAATTACTGCATCTATGTGACTGAAATTTCTATGGGCGTGTTTGTTTCTCTGCGGTAAAACAACACGGTATCTGGATTCGGATCTGTCATGAAACAAACACGCCCTATTCGTGAAATCGGCTGCTGTTGCACATGTCCATAGAAATCTGTGTCCTGTTCATGTTGTAACATAACATGTAACTTTTGAAAGGATCTCTCTCAAATTACGTCATTTCGTACAGATTGCAACGCGTCACGTGCATCAGAATCTTGAGCGTAAATCTGTGTGTAGCCCGCGTATACAAGCACGCACATCTTCAAACAACCACGCGTGCGCGCACTGACGTTATGACGACATGTACAGCTCATCAGCAGCGCAGCGCACGTACACGCGCGCGAACGCGCATACGAACACGCAGCGCTATAAACAAAGGAATGAAAGAACTTTGGTTTTTGGAGAACGAAGATCATTACAGAAAAAGTTTTGATCGAAGACAAGCGACTTTCTGACTTCCTGACTTTTGCTGAAAACGATACGATAATTCTGAACTTTAGAAATCCGATTGAGAGAGTACAACTGAAACAATTTCTAGGTCTACATTTGGTAAATGATACTTTTTTGTATTAACCGAGTTTTCCTATAGTGATACAAAAAAGGGCCGTTGTAGAAATGTAGGCCCAGTGTCACTGCACTGCATATAGGATATGCAGGGTCTAAATTCAACTTGCTGCATTCACACTCATCTGCCTATATAGTTACTTTTAGAACTTATCTTTTTGCTAAATATTCTGATATGAAACAGTTGTAAATATTCTGATATTGACCAGTCACAGACAAGGATGTTTTTATTATTATTAACCAGCAACTTTTCTCAACCAATCAGGATTGACATTTCTAACCACTTTTTTGCTGTTCTAGTTGAACTAGCCTATTTATTTTATTTTCAAAATTCAAAACCAAAATGTCTTCTTTGCAGTAAGTTTTTCATAATTAAGAAGGTAGTTAGTAGCCTAGCAACTGTATAAATCATAAGTTCTATTATCTAAAATGGAACAAACAAATAAAATAAAAAACAACAAATCGCCAAAAATTATCAATCGAAGGTGGTTTGACTGTTTACCATTCACTTGTACACAAAATCCATAGGCCTATATACATGTAGCCCAGGTTGGACTCCGTACCGCATGATACATGGGGATACGGAGTCCAGGGTATGAAGTTCCAAAAACAGGGGGAACATTTTTGTAAAGAAAAATATCAATATTTCTACCTTGTGCTGGAAACCGGTAATGTGCTAACAAAGTTCCATGTGTCCTAATCTTTGGGATTGCCGGGTTTAGAAATCCACTACACATCACCGAACTGCATATTCCGGAGGAAAACGGCAAAAAGTCACGCTAATTTGCTATATATTTGTGCACAAAAAATCCCTACAATCATGACAATACAGACAGCCAAGTTACGTTCAGTTTATTTTGTTCTCACCGCGCGCGTACGTGCGCGTGCCGGCCGGCAGTGCGCGCGTCGCAACTGAACTAGGCCATGGCCTCGTTGGGGGCGCCCCCACCCCCACCCCACTCCCCTTTCAAAAAGAAAAACTGGCTAAATATTGCCCCAGATCACATCACAGAGCATCTAGAATCCATTATCAGCATTTCATGCTTAAAAATTTCACGCTCCCCCCTTTTCAAAATCCTGGATCCGCCCCTGTCAACTATCAATGGCACAAACCAGTACCAGGAGTACAAAGTAAGAATTAAAAGTCTAATTTTTGGGAAATATCTGAATGACTTAATCTTGGCACTTGGGGCGTGTTTGTTTCGGACGGATCCAGTTTCAGATCTGCGCAGATCCAATTCACGTGACTTGAGTTCCTGGTCGAGAGCAGTTACGTTTGTTTCTGCGCATAAAATAACTCGGGATCTGGATTCGGATCCGTCGTGAAACAAACACGCCCTTGGGCATTCAAATGCCACATTCCCCTCCAAGAACAATGCCTATTATTAAGCCACTAATAGATAAGAGGGGGAAAAAATCAGATCGTCTTCATACTAACCGGGATTCGAACCCGAGACCTCGGACACACCGGCCAGATGCTCTGCTAGCCTACTCCCTCAGGTTTTTCCGGCCTACAAAACCAATGTTTCTCTTGGTGTTCCATAGATGTACAGTTGAACAAAATAATGAATGCATTACATAGTATGGTGCCTAATCAACATGAAAATGAAATAACCAAAAACGAGAGGAGGAAAAAAACCTATAGGCCTACACGCTGGGCAGTTTTCTTTGCCAGGTTTTCCCCTACAATTCCAACTTTTCTCTCAGTACATATCTGTGTCTCAAAGCTCAGCTAGTAATAGAGACTCTTCCTGGTGTGTCAGATGTCTCAGGTTATGTTTACTAGTTCCAGCCGTCCTTTGCTATTTTGGCTGATTTTTTTCTTTATCCTTTAATTTAAGGACAACGAAACAAAGAAAATGTCTGGAGACAAGAAACCTATTGCGAACAGACGTGTGGCCATCGCACACTGTGTCACGCCACGCAAGAAATCTACCTTCTCCATGCTCAACGGACACCCCACCTACCAAGGCAGCACCCTGTATCAGTGCAGTGATTTGGAACCAGAGCTGGATATTTTGGGCCGATGGGTTGAGCTTGGATCTGGCGAGACAGCGACCACACGTCTTGTGCATGTCACGCCGGAAAATGGCAAACTTGCTGCTATTAAGATCGTACGTGGCAATGAGCCAGCGGCGAGGTTTCTTAGGGAAATCGACGCCTTGCACATGGTGCGAAATCATCCATCTTTCGTCCAGTTGATCGGCGTTGTGGAGCAATCGCCAATGCGGTGCATCCTCGAGGAGTTTGTGGGAAATGATTTCATCCCCGAGAACCTGACACTGGAGGATGTTCTCAACGATAACAAGATCAAGTGCTCGGAGATCCTTCGCAGGGAATGGCTTCAGGTAGGGTGTTTAAAAATAACGCGAAATTTCAAATGCATGCGGTGTAAACAGGCTGCATGCCGTGTAACAACAGGCTATCAGTTATAATTGCGTCAACTGAAGAATGTCCCCTGTGTAATTTTGTCACTTTGATAGCTATGATTAACTGAAGCAATTTAAAATGACAATGCTGAAAAGTATAACATTGCCAAGTCTTAAAATGTATGGTGTGCACGGGTGATACTATATACCGGAAAACACCGGAAAACACCGGAAAATACCGGAAAACACCGGAAAACTCACCGGAAAACACCGGAAAACATACTAAATACCGGAAAACACTAAATACCGGAAAACACCGAAAAACACCGGAAAACATACTAAATACCGGAAAACACACTAAATACCGGAAAACACCGGAAAACACACTAAATACCGGAAAACACCGGAAAACATACTAAATACCGGAAAACACACTAAATACCGGAAAACACCCGAAAGCACTTAATAACACCACCCCCACTACCTGCAGAAAACACCATAAAATACTGTTTTCCGGTATTTAGTATGTTTTCCGGTATTTAGTATGTTTTCCGGTGTTTTCCGGTAAATAGTACTACCGGTGTGCACTGGTTCAAAATCTGAAGAGATTTTTGTTTTTCAGGTCACTTGAAATTTAATAGTAGACCATATCGAATAGCTGGATCTTTCCACAGTAAAGGGGTATTTTGGCAACACAGACCATATTTTCGAGGAAATACCTTTGTCTGACCTCAAAATATAGGAAATAAGTTTCAGTTGTTCTGAACAGATAACTTATGCCCAAAAAGGGTTACAAATAGTGATAACATGCCTTTCTAAAAACCCTGTGTACAAATTTATAATATACGCTCGTAACCAGGACGGCCTAATGTAACAAGTGTCTGTCCCGGTTACGAGCGTAAATTTGAAATGTATACAGAGTGATTTTTAGAAAGGCATGTTGTCACACTATTTGCCACTGGGCAAAATGTTACCGATTACCGATATTACCGGTAATATCACCCCAAAATGTTACTAAGTCTAAATATTACCGATATTACTTTGTTATTACCAACATGATATTACCCGTTTGTGTTATACATTCCTTAATAAATGCCATTTAAGGATGAGGATTAAATATAATTTATACTCACAGCTGACAGGATCTACTGGGCATTTTAATTTTTTTCTGATAAAAAACAATTAAAATATGGGACACCTCCTGCCGAAATTTCCAAGTCCAAATATTACTGTGATTACCCTGTTGAAACCGACATTTTACCGAGTTACAACAAGGTATAATCAGAGGAAATATGGGTAACAGCGGGTTGTAACAGGAAAATATTGGTCTATTATTTCCCCGTTATTATCCATGAGTATGATATTACCCAGTAATAACCTTTGTTATTTACTCGTTATCTATTATTTCCCTGTTATTATCCAGGAGTATGATATTACCCAATAATAACCTTTGTTATTTACTCGTTATTACCCGGGTAATAACGGGTTAGATGCCCAGTGGGTTGTAACCCTTTTTGGGCCTAAGTTATCTCTTCAGAACAACTGAAACTTATTTCTTTTATTTTGAGACATGGTCTGTGCTGCCAAAATGCCCTCTTTACCGTGGAAAGACTCACCTGCCATCTTGTAGGACAACTTTTGACATTTAAATTGATAAACAATCTAGGCACAAAATGCACAACTGTGCATGTCATCAAGAAACAAAACAAAAAACTGCCCTACAAGATGGCAGCTATTCGATATGGCCTATTTTGACACTCCGGTTGACAGATATTTCATGTTATTTTGAAACAGATAGCAAAGGACATCGCCGAGGGAATACAGTACCTCCACCAGCAAAACTACATTCACGTCAACATCAAGCCGGAAAACATCTTGCTGTATGCTACCAATGGCAGTTGGAGTGGCTGGCGGGCCAAGATTTGCGATTTGGGTGACTGCACCTCCGCGAAACTCGCGCCAAAGATTGACGCCACTCCTGAACTCCGGCCGAATGTAGAGGGAGCCGCAAAACCATTCGTGGCTCCGGAGGTCCTGAGTGGTCACTGTCCGTACACGACAGCGGCGGACGTATTCGCTCTGGGACGAGTGTTGCGAGTTATCGGGAAGAAAGCCAGGATCGGTTCGCTCGTGAAGATTGGCAAGAAATGCTCGCGTAAAGCGACATCCAAGCGGCCGAAAATGGACAGAGTCTTCAAGTGGCTCCATGAGGCCTCATTCCACCGTCTTGTGCACTTCTTTCGTTGATTATTCGAACATATTACTTAATTTTATCAGAATAATTCATTTCACGAAACATGAATTTTTGTTCCAGCTATACTAATCTTGCCATTCAGATTGTTATGAACTGTGTGATAAATACTTTCATGGTTATAGACGCCATCTTAAGCCTGCCGCACACCTTTGCTATAAACCGGCCAATCGGACACCGGACCCGGAAAAATCAAACTCGTTTGATTTGCTCCGGTTTATGGTGTACGGTCAGATCAGCCGGAATTGTTTCAGCGTACACCTTTGGGTATGTAGTCCGATCATCCGATTATCCGGTAAATCGCAAAAAAACATACGTTGCTATGCACGCGTATTCGTTGAAATATTTTTGTGTAGTGTGGTTACCGTGCACTCGTTCCGATCCGCGCATACACACAACAACAGGGATTCGTGTAGCATTGCAGCAATACGTTAGTGACACCACAAACTGACACGACACATTAGCACTTGTGCGCGCGCCTCGGGTAGAAAATGGCGTCGGCACATGATTTGTGTTTTCACGAACTTACATCCAAGTACTGCATGTCTTATCAAAGCATTTTTGTTTTCACAAATTGACACCTTTTGTAAATTAACAAATTGGGGCGTTTTGGTAAAAGTTTTGCTATTTCGCCTTCGGCGCATCTGTTCTAATGACTCTGATTTTGTCTGTCACTCACAGGACCTCAGGAAACGCCTTGTTTCATGAGGGCATAGTTCACGTGCGGTACACAGGTCCATTCAGAAAGCCAAGTCTCTTTCCAGGGATCTTGCGCTTGCTGGGAAACCTAAACCCCCAGCTCACAGCCTCAACAGAATTCCTCTTGTTGTCACTTATCATCCTTCCCTTCCCCCTATCTGCCAGATTGCCAGTTCTAATCTCCATATACTTCATACCTCAGATCGTCTTCAGCGGGCAGTTCCGGAAGAGCCATTGGTAGTTTACAGACACCCTCCCAATCTGTGAGACCTTCTAGTCAGAGCCGCAGTCTCACCTGATAATTCCACTAACCCTCCCATTCCCCATGGAACCTTTAAATGTAACTCTAGGTGCATAACATGTCGGGAGCACATCATGGAAACTGATTCTTTCAGAAGCCATTCCACCGGAGCTGTCTTCAAGACAAGGGGTCACATCACCTGCACATCTACTAATATCATATACCTTATCTCTTGCAGTGTCTGTGGTACTCAGTATGTGGGTGAGACAAAAACCACACTCAAAAAAACGTTTCGACAGTCACAGATCTATAGTCAACACCAACAGAACTGACACCCCAGTTGGTGAACACTTTAACTGTACTAATCACTCTATTTCTTACATGTCCATACAGGGTATTGAGGCTCTTGGCCACCACCCAGACTCTGTTTGCCTCAGCAGAGAGAAACTATGGATTAGATGACTCCGCACCATTCAGCCACATGGTCTCAACATTCAGGAGGGTAATGATTAATATCTTCCTTTTTTCCCACCCCATTTCCACCTACTTTCTTTTCTGTTTCCTCATTTTTGCCTGCCCCACCATCCCTCCCTACAACTCCGCACCCCCCTTTTCCCCCAACTCTAATCCCCTCCTCCATTCCTACTTCCACCCCCATCTTGTACTTTGGTATGTTCCTGCTTTCCTAGTAATCCCTCCGTTCAGTCGTGGGCTAGTGCCAACAAGCTAAAGTTTAACTGTTCAAAGACTGAGGCCTTACATATTACTTCACGATTCCACAGGTCTGAGAAACTGCCACCAATAAATATCGACAGTAGTGTTGGCCGAGTCAGTCCGCAAGCTTGGGGTTATTCTCGACAGCCACATGCAGATGGACCACCACATTCGCAACATTTCTCGAGTAGCATCTTTTGGACTGTACAAAATTGGGAAACTCAAGAATTGCCTTGACCAGAACTCCACTGAACGTCTCGTACATGTATGCATTTGTGACATCCCACCTGGACTACTGTAACAGCCTACTGTTTGCTTTACCTACCGCACACATGACCTCACTTCAACGTCTACAGAACACTGCTGCTCGAATGGTAGTCAGAGCAAAGAGCAGCGAACACATTACACCAATACTACAGTCTTTGCACTGGCTTCCTATTCCTCAGCGTAATCAGTTCAAAATTCTTCTGCTTGCATGTAAAATAAAAAATGGACTCGCACCGGCATACCTCAATGATCTCATCAGACCCAAGGTTTCAACATCATCTATTAGTCTTCGTTCACATTCCACGTTACACCTTCAACTCGCTCCTAGTTCAAGCACCAGCACTCGTTATGGTCAGCGGGCATTTGCAGTCGCTGCACCAACTCTCTGGAACAGACTCCCTCCGCAATTCCAGGACTCACTTTCGATAGACACATTCAAAACTCGATTAAAGACTCACTTACTCAAATCTATAGTTAGCGCTTAGAAACTCCGTTAAAGCGCTTTATAAATGCAATGTATTATTATTATTATTATTATTATTATTGTTCCCTAGCATTCCATTTCAGGCAGACATAATGCAACCAGCTTTGTTTTAATACTCATCACAACCCCTCTTTCTGCACATGACTGCCTCCCTTTGTGTTCACCTTTGTGTTTTAATGTGCAGTTTTCTGTATGTCCTAGTCATTTTGTCTTTGAGAAAGACTCTGCTAGAGTTGAAACGTGGGGCCACTAATATTACAGCATATTTTTATGAAAATTAGATTGAAATTATTTCTAGGAACTCCTATGCTACGTTTACACCATGTCCCCGGCAGTCCCGGCACCCCGGTTTGGCCAAAACATGGCGTGCCGTGGAACCTTTGTCTTTTTATTACTTTGGCTCGACTCGGCCATAGTTGGGCCGGTGTGTTGCGTTTTACCCTGGTGCGTTACGTCCTGGTACGGAAAGCGTGGCGCGCCGTGCCGGTTCCGGGCCGCGAGGCAGACGGCGCGCTACGTTTCAAGCGCCGTTCCACTATGGATGGGTCCACGTCCCAGGCCGGCCTGCTAAGTTCTGATGCGGTGCCTCACGTCTGTCACGTTTGTTGTCCCGGCCCAATACGTTCCCGACGGTGTGCGAGGGTCTGCTGCGGCGCCCTGCGACTGAACGTGGCAGCTCTGCTGTCACGTTTCACGCCCCGGTGGTCACCCGGTGGTCTCCCGGTGGGTATAAACAGTGCGCTTCACACCTTCATTTTCACTTCGTCCTGGAGCGCTGCCGCAGCAACATCATCATTGGCGCACCGCAGCTCACCGGGCCGCATTCACACCATGCTGTGGCCGTGACGGGCCCTGGCAGACCGTGGGGTGCCGGGCTTCCAAACGTGGCGGAGCGTAAGGCACCGGCCGCGATCAGAGGTCCCCGGCACCACACCCCGGTGAGTCAAGGCACACTGCGGTCCGTCACGCCCTGTGACGGAAGCCCTGTCCCACTGCGGCCCAGGACGATTCTCATTAGTGCCGGGACTGCCTGGGCAAAATTTGACAGAGCTGCTCACTGGCCAGTCACCGGCCGGTGGCAAGGGTGAGCTACGGTCATTCACGTTTTGCCACCCCGGTCCCCTACGCTCCCCGACATCCATCCCGGTGCCCCGGGACTGCCGGGGACATGGTGTAAACGTAGCATTAATGATGACCTCTTTTATAAATAAAATAATCATAAGAACTCACAAAACACCCTGCTAGAAAATGTCTCAATTCTTGCTGGCTAAGAACTGTTAGCCATTTGTATGCAATTTGGAATATAAACAGATAAAAACAACACAAAATGTTAACAAAATGTTAACTGTCGTAGTCAGCGTTACTCAAATTGTTAGCATTATTGAAACACAAACCTAAAAATGGAAGGTCATTTATAAAGTGATTCTGGCTGACACTGCAAAGAAATCATGTTGAAAACAATCTGGTATACTTGTGCAATAAATTATAATATGTGTTATAACCAAATTTGTAATGTGTGTTGCATCAGCTCTGTTGTTAAATATTAGGCTACAAGTAATAAGATATTTGGGAATAATGGTTTGAAAGTTCCATTTTGATTTTTGAGTTTCGTTTCTCCAGCCATCGCCTTGTCCCAAGATAATGTGAGGATGTGATAATATGAAGGCGAATTCGAATCTCTTATATTCCATGAAGCTGGTTTTTAGTGCACAAAAACAACTTCCAAAATGTTTTATTCTTGCCTTTTTGTATGTAATAATCTTTTGTTGACAGGCAAGTAACTTTTATCAATGCCAGTAAAAAGTGAACTGTAAATGTGCGTTTTGCAGCAAAATTGCAAACAATGGCAGTCTTGTGCCATATTCCCATTGAACCTTTTTTTGTTCAACTTTGGCAGCTGCATGGAAGAATTTCATAGAGCCGCTTAAGCGCAAGCAGTAACGTCATGCTTACTGTGGCAGACGAGTTAAGCACTATTTTATGGCGACGGCATTCTTAAGCACGCGCACGCTTGGAGACGGCTATCGTTGCATCACTATCTTAAGCAAAGTTTAGTCCTGCAGTTGAGGCACGTTTTCAGTTGCTTACCGTTAACGATACCTATGAAATAGCAGATATCCTCAGTTAACAGAAAATCAGCCGTTTTGAAATTGGCCCCTTGTGTGGAAGATGTCAATACTACAAAAAGTACCAAGACTGAGAGTAGTTGCAAGGGAGGCAAATACCTTCAGGCCTCCCCAAAATATTCTTGCCTGTCTTGTCGATCTGCCTTCCTCAGAATACCGTACATCAGTGTGGAGGCGGTACATGACCATCAACGTAAAAGTTCCTCGTTGCCTGCGGGAGTTTCACCTCAATTCCTTCTAATTCTTTACCGAGAATTATCCGACAACCTGAAAAAAGCACATAAAAAAACATGCCAAGTTAAAGGAGTCTGTTCAGATTTTTCCAGAAAATGGATTCTGTTTTAACCCAAGGATCACATAAAATGCCTTCCCAAAAATACTATCTATGAGAAAAAAACATGGGTAACAGAGGGCGCCCTTCATTTTTAGTGGCCACAATACTAAGGACGTTTTTGCCATACACTGGGCACACAAAAACCTTCAACCCTGGCCGTTGCCCGCGTTATAGAGGGGCCGTTTTATCAAGGTGCGTCAATGGTTATTTTACACATCAGTCGTTCAGGACCCAACAGTCTTGGCCGGTTTAGGCAAGTGGCCGTTTTATAGTGGTGGCAGGAAGAGCAAGTTTGACTGTACAATGATTAAACTTGAATATAAGGCACAGATTGACCAATCATTTTGCAATCGCTTTCAGGACTGTTCCGCTTTAGTGATTTCCTCCAGGTACAAAAGGACCTGCTTGAAATGTTCTGCTTCCGAGAGAATTCTGCAGTTTAAGGCTCAACCAGCCGAGTTATGAGGCACAGTGGTATACTCCCTCAGGTTTTCCCCCCAAGACTACTGATACACCGGGCAGATGCTCTAGCAGCCGAGCTATGAGGCAGTGGTATACTCCCTCAGGTTCCCCCCCCCCCACCCCCCAAGACCACTGATACACCAGGCAGATGCTCTAGCAGCCGAGCTATGAGGCACAGTGGTATACTCCCTCAGGTTTTCCCCCCCAAGACCACTGATACACCAGGCAGATGCTCTAGCAGCCGAGCTATGAGGCACAGTGGTATACTCCCTCAGGTTTCCCCCCCAAGACCACTGATACACCAGGCAGATGCTCTAGCAGCCGAGCTATGAGGCACAGTGGTATACTCCCTCAGGTTTTCCCCCCAAGACCACTGATACACCAGGCAGATGCTCTAGCAGCTGAGCTATGAGGCACAGTGGTACACTACCTCAGGTTTTACCTCAAGATCTTTGACTCATCCGGCAGATGCTCTAGCAGCCGAGCTATGAGGCACAGTGGTATACTCCCTCAGGTTTTCGCCCCCAAGACCACTGATACACCGGGCAGATGCTCTACCAGCCGAGCTATGAGGCACAGTGGTATACTCCCTTGAGCAGGTTTTCCCCCAAGACCACTGATACACCAGGCAGATGCTCTAGCAGCCGAGCTATGAGGCACAGTGGTATACTCCCTCAGGTTTTCCCCCCAAGACCACTGATACACCGGGCAGATGCTCTACCAGCTGAGCTATGAGGCACAGTGGTACACTCCCTCAGGTTTTACCTCAAGACCTTTGACACATCAGGCAGATGCTCTACCAGCTGAGCTATGAGGCACAGTGGTACACTCCCTCAGGTTTTACCTCAAGACCTTTGACACATCAGGCAGATGCTCTACCCTCAGCCCTGTTGCCTAATCTACCCCAAATCTGTGGCAAACTCACGCAAATGAGATTTGTCCCATGGCTCTGATATTTGCTCAATAGGTGCACTCACCCCAGTTTGCAAATATTCCGAAGAGTACGCATCGACCCGATGTCTAGTTTCCGTGAAATCGTGGGGAAAGTTTGAGACCTTCCGTGCGATAAAATACCGACTCTTTGACCAAAAATCAAATATGCGCATGCGCGAGAGCGGAGAGGTCAACACTAGACTGGTTCCAAATCCTCAATTTACTTCCCTTCGTCGTAAGATGAAGGGAAGTAGATATGGGGACAGCGAACCAGTCTAGATTGTGTTGACCTCTCCGCTCTACCAGCTGAGCTATGAAGCACAGTGGTACACTCCCTCAGGTTTTACCTCAAGACCTCTGACACACCAGGCAGATGCTCTACCAGCTGAGCTACGAGGCACAGTGGTATACTCCCTCAGGTTTTCCCTCAAGACCTTTGACACACCGGGCAGATGCTCTACCAGCTGAGCTATGAGGCACAGTGGTATACTCCCTCAGGTTTTCCCCCAAGACCACTGATACACCAGGCAGATGCTCTACCAGCTGAGCTATGAGGCACAGTGGTATACTCCCTCAGGTTTTCCCCAAGACCTTTGACACACCAGGCAGATGGTCTACTAGCCGAGCTATGAGGCACAGTGGCATACTCGTGGGATAAGAGAAACTGTATGGGCATCATCGGGATTCGAACCTGAGACCTCCGACTCTCCGAGCAGATGCTATACCAGCTGTGCTATAGAGGCTGGTGCAGTCAGCTGGTGCAGCACTGTAGTCATACACGTTACTGACCGATAAAATATGTTATACATGTATTTCTACATCTTTCATTTCTTTTTCTTTTTTGTTAGCCTTTTTCTTTTTTAATCATATATTTGACGAGAATTCTTACCTTTGATTTCCATGTCATGCCTGTGAGCCAGATATATGACGTTGTCTCCTACTTTGCCCTGCACAGTCAATCTGTCTCGTTTTCGGTCTATGTATGTTATATTCACTCTGCAATAACAGGAAAACAATTGTAAATGTTCAGATTTTTCCACAAAATGGATTTCGTTCTAACTAAACGATCATATAAAATACCTCCCCAAAATACTATCCATGGGAAGCAAACGGGAAATTTGCAATCTCCAATTTGGATGTGGAAGCAAAAAGGTTTTAAACATGCTAACTGTAGTTCACAGTTAATGTTTCCCGAGAAGAAAGGGATCGATTCCGATTGGAATCGCGATTCATTTTTTAAATTGGAGTCGATTCCGAAAATGCTGGGAGGCACTTTTGACAGAGTGGCACACCCCGCCTCAGCAGCTATTACAGAGGATGGTGCAGTCAGCCTTGCCACAAGAGGTGGTCATACACGTTACTGACCGATGAAATGTGTCCGATAAAATGTTATATGAGATCTCTCAGCCTCCCTAATCATTCGGTTAGAGTATTATTTGCATTATTTAAAATGTATATTTTCCATTGTAAAGAATGACGCTTGATTGACATACCATTCCAGGTGTCATTTAAATAATTTGTTGTTGGCTTTGTAAATCCTCTGACATCGGCCAGGGTCACACAAGAAAAATCTCGTAATAGTTCCAACGAGGAGTAGGGTCACATGACAAAATTATCATAATCGGATTGTAATTGTAATTGTAAAGTGGGGTCACACGACTTACGAGGTCGTAAACGACTTGTGGCCTGGACAAACATGTGCGTCCCGCATCGAGCGTCTCGTATCCCGTGTCGAGCGTCTGACGCTCTAAATGCTCTGTGTGGATTGAGCAGCACGTCGAAACACTTGTCACAGTACATTCCAGTGTCGATTTCAAGCAGGGGCCTATGGGATGGATATAATTAATATGATTAATTACAAGATGGGGCGACACGCGTGTTTTGCCATTCTATTGTGACAGGGTTGTAATGAGTCTCCCTCTGCTCGAATCCCAAGTCAAGTCAGACTGCCTTCGGGTCCCAAGTCAAGTCAGACTGCCTTCGGGTCCCAAGTCAAGTCAGACTGCCTTCGGGTCCCAAGTCAAGTCAGACTGCCTTCGAGTCCCAAGTCAAGTCAGACTGCCTTCGAGTCCCAAGTCAAGTCAGGCATGTTGGTCAAGTCGGTTCAAGTCAAGTAGTTGCAACAATAAATTTGTTCAAGCGAGTCAAAACGCTGAACTTGCATTCGTGTAGGGTATTTTTGTTGCTACATGTATGGCCAAGAATGCTCCATGTTAAAAGAAAGCTCAGTGCTGAAATACAGTTGGGTCGTCAAAATGACAAAAAATCAGAGTCAAAAAATGTACGAGTCGGAGTCAAGTCAAGTCATTTGAGGTTCGAGTCTCAAGTCAAGTTAAGTCATTTGAGGTTCGAGTGTCAAGTCAAGTCATTTGAGGTTCGAGTCTCAAGTCAAGTCAAGTCAAGTCATTTGAGGTTCGAGTCTCAAGTCAAGTCAAGTCATTTGAGGTTCGAGTCTCAAGTCAAGTCAAGTCATTTGAGGTTCGAGTCTCAAGTCAAGTCAAGTCATTTGAGGTTCGAGTCTCAAGTCAAGTCAAGTCATTTGATGTTCGAGTCTCAAGTCAAGTCAAGTCATTTGAGGTTCGAGTCTCAAGTCAAGTCAAGTCATTTGAGGTTCGAGTCTCAAGTCAAGTCAAGTCAGTAAAATTCGGGACTCGAGTCCGACAATCACAATCGTATCACAATAGAATGATATGATTTCTCGTCGTTGACCGATTGTGATACGATTACAATAGATTTGGGGTCACTGAGACAAAATCTTATAATCGTACTATACTACAATAAATTAGAACTCGTAATTCGTGTGACCCCGGCCTAAAACACTATACCTTGAGTCCATGTTGATAATCTGGATGGTTCTCATTTGTCAGAATGAGAACCTCACACATGTCTTTGGTTATCTGTCGTGTCTTTGTGGATCCTTGCATCAACCATCAAACCGATAAATTGTAGCTTTTCCCCCGGTGCTGGACGAACTCCTGCTGGAAATATCCAACGACACGAGATGCGGGAACGATCCGTGTGCCGTGAGCAGCGTGTTGACATTAGGAGTCTGATGGTTGTCCATTGTTTGGTAAAAATCCTGCAAAATGTCCAAGTGACGTAGTTCTTGTAATGCTAGAACGACAGGAATCAGGTCCTTTTCCAATATACGCTCGTAACCGGGACGGCCTAAAATGTAACAAGTGTCCGTCCCGGTTACGAGCGTATATTGGAAATTTGTACACAGCGAGGGTGTTGCCAAAATGTCCCCTTTACTGTGGAAAGACCCATATACATATCCCCCATAGATAGAAGTGTCATTTTAATATAGCAATATGGCCGCAAAACAATTTAAACCGGTGAACATTAAAACATGGCTAGTACAATAACCTGCTGCCTAATCTCCACCAAACTGATACATGTTGCACGTGTCAACCAGCACTCGTGCCGTGATTTTGTCTATTAGTATTACTCTCTGCAGTAGCTTGTGTACAAATTTCCCCTTATACATAAATGTATGTGACGTGGACAGACAAAATTGTGACATTTTTGTCTGTTACATAGGTATTCTGGAGTGAAAACAAACTTGTGCCCATGGTTACAAGCGAAAGCCGCAACATTCAAATAAACAACATATTAAAAATCTAATTGTTTCTTTTGAGTGGAAAGGTGTTTTTGAAGCAGTTTTTAAAGACAAAATTAAGAATTAAAATTAAGTCTGGTAACGTTCCTCAGTCTGTATGTTTCCTAATAGTGGATGCGTAGTATTAAAATACGACCACTTGCGAGCAGTGTCCAAATCAGGTGCTCGCTTAAGAAAAACGCTCTTCATGCTAGGAGTCCACTGGGCCAGCGCCAGTTGGTGCCAGTTTGCGCCAATGCAATTTGCTGTGGCGCCTAGTGTCGCCAATAAGGTGCCTAGTGGCGTGTAGTGGCTCAAACTGCCTCCCAACTGGCTCGTGGTGGCCCGTAACGGCACCAAATTTAAATGTGGCGGCAAGAAAATTTCAAAATGTTTGAAATTTTCGTCGCGCCACTTGCATCGAGCAATCAGCGCCAAGTGTCCGCCAAGTGGCACCAAATGGCGCGAACATATCGCCCTTTGGCGCAAACAATCCGCCTATTGGAATCCACTGGAATGTAATGGCGCGCGCCAAGTTGAAGTAAAGGCTGCCTGATTTGTTGGGCTTCTGGAGACGGATGTGCTTTCCATCATAGGCTCCCAGACAGTGAGGAAGATTCCATCTGGCTTCAAAATCACCTGCAACCTCAAGCCAGCCTTCATTGGTTGTGGGGAGGGAGATGACTTCTGCAGCATACTCATCCACTATCGCTCTGGCTACATCAGGGACAAACTTCTGGACGGTTTCCTTGCCCACTCGGAAGTTGTAAGACAGCTCGGCATAGGTGGCCCCAGTGGCGAGATGGCGCAGGAAGACGGACAACTTGAGACCAGGGGGAATGGCCTTCCTGAAGTGGGTGTCCTTCTTCTGCAAGTGGGGTGTAATTGATAGGTGCATTAAACATGTTAAAAGCAAAGACATTCTGTGCTAAACACATTTTTGTGCTAACGACCAAACGGGTTCCATGAAATTGGGACCTGGATGTGTGTCTAATAGGCCTACTCACCAAATACTATTTAACACATACCTGTATGTAGAGAACATATGATTCAATCTGCCAAGATGTGGCTCGTAGGACAGTTGTAAAGCAAACGAAATAATTAAATTTTGGATAACACCCTGCAAGTAAAGTAATGACGATGCAATTGCGCCCTCTTGTGTCGACAATCGGCCAGCGAATCGTCTTGAAATTTAACGGCATAGTCGATGCGCGCGTAAGGCCAAATTCGTGCCACGAAATACGCAGCTCCATGCCTTTGCTATGGAGCTGCGTGTTTTGTGGCACGAATTGGGCCTCACGCGCACATTGACAGCCTCTGCTTTTAAAGCCATTACATCATTTGTAGTGACCCAAACATTTAGGGAAACCCAACTAAAAGTGTTGATATATTAAATATGGTAACAAACACCACATGATTTTTCAGAATTCCCGTAAAAAATTAAAATGGTACCTTTGTGTTTGTGGGCGAAATTGCCAACTGAAAGGCAGAGGCTCGTCAGCAATGCGCACGCGCCATATTCGTGCCACGAAATACGCAGCTCCATATGCCTTAATGCATAGTTCCGACCTGTCAATCAAGCCGAACCCGCGACCAATCACAACAGAGCTAGCAGACGGCGCCCACAAAGGTCAAAGTGATGCAATCATCACAAACAATCCGCGATGTTCTGCCCATACAGTTTGTTGTATGCGCCAGTGACCGGGTGAATTTTGGTTTCAATGTCGGGCGATTCGCTGTTCAAAGGTAGGAAAGCGCATTTTTATGAAATATATGTCATCCCTGCATTTACTAGCCCTTCGCTCAGTGTGTGCTACGGTAACTGTCGACCTCAAAACATAAATACCTTTGAGTTTTCTCCAATGAATCTGTGCTTTCCATGCCGAGTCCCGTAGTTTGTACGTAGTCTCGCCATTTTTTTGGGATGGCTTGTGAGCACATAGCAACAATATCCAAGGGGGCGGGGTTAACTGGGCAATCTCGGAACTATGCATTTAGGAGCTGCGCGTATTTCGTGGCATGAATTTGGCGCGGGCGCATTGCTGGCGATCCTGTGCCTTGGAGGTGATTTTTTTTATGGTAGGTTTTTCTTTTTACCAGAAATCACTCAATCAACACCCAAATAATGCATGGCTTTTTTAAGGTCTTCTGACGTATTAATTACTGCATCTATGTGACTGAAATTTCTATGGGCGTGTTTGTTTCTCTGCGGTAAAACAACACGGTATCTGGATTCGGATCTGTCATGAAACAAACACGCCCTATTCGTGAAATCGGCTGCTGTTGCACATGTCCATAGAAATCTGTGTCCTGTTCATGTTGTAACATTCCTTTCTAATCTCCCGCAATTAGCAACTAACAAAATATTATGTTTGGAGTGGCAGTTCCTGACAACACACTTGTCACTCCTTTATTCATCTTGTTAAACATTTAACAATTCTTCAATACAGAAATCCGTAAGTCAGTCTGATATGGTAAGACCAACAATTTTCCATTATGAATAAATATACAACATAACTCGCTTGTAATTAAAAAACAAATACGAGAAGGCATATTGCCCGAAATTCTACTAAACGATACACGCAGATTACCGTCAATGCGACGTACATGGGCACCAGACTAAAGCTGCAGCTCCGAGTCGTTGGTCACCTAGACTTGAGGTCAAGTCTCTAAACAGTCGTATTTGGTCCGTCTGACGCCTATAATCCCCACACGCAACAGTCGTTGTTATGAATAGTACCTGTTTAGACTTGAGGTCAAGTCTCTAAACAGTCGTATTTGGTCCGTCTGACGCCTATAATCCCCACACGCAACAGTCGTTGTTATGAATAGTACCGTCGAGAGGTCGATTAGACTTGTTCCCAGTCCATTCACGACTACGCTGCTGCCGTTTACGAAACAACCGGTCTAGTTACAGACTTGACATCAAGTCTAAATAGACCTGGGCCCCATGACATAATGACGTCACGCAATGTTTACCGCGGTGCATTATGGGTGAAAAGTGGGACAAAATCTCTGCATCTCTTGTAGTTTGCGTACGCTGTATGCATAGCGCCTAGCGTATTATAGTCTAGTCAATTTACGCTTTGACCTAGAACTAATTGCAATAGAAATCATTCTAACATGAATCTAGGCCGCAATCTAGGCCGCAACATTCAAATAAACAACATATTAAAAATCTAATTGTTTCTTTTGAGTGGAAAGGTATTTTTGAAGCAGTTTTTGAAGACAAACATTAAGAATTAAAATTTAGTCTGGTAACGTTCCTCAGTCTGTATGTTTCCTAATAGTGGATGCGTAGTAATACGACCACTTGCGAGCAGACGACGACGTCTCAGAAACTAGTCTGGTAACGTACTCCAACCTACGTGTTTCGCGATGGTAGGTGCATGGTAATCACGACCACTTGCGAGCAGATGGCAGTGTCCAAATAAGGTGCTCGCTTATGCTAGGAGTCCACTGGGCCAGCGCCAGTTGGTGCCAGTTCGCGCCAAAGATTATGTGATTGGCGCGTAGTGGCTCGCTGTGGCGCCGAATTAATGTCCGCTCGGCATGTGTCGCCAAGTGGAATAAACTGGGTGCCATATGGCGTGCGCCAAATGCCACCCGGCTTGCTCCAAAATGTTGCGCCAGTTCGCGCCATTACACGGCCATTTGATTCCAAAATTCACCCTGTTGGCGCCATTCGCGCCAATAGACGGCTACTTTGCGCCACTTGGTGATTAGTTTGTGCCAAAGGTCGCCAAATTGGTTTGAACTTGCCGCCGCTTGGCGCTACTTGCCGACTATATAAATACCGGCCATCGGCTACCTGGTTCAGACCCTCCTCAGCTGCTGTATGAACAACATCTCTACTAAATATTTACAATTTTGATATGTCTGAGGCTTTTGATAATGTTGGAGTGATGATGCTGCTCCATCAGAAGATGATGAGAGATGCTGAGGTGGCCACTGCCTATCAACTTATGCTGGCCAATCCTGAAGAAGAAGAGCCTCCTAAGAAGAAAACTAAGGAAGCACAACTGGTGGTTTAGACCCATGCTCCACCCACAGTTGAGGGCTGAACGTGAAAAGTGCCACACTTTGATGGAAGAGCTGAGGGAGAATGACAAGAGGAAGTTCAAGAACTACACCAGGGTGTCCCCAGAGATGTTTGATGACCTGTTGGTCAGGCTTACACCCCACTTGCAGAAGAAGGACACCCACTTCAGGAAGGCCATTCCCCCTGGTCTCAAGTTGTCCGTCTTCCTGCGCCATCTCGCCACTGGGGCCACCTATGCCGAGCTGTCTTACAACTTCCGAGTGGGCAAGGAAACCGTCCAGAAGTTTGTCCCTGATGTAGCCAGAGCGATAGTGGATGAGTATGCTGCAGAAGTCATCTCCCTCCCCACAACCAATGAAGGCTGGCTTGAGGTTGCAGGTGATTTTGAAGCCAGATGGAATCTTCCTCACTGTCTGGGAGCCTATGATGGAAAGCACATCCGTCTCCAGAAGCCCAACAAATCAGGCAGCCTTTACTTCAACTTGGCGCGCGCCATTACATTCCAGTGGATTCCAATAGGCGGATTGTTTGCGCCAAAGGGCGATATGTTCGCGCCATTTGGTGCCACTTGGCGGACACTTGGCGCCGATTGCTCGATGCAAGTGGCGCGACGAAAATTTCAAACATTTTGAAATTTTCTTGCCGCCACATTCAAATTTGGTGCCGTTACGGGCCACCACGAGCCAGTTGGGAGGCAGTTTGAGCCACTACACGCCACTAGGCACCTTATTGGCGACACTAGGCGCCACAGCAAATTGCATTGGCGCAAACTGGCACCAACTGGCGCTGGCCCAGTGGACTCCTAGCATGAAGAGCGTTTTTCTTAAGCGAGCACCTGATTTGGACACTGCCGTCTGCTCGCAAGTGGTCGTATTTTAATACTACGCATCCACTATTAGGAAACATACAGACTGAGGAACGTTACCAGACTTAATTTTAATTCTTAATGTTTGTCTTTAAAAACTGCTTCAAAAACACCTTTCCACTCAAAAGAAACAATTAGATTTTTAATATGTTGTTTATTTGAATGTTACGGCTTTTGCTTGTAACCATGGGCACAAGTTTGTTTTCACTCCAGAATACCTATGTAACAGACAAAAATGTCACAATTTTGTCTGTCCACGTCACATACATTTATGTATAAGGGGAAATTTGTACACAAGCTACTGCAGAGAGTAATACTAATAGACAAAATCACGGCACGAGTGCTGGTTGACACGTGCAACATGTATCAGTTTGGTGGAGATTAGGCAGCAGGTTATTGTACTAGCCATGTTTTAATGTTCACCGGTTTAAATTGTTTTGCGGCCATATTGCTATATTAAAATGACACTTCTATCTATGGGGGATATGTATATGGGTCTTTCCACAGTAAAGGGGACATTTTGGCAACACCCTCGCTGTGTACAAATTTCCAATATACGCTCGTAACCGGGACGGACACTTGTTACATTTTAGGCCGTCCCGGTTACGAGCGTATATTGGAAAAGGACCTGATTCCTGTCGTTCTAGCATTACAAGAACTACGTCACTTGGACATTTTGCAGGATTTTCACCAAACAATGGACAACCATCAGACTCCTAATGTCAACACGCTGCTCACGGCACACGGATCGTTCCCGCATCTCGTGTCGTTGGATATTTCCAGCAGGAGTTCGTCCAGCACCGGGGGAAAAGCTACAATTTATCGGTTTGATGGTTGATGCAAGGATCCACAAAGACACGACAGATAACCAAAGACATGTGTGAGGTTCTCATTCTGACAAATGAGAACCATCCAGATTATCAACATGGACTCAAGGTAGTGTTTTAGGCCGGGGTCACACGAATTACGAGTTCTAATTTATTGTAGTATAGTACGATTATAAGATTTTGTCTCAGTGACCCCAAATCTATTGTAATCGTATCACAATCGGTCAACGACGAGAAATCATATCATTCTATTGTGATACGATTGTGATTGTCGGACTCGAGTCCCGAATTTTACTGACTTGACTTGACTTGAGACTCGAACATCAAATGACTTGACTTGACTTGAGACTCGAACCTCAAATGACTTGACTTGACTTGAGACTCGAACCTCAAATGACTTGACTTGACTTGAGACTCGAACATCAAATGACTTGACTTGACTTGAGACTCGAACCTCAAATGACTTGACTTGACTTGAGACTCGAACCTCAAATGACTTGACTTGACTTGAGACTCGAACCTCAAATGACTTGACTTGACTTGAGACTCGAACCTCAAATGACTTGACTTGACTTGACTTGAGACTCGAACCTCAAATGACTTGACTTGACACTCGAACCTCAAATGACTTAACTTGACTTGAGACTCGAACCTCAAATGACTTGACTTGACTCCGACTCGTACATTTTTTGACTCGGATTTTTTGTCATTTTGACGACCCAACTGTATTTCAGCACTGAGCTTTCTTTTAACATGGAGCATTCTTGGCCATACATGTAGCAACAAAAATACCCTACACGAATGCAAGTTCAGCGTTTTGACTTGCTTGAACAAATTTATTGTTGCAACTACTTGACTTGAACCGACTTGACCAACATGCCTGACTTGACTTGGGACTCGAAGGCAGTCTGACTTGACTTGGGACCCGAAGGCAGTCTGACTTGACTTGGGACCCGAAGGCAGTCTGACTTGACTTGGGATTCGAGCAGAGGGAGACTCATTACAACCCTGTCACAATAGAATGGCAAAACACGCGTGTCGCCCCATCTTGTAATTAATCATATTAATTATATCCATCCCATAGGCCCCTGCTTGAAATCGACACTGGAATGTACTGTGACAAGTGTTTCGACGTGCTGCTCAATCCACACAGAGCATTTAGAGCGTCAGACGCTCGACACGGGATACGAGACGCTCGATGCGGGACGCACATGTTTGTCCAGGCCACAAGTCGTTTACGACCTCGTAAGTCGTGTGACCCCACTTTACAATTACAATTACAATCCGATTATGATAATTTTGTCATGTGACCCTACTCCTCGTTGGAACTATTACGAGATTTTTCTTGTGTGACCCTGGCCGATGTCAGAGGATTCACAAAGCCAACAACAAATTATTTAAATGACACCTGGAATGGTATGTCAATCAAGCCTCATTCTTTACAATGGAAAATATACCTTTTAAATAATGCAAATAATACTCTAACCGAATGATTAGGGAGGCTGAGAGATCTCATAACATTTTATCGGACACATTTCATCGGTCAGTAACGTGTATGACCACCTCTTGTGGCAAGGCTGACTGCACCATCCTCTGTAATAGCTGCTGAGGCGGGGTGTGCCACTCTGTCAAAAGTGCCTCCCAGCATTTTCGGAATCGACTCCAATTTTAAAAATGAATCGCGATTCCAATCGGAATCGATCCCTTTCTTCTCGGGAAACATTAACTGTGAACTACAGTTAGCATGTTTAAAACCTTTTTGCTTCCACATCCAAATTGGAGATTGCAAATTTCCCGTTTGCTTCCCATGGATAGTATTTTGGGGAGGTATTTTATATGATCGTTTAGTTAGAACGAAATCCATTTTGTGGAAAAATCTGAACATTTACAATTGTTTTCCTGTTATTGCAGAGTGAATATAACATACATAGACCGAAAACGAGACAGATTGACTGTGCAGGGCAAAGTAGGAGACAACGTCATATATCTGGCTCACAGGCATGACATGGAAATCAAAGGTAAGAATTCTCGTCAAATATATGATTAAAAAAGAAAAAGGCTAACAAAAAAGAAAAAGAAATGAAAGATGTAGAAATACATGTATAACATATTTTATCGGTCAGTAACGTGTATGACTACAGTGCTGCACCAGCTGACTGCACCAGCCTCTATAGCACAGCTGGTATAGCATCTGCTCGGAGAGTCGGAGGTCTCAGGTTCGAATCCCGATGATGCCCATACAGTTTCTCTTATCCCACGAGTATGCCACTGTGCCTCATAGCTCGGCTAGTAGACCATCTGCCTGGTGTGTCAAAGGTCTTGGGGAAAACCTGAGGGAGTATACCACTGTGCCTCATAGCTCAGCTGGTAGAGCATCTGCCTGGTGTATCAGTGGTCTTGGGGGAAAACCTGAGGGAGTATACCACTGTGCCTCATAGCTCAGCTGGTAGAGCATCTGCCCGGTGTGTCAAAGGTCTTGAGGGAAAACCTGAGGGAGTATACCACTGTGCCTCATAGCTCAGCTGGTAGAGCATCTGCCTGGTGTGTCAGAGGTCTTGAGGGAAAACCTGAGGGAGTATACCACTGTGCCTCATAGCTCAGCTGATAGAGCATCTGCCTGGTGGGTCAAAGGTCTTGGGGAGAACCTAACAAAGTGTTCCACTGTGCCTCATAGCTCAGCTGGTAGAGCATCTGCCGGATGAGTCAAAGATCTTGAGGTAAAACCTGAGGGAGTGTACCACTGTGCTTCATAGCTCAGCTGGTAGAGCGGAGAGGTCAACACAATCTAGACTGGTTCGCTGTCCCCATATCTACTTCCCTTCATCTTACGACGAAGGGAAGTAAATTGAGGATTTGGAACCAGTCTAGTGTTGACCTCTCCGCTCTCGCGCATGCGCATATTTGATTTTTGGTCAAAGAGTCGGTATTTTATCGCACGGAAGGTCTCAAACTTTCCCCACGATTTCACGGAAACTAGACATCGGGTCGATGCGTACTCTTCGGAATATTTGCAAACTGGGGTGAGTGCACCTATTGAGCAAATATCAGAGCCATGGGACAAATCTCATTTGCGTGAGTTTGCCACAGATTTGGGGTAGATTAGGCAACAGGGCTGAGGGTAGAGCATCTGCCTGATGTGTCAAAGGTCTTGAGGTAAAACCTGAGGGAGTGTACCACTGTGCCTCATAGCTCAGCTGGTAGAGCATCTGCCTGATGTGTCAAAGGTCTTGAGGTAAAACCTGAGGGAGTGTACCACTGTGCCTCATAGCTCAGCTGGTAGAGCATCTGCCCGGTGTATCAGTGGTCATGGGGGGAAAACCTGAGGGAGTATACCACTGTGCCTCATAGCTCGGCTGCTAGAGCATCTGCCTGGTGTATCAGTGGTCTTGGGGGAAAACCTGCTCAAGGGAGTATACCACTGTGCCTCATAGCTCGGCTGGTAGAGCATCTGCCCGGTGTATCAGTGGTCTTGGGGGCGAAAACCTGAGGGAGTATACCACTGTGCCTCATAGCTCGGCTGCTAGAGCATCTGCCGGATGAGTCAAAGATCTTGAGGTAAAACCTGAGGTAGTGTACCACTGTGCCTCATAGCTCAGCTGCTAGAGCATCTGCCTGGTGTATCAGTGGTCTTGGGGGGAAAACCTGAGGGAGTATACCACTGTGCCTCATAGCTCGGCTGCTAGAGCATCTGCCTGGTGTATCAGTGGTCTTGGGGGGGGAAACCTGAGGGAGTATACCACTGTGCCTCATAGCTCGGCTGCTAGAGCATCTGCCTGGTGTATCAGTGGTCTTGGGGGGGAAAACCTGAGGGAGTATACCACTGTGCCTCATAGCTCGGCTGCTAGAGCATCTGCCTGGTGTATCAGTGGTCTTGGGGGGGAAAACCTTAGGGAGTATACCACTGTGCCTCATAGCTCGGCTGCTAGAGCATCTGCCTGGTGTATCAGTGGTCTTGGGGGGTGGGGGGGGGGGGACCTGAGGGAGTATACCACTGCCTCATAGCTCGGCTGCTAGAGCATCTGCCCGGTGTATCAGTAGTCTTGGGGGGAAAACCTGAGGGAGTATACCACTGTGCCTCATAACTCGGCTGGTTGAGCCTTAAACTGCAGAATTCTCTCGGAAGCAGAACATTTCAAGCAGGTCCTTTTGTACCTGGAGGAAATCACTAAAGCGGAACAGTCCTGAAAGCGATTGCAAAATGATTGGTCAATCTGTGCCTTATATTCAAGTTTAATCATTGTACAGTCAAACTTGCTCTTCCTGCCACCACTATAAAACGGCCACTTGCCTAAACCGGCCAAGACTGTTGGGTCCTGAACGACTGATGTGTAAAATAACCATTGACGCACCTTGATAAAACGGCCCCTCTATAACGCGGGCAACGGCCAGGGTTGAAGGTTTTTGTGTGCCCAGTGTATGGCAAAAACGTCCTTAGTATTGTGGCCACTAAAAATGAAGGGCGCCCTCTGTTACCCATGTTTTTTTCTCATAGATAGTATTTTTGGGAAGGCATTTTATGTGATCCTTGGGTTAAAACAAAATCCATTTTCTGGAAAAATCTGAACAGACTCCTTTAACTTGGCATGTTTTTTTATGTGCTTTTTTCAGGTTGTCGGATAATTCTCGGTAAAGAATTAGAAGGAATTGAGGTGAAACTCCCGCAGGCAACGAGGAACTTTTACGTTGATGGTCATGTACCGCCTCCACACTGATGTACGGTATTCTGAGGAAGGCAGATCGACAAGACAGGCAAGAATATTTTGGGGAGGCCTGAAGGTATTTGCCTCCCTTGCAACTACTCTCAGTCTTGGTACTTTTTGTAGTATTGACATCTTCCACACAAGGGGCCAATTTCAAAACGGCTGATTTTCTGTTAACTGAGGATATCTGCTATTTCATAGGTATCGTTAACGGTAAGCAACTGAAAACGTGCCTCAACTGCAGGACTAAACTTTGCTTAAGATAGTGATGCAACGATAGCCGTCTCCAAGCGTGCGCGTGCTTAAGAATGCCGTCGCCATAAAATAGTGCTTAACTCGTCTGCCACAGTAAGCATGACGTTACTGCTTGCGCTTAAGCGGCTCTATGAAATTCTTCCATGCAGCTGCCAAAGTTGAACAAAAAAAGGTTCAATGGGAATATGGCACAAGACTGCCATTGTTTGCAATTTTGCTGCAAAACGCACATTTACAGTTCACTTTTTACTGGCATTGATAAAAGTTACTTGCCTGTCAACAAAAGATTATTACATACAAAAAGGCAAGAATAAAACATTTTGGAAGTTGTTTTTGTGCACTAAAAACCAGCTTCATGGAATATAAGAGATTCGAATTCGCCTTCATATTATCACATCCTCACATTATCTTGGGACAAGGCGATGGCTGGAGAAACGAAACTCAAAAATCAAAATGGAACTTTCAAACCATTATTCCCAAATATCTTATTACTTGTAGCCTAATATTTAACAACAGAGCTGATGCAACACACATTACAAATTTGGTTATAACACATATTATAATTTATTGCACAAGTATACCAGATTGTTTTCAACATGATTTCTTTGCAGTGTCAGCCAGAATCACTTTATAAATGACCTTCCATTTTTAGGTTTGTGTTTCAATAATGCTAACAATTTGAGTAACACTGACTACGACAGTTAACATTTTGTTAACATTTTGTGTTGTTTTTATCTGTTTATATTCCAAATTGCATACAAATGGCTAACAGTTCTTAGCCAGCAAGAATTGAGACATTTTCTAGCAGGGTGTTTTGTGAGTTCTTATGATTATTTTATTTATAAAAGAGGTCATCATTAATGCTACGTTTACACCATGTCCCCGGCAGTCCCGGAGCACCGTGGAGGCACCGGGATGGATGTCGGGGAGCGTAGGGGACCGGGGTGGCAAAACGTGAATGACCGTAGCTCACCCTTGCCACCGGCCGGTGACTGGCCAGTGAGCAGCTCTGTCAAATTTTGCCCAGGCAGTCCCGGCACTAATGAGAATCGTCCTGGGCTGCAGTGGGACAGGGCTTCCGTCACAGGGCGTGACGGACCGCAGTGTGCCTTGACTCACCGGGGTGTGGTGCCGGGGACCTCTGATCGCGGCCGGTGCCTCACGCTCCGCCACGTTTGGAAGCCCGGCACCCCACGGTCTGCCAGGGCCCGTCACGGCCACAGCATGGTGTGAATGCGGCCCGGTGAGCTGCGGTGCGCCAATGATGATGTTGCTGCGGCAGCGCTCCAGGACGAAGTGAAAATGAAGGTGTGAAGCGCACTGTTTATACCCACCGGGGCTCACCGGGAGACCACCGGGTGACCACCGGGGCGTGAAACGTGACAGCAGAGCTGCCACGTTCAGTCGCAGGGCGCCGCAGCAGACCCTCGCACACCGTCGGGAACGTATTGGGCCTGGACAACAAACGTGACAGACGTGAGGCACCGCATCAGAACTTAGCAGGCCGGCCTGGGACGTGGACCCATCCATAGTGGAACGGCGCTTGAAACGTAGCGCGCCGTCTGCCTCGCGGCCCGGAACCGGCACGGCGCGCCACGCTTTCCGTACCAGGACGTAACGCACCAGGGTAAAACGCAACACACCGGCCCAACTATGGCCGAGTCGAGCCAAAGTAATAAAAAGACAAAGGTTCCACGGCACGCCATGTTTTGGCCAAACCGGGGTGCCGGGACTGCCGGGGACATGGTGTAAACGTAGCATAGGAGTTCCTAGAAATAATTTCAATCTAATTTTCATAAAAATATGCTGTAATATTAGTGGCCCCACGTTTCAACTCTAGCAGAGTCTTTCTCAAAGACAAAATGACTAGGACATACAGAAAACAGCACATTAAAACACAAAGGTGAACACAAAGGGAGGCAGTCATGTGCAGAAAGAGGGGTTGTGATGAGTATTAAAACAAAGCTGGTTGCATTATGTCTGCCTGAAATGGAATGCTAGGGAACAATAATAATAATAATAATAATAATAATACATTGCATTTATAAAGCGCTTTAACGGAGTTTCTAAGCGCTAACTATAGATTTGAGTAAGTGAGTCTTTAATCGAGTTTTGAATGTGTTTATCGAAAGTGAGTCCTGGAATTGCGGAGGGAGTCTGTTCCAGAGAGTTGGTGCAGCGACTGCAAATGCCCGCTGACCATAACGAGTGCTGGTGCTTGAACTAGGAGCGAGTTGAAGGTGTAACGTGGAATGTGAACGAAGACTAATAGATGATGTTGAAACCTTGGGTCTGATGAGATCATTGAGGTATGCCGGTGCGAGTCCATTTTTTATTTTATATGCAAGCAGAAGAATTTTGAACTGATTACGCTGAGGAATAGAAAGCCAGTGCAAAGACTGTAGTATTGGTGTAATGTGTTCGCTGCTCTTTGCTCTGACTACCGTTCGAGCAGCAGTGTTCTGTAGACGTTGAAGTGAGGTCATGTGTGCGGTAGGTAAAGCAAACAGTAGGCTGTTACAGTAGTCCAGGTGGGATGTCACAAATGCATATGTACGAGACGTTCAGTGGAGTTCTGGTCAAGGCAATTCTTGAGTTTCCCAATTTTGTACAGTCCAAAAGATGCTACTCGAGAAATGTTGCGAATGTGGTGGTCCATCTGCATGTGGCTGTCGAGAATAACCCCAAGCTTGCGGACTGACTCGGCCAACACTACTGTCGATATTTATTGGTGGCAGTTTCTCAGACCTGTGGAATCGTGAAGTAATATGTAAGGCCTCAGTCTTTGAACAGTTAAACTTTAGCTTGTTGGCACTAGCCCACGACTGAACGGAGGGATTACTAGGAAAGCAGGAACATACCAAAGTACAAGATGGGGGTGGAAGTAGGAATGGAGGAGGGGATTAGAGTTGGGGGAAAAGGGGGGTGCGGAGTTGTAGGGAGGGATGGTGGGGCAGGCAAAAATGAGGAAACAGAAAAGAAAGTAGGTGGAAATGGGGTGGGAAAAAAGGAAGATATTAATCATTACCCTCCTGAATGTTGAGACCATGTGGCTGAATGGTGCGGAGTCATCTAATCCATAGTTTCTCTCTGCTGAGGCAAACAGAGTCTGGGTGGTGGCCAAGAGCCTCAATACCCTGTATGGACATGTAAGAAATAGAGTGATTAGTACAGTTAAAGTGTTCACCAACTGGGGTGTCAGTTCTGTTGGTGTTGACTATAGATCTGTGACTGTCGAAACGTTTTTTTGAGTGTGGTTTTTGTCTCACCCACATACTGAGTACCACAGACACTGCAAGAGATAAGGTATATGATATTAGTAGATGTGCAGGTGATGTGACCCCTTGTCTTGAAGACAGCTCCGGTGGAATGGCTTCTGAAAGAATCAGTTTCCATGATGTGCTCCCGACATGTTATGCACCTAGAGTTACATTTAAAGGTTCCATGGGGAATGGGAGGGTTAGTGGAATTATCAGGTGAGACTGCGGCTCTGACTAGAAGGTCTCACAGATTGGGAGGGTGTCTGTAAACTACCAATGGCTCTTCCGGAACTGCCCGCTGAAGACGATCTGAGGTATGAAGTATATGGAGATTAGAACTGGCAATCTGGCAGATAGGGGGAAGGGAAGGATGATAAGTGACAACAAGAGGAATTCTGTTGAGGCTGTGAGCTGGGGGTTTAGGTTTCCCAGCAAGCGCAAGATCCCTGGAAAGAGACTTGGCTTTCTGAATGGACCTGTGTACCGCACGTGAACTATGCCCTCATGAAACAAGGCGTTTCCTGAGGTCCTGTGAGTGACAGACAAAATCAGAGTCATTAGAACAGATGCGCCGAAGGCGAAATAGCAAAACTTTTACCAAAACGCCCCAATTTGTTAATTTACAAAAGGTGTCAATTTGTGAAAACAAAAATGCTTTGATAAGACATGCAGTACTTGAATGTAAGTTCGTGAAAACACAAATCATGTGCCGACGCCATTTTCTACCCGAGGCGCGCGCACAAGTGCTAATGTGTCGTGTCAGTTTGTGGTGTCACTAACGTATTGCTGCAATGCTACACGAATCCCTGTTGTTGTGTGTATGCGCGGATCGGAACGAGTGCACGGTAACCACACTACACAAAAATATTTCAACGAATACGCGTGCATAGCAACGTATGTTTTTTGGCGATTTACCGGATAATCGGATGATCGGACTACATACCCAAAGGTGTACGCTGAAACAATTCCGGCTGATCTGACCGTACACCATAAACCGGAGCAAATCAAACGAGTTTGATTTTTCCGGGTCCGGTGTCCGATTGGCCGGTAAGTGGCTCTTTCCACAATAATGGGGTACATTTCTGTGACATACAAGATATTAGGTCCCAGTTCAGTTCAATTGTCTTAATTTTGTTTTTAAATTATCCAGCTAAACTGAGGAAATAACTTTTGCACGAAGGAGTAAGAAAAATAGTCCTACAACATACATTTCTGAAAACCCCGTGCACAAATTTTCCTATTACGTATGTAACAAAGACAGAAAAAAATGTCACAAAATGGTCTGTCCACGTTACATACGTAATAGGAACATTTATACACAAGATTTTCAAAAATGCATGTTGTGGCAGCAATTTCTTACCTTTTTGTGCAAAAGTTATCTCCTGAGAATAGTACAAGGAAATTTCTTTAATTTTGGGATAAACTAAAGACATCTGAAAATAATTATTGACTTATTTTTCAAATGTACCCCATTACTGTGGAAAGAGCCAAATAGCAAAGGTGTGCGGCAGGCTTAAGATGGCGTCGATAACCATGAAAGTATTTATCACACAGTTCATAACAATCTGAATGGCAAGATTAGTATAGCTGGAACAAAAATTCATGTTTCGTGAAATGAATTATTCTGATAAAATTAAGTAATATGTTCGAATAATCAACGAAAGAAGTGCACAAGACGGTGGAATGAGGCCTCATGGAGCCACTTGAAGACTCTGTCCATTTTCGGCCGCTTGGATGTCGCTTTACGCGAGCATTTCTTGCCAATCTTCACGAGCGAACCGATCCTGGCTTTCTTCCCGATAACTCGCAACACTCGTCCCAGAGCGAATACGTCCGCCGCTGTCGTGTACGGACAGTGACCACTCAGGACCTCCGGAGCCACGAATGGTTTTGCGGCTCCCTCTACATTCGGCCGGAGTTCAGGAGTGGCGTCAATCTTTGGCGCGAGTTTCGCGGAGGTGCAGTCACCCAAATCGCAAATCTTGGCCCGCCAGCCACTCCAACTGCCATTGGTAGCATACAGCAAGATGTTTTCCGGCTTGATGTTGACGTGAATGTAGTTTTGCTGGTGGAGGTACTGTATTCCCTCGGCGATGTCCTTTGCTATCTGTTTCAAAATAACATGAAATATCTGTCAACCGGAGTGTCAAAATAGGCCATATCGAATAGCTGCCATCTTGTAGGGCAGTTTTTTGTTTTGTTTCTTGATGACATGCACAGTTGTGCATTTTGTGCCTAGATTGTTTATCAATTTAAATGTCAAAAGTTGTCCTACAAGATGGCAGGTGAGTCTTTCCACGGTAAAGAGGGCATTTTGGCAGCACAGACCATGTCTCAAAATAAAAGAAATAAGTTTCAGTTGTTCTGAAGAGATAACTTAGGCCCAAAAAGGGTTACAACCCACTGGGCATCTAACCCGTTATTACCCGGGTAATAACGAGTAAATAACAAAGGTTATTATTGGGTAATATCATACTCCTGGATAATAACAGGGAAATAATAGATAACGAGTAAATAACAAAGGTTATTACTGGGTAATATCATACTCATGGATAATAACGGGGAAATAATAGACCAATATTTTCCTGTTACAACCCGCTGTTACCCATATTTCCTCTGATTATACCTTGTTGTAACTCGGTAAAATGTCGGTTTCAACAGGGTAATCACAGTAATATTTGGACTTGGAAATTTCGGCAGGAGGTGTCCCATATTTTAATTGTTTTTTATCAGAAAAAAAATAAAATGCCCAGTAGATCCTGTCAGCTGTGAGTATAAATTATATTTAATCCTCATCCTTAAATGGCATTTATTAAGGAATGTATAACACAAACGGGTAATATCATGTTGGTAATAACAAAGTAATATCGGTAATATTTAGACTTAGTAACATTTTGGGGTGATATTACCGGTAATATCGGTAATCGGTAACATTTTGCCCAGTGGCAAATAGTGTGACAACATGCCTTTCTAAAAATCACTCTGTATACATTTCAAATTTACGCTCGTAACCGGGACAGACACTTGTTACATTAGGCCGTCCTGGTTACGAGCGTATATTATAAATTTGTACACAGGGTTTTTAGAAAGGCATGTTATCACTATTTGTAACCCTTTTTGGGCATAAGTTATCTGTTCAGAACAACTGAAACTTATTTCCTATATTTTGAGGTCAGACAAAGGTATTTCCTCGAAAATATGGTCTGTGTTGCCAAAATACCCCTTTACTGTGGAAAGATCCAGCTATTCGATATGGTCTACTATTAAATTTCAAGTGACCTGAAAAACAAAAATCTCTTCAGATTTTGAACCAGTGCACACCATACATTTTAAGACTTGGCAATGTTATACTTTTCAGCATTGTCATTTTAAATTGCTTCAGTTAATCATAGCTATCAAAGTGACAAAATTACACATGGGACATTCTTCAGTTGACGCAATTATAACTGATAGCCTGTTGTTACACGGCATGCAGCCTGTTTACACCGCATGCATTTGAAATTTCGCGTTATTTTTAAACACCCTACCTGAAGCCATTCCCTGCGAAGGATCTTCGAGCACTTGATCTTGTTATCGTTGAGAACATCCTCCAGTGTCAGGTTCTCGGGGATGAAATCATTTCCCACAAACTCCTCGAGGATGCACCGCATTGGCGATTGCTCCACAACGCCGATCAACTGGACGAAAGATGGATGATTTCGCACCATGTGCAAGGCGTCGATTTCCCTAAGAAACCTCGCCGCTGGCTCATTGCCACGCACGATCTTAATAGCAGCAAGTTTGCCATTTTCCGGCGTGACATGCACAAGACGTGTGGTCGCTGTCTCGCCAGATCCAAGCTCAACCCATCGGCCCAAAATATCCAGCTCTGGTTCCAAATCACTGCACTGAAACAGGGTACTGCCTTGGTAGGTGGGGTGTCCGTTGAGCATGGAGAAGGTAGATTTCTTGCGTGGCGTGACACAGTGTGCGATGGCCACACGTCTGTTCGCAATAGGTTTCTTGTCTCCAGACATTTTCTTTGTTTCGTTGTCCTTAAATTAAAGGATAAAGAAAAAAATCAGCCAAAATAGCAAAGGACGGCTGGAACTAGTAAACATAACCTGAGACATCTGACACACCAGGAAGAGTCTCTATTACTAGCTGAGCTTTGAGACACAGATATGTACTGAGAGAAAAGTTGGAATTGTAGGGGAAAACCTGGCAAAGAAAACTGCCCAGCGTGTAGGCCTATAGGTTTTTTTCCTCCTCTCGTTTTTGGTTATTTCATTTTCATGTTGATTAGGCACCATACTATGTAATGCATTCATTATTTTGTTCAACTGTACATCTATGGAACACCAAGAGAAACATTGGTTTTGTAGGCCGGAAAAACCTGAGGGAGTAGGCTAGCAGAGCATCTGGCCGGTGTGTCCGAGGTCTCGGGTTCGAATCCCGGTTAGTATGAAGACGATCTGATTTTTTCCCCTCTTATCTATTACTGGCTTAATAATAGGCATTGTTCTTGGAGGGGAATGTGGCATTTGAATGCCCAAGGGCGTGTTTGTTTCACGACGGATCCGAATCCAGATCCCGAGTTATTTTATGCGCAGAAACAAACGTAACTGCTCTCGACCAGGAACTCAAGTCACGTGAATTGGATCTGCGCAGATCTGAAACTGGATCCGTCCGAAACAAACACGCCCCAAGTGCCAAGATTAAGTCATTCAGATATTTCCCAAAAATTAGACTTTTAATTCTTACTTTGTACTCCTGGTACTGGTTTGTGCCATTGATAGTTGACAGGGGCGGATCCAGGATTTTGAAAAGGGGGAGCGTGAAATTTTTAAGCATGAAATGCTGATAACAATGGATTCTAGATGCTCTGTGATGTGATCTGGGGCAATATTTAGCCAGTTTTTCTTTTTGAAAGGGGCGTGGGGTGGGGGTGGGGGCGCCCCCAACGAGGCCATGGCCTAGTTCAGTTGCGACGCGCGCACTGCCGGCCGGCACGCGTACGCGCGCGGGACTACGCGCGCGGTGAGAACAAAATAAACTGAACGTAACTTGGCTGTCTGTATTGTCATGATTGTAGGGATTTTTTGTGCACAAATATATAGCAAATTAGCGTGACTTTTTGCCGTTTTCCTCCGGAATATGCAGTTCGGTGATGTGTAGTGGATTTCTAAACCCGGCAATCCCAAAGATTAGGACACATGGAACTTTGTTAGCACATTACCGGTTTCCAGCACAAGGTAGAAATATTGATATTTTTCTTTACAAAAATGTTCCCCCTGTTTTTGGAACTTCATACCCTGGACTCCGTATCCCCATGTATCATGCGGTACGGAGTCCAACCTGGGCTACATGTATATAGGCCTATGGATTTTGTGTACAAGTGAATGGTAAACAGTCAAACCACCTTCGATTGATAATTTTTGGCGATTTGTTGTTTTTTATTTTATTTGTTTGTTCCATTTTAGATAATAGAACTTATGATTTATACAGTTGCTAGGCTACTAACTACCTTCTTAATTATGAAAAACTTACTGCAAAGAAGACATTTTGGTTTTGAATTTTGAAAATAAAATAAATAGGCTAGTTCAAGAACAGCAAAAAAGTGGTTAGAAATGTCAATCCTGATTGGTTGAGAAAAGTTGCTGGTTAATAATAATAAAAACATCCTTGTCTGTGACTGGTCAATATCAGAATATTTACAACTGTTTCATATCAGAATATTTAGCAAAAAGATAAGTTCTAAAAGTAACTATATAGGCAGATGAGTGTGAATGCAGCAAGTTGAATTTAGACCCTGCATATCCTATATGCAGTGCAGTGACACTGGGCCTACATTTCTACAACGGCCCTTTTTTGTATCACTATAGGAAAACTCGGTTAATACAAAAAAGTATCATTTACCAAATGTAGACCTAGAAATTGTTTCAGTTGTACTCTCTCAATCGGATTTCTAAAGTTCAGAATTATCGTATCGTTTTCAGCAAAAGTCAGGAAGTCAGAAAGTCGCTTGTCTTCGATCAAAACTTTTTCTGTAATGATCTTCGTTCTCCAAAAACCAAAGTTCTTTCATTCCTTTGTTTATAGCGCTGCGTGTTCGTATGCGCGTTCGCGCGCGTGTACATGCGCTGCGCTGCTGATGAGCTGTACATGTCGTCATAACGTCAGTGCGCGCACGCGTGGTTGTTTGAAGATGTGCGTGCTTGTATACGCGGGCTACACACAGATTTACGCTCAAGATTCTGATGCACGTGACGCGTTGCAATCTGTACGAAATGACGTAATTTGAGAGAGATCCTTTCAAAAGTTACATGTTATGTTACAACATGAACAGGACACAGATTTCTATGGACATGTGCAACAGCAGCCGATTTCACGAATAGGGCGTGTTTGTTTCATGACAGATCCGAATCCAGATACCGTGTTGTTTTACCGCAGAGAAACAAACACGCCCATAGAAATTTCAGTCACATAGATGCAGTAATTAATACGTCAGAAGACCTTAAAAAAGCCATGCATTATTTGGGTGTTGATTGAGTGATTTCTGGTAAAAAGAAAAACCTACCATAAAAAAAATCACCTCCAAGGCACAGGATCGGCAGCAATGCGCCCGCGCCAAATTCATGCCACGAAATACGCGCAGCTCCTAAATTAAGGCATATGGAGCTGCGTATTTCGTGGCACGAATATGGCGCGTGCGCATTGCTGACGAGCCTCTGCCTTTCAGTTGGCAATTTCGCCCACAAACACAAAGGTACCATTTTAATTTTTTACGGGAATTCGGAAAAATCATGTGGTGTTTGTTACTATATTTAATATATCAACACTTTTAGTTGGGTTTCCCTAAATGTTTGGGTCACTACAAATGATGTAATGGCTTTAAAAGCAGAGGCTGTCAATGTGCGCGTGAGGCCCAATTCGTGCCACAAAACACGCAGCTCCATAGCAAAGGCATGGAGCTGCGTATTTCGTGGCACGAATTTGGCCTCACGCGCGCATCGACTATGCCGTTAAATTTCAAGAAGATTCGCTGGCCGATTGTCGACACAAGAGGGCGCAATTGCATCGTCATTACTTGTACTTGCAGGGTGTTATCCAAAATTTAATTATTTCGTTTGCTTTACAACTGTCCTACGAGCCACATCTTGGCAGATTGAATCATATGTTCTCTACATACAGGTATGTGTTAAATAGTATTTAGTGAGTAGGCCTATTAGACACACATCCAGGTCCCAATTTCATGGAACCCGTTTGGTCGTTAGCACAAAAATGTGTTTAGCACAGAATGTCTTTGCTTTTAACATGTTTAATGCACCTATCAATTGTTTCCGTCCCCCCGCGCTTTGGTCACATTTTTCATGCCCCAGGGTGGGGCATTTGGCCCATTATCTGTGCATTTTTGTGCATTTTTGCGCATGTTTTGCACCCGAGGGCATGTGGAGGGTACGGGTGGGGATTTTTGTCACCTAAATGTTGCCCCAGGGGTGGGGATTTTGTCACGCAAAAAGTGGGGGGGGGGGGGAGGGAGAGAAACAATTGAAAACTCCGGTTTACCGTCCACCGCCCGCATGCTGTCGTGGCCCCGGCCCAAAAAAGTCATTTAAAAAAAAAAAACATTAGGCCTATTTGGAAAAATACTACCTCACTGAAAGATAGACAAAGCACGCGTGTGCAATAGACCTGGGCCCCATGACATAATGACGTCACGCAATGTTTACCGCGGTGCATTATGGGTGAAAAGTGGGACAAAATCTCTGCATCTCTTGTAGTTTGCGTACGCTGTATGCATAGCGCCTAGCGTATTATAGTCTAGTCAATTTACGCTTTGACCTAGAACTAATTGCAATAGAAATCATTCTAACATGAATCTAGGCCGCAATCTAGGCCGCAACATTCAAATAAACAACATATTAAAAATCTAATTGTTTCTTTTGAGTGGAAAGGTATTTTTGAAGCAGTTTTTGAAGACAAACATTAAGAATTAAAATTTAGTCTGGTAACGTTCCTCAGTCTGTATGTTTCCTAATAGTGGATGCGTAGTAATACGACCACTTGCGAGCAGACGACGACGTCTCAGAAACTAGTCTGGTAACGTACTCCAACCTACGTGTTTCGCGATGGTAGGTGCATGGTAATCACGACCACTTGCGAGCAGATGGCAGTGTCCAAATAAGGTGCTCGCTTATGCTAGGAGTCCACTGGGCCAGCGCCAGTTGGTGCCAGTTCGCGCCAAAGATTATGTGATTGGCGCGTAGTGGCTCGCTGTGGCGCCGAATTAATGTCCGCTCGGCATGTGTCGCCAAGTGGAATAAACTGGGTGCCATATGGCGTGCGCCAAATGCCACCCGGCTTGCTCCAAAATGTTGCGCCAGTTCGCGCCATTACACGGCCATTTGATTCCAAAATTCACCCTGTTGGCGCCATTCGCGCCAATAGACGGCTACTTTGCGCCACTTGGTGATTAGTTTGTGCCAAAGGTCGCCAAATTGGTTTGAACTTGCCGCCGCTTGGCGCTACTTGCCGACTATATAAATACCGGCCATCGGCTACCTGGTTCAGACCCTCCTCAGCTGCTGTATGAACAACATCTCTACTAAATATTTACAATTTTGATATGTCTGAGGCTTTTGATAATGTTGGAGTGATGATGCTGCTCCATCAGAAGATGATGAGAGATGCTGAGGTGGCCACTGCCTATCAACTTATGCTGGCCAATCCTGAAGAAGAAGAGCCTCCTAAGAAGAAAACTAAGGAAGCACAACTGGTGGTTTAGACCCATGCTCCACCCACAGTTGAGGGCTGAACGTGAAAAGTGCCACACTTTGATGGAAGAGCTGAGGGAGAATGACAAGAGGAAGTTCAAGAACTACACCAGGGTGTCCCCAGAGATGTTTGATGACCTGTTGGTCAGGCTTACACCCCACTTGCAGAAGAAGGACACCCACTTCAGGAAGGCCATTCCCCCTGGTCTCAAGTTGTCCGTCTTCCTGCGCCATCTCGCCACTGGGGCCACCTATGCCGAGCTGTCTTACAACTTCCGAGTGGGCAAGGAAACCGTCCAGAAGTTTGTCCCTGATGTAGCCAGAGCGATAGTGGATGAGTATGCTGCAGAAGTCATCTCCCTCCCCACAACCAATGAAGGCTGGCTTGAGGTTGCAGGTGATTTTGAAGCCAGATGGAATCTTCCTCACTGTCTGGGAGCCTATGATGGAAAGCACATCCGTCTCCAGAAGCCCAACAAATCAGGCAGCCTTTACTTCAACTTGGCGCGCGCCATTACATTCCAGTGGATTCCAATAGGCGGATTGTTTGCGCCAAAGGGCGATATGTTCGCGCAATTTGGTGCCACTTGGCGGACACTTGGCGCTGATTGCTCGATGCAAGTGGCGCGACGAAAATTTCAAACATTTTGAAATTTTCTTGCCGCCACATTCAAATTTGGTGCCGTTACGGGCCACCACGAGCCAGTTGGGAGGCAGTTTGAGCCACTACACGCCACTAGGCACCTTATTGGCGACACTAGGCGCCACAGCAAATTGCATTGGCGCAAACTGGCACCAACTGGCGCTGGCCCAGTGGACTCCTAGCATGAAGAGCGTTTTTCTTAAGCGAGCACCTGATTTGGACACTGCCGTCTGCTCGCAAGTGGTCGTATTTTAATACTACGCATCCACTATTAGGAAACATACAGACTGAGGAACGTTACCAGACTTAATTTTAATTCTTAATGTTTGTCTTTAAAAACTGCTTCAAAAACACCTTTCCACTCAAAAGAAACAATTAGATTTTTAATATGTTGTTTATTTGAATGTTGCGGCTTTCGCTTGTAACCATGGGCACAAGTTTGTTTTCACTCCAGAATACCTATGTAACAGACAAAAATGTCACAATTTTGTCTGTCCACGTCACATACATTTATGTATAAGGGGAAATTTGTACACAAGCTACTGCAGAGAGTAATACTAATAGACAAAATCACGGCACGAGTGCTGGTTGACACGTGCAACATGTATCAGTTTGGTGGAGATTAGGCAGCAGGTTATTGTACTAGCCATGTTTTAATGTTCACCGGTTTAAATTGTTTTGCGGCCATATTGCTATATTAAAATGACACTTCTATCTATGGGGGATATGTATATGGGTCTTTCCACAGTAAAGGGGACATTTTGGCAACACCCTCGCTGTGTACAAATTTCCAATATACGCTCGTAACCGGGACGGACACTTGTTACATTTTAGGCCGTCCCGGTTACGAGCGTATATTGGAAAAGGACCTGATTCCTGTCGTTCTAGCATTACAAGAACTACGTCACTTGGACATTTTGCAGGATTTTCACCAAACAATGGACAACCATCAGACTCCTAATGTCAACACGCTGCTCACGGCACACGGATCGTTCCCGCATCTCGTGTCGTTGGATATTTCCAGCAGGAGTTCGTCCAGCACCGGGGGAAAAGCTACAATTTATCGGTTTGATGGTTGATGCAAGGATCCACAAAGACACGACAGATAACCAAAGACATGTGTGAGGTTCTCATTCTGACAAATGAGAACCATCCAGATTATCAACATGGACTCAAGGTATAGTGTTTTAGGCCGGGGTCACACGAATTACGAGTTCTAATTTATTGTAGTATAGTACGATTATAAGATTTTGTCTCAGTGACCCCAAATCTATTGTAATCGTATCACAATCGGTCAACGACGAGAAATCATATCATTCTATTGTGATACGATTGTGATTGTCGGACTCGAGTCCCGAATTTTACTGACTTGACTTGACTTGAGACTCGAACATCAAATGACTTGACTTGACTTGAGACTCGAACCTCAAATGACTTGACTTGACTTGAGACTCGAACCTCAAATGACTTGACTTGACTTGAGACTCGAACATCAAATGACTTGACTTGACTTGAGACTCGAACCTCAAATGACTTGACTTGACTTGAGACTCGAACCTCAAATGACTTGACTTGACTTGAGACTCGAACCTCAAATGACTTGACTTGACTTGAGACTCGAACCTCAAATGACTTGACTTGACTTGAGACTCGAACCTCAAATGACTTGACTTGACACTCGAACCTCAAATGACTTAACTTGACTTGAGACTCGAACCTCAAATGACTTGACTTGACTCCGACTCGTACATTTTTTGACTCGGATTTTTTGTCATTTTGACGACCCAACTGTATTTCAGCACTGAGCTTTCTTTTAACATGGAGCATTCTTGGCCATACATGTAGCAACAAAAATACCCTACACGAATGCAAGTTCAGCGTTTTGACTCGCTTGAACAAATTTATTGTTGCAACTACTTGACTTGAACCGACTTGACCAACATGCCTGACTTGACTTGGGACTCGAAGGCAGTCTGACTTGACTTGGGACCCGAAGGCAGTCTGACTTGACTTGGGACCCGAAGGCAGTCTGACTTGACTTGGGATTCGAGCAGAGGGAGACTCATTACAACCCTGTCACAATAGAATGGCAAAACACGCGTGTCGCCCCATCTTGTAATTAATCATATTAATTATATCCATCCCATAGGCCCCTGCTTGAAATCGACACTGGAATGTACTGTGACAAGTGTTTCGACGTGCTGCTCAATCCACACAGAGCATTTAGAGCGTCAGACGCTCGACACGGGATACGAGACGCTCGATGCGGGACGCACATGTTTGTCCAGGCCACAAGTCGTTTACGACCTCGTAAGTCGTGTGACCCCACTTTACAATTACAATTACAATCCGATTATGATAATTTTGTCATGTGACCCTACTCCTCGTTGGAACTATTACGAGATTTTTCTTGTGTGACCCTGGCCGATGTCAGAGGATTCACAAAGCCAACAACAAATTATTTAAATGACACCTGGAATGGTATGTCAATCAAGCCTCATTCTTTACAATGGAAAATATACCTTTTAAATAATGCAAATAATACTCTAACCGAATGATTAGGGAGGCTGAGAGATCTCATAACATTTTATCGGACACATTTCATCGGTCAGTAACGTGTATGACCACCTCTTGTGGCAAGGCTGACTGCACCATCCTCTGTAATAGCTGCTGAGGCGGGGTGTGCCACTCTGTCAAAAGTGCCTCCCAGCATTTTCGGAATCGACTCCAATTTTAAAAATGAATCGCGATTCCAATCGGAATCGATCCCTTTCTTCTCGGGAAACATTAACTGTGAACTACAGTTAGCATGTTTAAAACCTTTTTGCTTCCACATCCAAATTGGAGATTGCAAATTTCCCGTTTGCTTCCCATGGATAGTATTTTGGGGAGGTATTTTATATGATCGTTTAGTTAGAACGAAATCCATTTTGTGGAAAAATCTGAACATTTACAATTGTTTTCCTGTTATTGCAGAGTGAATATAACATACATAGACCGAAAACGAGACAGATTGACTAGGCAGGGCAAAGTAGGAGACAACGTCATATATCTGGCTCACAGGCATGACATGGAAATCAAAGGTAAGAATTCTCGTCAAATATATGATTAAAAAAGAAAAAGGCTAACAAAAAAGAAAAAGAAATGAAAGATGTAGAAATACATGTATAACATATTTTATCGGTCAGTAACGTGTATGACTACAGTGCTGCACCAGCTGACTGCACCAGCCTCTATAGCACAGCTGGTATAGCATCTGCTCGGAGAGTCGGAGGTCTCAGGTTCGAATCCCGATGATGCCCATACAGTTTCTCTTATCCCACGAGTATGCCACTGTGCCTCATAGCTCGGCTAGTAGACCATCTGCCTGGTGTGTCAAAGGTCTTGGGGAAAACCTGAGGGAGTATACCACTGTGCCTCATAGCTCAGCTGGTAGAGCATCTGCCTGGTGTATCAGTGGTCTTGGGGGAAAACCTGAGGGAGTATACCACTGTGCCTCATAGCTCAGCTGGTAGAGCATCTGCCCGGTGTGTCAAAGGTCTTGAGGGAAAACCTGAGGGAGTATACCACTGTGCCTCGTAGCTCAGCTGGTAGAGCATCTGCCTGGTGTGTCAGAGGTCTTGAGGGAAAACCTGAGGGAGTATACCACTGTGCCTCATAGCTCAGCTGATAGAGCATCTGCCTGGTGGGTCAAAGGTCTTGGGGAGAACCTAACAAAGTGTTCCACTGTGCCTCATAGCTCAGCTGGTAGAGCATCTGCCGGATGAGTCAAAGATCTTGAGGTAAAACCTGAGGGAGTGTACCACTGTGCTTCATAGCTCAGCTGGTAGAGCGGAGAGGTCAACACAATCTAGACTGGTTCGCTGTCCCCATATCTACTTCCCTTCATCTTACGACGAAGGGAAGTAAATTGAGGATTTGGAACCAGTCTAGTGTTGACCTCTCCGCTCTCGCGCATGCGCATATTTGATTTTTGGTCAAAGAGTCGGTATTTTATTGCACGGAAGGTCTCAAACTTTCCCCACGATTTCACGGAAACTAGACATCGGGTCGATGCGTACTCTTCGGAATATTTGCAAACTGGGGTGAGTGCACCTATTGAGCAAATATCAGAGCCATGGGACAAATCTCATTTGCGTGAGTTTGCCACAGATTTGGGGTAGATTAGGCAACAGGGCTGAGGGTAGAGCATCTGCCTGATGTGTCAAAGGTCTTGAGGTAAAACCTGAGGGAGTGTACCACTGTGCCTCATAGCTCAGCTGGTAGAGCATCTGCCTGATGTGTCAAAGGTCTTGAGGTAAAACCTGAGGGAGTGTACCACTGTGCCTCATAGCTCAGCTGGTAGAGCATCTGCCCGGTGTATCAGTGGTCTTGGGGGGAAAACCTGAGGGAGTATACCACTGTGCCTCATAGCTCGGCTGCTAGAGCATCTGCCTGGTGTATCAGTGGTCTTGGGGGAAAACCTGCTCAAGGGAGTATACCACTGTGCCTCATAGCTCGGCTGGTAGAGCATCTGCCCGGTGTATCAGTGGTCTTGGGGGCGAAAACCTGAGGGAGTATACCACTGTGCCTCATAGCTCGGCTGCTAGAGCATCTGCCGGATGAGTCAAAGATCTTGAGGTAAAACCTGAGGTAGTGTACCACTGTGCCTCATAGCTCAGCTGCTAGAGCATCTGCCTGGTGTATCAGTGGTCTTGGGGGGAAACCTGAGGGAGTATACCACTGTGCCTCATAGCTCGGCTGCTAGAGCATCTGCCTGGTGTATCAGTGGTCTTGGGGGGGAAACCTGAGGGAGTATACCACTGTGCCTCATAGCTCGGCTGCTAGAGCATCTGCCTGGTGTATCAGTGGTCTTGGGGGGGAAAACCTGAGGGAGTATACCACTGTGCCTCATAGCTCGGCTGCTAGAGCATCTGCCTGGTGTATCAGTGGTCTTGGGGGGTGGGGGGGGGGGGGGGAACCTGAGGGAGTATACCACTGCCTCATAGCTCGGCTGCTAGAGCATCTGCCCGGTGTATCAGTAGTCTTGGGGGGAAAACCTGAGGGAGTATACCACTGTGCCTCATAACTCGGCTGGTTGAGCCTTAAACTGCAGAATTCTCTCGGAAGCAGAACATTTCAAGCAGGTCCTTTTGTACCTGGAGGAAATCACTAAAGCGGAACAGTCCTGAAAGCGATTGCAAAATGATTGGTCAATCTGTGCCTTATATTCAAGTTTAATCATTGTACAGTCAAACTTGCTCTTCCTGCCACCACTATAAAACGGCCACTTGCCTAAACCGGCCAAGACTGTTGGGTCCTGAACGACTGATGTGTAAAATAACCATTGACGCACCTTGATAAAACGGCCCCTCTATAACGCGGGCAACGGCCAGGGTTGAAGGTTTTTGTGTGCCCAGTGTATGGCAAAAACGTCCTTAGTATTGTGGCCACTAAAAATGAAGGGCGCCCTCTGTTACCCATGTTTTTTTCTCATAGATAGTATTTTTGGGAAGGCATTTTATGTGATCCTTGGGTTAAAACAGAATCCATTTTCTGGAAAAATCTGAACAGACTCCTTTAACTTGGCATGTTTTTTTATGTGCTTTTTTCAGGTTGTCGGATAATTCTCGGTAAAGAATTAGAAGGAATTGAGGTGAAACTCCCGCAGGCAACGAGGAACTTTTACGTTGATGGTCATGTACCGCCTCCACACTGATGTACGGTATTCTGAGGAAGGCAGATCGACAAGACAGGCAAGAATATTTTGGGGAGGCCTGAAGGTATTTGCCTCCCTTGCAACTACTCTCAGTCTTGGTACTTTTTGTAGTATTGACATCTTCCACACAAGGGGCCAATTTCAAAACGGCTGATTTTTTGTTAACTGAGGATATCTGCTATTTCATAGGTATCGTTAACGGTAAGCAACTGAAAACGTGCCTTAACTGCAGGACTAAACTTTGCTTAAGATAGTGATGCAACGATAGCCGTCTCCAAGCGTGCGCGTGCTTAAGAATGCCGTCGCCATAAAATAGTGCTTAACTCGTCTGCCACAGTAAGCATGACGTTACTGCTTGCGCTTAAGCGGCTCTATGAAATTCTTCCATGCAGCTGCCAAAGTTGAACAAAAAAAGGTTCAATGGGAATATGGCACAAGACTGCCATTGTTTGCAATTTTGCTGCAAAACGCACATTTACAGTTCACTTTTTACTGGCATTGATAAAAGTTACTTGCCTGTCAACAAAAGATTATTACATACAAAAAGGCAAGAATAAAACATTTTGGAAGTTGTTTTTGTGCACTAAAAACCAGCTTCATGGAATATAAGAGATTCGAATTCGCCTTCATATTATCACATCCTCACATTATCTTGGGACAAGGCGATGGCTGGAGAAACGAAACTCAAAAATCAAAATGGAACTTTCAAACCATTATTCCCAAATATCTTATTACTTGTAGCCTAATATTTAACAACAGAGCTGATGCAACACACATTACAAATTTGGTTATAACACATATTATAATTTATTGCACAAGTATACCAGATTGTTTTCAACATGATTTCTTTGCAGTGTCAGCCAGAATCACTTTATAAATGACCTTCCATTTTTAGGTTTGTGTTTCAATAATGCTAACAATTTGAGTAACGCTGACTACGACAGTTAACATTTTGTTAACATTTTGTGTTGTTTTTATCTGTTTATATTCCAAATTGCATACAAATGGCTAACAGTTCTTAGCCAGCAAGAATTGAGACATTTTCTAGCAGGGTGTTTTGTGAGTTCTTATGATTATTTTATTTATAAAAGAGGTCATCATTAATGCTACGTTTACACCATGTCCCCGGCAGTCCCGGAGCACCGTGGAGGCACCGGGATGGATGTCGGGGAGCGTAGGGGACCGGGGTGGCAAAACGTGAATGACCGTAGCTCACCCTTGCCACCGGCCGGTGACTGGCCAGTGAGCAGCTCTGTCAAATTTTGCCCAGGCAGTCCCGGCACTAATGAGAATCGTCCTGGGCCGCAGTGGGACAGGGCTTCCGTCACAGGGCGTGACGGACCGCAGTGTGCCTTGACTCACCGGGGTGTGGTGCCGGGGACCTCTGATCGCGGCCGGTGCCTTACGCTCCGCCACGTTTGGAAGCCCGGCACCCCACGGTCTGCCAGGGCCCGTCACGGCCACAGCATGGTGTGAATGCGGCCCGGTGAGCTGCGGTGCGCCAATGATGATGTTGCTGCGGCAGCGCTCCAGGACGAAGTGAAAATGAAGGTGTGAAGCGCACTGTTTATACCCACCGGGGCTCACCGGGAGACCACCGGGTGACCACCGGGGCGTGAAACGTGACAGCAGAGCTGCCACGTTCAGTCGCAGGGCGCCGCAGCAGACCCTCGCACACCGTCGGGAACGTATTGGGCCGGGACAACAAACGTGACAGACGTGAGGCACCGCATCAGAACTTAGCAGGCCGGCCTGGGACGTGGACCCATCCATAGTGGAACGGCGCTTGAAACGTAGCGCGCCGTCTGCCTCGCGGCCCGGAACCGGCACGGCGCGCCACGCTTTCCGTACCAGGACGTAACACACCAGGGTAAAACGCAACACACCGGCCCAACTATGGCCGAGTCGAGCCAAAGTAATAAAAAGACAAAGGTTCCACGGCACGCCATGTTTTGGCCAAACCGGGGTGCCGGGACTGCCGGGGACATGGTGTAAACGTAGCATAGGAGTTCCTAGAAATAATTTCAATCTAATTTTCATAAAAATATGCTGTAATATTAGTGGCCCCACGTTTCAACTCTAGCAGAGTCTTTCTCAAAGACAAAATGACTAGGACATACAGAAAACTGCACATTAAAACACAAAGGTGAACACAAAGGGAGGCAGTCATGTGCAGAAAGAGGGGTTGTGATGAGTATTAAAACAAAGCTGGTTGCATTATGTCTGCCTGAAATGGAATGCTAGGGAACAATAATAATAATAATAATAATAATAATACATTGCATTTATAAAGCGCTTTAACGGAGTTTCTAAGCGCTAACTATAGATTTGAGTAAGTGAGTCTTTAATCGAGTTTTGAATGTGTCTATCGAAAGTGAGTCCTGGAATTGCGGAGGGAGTCTGTTCCAGAGAGTTGGTGCAGCGACTGCAAATGCCCGCTGACCATAACGAGTGCTGGTGCTTGAACTAGGAGCGAGTTGAAGGTGTAACGTGGAATGTGAACGAAGACTAATAGATGATGTTGAAACCTTGGGTCTGATGAGATCATTGAGGTATGCCGGTGCGAGTCCATTTTTTATTTTATATGCAAGCAGAAGAATTTTGAACTGATTACGCTGAGGAATAGGAAGCCAGTGCAAAGACTGTAGTATTGGTGTAATGTGTTCGCTGCTCTTTGCTCTGACTACCATTCGAGCAGCAGTGTTCTGTAGACGTTGAAGTGAGGTCATGTGTGCGGTAGGTAAAGCAAACAGTAGGCTGTTACAGTAGTCCAGGTGGGATGTCACAAATGCATATGTACGAGACGTTCAGTGGAGTTCTGGTCAAGGCAATTCTTGAGTTTCCCAATTTTGTACAGTCCAAAAGATGCTACTCGAGAAATGTTGCGAATGTGGTGGTCCATCTGCATGTGGCCGTCGAGAATAACCCCAAGCTTGCGGACTGACTCGGCCAACACTACTGTCGATATTTATTGGTGGCAGTTTCTCAGACCTGTGGAATCGTGAAGTAATATGTAAGGCCTCAGTCTTTGAACAGTTAAACTTTAGCTTGTTGGCACTAGCCCACGACTGAACGGAGGGATTACTAGGAAAGCAGGAACATACCAAAGTACAAGATGGGGGTGGAAGTAGGAATGGAGGAGGGGATTAGAGTTGGGGGAAAAGGGGGGTGCGGAGTTGTAGGGAGGGATGGTGGGGCAGGCAAAAATGAGGAAACAGAAAAGAAAGTAGGTGGAAATGGGGTGGGAAAAAAGGAAGATATTAATCATTACCCTCCTGAATGTTGAGACCATGTGGCTGAATGGTGCGGAGTCATCTAATCCATAGTTTCTCTCTGCTGAGGCAAACAGAGTCTGGGTGGTGGCCAAGAGCCTCAATACCCTGTATGGACATGTAAGAAATAGAGTGATTAGTACAGTTAAAGTGTTCACCAACTGGGGTGTCAGTTCTGTTGGTGTTGACTATAGATCTGTGACTGTCGAAACGTTTTTTTGAGTGTGGTTTTTGTCTCACCCACATACTGAGTACCACAGACACTGCAAGAGATAAGGTATATGATATTAGTAGATGTGCAGGTGATGTGACCCCTTGTCTTGAAGACAGCTCCGGTGGAATGGCTTCTGAAAGAATCAGTTTCCATGATGTGCTCCCGACATGTTATGCACCTAGAGTTACATTTAAAGGTTCCATGGGGAATGGGAGGGTTAGTGGAATTATCAGGTGAGACTGCGGCTCTGACTAGAAGGTCTCACAGATTGGGAGGGTGTCTGTAAACTACCAATGGCTCTTCCGGAACTGCCCGCTGAAGACGATCTGAGGTATGAAGTATATGGAGATTAGAACTGGCAATCTGGCAGATAGGGGGAAGGGAAGGATGATAAGTGACAACAAGAGGAATTCTGTTGAGGCTGTGAGCTGGGGGTTTAGGTTTCCCAGCAAGCGCAAGATCCCTGGAAAGAGACTTGGCTTTCTGAATGGACCTGTGTACCGCACGTGAACTATGCCCTCATGAAACAAGGCGTTTCCTGAGGTCCTGTGAGTGACAGACAAAATCAGAGTCATTAGAACAGATGCGCCGAAGGCGAAATAGCAAAACTTTTACCAAAACGCCCCAATTTGTTAATTTACAAAAGGTGTCAATTTGTGAAAACAAAAATGCTTTGATAAGACATGCAGTACTTGGATGTAAGTTCGTGAAAACACAAATCATGTGCCGACGCCATTTTCTACCCGAGGCGCGCGCACAAGTGCTAATGTGTCGTGTCACTAACGTATTGCTGCAATGCTACACGAATCCCTGTTGTTGTGTGTATGCGCGGATCGGAACGAGTGCACGGTAACCACACTACACAAAAATATTTCAACGAATACGCGTGCATAGCAACGTATGTTTTTTTGCGATTTACCGGATAATCGGATGATCGGACTACATACCCAAAGGTGTACGCTGAAACAATTCCGGCTGATCTGACCGTACACCATAAACCGGAGCAAATCAAACGAGTTTGATTTTTCCGGGTCCGGTGTCCGATTGGCCGGTAAACTTACAAAGGTGTGCGGCAGGCTTAAGATGGCGTCTATAACCATGAAAGTATTTATCACACAGTTCATAACAATCTGAATGGCAAGATTAGTATAGCTGGAACAAAAATTCATGTTTCGTGAAATGAATTATTCTGATAAAATTAAGTAATATGTTCGAATAATCAACGAAAGAAGTGCACAAGACGGTGGAATGAGGCCTCATGGAGCCACTTGAAGACTCTGTCCATTTTCGGCCGCTTGGATGTCGCTTTACGCGAGCATTTCTTGCCAATCTTCACGAGCGAACCGATCCTGGCTTTCTTCCCGATAACTCGCAACACTCGTCCCAGAGCGAATACGTCCGCCGCTGTCGTGTACGGACAGTGACCACTCAGGACCTCCGGAGCCACGAATGGTTTTGCGGCTCCCTCTACATTCGGCCGGAGTTCAGGAGTGGCGTCAATCTTTGGCGCGAGTTTCGCGGAGGTGCAGTCACCCAAATCGCAAATCTTGGCCCGCCAGCCACTCCAACTGCCATTGGTAGCATACAGCAAGATGTTTTCCGGCTTGATGTTGACGTGAATGTAGTTTTGCTGGTGGAGGTACTGTATTCCCTCGGCGATGTCCTTTGCTATCTGTTTCAAAATAACATGAAATATCTGTCAACCGGAGTGTCAAAATAGGCCATATCGAATAGCTGCCATCTTGTAGGGCAGTTTTTTGTTTTGTTTCTTGATGACATGCACAGTTGTGCATTTTGTGCCTAGATTGTTTATCAATTTAAATGTCAAAAGTTGTCCTACAAGATGGCAGGTGAGTCTTTCCACGGTAAAGAGGGCATTTTGGCAGCACAGACCATGTCTCAAAATAAAAGAAATAAGTTTCAGTTGTTCTGAAGAGATAACTTAGGCCCAAAAAGGGTTACAACCCACTGGGCATCTAACCCGTTATTACCCGGGTAATAACGAGTAAATAACAAAGGTTATTATTGGGTAATATCATACTCCTGGATAATAACAGGGAAATAATAGATAACGAGTAAATAACAAAGGTTATTACTGGGTAATATCATACTCATGGATAATAACGGGGAAATAATAGACCAATATTTTCCTGTTACAACCCGCTGTTACCCATATTTCCTCTGATTATACCTTGTTGTAACTCGGTAAAATGTCGGTTTCAACAGGGTAATCACAGTAATATTTGGACTTGGAAATTTCGGCAGGAGGTGTCCCATATTTTAATTGTTTTTTATCAGAAAAAAAATAAAATGCCCAGTAGATCCTGTCAGCTGTGAGTATAAATTATATTTAATCCTCATCCTTAAATGGCATTTATTAAGGAATGTATAACACAAACGGGTAATATCATGTTGGTAATAACAAAGTAATATCGGTAATATTTAGACTTAGTAACATTTTGGGGTGATATTACCGGTAATATCGGTAATCGGTAACATTTTGCCCAGTGGCAAATAGTGTGACAACATGCCTTTCTAAAAATCACTCTGTATACATTTCAAATTTACGCTCGTAACCGGGACAGACACTTGTTACATTAGGCCGTCCTGGTTACGAGCGTATATTAGAAATTTGTACACAGGGTTTTTAGAAAGGCATGTTATCACTATTTGTAACCCTTTTTGGGCATAAGTTATCTGTTCAGAACAACTGAAACTTATTTCCTATATTTTGAGGTCAGACAAAGGTATTTCCTCGAAAATATGGTCTGTGTTGCCAAAATACCCCTTTACTGTGGAAAGATCCAGCTATTCGATATGGTCTACTATTAAATTTCAAGTGACCTGAAAAACAAAAATCTCTTCAGATTTTGAACCAGTGCACACCATACATTTTAAGACTTGGCAATGTTATACTTTTCAGCATTGTCATTTTAAATTGCTTCAGTTAATCATAGCTATCAAAGTGACAAAATTACACATGGGACATTCTTCAGTTGACGCAATTATAACTGATAGCCTGTTGTTACACGGCATGCAGCCTGTTTACACCGCATGCATTTGAAATTTCGCGTTATTTTTAAACACCCTACCTGAAGCCATTCCCTGCGAAGGATCTCCGAGCACTTGATCTTGTTATCGTTGAGAACATCCTCCAGTGTCAGGTTCTCGGGGATGAAATCATTTCCCACAAACTCCTCGAGGATGCACCGCATTGGCGATTGCTCCACAACGCCGATCAACTGGACGAAAGATGGATGATTTCGCACCATGTGCAAGGCGTCGATTTCCCTAAGAAACCTCGCCGCTGGCTCATTGCCACGTACGATCTTAATAGCAGCAAGTTTGCCATTTTCCGGCGTGACATGCACAAGACGTGTGGTCGCTGTCTCGCCAGATCCAAGCTCAACCCATCGGCCCAAAATATCCAGCTCTGGTTCCAAATCACTGCACTGAAACAGGGTACTGCCTTGGTAGGTGGGGTGTCCGTTGAGCATGGAGAAGGTAGATTTCTTGCGTGGCGTGACACAGTGTGCGATGGCCACACGTCTGTTCGCAATAGGTTTCTTGTCTCCAGACATTTTCTTTGTTTCGTTGTCCTTAAATTAAAGGATAAAGAAAAAAATCAGCCAAAATAGCAAAGGACGGCTGGAACTAGTAAACATAACCTGAGACATCTGACACACCAGGAAGAGTCTCTATTACTAGCTGAGCTTTGAGACACAGATATGTACTGAGAGAAAAGTTGGAATTGTAGGGGAAAACCTGGCAAAGAAAACTGCCCAGCGTGTAGGCCTATAGGTTTTTTTCCTCCTCTCGTTTTTGGTTATTTCATTTTCATGTTGATTAGGCACCATACTATGTAATGCATTCATTATTTTGTTCAACTGTACATCTATGGAACACCAAGAGAAACATTGGTTTTGTAGGCCGGAAAAACCTGAGGGAGTAGGCTAGCAGAGCATCTGGCCGGTGTGTCCGAGGTCTCGGGTTCGAATCCCGGTTAGTATGAAGACGATCTGATTTTTTCCCCTCTTATCTATTACTGGCTTAATAATAGGCATTGTTCTTGGAGGGGAATGTGGCATTTGAATGCCCAAGGGCGTGTTTGTTTCACGACGGATCCGAATCCAGATCCCGAGTTATTTTATGCGCAGAAACAAACGTAACTGCTCTCGACCAGGAACTCAAGTCACGTGAATTGGATCTGCGCAGATCTGAAACTGGATCCGTCCGAAACAAACACGCCCCAAGTGCCAAGATTAAGTCATTCAGATATTTCCCAAAAATTAGACTTTTAATTCTTACTTTGTACTCCTGGTACTGGTTTGTGCCATTGATAGTTGACAGGGGCGGATCCAGGATTTTGAAAAGGGGGGAGCGTGAAATTTTTAAGCATGAAATGCTGATAATGGATTCTAGATGCTCTGTGATGTGATCTGGGGCAATATTTAGCCAGTTTTTCTTTTTGAAAGGGGGGTGGGGTGGGGGTGGGGGCGCCCCCAACGAGGCCATGGCCTAGTTCAGTTGCGACGCGCGCACTGCCGGCCGGCACGCGTACGTACGCGCGCGGTGAGAACAAAATAAACTGAACGTAACTTGGCTGTCTGTATTGTCATGATTGTAGGGATTTTTTGTGCACAAATATATAGCAAATTAGCGTGACTTTTTGCCGTTTTCCTCCGGAATATGCAGTTCGGTGATGTGTAGTGGATTTCTAAACCCGGCAATCCCAAAGATTAGGACACATGGAACTTTGTTAGCACATTACCGGTTTCCAGCACAAGGTAGAAATATTGATATTTTTCTTTACAAAAATGTTCCCCCTGTTTTTGGAACTTCATACCCTGGACTCCGTATCCCCATGTATCATGCGGTACGGAGTCCAACCTGGGCTACATGTATATAGGCCTATGGATTTTGTGTACAAGTGAATGGTAAACAGTCAAACCACCTTCGATTGATAATTTTTGGCGATTTGTTGTTTTTTATTTTATTTGTTTGTTCCATTTTAGATAATAGAACTTATGATTTATACAGTTGCTAGGCTACTAACTACCTTCTTAATTATGAAAAATTTACTGCAAAGAAGACATTTTGGTTTTGAATTTTGAAAATAAAATAAATAGGCTAGTTCAAGAACAGCAAAAAAGTGGTTAGAAATGTCAATCCTGATTGGTTGAGAAAAGTTGCTGGTTAATAATAATAAAAACATCCTTGTCTGTGACTGGTCAATATCAGAATATTTACAACTGTTTCATATCAGAATATTTAGCAAAAAGATAAGTTCTAAAAGTAACTATATAGGCAGATGAGTGTGAATGCAGCAAGTTGAATTTAGACCCTGCATATCCTATATGCAGTGCAGTGACACTGGGCCTACATTTCTACAACGGCCCTTTTTTGTATCACTATACACGAATCCGGTTGCTAAGGACTCCTTCCCTGCAAGTCCGCCATAGCTGGGGGCCATCCACTGCCATGGACTGGGCGCTTTGTCTTGTTGTTAAATCGAACAGCGCACAACGCGTACGCGTACACAAGCTTCGCAAGCAAATAAACGCGCAAAATTGTTCGAAGTGACAACATAATGTAACAGCATATCATCAAAACAAAACCCACAGTTCATGGGACTGGATGGCCCCCAGCTATGGCGGCCGTACATGGACCATGACTTTGCAGCTCGGATTGGTGTATAGGAAAACTCGGTTAATACAAAAAAGTATCATTTACCAAATGTAGACCTAGAAATTGTTTCAGTTGTACTCTCTCAATCGGATTTCTAAAGTTCAGAATTATCGTATCGTTTTCAGCAAAAGTCAGGAAGTCAGAAAGTCGCTTGTCTTCGATCAAAACTTTTTCTGTAATGATCTTCGTTCTCCAAAAACCAAAGTTCTTTCATTCCTTTGTTTATAGCGCTGCGTGTTCGTATGCGCGTTCGCGCGCTGCGCTGCTGATGAGCTGTACATGTCGTCATAACGTCAGTGCGCGCACGCGTGGTTGTTTGAAGATGTGCGTGCTTGTATACGCGGGCTACACACAGATTTACGCTCAAGATTCTGACGCACGTGACGCGTTGCAATCTGTACGAAATGACGTAATTTGAGAGAGATCCTTTCAAAAGTTACATGTTAATGTGTTTCTTTTCGGTCTTTTGTTAGAAGAGAAACACTTTCCTTTCGGTTCGTAAGCAATTAGAATGGGGTATGGCCTGCCTGGGCAATCAAGCGTTGCTTAGGCAGGCCATATAAGTATTGTGTTCTTGCGGTTTGTCATTCGGCTTTCTGACACGCATACATGGCGTACACGCCAAGTTTACTTCCTCCCCTGCCTACACGCCCCACTGCGTCTGCACGTCTACCTCGCCACACCATACGCCATGGCTGAAAACGGTGCGCCTCCAGTAGACATGGCCGGGCTTATGACTTACCTCGATAGAAAATTCGACAGCCTCAAGGAGCAGAATGCAAGGGAAGCAACGAAGGCCACGCTTCAGCTCCCAGACATAAAGAGCAAAGGGAATTTGGCCCAGTACAAATTCTGCGCTAACGTTGCGGAGGGTGTTGCAGAAGTGAAGTCGGCCATCTTGGATCGACACCGCGATGACGCACTAGAGAAGCTTGACAAACTGCAGGCCGTCGTCGACAATCGCATCAAGCTGATAAAGCTGGCGGATAAATCACCGTCTGGATGGGAGACCGTCAACCAGTACATCGCCGACGACCTGGCTTCGGATTCGGAAGATGATAAGAAGATGCGCAAAGCAGAGAAGGACGCCGCACATATACCTTAAAAGAGCGCAAGCAGAAGCGGCTCAAGACTTCCAATGCTGGGGGGTCCAGACCAAGTCCTGCCCCTTTAAGGCCCTTTCGTAACACCGCCCCTGCACGAGGCGCCATTGCAGGGGTATTCAGACGCGCCCAAGACAGAGGGTACTGCTTCCGCTGTGGGCAACAAGGACATTGGGCAAAAGCCTGCACCATTGGTCCCGGAAGTTCTACCCAACCCTCAGCTTAACCGAGTACAGAACACTGTAGATGATAAGATAAGTGATTTTGCTGTTCTCAATGATGTGTTCACAGATCTAGGGTTCGGAGAAAGTATTGATTTCAACGTTAATGTTCCAGCGAAATTGTTACCTTTGCGTGGTAGTCTCCTTAAAGGTCTCCCCTTTTGGAGAGAAATAGAGTCCTCCCGATTTATTTTGCAGACCATTGAGCTAGGTTATAAATTGCCATTCTTATCAATACCTAATTCGTGTTTTCTTTCCAATAATCGTTCAGCGAAAGAAAATTCAGTCTTTGTAGAGTCTGCCATAGCTGAATTACTGGTTAATGATTTAGTTGAAGAGGTTTTTTCTCCCCCAACTGTCGTTAACCCTTTGAGTGTTTCCACCAATCGTTCTGGCAAGTGCAGATTGATTTTGGACCTTCGAGAAGTTAACAAGCACTTGGATTATTTACCAGTGAAATACGAAGACCTAAAAATTCTAAAGCAATACTTGGAACCAAACTCCTACATGTTCTCATTCGACTTAAAGTCGGGTTATCACCACGTTGAGATTTGTAGTCCACATTGCAAATATCTCGGGTTTTCTTGGCAATTTGCCAATTCCAAAACAAGTCGATATTTTGTTTTTAAGGTTCTACCCTTCGGCCTGTCTACAGCTTATCATATTTTCACTAAATTGTTAAGGCCTTTGGTAAAGCGATGGCGCCGACTAGGTATTGCCATTGTTTTGTATTTAGATGACGGTATAGTGGCCAATACAAATGAACAACAACTTACAAAGCAAGCTGATATTGTTTCAAATGACTTGCGTAATGCTGGTTTTATCGTTAATGAACAAAAATCGAATTGGTTCCCCATTCAGAGTCTCACCTGGTTAGGTTTTGTTATAGATACAAAGCGGTTTACTATTTCGGTTCCCTTATCGAAAATTACTGATATTTTGGACATGTTAGATTCACTTATCCAAACGACCCTCTCTAATGCTAGTGTTACAGCTAGGCTTGTTGCACAATTGGTCGGTCGTTTAGTCGCATGCCGACCTGGCGTTGGTAACATTGCAATTCTCATGACTAAATCCTTACAAGTACTGATAGCGAACAGGCGTGCATGGGACAGCCCACTGCACATTGATAGCACTGGTTTGTACGAATTGCAATTTTGGAGAAAACAGCTGTTGAAATGTAACGGAGTCTCCCTACAGAGTAATCCTAGATTAACAAGGGTTGTATATAGTGACGCTTCTCAATATGCATGCGGAGGGTACATTGTAAATGTTGACGATCACCCCTGTTACGATGTATTCTCCCCGGTCGAACAGAAAAAGAGTTCGGCCTGGAGAGAACTGAAGGCTGTTTTTATTATCCTAATATCAAGGGCTGACGATTTAGCAAATACTTACGTTAAATGGTACACTGACGGCCAGAATGTTGCTACGATCTTATCGACGGGTAGCATGAAGGTCGATCTGCAACAATTGGTTTTATCCATAGTCACGTTCTGTCTAGAGAAAAATATTAATATTTTTCCCGAATGGATCCCACGCAGCCTCAATGACAAAGCAGACCACATCAGCAGAATTGTGGACTATGATGACTGGGGCGTTTCTAATTCTCAGTCGGTCTTTACTCTTTTTAACAGACGTTGGGGCCCATATGAATTAGATGCTTTTGCAAATAACCACAACTCCAAAGTATCGCGGTTTTTCTCTAAGTATTGGTGCCCGGGTACAGCCGGTGTTGATGCGTTTGCCCACGATTTTCACACTTTTAATAGCTGGCTTGTTCCCCCAGTCAGTATGATTGGCAAATTGCTTGCATTCATGCATCTATACAAGTGCTCGGGTACATTAGTAGTGCCTAAATGGCACAGCGCCTACTTTTGGCCGTTAATAGCCAACGTTATAAACGGTAGTGTAGCTATTGATCTTGTAGAGTATGTCCGACCAACCGGATTTTTTCAACCGGGGTCACATGATTCTTCAGTTTTCTGTAATTCTCCATTTATTTCCAACGTTCTTGTATTGAACTTAAAATATTAATTTAATTGATGTTATTTTTCTTTACATGGCTATTATTTTTTCAGATATCGAGAAAGTAGACGGTCTCTGGTTGGCCGGGAAAGCCTTATCCCATCCATCTCTGAAAGCGCTGTTCAATCAATTGAAGCACACCTTAACTGCGTCCAGAGCAAATGCAACTACGAGAAAGTACAGCTATGCCTATATGAGATGGAGGGAATGGACAGAGTTGTATCCAGGTGTAAAACCTTTCCCAGTCGACCCGTTATATTTTTCTTTATACTTGATCTCGTTATCCCAGACAAGTAGTTCACCTGCACAAATTGATGCAGCGTACTATGCCATAAGTTGGATATATAATTTTTGTTCAAATTGCGGGTTGTTTAACCCATGTGAATCTAGGGTTGTCAAATCAATCAGAGATTCTGCTCGTAGGTCACTTTGCAAACCAAAAAATGCGAAAGAGCCTTTAAGTGTAGATATCCTACTTCTGTTAAACAACATGTATGGAAAGCCATCTGCACCCCTGATCAATTTGAGATTTATGACTATGTGTCTTTTAGCTTTCTCTGGTTTCCTGAGATATGACGAATTACGTTCCATAAAGAGATGTGATGTTAAATTATTTGATCACCACTTGACCATTTTTATCGAGAAGTGTAAAACGGATCAATTTCGTCAGGGAAATACGGTTTTTATTGCTAAAACCTTTTCAGAGCTTTGTCCTCATGAACGACTGAAATTGTATCTAGTGAGAATAGGTCTGTTCAGTCCAATGGACTCGGAGTTATATTTATTCCGTGCACTCACTCCCAATGGGTCTGCCTTAAGAGCAAACAATGTGCCGCTCTCATACACAAGGGCTAGAGAGATCTTTCTAGAAAAACTCGAAAGTGTCGGTTTAAACAAAAGTATGTATGGTCTTCATAGCCTAAGGTCAGGCGGCGCTACAGCCGCAGCCAATGCAGGAGTACCTGATCGACTTTTCAAGTCTCACGGTCGCTGGGTAAGCGAGACAGCGAAAGATATGTATGTAAAGGACTGTATCGATTCTAAATTGTCTGTAAGTTCATCCTTGGGTCTCTGATTCCAATGATCTCGCTATCTTTGCGCTTCGGGAGTGACAAGTGTGTTGTCAGGAACTGCCACTCCAAACATAATATTTTGTTTGTTGCTAATTGCGGGAGATTAGAAAGGAAATGTGTTTCTTTTCGGTCTTTTGTTAGAAGAGAAACACTTTCCTTTCGGTTCGTAAGCAATTAGAATGGGGTATGGCCTGCCTGGGCAATCAAGCGTTGCTTAGGCAGGCCATATAAGTATTGTGTTCTTGCGGTTTGTCATTCGGCTTTCTGACACGCATACATGGCGTACACGCCAAGTTTACTTTACATATTCTTTGCAGGTTACATATGTGTGGTAGGATTGCATTAGTTCAAGTGACCTGGGCACTTTGAGTCATGCATACTCCCAGACACGTCCTCTCTCCTAGTTTTTTGGCCCACGGGTTTTTATCTAGGCAAGCGTTGGGGTTGCGTGTGTGCTGACTCTTTAGAACTTGATGCACAGGCCGCTGCGGTATTGGCAGCAGATGTATCCGATATTGGACCGATAGCATATTAGTCATGATATCACCATCGACTTGGAGCTGAGAGCTTTAGTCTGGTACCCATGTTTGTCGCATTGACGAGTAAATAGCTTGGAGCATGGTTTTAACTTGGTGACCATTGACTCGGAGCTGTAGCTTTAGTCTGGTGCCCATGTACGTCGCATTGACGAGTAACTAGCTTGGAGCTTGGTTTTAGCTTGGTAACCATTGACTCGGAGCTGCAGCTTTAGTCTGGTGCCCATGTTTGTCGCATTGACGAGTAATTAGCTCGGGGCTTGGTTTTAGCTTGGTGACCATTGACTCGGAGCTGCAGCTTTAGTCTGGTGCCCATGTACGTCGCATCGACGAGTAATTAGCTCGGAGCTTGGTTTTATAGCTTGGTGACCAATAGACTTGATGTCAAGTCTGTAACTAGACCGGTTGTTTCGTAAACGGCAGCAGCGTAGTCGTGAATGGACTGGGAACAAGTCTAATCGACCTCTAGTTACAGACTTGAGAAACCTGTTTCCGTTTTGTACACGGTCTATGGAGATTGCTACCAGAATTGGACGTAGAGAGCTGATTGGTCGAAACGTAGGACAACATTAATATTCATGTTGCTCCTCTAAAAGGATGTGTTTTGTGAATTTTGAATTGGGTTTCATCTCCATCAAACGCATCAGCAAGCTTGAAGTGCAAATTTGTTTAGGCTAGGCTACATGTACGTATGTAGTCCATTCGACTTGATCAGTTTATAAATGCGAATTTGCGATAGGCCTAGATGGTTTCTGTTTAAAATATAATCCGAATTTGTCAGATCGTGGTTATGGAGAAAGATAGAGCTGAAATTTTGAACAATGCTGTCGAGCATGGGCGCCAAAGAATGGGGTTGTCGGCTTCGTTGAAGCCGAAGCAAATAGAGGCAGTTTTAAGTTTTCTTCAAGGCAGTGACACCTTCGTTAACTTGCCCACTGGCTATGGAAAGTCGATGATTTATCAGCTGGCACCCTTCTGTGTTGATTTTATGAGGGTAAGTTCATGAAACGGGCCTCTCTGGAATTATTACCATGCATGGACACCAAGGATTTTTTCTGACCTTGTAAAGGTTGTGACAAAATTAAAAACCATGTTAGTTTGATGATAAAAATACAAAACTTTGACATGTCGGAGGGAAAAGTGTCATCCCTGTCTGCTGGTTATGAATTTAATATGTTGGTAAAACACGAAACAGTGCAAAGAACGGAACGCGCGGAACAGTGGAACCGTTCAATTCCACTGTACCATGTTCAGCATTCTTTTCCACCATCACCCCTCTGTTCCACCGTTCCGTTCCACCGTTCTGCGTTTTACCATATAGGAGTCTTTCCTTCCTCCATGGTTTGACTAACGTCCTGATTTTTTAGGCCTACTAATGACTATAAAGCATGCAGAGGAAAAACTTATAATTTTTTTGAGTTGTTCCGTATGATATAGGTTTAGCGCATGGGGTCTAGCATGTCTAGAGGGTGTCCGTGCATGGTAATCTTTCCGGTTGATTCATCTACTCTTTTTTGTTTTTGTGAAATTTATAGTAAAAAAGTTTACGCACAATTTCCGGGTAATTTTGTTCCATTAGGCATTGAGAATGTCGATAAGGTTGATTTTATAAGTCTAACCAAGCAAAAATAATGTGAGCGACACCAAAATAGAGCTTTTATGGACGATTCTGCAGAAAAATTTTCACATTTTAACAAATGGCAATTGTTGTGGCGCTTGATCAATTTCTACAGCCAAACTATTTTTGAAATCTGCTGGAACTTGTCTGTAGGGGAGAGTGGGGTTAGTTGGAAAATTGTTCACAAAATCGTCTATAAAACACTAAAGGAATTTATTTAAACTATACCACTCTAGCTTTAAGAATACATAATTGGGCTACAAATGGGGCCTATAGAATGTTGGGACTCGTTGATAGTTTCTCGTATAATCCACCTTGAACATGACCATGTCAGCTGTTCCGACTTAGCCCACCTAGTATGGGGTAAGTTGAAACATGGTATGGGGTTAGTTGAAACACGGTATGTGGTCATTTAAATTAAAACTGTACTATAACTTCTTAATCAACCTAATTAGCAAGGCATACACTTAAGCTGTAAATTGGGACGGTAATTAACCCTTTGACAGGGGGGTCATTAAAAAATGCACAAAACAACAGCACCAAAACAATTTATGCATCGAGAGGTTTAAAATCACTTTTTGCTCACTTATAATGCAGTGAAACTTGTATATAGTTGCCAACCCCGGGACCATAAAAAAACTGGCTACTATAAACAGGTGGCCTCTTTATAGAGGTTACCTAAGCATTATACAAATGGCATTTGGGACCAAAGATGAGTGGCCACTATAAACAGGTGGCCTGTTTATCAAGGTGGTCTTAAGAACATATTTCACTGTAAAATTTAGCTTCCAAATTGAACTTTTGTCATTTCTCTATAAAAAATTCAAACTTAAATTGAATTTTGTTTTGTTTATTTCGAAAAAAAATTTCTTATGATTTCTCCCAGAACTCACAGCCACAGACCAGTCAGACCTCAGATACTCCTAGCACTTCAGTTGCCATCATTGTTTCACCACTGATTGCTTTAATGCGGGATCAGGTGAAGGCGTTGAAGGAGAGAGGCATTGAGGCAGCCTATGTTGGAGACATCAAGGACAAGCCAAGTGAGAAACTTCATCTGCAAGAGGGAAAATTCTCCATTGTATTTGCCAGTCCAGAGACACTTCTTGGTCCCTTGGGAAGATCACTCCTGACTTCAGCTGCATATCAACAGAACCTATGTGGATTTTTTGTTGATGAAGGTCATTGTGTGGCAAAATGGTAAGTGGTATTGTGTGGTCCCAACTTATTGTCAAGACCTTCCCAACAACACCCTGTTTACACTTGATCCGGAGCTTGGGGTCAAACACCAAGCTGGGGATCAGCCCGGATCACAAACTGAGTGTAAACGCTCTCGGGACCAAATTGGCCCTGAGGTTGGGACTAGTGTAAACACGGTGCAATAGTTGGGCCTTTTGTACATTGAGCTTTAATATGGTCGGGTGTAACAGTTTGGGGCAGGGTCTGTAATTTCTAGTTGAATAGGGTCTGGGGGTCACAACAAACTTTTGTGGACATGTGGGAAGTGGTACTCAAGGTCAGGACGGGGTCAAAATGGCAGCCCCTGTTCAGTGGCCACATTATTGGAAGAGAAAAAGTATTATGATACCCTAGGAGTGTCCTTTCTGTTGGAGAGCACGTGTGGTCCAGTGGGTATACATCCGTGCTCGTGATCAAAGGGTTAAGGGTTCGAGCCCCACTTGTGTCAATGTGTTTGTGTCCGTGGGCAAGACATTTAATTTCAATTGCCTCATCAACCCAAACTGTTAGGGGAGCTGTTAGGGGAAAATGCCACAATCTTTTTGCTTATATACGGTTGTGCACCTTGGCCTGGTAGCCACCTAGTTGAAGCGAAGTGGTTCTGGTGATTTCCTGATGGCAGCGGTAATAATAGCAACAGGGCCAGGAGCATCCCCACAGGGGCGGACATGTGCACCATTATTGTTAAGTTTTTGTTAAAAATCAATTCACAAAAAGAAGCTGACAATTCTCACAATTCTTGCGTGGAGATCTTTTTATTTATTATTTTAGTGTACATTTGTGTATGCATAATAAATGCTCGTGACTCAAAAAATACCCACTACATTTTGCTAAAAGCTAAACACAGTTCATCTATAAAAAAGAGAAACATCACCGATAAATACCATCGCCGCACCCAAAATTGACATTAGCTCACAGCCTCTTCGTTCAAGAGACACTTAAAATCTCACCTATTTCCCTTTGGTTGAGCTTGTTGCCTGAGCGCCATGATCTATATGGAATGGCGCTAAAAAACCTGCTATTGTATGTATTATTATTAGAGCTGACATAATTATCATTTTGTTTGATGGTGCAGCTTTATGGTGTGATTCAACTACACAAATACGCAGTGTACATGTACATAGTGTGTGTAGTAATGTCAATTTAAAATGTTTTTGTGAAATGTTTTTGTGAAATTTGACCTAAATAATTTATTTACTATGTATGACTTTGTACATGTATTTTGTACTATCTTGTGTGCACAGGGGTATGAAATCTGGAAAAGTGGATGCTTTTCGAAAATGCTACAGTACCTTGGCAGAACTCCGTTCACTCGTCTCCCACAAAATTCCGATGATGGCTTTGACGGCAACAGCTTCGCCCGACACACAGAATGTCATCGAAACTGCTCTTGGGATGTCAAAAGTCACTCGGGTGGGAGTCTCCCCAGAAAGAGTAAACATAAAATACTCTGTGATGAACATTCAACTCAAAGAGGCTGAAAGCCAATATAGCTGGCTAATCGACGGAATAAGGCAAAGCGGTGTGGCAACTCCGAAAGTTATCATTTTCTGTCAGTCGCATAAGCAGTGCAGGGAATTGCATGCTGCATTTGATGAACATCTAAGCAGTGAGACCATTGAGCATGTTGCCATGTTCCATGGATGTACCGAAGATAAACGAAAGGATTATATTTTAGGTGAGTTTACCAAGTCAACTGGTATAATCCGCGTACTAATTGCCACAGTGGCATTTGGCATGGGAGTTGATGTTGATTGTCTGCATAATGTTATTCACCATGGGCCATCCAGAGATGTCGATGATTATTTCCAGGAGACAGGTCGTGTGGGTAGAGATGGCAAACAAAGCTATGCCATTTTGTTGACCTATCCTGGCTGTTTTTCTGCCTGCAGGGTAGTAAAGAGGATGAAAGATTACACCAAAAGCGAGTCATGTAGGAGAGAACTACTCCTTGAGTACTATGGATACCAAAGCCAGCACAGCAGCCAGTCTGCCAAGCATTTTTGTTGTGACAATTGTTGCAAAAAGTGCACATGTGGCGGGGATTCATGTGAATGGGAGCAAGAAGACTGGTGCACAAAACACCTAGAAAGTCTCTCATCAGTCAAGCAAACGGATTCGGAATCTGCAGTGGCTGAAGTTGCTGCAAGACAAGTTTCAGAAGATCAGAGGCATGAGCTGCAATTGAATCTACTGGCTTACAGAGACTCACTTCTTCAGGGCCAAGCATGTTCAATGTATGCTGGGGTGGACATCGCCAGTGGAATTTCACTTGATCTCATTGACATGATCGTCAAGGATTGCCATATGATTTTGTCTCTTCAGCAGTTGGTGGGCAAGTACCCATTTTTCGACAGAGCCCAAGCATCACATGTGTGGGAAATCATGTCAGAGACTCTAGGAAATGATGTTGCTCCAAGTGGTTTGGTCCATGTGACATCAACAGAGACAGACCTATCTAGTTCACCCAGTGAGGACCTCTCTAATGAAGAGACTGAGAATGATTGTTTGAGGTCAGTGTTTAATGTGATGTCTCTCAGTGCCTCCGACACAACCAATAGTGATTAACGTCTTTATATACCCAGCAGATCTGAGTGGATACATTGTAAGTAATACCAAAACCTTTTTAGCACATTGAGATAAAGTTGCTACAAATTTGGTGTTTTGATCTATAATATTGTGCATCTCTTTTTAAACATGTTACGTAGGAGGTAATGGGTAGCATGGTTGGCCACCAACCTTTTTTTGTATACAGTAGGTTGGAGAACACTGAATGCAGTCTTTATTTGTTGCCCATCATCAGAACTTCAAAACTATTTGAATTTGATAATACAAGGTTCAATTTTATAAGACTGTACTTTACATGTGCAAGTTTTATTATGAAGAAATTTGATAAAACTTGCATGTATGTAAAGAACAGTCTCACCTTGTAATTACACATAGTTTTTTGGGGGGACTTTGCAGACTTTTTTTATTAAAACGGGCTTCATTCTGATTGGCTTACTGGCAACCAAGCAAACAAATATTAATGGTAACATCTTGTAGTACAATATGTACTCTGCTTGCATTGTCTAAGTTCTTTTGTTGATTTGACACGTGTGTGTGCGCGTACCGGTATGTTCACCCGAACATGTGTACATGTAAACACGCATGAATTTATTTATGGTACGTCATAAAATTTTCAATTACAAAACAGAGTCTGCCTTTTCTTGTTTTTAAATCGACTGCCATTAATCCTTGACAGATTTTTACGTTCTTGGTACCAAATGAAAGCTGATAAATTTTTCTAATCTACAAAAATACAAATTTAACTCTTAAATATTTGTTTACGCCCCAAAACACGTCCAGTCCATCTTTAACTTGAACAAGGTAAAATATGAGGAGCGGAAATAAATTACGTTACACTTTACATTTTAGCAGTTTTTCATATACTGTACATGTATAGACATGCACTGTGGTATGTTTTATGATGTTTGGATATTTCTGCACATGTACACTAAGCCTCTATATAATGGCCACCTGCATTTTCTGGCCACATTTCGTCGGTGCCTTAGGTGGCCACTCTATACAAGTTTAACTGTAATTAAAACCAAGTATTCCTCATTGCTCTATAAAAAGATATATTAAACTTGATTTAATAAATGTACATGACCCTGGGTTGTAAGTGAGCCTGGCTTGGATACTGCCACTCCCCCTCTCCCTGAAGTACTTGTACTTGATTTGTATTCATTGTAGTAGTATGACATATATTATTAAAAAGTACCCTCCACTTATTCTTTACCTTTGTTTTCAAACGGTCTTCACTTTCATTACATGTATCTGTAGTGTACTGAAGTTACAGGTGTATCATGTTCAATAAAGTAATATTGGCACCAAAATAAAAACAGTTATCAGAACTACATGTATGTGTTATCGGAATGAATTAAGTAAAATGCTACTACATGGAAATCCATAGACTTCATGTCAAGTCGTTAATTGGACAGGTTTATTCATCGCAGACGCCGTGTGTGCAAATGGACAGGAAACGAGTCTAGTCGACAGGTACTATAGACAGCCGAAGTGTGACGTGCGTTGCCATGGTATTTGGCTCTGAACTATCATGGTCGTAAGAAAAAGTACTATTGCGAAAGCACAGGGATACAGTTCCGTGATATTTACTTTAGATATTTACTTTAGAGCCAATTGCCTAGGCAACTAACAAAAGATGACGTATTCACTTCGGCAGTCTATTCATAAAAACGACTGTACACGTGTATGTGTTAGACGGACCAAATACGACAGTCTACCGACTTGAAATCAAGTCTAGGAAATCCACAGCATGTTATTTACTTTAAATACATACTTTAAAAGCAAGCTTGACATGACACTACATTTTTTTGTAGAGTTTCAGTTTTGAAATTTTTTTCAAAGTGTTAGTTATCCACGTGTGAATTTCAACAAGATTCAGCCGTCCCAAAATATTTGGTGGGAAATCTGGAAAAGCATGTAAACCTCGGCCTTGGATGAGTTTGTAGACATTCTCCTTGTGCAGCAACTTAACCAAGGCCAACACATCCTCTTTCATCCTGAGTTTTGTGTGTTTTCCAGAAGGCTTCCTTGTCTTGGCAGCCTTGTCAGCAATGTGCAGAATGTGGTCAATTGGTTGTGCCGACTGCCCAACCCGAGCAATGGATTTGTCTGTTATTTTGCCGTGAAAAGACCGGCACTCCTCTTTGAACATTTTATTTCTATGTTCAATTGCCCTGTCCATTTCGATGTTGCTGTCTGGTTTCCCCTTAAGGTTGACAAAGCGATTCCAAGTAAGTTGGTGAGCCATTCGTGGAGTCAAAAGGCACTCGCATTGTGCCAGTAATCTCAAAACCTGGTAGGCATACTTGTGTTTACCTGCTGCCTTAAAATAAAACAATAGAAACTTGTAAAGCATCATTATTCGAGCACCATCCCCATGTCGTCTTGAATCCTTGAAATCTTGTGCCAGCAAGCAAACACCCAAGGCAACGCAGCAATAGTTCTTAAGGGTGTCTTTGCTGGGGTCTTCTGGCACTGACAACACAAAGGTCTTGTCATTGTGCTTATTTTTGAAGTGCCTTTTCAATGTTGACATTTGTTTGTATGTCTTCTTGCACTCGGAACATGTCAGAAGCTTTTCTTCAGCAGACAGTGGTACGGAAGATACAGCAAATTCCTGGACAAGTTCAGCAAGGACATCATGCAAACTCTGTTCCGGATTAGATGAGTGAGCGAATGTATGACGTGTAATCTCGCCTGATGGACCATCCATCCCGAAGAACTCTAATGCTACGCTCAAAATCAAAGCATCCGTATACCTATAGAAAAGGCAAGCGTTAAAGAAAAAATGAGTCAAAAACAATTTTCCTTTTAACTAAAGGTTCAGCTAATGCTAATGCATGGTAAAAGTTATGCACCTGTCAATTGTTTCCCCCCCCCACCCCGGATACCCCACCTAAGAGGTGGGGATTGTCACTTTTTGCGTTACAAAATCCCCACCCCTGGCAACATTTAGGTGACAAAAATCCCCACCCTCGGCTTCCTTGAAATATAGGAATACATTGTATTCATTGTATTATTGTATTTTAATGAGGCTGGATCCATAGTGGTGTGGCAAAGTGCTCTGCTCAAGGGCACTTGTACTATGGATGGACCAGACTAGGATTTGGAGCGTGACCTTTTTAGAACTACATGTACACGTTTAACCCTGGTAGTAATCGTGGACACGCACAGCGGTGGACCTTTATGTGGGGCGTACCTGTCAATTAGCTCATCACAAGCATTCACATTCTTCATTGGGTCGGCAGTCACACTGTGCGCCTTGAGGAAGTTGCGTGCTGCAAAAAGTGTTCCAACGTCTCTTGATCCTGCTGGATCAGTTGAGTATAAGTACTTCCACATGACCTGATGCACATAAGATGTTAAGAATACTTTTAAAAATACATTTGAAAAATATTTAATTGTACATGAGGGGTATGTATATTTCAGGTTGGAGGGTCGAGACACAAAAGTCTGCCAGGGAGCCAAGTTGTAATAATGTTATAACTCGTCCTAAAACAAATGTTGGGAACTTTTTAGTATCTTAGGGTAATGGTAAAGAGTAATGCATTTTATCATCAATAAGGTCCGTTTTTCCACCCCGCAAAATTGAGGGGGGAAAACAATTGACAACTCCTTTTTATAAAACTCAGGATCGCCTTTTTCTCACATACTTGGTAGAAGTTGGCCAGAGCATGGAAGTCTTCAAATGTAGGGATCAGCCCAGTCCATCTTGCACAAGGATTAGAATCTCGCCTGTCCTCCTGTGTACAGACAAGCATTCAATTGTTTAGTTCAGTAAAAGCATATTGATTAAAAAGTTACAGTCCATGGATCTCCAAACGAATTTTAAAGCATTAATTTCATTTTAACGAAAAAAAAACTTTGTTTATTGACTTGCCCAAGTCTAACTTTCCGTGTTTGGTCTGTGATTAGCGGCATAAAGCACGCCCTCTGGACTAGTGGCCTGTTAAATAAATTTTCTTCCGTCTTGGAAAACCTTTTGAGACGGAAGAAAACTGATTGGATGCAGGCCACTGGTCATGCCGGTATAGATAGCGTGCTGTGCACTACGTGCTGCAGACCAGACACAGGAGGTCAGACTTGGGCAAATCTACTCTGAAAAATTGACAGTAATAGACTGAATACATAGAAATGAATACATTGTTAGTTGTCCAGGCAATGGCTCTACACTAAACATCACTGAACCGTGTCCCTGTGCTTTTGCAATGGTACTTTTTCCGACGGCCATGATATTTAGAGCCAATTGCCAAGGGAACCCAAGTCACACTTCGGTTGTCTATTGTTTTATACCTAAACGTGGTAAATTTTTTTGTTTTTTTCGTTGATGTCTCATTTGAAAGTGAATAACTTTTGTTTCTGGAAAAATTCTGTTGTTTTCTTTCCTCCATGCTTCAACTAAAAATAAACTCGCGACTACGGACAGCAATGTTTAAAATAATCCCAGTGTTAACTGGTTAAAATATCTGGATACTAATATGCATTTTGTATGCGGATGTATTTTGTATTTTGCTCCTACCTCAATAAGTGTAAAAATTAAAAAGTTGATTACCCACCTGTGTGTTTTCCTGCCTTTCGCATGTGAGCTGATCACCGCCACTGATGATCTGGATAGGTGTATCGGTGTTTGAGTTAGGAACGAAGCCGTTGATGTGATCCATGATCTTTACCATCCCCTCGTTAGTGTTTTCATTTTCAGTGATCACACCTAGGGCAACCTTAAATTTAGGGGAAACGATGCATAAATCACATTTTTACATTGATTTACAATATTACAGAAAAGTGAGAGCTAGTACACTGTACAATGATTCTAATGATCTGAAATTTTCAAAAGAGATAAACATTTTCTTAAGTTGTGGGTTCAATTAAAACAGATTTCAAAGCAAAATCAACTCTTACCACCTCTGTCTTCTTGCTTGCAATTGCACTGTACTTGTGAGCTCTGGGAGATTTTTGCTGAAATTCTGCAAAAGCTGGCATGTATTCGGATAGTACCTTTCTCACAAGGTAAATCCAGCCCTCACAAAGCTGCACATTTTCTGCCACACTAGGAAGAAAGGTCGACAAGTCGATATCTTGGATGTCTCCAATAGGGTCTTCATTTGGTAGATCATTTCCTGATATCTGGGGAAATGAAGTGAAATTAGGAAAAATAATGGGCTTATTTTTAAAACTTTAGCACGATTTCACCCAAATTTTTCACAAGGTGACATGATTTCAAAAATGAAAAGTGAGAAAGTGAATAACTTGCTGCACATAAGCAACACCACTGACAAATTATATTTTGGAGTTCTACCAGCAATTACAGTATTTTTATCTGTTTTTACAAGAGTTTTTTTTATGTAGTTAAGTTTTTTAAGCAAAGTTGGTGTTTTTCTTCATAAACTATTGTTCTAATGCAAGAGTACCTCATCTTAAGATTATGTTTGTGTTTTATTTTTCCCCACTTATTTCATTATTATTCCAATATGTAAATAAACGTAACAATCACAGCAAAGTCTTTTTACCCTGTTCTTCACTGCTATGACATTGCAATAGTGAAGATCCTTATGTCCATGTTGTATGGATGTCTGCCTGGGAGAAATTCTCAAATCTACATTGTCAACAATGACCTTGAAGCCAGAATGCATGTTCTGTCGGTGTTCCTTGAGACTTGTCTCGGCTTCATGGAGAGCTCGTTCTTCCTCTTCATCCATCTCCTCCACAGTCTTCATTGCTTGCATTTCCTGAATTGCTGCACTCCTCTCATGATCAATTTGTTTATCCTGTGACATCTGCTGAGACCACATTTTGACTGGTGTATCAAAACCCTTTCCTAAGGCACTCTGAAGAAGGAGAACAGACTTGTATTGCAAGGAAAGCCCTCTGTCGTGCAGTCTCTGAATTGTCTCCTTTGTTGCCCCACCATGTTTTAATTGCAGTCCTGTTAGTGCTTGATGGCTATTCATGTACATATTTCGACAATAAAGAAGTATCCCCACTGCTGTCATAATACCTGGCTGGATACTTTCCTTGGATTTATGTTTGTCTCTGCTCAGGGCCTTTTCATTGACTGCTACTGCATTTAACACCTGAAGTAAGACTGGGGCATGTTGCTTGAGCTCTTCCTCCTGCTGCTTATAGGACCACTTCTGTCCATGTAATAAAATACAATAAAAATGTCTGTACTGAGGAAAAGTAAACTCATGACATTATTTATGGAAAATCAGGACAGGAATTGAGAGCAATGGGAAGAGGATCAGTGGTATTTACAAATTTGATAGTTTACTAAAAAATGTCAAACTATACTGTAAATGTACTTCTTTCCAAGAAATAAGTGATTGGTCTTTTCCATCATTTTCAAGAATAAGACAAAAATCAGGGTTATAATACTTTTCATCTTAAAATAATAACACGTTGAATGATATTCAGTGATGCTGGAAAATAAAAATAAAAAGGGGGTTGGTAGATTATGGGGAACAATTACAACATGCTTGAAGTTCAATTAAGTATCAGTGGCAGATCCAGCCTTATTAAAATACAGGAATACAATGGATGTCAGGGGGTTGGACCCCCTGAATTCTATTGTATTCCTGTGAGGCTGGATCCACCACTGAGTGTGTGTACCCAAAGATACAAATTGCTGTCTTTTTGCTGATGAAATTTGGTGAATTGGAGGATGATTTTAGTACTAATTTTGCACAAATAATTTTATTTGACAATAGTTTTAGAAAGGTATCTTTTGATGTGCAATGAGTGTGGCATTACCTGTAGAGTTTCTTTGTCTGTCCTGGAGAAGAGTGACCGAGTTTCCTTCTTGCAGAGGACTTCTGCCTCCTCAGTCAATGTCTGTAGGACAATCTGGTGGCATGGAATAAAAGATGCACATATTCAATGAGTATTAGCTAGGTTTCCCTGTAGACATTCATGCTAAACATGTTGGACATTTTGAAACAACAAATGGAAGTGACAATTTGTCAAATAAAAATCTTATTAAAAAAAAAAACCTTTACAAGAATGTTGCATTAAAGGCCATTAGGCCTATCATTTATGCAGATGAACATTCGTTAGGAGTTTCAGGAACAGCATTGCAAAACTGAAGAATAATTTTGACAAACTGCTTCAGAAATTTAAGCCACATAGATGTAGTAGGCCTAGTAGGCCTACTACAAATGTAACATAAAAATCTTAAAAATTCATGCATGCTTTTTGGGTTAAAACTTGAATAGATAATAAAATAAAAAAATCATTTTCAAACAATTTTTGTGAAGAAAACACCATCAGTTGTCAATTTGTTTCCACAATGGTAACATGGAACATTTATGTAGTGTTTTTTACCATTGCTATTAACATTTTTAGTTGGGGTTTTTCTTGTCAATTCATGGGGTTGTTTGTTTAGGTTTTTGTGGGGAGTGGGCTGGGGGTGTTTGTGCATGGTGGGGTGTTTTGCATGTGAAACTTTGATTATTTCTTCACAAATGTTTTGGGAATACACAAGAAAACAGAACAATTTAAAGTGACTAATAATAGTATATACCTTTAATTCAGCTTCTGTAACCCGGTGTTTGTCACTATTTGTCTCAAATGCCAATCGTTTCCGTGGTCTTTGAAGTTTTGAGGACGTTGGTGAAGGTGTACCCCTTGGACGTTTTAGGAACTGAGGCTTTATATGCGGGGGTGTCTTTCCTCTTCTTGGACTTAACTTTAGAGGAGATTTATCTTGTGCCCGCCGTTCTTCTGCCTTCCGGAATGTGCTTTTGAAGCTTTCGGTCAAATCTGTCAACTTCTCAACATTTACCAGTTTTGTATGACAAGGACCGCAGATCTTCGATGTCGCAGGTGAGGAAAGACTTGTTTGCAGGACTTTTTCTAATCTTGAGCAAAGATCTGATTTGTCAACACTGTAATATTTCTTGCAGGATAGTAAAGTCGCGTTACAAACTAAGCACGCACGCCACTTATGGGTATTAATGCCTGCCATTTTAGCCACCAGCAACACGTTTTGAAAACCATCAAGTCGAACAAGAATGTTACAAACAAAACAAAAATCCAATTTGTAGGAGAAACAAATTAAACGTCGGGCGAAATTACTGACCAGCCATCTCACGTACGGTACATCGTTAGTCGAGTTTGGAAAGTTGGCAGTGCGCTCTCCTTTCGATTTTACCTAGTCCGTCGTGCGTTAACTGGACTGCAGTGCCACGAAAGGTGGAAAAGGATAAAGCAACAGAGCGTAAAAGTAGTTTTAATACATTCTGCTTAGCTTCATTTGTTTTCTGCGACGTAATAAAGGGCTATGCGGTTTAATTTATCGATGTATTTAGCCCTTGACACAAGTCATTGGCGCAATCACATCTAAAGGGACTGATAAACGAGTTTATTACTTGAATATACTGTAGAAAACATTAATCAAAAGAAGCTGATAACATATCTCCCATAATCATTATAGGGGAGATCTTTTTTATGAATATTATTTTACATTTATTTGTACATCATAAATGCTCTTGATTGTAACTTAACATACTACATTTTATGAAACTCATAACACAGTTTCTCTAAATAACAATATTGAAGTTTTAAAATACGCATTAACCGAATCAGATAACATTACATCCCCTCTGGTAGAAGTGGACGTTACCACGGCACAATGGACGAAATGCTATTGGCTGGTTCTATGGCAACAGTGTGATTATATATTACGCGCCATGAAGCATTAATATTGGCGCGAAAACAGGTTTCTCAAGTCTCTAAACAGGTACTATTCATAACAACGACTGTTGCGTGTGGGGATTATAGGCGTCAGACGGACCAAATACGACTGTTTAGAGACTTGACCTCAAGTCTACTTTCATAGCAATGTTTGCGCAAATTAGCCCATAGTGGTGCTTATAGAGTACGTCGACCACCAAACATGTCTGTGTTGTTAAAACATTGATTACGTCATCAGTCCTTTAAAGGTAACGCATTAAAGGTTAATATTTTTTTAAATTAAATAGTTGATATGTTAACAACATCTAATTTTACAAGGTAAGCATGCTCATTTTTCAAGTAAAAAAAATGTGAAAAAGCCCTTCATAGAACAGACGTAGCTCTAGTTGTTTTTTTTTTTTTTCTTATTCTTTTTCCACTCAAACGTTTCCAGAGCTTTTCTTCAAAACGGTTCAAGCTATCAACTTGAAACTTTGTAGGAACATCAACCCCAATGTGAAGGTGTGCAAACAAGTGTGACGTCATTGTGACGTCATCGGGTGTCAAATTACAACCCAAAAATGACTAAAATATGCATGTTTTAAAATGCTTCCGTCTGGAAAACCACGTGACCCATGATTTTCGTATTTAGCAGGCTTATAGATAGGATCATGGCCTACAATTTTCTTTGTGTGGGCATTTTCATCTGACCCTTCCTTCTGGGGTCAATCTGAGGTCAAAGTTCAACGAAAACGAAAATCTCAATTTTTGCACTTATTGAGCAACAATGCCCATCAAACCAAGCTGAATCTTTAAGTAACTAGGTACAGGCATAGGTCCTATGGCAGACTTTCACCAGCGTGTATAATATTATGATGGCATCAAGCGTGACGTCATCGTGACGTCATCAAGTATCAAATTACACCCCCCCAAAAACCAAAATATGCATATTTTAAAATGCTTCCGTCTTGAAAACCACGTGACCCAGGATCTTCGTATTTGGCAGGTTTATAGATGACATTCTGTTCTACAATTTTCTTTGTGTGGGCATTTTCATCTGACCCTTCCTTCTGGGGTCAATTGGAGGTCAAAGTTCAACGAAACTGAGAATCTCGGTTTTTACACTTACCAGCAACAATGCCTATCAAACCAAGCTGAATCGTTAGTAAATTAGATACAGACATAGGCCCTGCGGCAGACTTTCACCAGAATGTATAGTATCATGATGGCATCAAGTGTGACGTAATCATGACGTCATCAGGTGTCAAATTACAAAAATTCAAAGGTTATTATTTCCAAAATTCATATCTCAAGAACCGTAATAGATACTTAAACAATTCTTTCACAACATGATAAGTCTAAATGAACTGAACAAATCATACAATGTCATAACCCCTGTGTGACGCCTACTTCCGGTCCAAACCGGAAGTTGTTCGAAAATGTGCATTTTTTAAAGCGTTTTGAATGCAAATAGATTCAAAGTGGTAGTGAATTTGACCATATTTCTACGGAACGAAATGTTTCCACACATGTGGACTTTTTGACTATACCATTGGTGACGTCATCACATGGACGGTAGTTACGTAATGTGGTGTCAAAATACGCAAATTTTGAGCTGAATTGTTTAAAAATGCTGTATCTTGAGAACTACAACAGATATTTGCATGATTCTTTCGCCACATTTAAGAACTTGATGTTTATCAAATTGTTGAACAATTTGTGCACAACATTGTGACGTCATGATATCGTCACAGGTGTCAAATTACAAAAATTAAATGGTTATTATTTCAAAAATTCATATCTCAAGAATCGTAATAGATACTTGACAAATTCTTTCACAGCATGATAGGTCGCAATGAACTGAACAAATCATACAATGGCATGACCCCTGTGTGACCCAAACCTCCGGTCCAAACCGGAAGAGGTTCGAAAATGTACACTTTTTTAGCACTTTGAATGCAAAGAGCCAAAGTGGTAGGGAATTTGACCATAGTTCTACGGAACGAAATGTTCCCTCACATGTGGACTTTATGACTACATATATACCACTGATGACGTCATCACGTGTACGGTGGTTACGTAATGTGGAGAAATTATTTGTTGGGTCCCTTGATAATTAAGCTAACTCAGTCGTTTGAGGGCGCTATGCCAAGCCTCCACTAATCTGACGATTTGCGCCCATATATAGTGCTCGACTTCTAATAATAGAACTTGTATCTAGGCGGCCTGTCTCGGGTCAGAGGTCATAATGTATCTTTTTAAGGAGGATGTCTGGGCCACACGGCCAATGATACACGTACGTACGTGCGCGTGTAGTGAATAAGTCAGACAGACAAGACATAATAAGCAGGGCTTGATTTACAACCAAGAAAATTTGACTTTTGAAGATGTAAAACTGCTAGTTTCTGTGGCATCATCGCCAGGAAAGTTGAATGAACACTTGATAGCACAAGGACATTTACTTTTGGTGACTTAGCTGTTGTATCTTGGGTGTAATTATGTACGGCTAGCCTTAGTCGGCGGACCAGAGTAAATATGTCTTCTCCCCGAAAACTGTGAATGTGACATGCTGGAAATCGTTGCTGTGTTGGAAATAAAATGGACATGGTGGACCGCAACTCAAGTTGACTGGAGCGTCAGTTTTTTCTAGATGCAATTGAACCCCAACTCCCCACACGGCGATATACTACAGTAATATGATCTCAAATGACAACATCTTTAGAACTGTAATATATATTGAAAAGATTCTTTCACCACATATACATGTCAAAACTTGTTTTTCAGTAGATACTTGAACAATCTGTGCACACAATAGTAACGTTATGATGAGATTGACAATTATGACGTCATCAGATACACAATTTTAGCGTTGAATAGTCAGAGTCATGTCCTGAGAATTCCAATACTTTTTCAACATCAAACAACTCAAGTTTTCAAACAATCTCAAAACTGTGTCGTCATCATCATTTCAATGTTTATGTCACCCGATCACCTTGCGTTTGTAAAAAACACAAACGCGAAGCTCTAGTTATTATTATTATTATTAATTTCAAAAGTGTGACGTCATCATGAGCTCAATGTTCATGTCACCCGATCACCTAGCGTTTGTTAAAAAACAAACGCCAAGCTCTAGTTTTTTTTCTTTTTCTTCTTTTTCCACTCAAACGTTTCCAGAGCTTTTCTTCAAAACGGTTCAAGCTATCAACTTGAAACTTGGTAGGAACATCAACCCCAATGTGAAGGTGTGCATACAAGTGTGACGTCATCGTGACGTCATCAGGTATCAAATTACAAACCAAAAATGACCAAAATATGCATGTTTTAAAATGCTTCCGTCTGGAAAACCACGTGACCCATAATCTTCGTGTTTGGCAGGCTTATAGATCAGATCATGGCCTACAATTATCTTCCTGTGTGTATTTTCATCTAACCCTTCCTTCTGTGGTCAATTTGAGGTCAAATTTCAACGAAAACGAAAACCTCAATTTTTGAACTTATTGAGCAACAATGCCCATCAAACCAAGCTGAATCTTTAAGAAACTAAGTACAGGCATAGGTCCTATGGCAGACTTTCACCAGCGTGTATAATATTATGATGGCATCAAGCGTGACGTCATCATGACGTCATCAAGTATCAAATTACACCCCCCAAAAAACAAAATATGCATATTTTAAAATGCTTCCATCTCGAAAACCACGTGACCCAGGATCTTCGTATTTGGCAGGTTTATAGATGACATTCTGTGCTACAACTTTCCTTGTGTGGGAATTTTCATCTGACCCTTCCTTCTGGAGTTAATTGGAGGTCAAAGTTCAACGAAAACGAAAATCTTAATTTTTACACTTACCGGCAACAATGCCCATCAAACCAAGCTGAATCGTTAGTAAATTAGATACAGACATAGCCCCTACGGCAGACTTTCACCAGCATGTATAGTTATCATGATGGCATCAAGCGTGACGTAATCATGACGTCATCAGGTGTCAAATTACAAAAATTCAAAGGTTATTATTTCCAAAATTCATATCTCAAGAACCGTAATAGATACTTGAACAATTCTTTCACAACATGATAAGTCTAAATAAACTGAACAAATCATACGATGTCATGACCCCTGTGTGACGCCTACTTCCGGTCCAAACCGGAAGTTGTTCGAAAATGTGAAATTATTTAGCATTTCGAATGCAAATATAATTAAAGTGGTAGTGAATTTGACCATATTTCTACGGAACGAAATGTTTCCACACATGTGGACCTTTTGACTATACCATTGGTGACGTCACCACATGGACGGTGGTTACGTAATGTGGTGTCAAATTACGCAAATTTGGAGCTGAATTGTTTTAAAATGCTGTATCTTGAGAACTACAACAGATATTGGTATGATTCCTTCGCCACATTTAAGAACTTGATGTTAATCAAATTGTTGAACAATTTGTGCACAAAATTGTGACGTCATGATGTCGTCACAGGTGTCAAATTACCAACATTCAAAGGTTATTATTTCCAAAATTCATATCTCAAGAACCGTAATAGATACAATTCTTTCACAGCATTATAGGTCTAAATGAACTAAACAAATCATACACTGACATGACCCATGTGTGACCCCTACTTCCGGTCTAAACCGGAAGTTAATCGAGAATGTGCCATTTTTTAGCATTTTGAATGCAAATAGAGCCAAAGTGGTAGGGAATTTGACCATAGTTCTACGGAACGAATTGTTCCCACACATGTGGACTTGATGACTATACCAATGATGACGTCATCACGTGCACGGTGGTTACGTAATATGATCTCAAATCTTGAGACAAAATCTTGAGAACTGTAATATATATTCGAAAGATTATTTCACCACATGTAAGAACTTGTTCTTCAGTAGATCCTTGAACAATTTGTGCACACAATAGTGACGTCATGGTGAGATTGACTAGGCCAATAATTACGTCATCAGACACACGCTAAAATTTTAGCTTTGAATAATAAAAGATTCATATGTCATAAGAATTCCAATACTGGCAATCGATTTGTGAATGTTTCTTTTGCAACATCGACCAACTCAAGTTTTCAACCAATGTGAAAAGTGTGACGTTATCATAAGATCAATGTTCATGTCACCCGATCACCTTGCGTTTGTAAAAAACACAAACGCGAAGCTCTAGTTTTCATTGCATCTGATGAAGTAGCTGTTGCTACGAAAACTTATGCATTTTTTGCTTTAAGTTAGTCTTACAAGTGCTACGTACATCTTTTTCCTTGTTCACCTGACTAACACGGCTATACCCACCAATTTGTCCAACCACTAATGCGGAAAGAAGGAGCAATTGATAGTTAAGCATTAAAAAGAGCCATGTGTACTTACATACATTTTTATTTCAACTTGTAGTCCATGGGCCAGAGGGGCCCACCGTGCACCCCGACCGCAAACCCCCCCCCCCCCCCCCTCCCCTAGAATTTACGAAACAACATTTTTCTAGTAGGTTTGCATCTGTACTTCATTTTAACACTTGTTAACATGAGATTAACTGGGACTCACTACTTGATTTTGGATGTTACATGAACCCTTAAGCCCAAGACTTTTGACGACCATTTAAGGTTTAGGGGAAATTAATATCCATTATTCCGTCAAAAATTGTCGTAGAGCGATACAAGTTACCCCTCAAAATGTAGGTCTTGGTGAGTTCTACACAGTGGTACATGAGTTATGTCTTTTAATTTAGTGAGTAGGTCAACAGAGATACAAAGGTAAATTTTAGAGGGAGTTTCGCTAAATTTGGTAATCCTCGCCATCAAACAAAACTGTACGTGTGAATTAATAAAGTTTTACTATTTATACATGATACTATTCTGTCCCAACGTATTTTATTCGCCATATAAATACAGGTTAATTTTGATATATTGGTAGAAATGCTTTCTGCCACAACGTGGGAAATAGGTGGGTCAATATAGCACAAACAAATACCCAACATAAAAAAAAACCTTACATGCATGGAAGGGGTGGCGACAATGACTTCTCTAATATAACTGCTAATGTCAGATATAACTAATTTTATTATTCATTAATGTGTATAACATGATACTGTGGCAAGATTGGCTGCACCAGCCACCATATGAGCCGCTAAGGCAGGGTGGGCCACTCTGCCAGAATTGCCTCCCTGACAACCTGCACTTCAAGGGCTGTTTTTGAGACATGGGATTCAACAAGTCTGGTCAGGCCTATGCAGGTTTAATCAGGATAAAACACCTAACAAACTTGGCCATCCCGGTTCAGCCCGAAGCCATCCCGGTTCAGCCCGAAGCCATCCAAGCCAAGCTCAGTGCCCTCCCAGCTATGCCCAAACCCAAAAACCCCAGCCCGAAGCCATCCCGGCCCAGCCCAATGCCCTCCCAGCAAAAACCTGAAGTCCAAAAGCCCAGCCCGAAGCCACCCCAGCCCAGTACGAAGCCACCCCGGCCCAGCCTAAAGCTACCCCGGCCCAGCCCAAAGCCCTCAAGCCCAGTCCGAAGGCCACCCTAGTCTGAAGCTGTACGGGATGACTTCGGGCTGGGCCAGGATGGCTTTGGGCTGAACTTAACTGGGATGGCTTCGGGCAGAGCTGAGAAGGCTTTGGACAAGGTTGGGAGGGTTGCGGGCTGCACTGGGAGGTCTTTAGGTTGGGTCAGGGTGCAGTGGCTTTGGGCTGGGCTCGGGTACAAATTATTTTCTTACCCAGTAGATGTACCAAGTCCATTCGTCCAGTTTCTTGCAGAGCGTTGATGAGTTCTTGTCGTGCTTCTTCCTCGCTGCCTTGTTTCCTCCGCCAGGCGACCAACATTGGATAATCCGGCCCTGGAGTGAGGTGCGATTTTATTTCATTTATTTTATTTCGTAACAAACATGTACACAACAAGATACAATTTACAATAATTCTTGAGTTATGATTACCAAAATGTTACACCAGTTAGCTTTCTGAGCGATGACGGGGTTTCAGTCTCGAACAAGGTTAATTGTCCACCTTGGAGATCGTCAAAAGCACACTGGATAACTCGGTTGGTTTATGAGCGGTTGGTTTATGATTTTGACCTTTACGTTTTATGAATACGTGCCTTTACGGTTCCCCCCGCCCCCCCCCCCCCGCCCCCCCCCCCCCCCGCCCCCCCCCCCCGCCCCCCCCCCCCCCTAATTCACTGCGCGCGGTATACACGGCGCAGTGCACGATGGTATACTAATCTAGTACGCTGGCAGAATCTCGTATACGTACGATTGTACACAAGTCAATGGGTTTCCGGAGGTGAGTGGAGTTCTTGGCCACTTCGAACTCGTACAAACAACGCGGTGAATTTGTGTTTTTGACAGATAACTGGTAATATAGAGCTCCGATACAGATTCAGCCTACCGTATATCTGTTTTGGGGTTATATGGGCATCTAGGGGTGGATTTTTTTTAGATAACTGTCGAAAATATGTTGTTACGGTATTGCATAAAGCCGGACTTGATGTCAAGTCTGTAACTAGACCGGTTGTTTCGTAAACGACAGCAGCGTAGTCGTGAATGGACTGGGAACAAGTCTAATCGACCTCTAGTTACAGACTTGAGAAACCTGTTTCCGTTTTGTACACGGTCTATGGAGATTGCTACCAGAATTGGACGTAGAGAGCTGATTGGTCGAAACGCAGGACGACATTAATATTCATGTTACTCCTTTAAAAGGATATGTTTTGTGAATTTTGAATTGGGTTTCATCCTAGTCTGGTACCCGGACCAAAAATTCTTTGACTAGACTGAATTTAATGTCCGGCAGCCGCCAATTCCGCCATTTTTAAACAGGAGGAATTCCTCCTTTTTCCGAAGGTTCTCGAAGTAAACCGAATGCACGTCCGGTCGTCCGGACGTTACCGTTAATCGTCGGGTACAGTTCGTCATTGTTTCGAGAATTTGAATTGACGTCGCGTGCACGTACGTACGCGTGCCGCTGCGTCTGTATTTATGGTGATGCCACGGATTTAAAACTTTACGCAGTGGCTATCAGTGGCTATAGTTACGGTAACCGTATGAATGGCTATATTTACGCGATTGCAACAGCAGATTAAAACTAATATGGAGCTCACTGGGTGATGCAGACAAGGTTTGAATTTTCTTTTTAATACTAACCTACATGTATTAAAATGGGCATATTTAATATTTTAAGGTTAATATATTACATTTGTATTGGTCAAATATGGAATAACCCCTTTCAAATTGTTGTAGACTCATGCCATATAGCGCGCAGCGCGCTTTGAAAAAATAACGGTTATGTGCGCCTAAAAATAAATGCATGACGTAATGCTTAAAGTGCTATTTTAAACACGACAGTAGCCGGTCCTCATATTCAGTCGTTGTATGTGGAATATGTGGAGCGGGAACCAGTCAAGGTTTCATCCCATCATAACACATCAGCAGGCTTGAAGTGCAAATTTGTTTAGGCTAGGCTACATGTACATGTAAGCCTATTCGACTTGATCAGTTTATGCGAATTTGCGATTATCGATGTTTTTTCTTTAAAATATAATCGCAAACGCTGATGATTGCATGATTGTTAGATCGTGGTTATGGAGAAAGATAGAGCTAAACATTTGAATAGTGCTGTCGAGCATGGGCGCCAAAGAATGGGGTTGTCGGCCTCGTTGAAGCCGAACAAGGGACTTGAAAATCTGTGACATCATCAGCCACGCAGTCGTGATACTATTATCGGTCAAATCCGTATTAAACCGAAGTTTGCAAGCTTGATGGGCCGCTGCGTGAAATTGCACTGTAAATCATGCTGCCTTTAGTTTCTGTTATTTAATCTGCCAGGCTGAATTATTTTTGGTACAGGCCTATTGGGGCTGGTTTTTTGTGTATTTGTGCCAAATATCACGCAAATCAACCTGTGCAGTGGTGAGATTTTGCGCCCCAAAATATCACTAAAATCGGCAGTTGGCGGGCGCCGTCAACTATCTATAGTCTTGATTGAAGACACCAATACAGGCATGACTACAGGAATAACAAAGCCCGCGCCTATACCCAGACAGCAAACTTACGTTGGCCCAACGTTGGACCAACGTTAGAAAATGACGTTGTTCCAACGTAAAGTTGCACTTCCGAATAACGTTGGCACAACGTTGTTTATAAGTTGGCGTTAACGTTGGACAAACGTCACATCGCTCAATTCCCAACCTTATTTCCACGTCAATTCAATGCTGGCTCAACGGGACACGTAAATTATTGACGGTCAGATTTACCGGGATCTCGGTGCAATCCCTCTGGGATCCTGGTGCAATCCCGCCGGGATCCCGATTGGGATCCAGGGTGGGATCCCGGTTGGCATCCCGGTTAACCGGGATCCCGGTAAATCCCGCCAAATTTTCCTGCAAGTTTTTCCCGGCGGGATCCCAGTTAGAATCCCGCCGGGATCCCGCCGGAATCCCACCGGGAATCCCAGCTGAATTTTCCGGGCAGGTGGAGCTCATTAACCATGGGAGGCAGTCCACCTAGGAGAAGGAAAACTCTGATCTCAAACCCCCTCTTTAGGGTTATTGGACTTTGTCCACATTTGTCAGCTCGGCAGCAGGGGTTGGCAGCTACAATCATGGCATCAGTTTGTTTAATGCATTGGCATGTTGTAGCCGACTGGCAAGCGGATGAGCTCATCGAAATTTTGGGCCAACGGTTGGCAGTCAACAGGCATCGTTAGTTTGCTACTGCGGGGCAGCCTCCATTCATTCCCGCCGTCACGCTTTTTGCGTTCCGCTGGACTCGGTGAATGTTAGGCCCAGAGGAGAGCTTCTGTCCTAGGCAAGCATTTGCTCTCTTTAAACCTGCCTCGGCGCTCGGCGTCTACCTTCATGAATGGCTCACAACAGTATTCAGCTACCGGCAATGCGGGAGCCATCCTCTTCAGGGGCTTCCGTTGCCCGGCAAGGCTCGCGTTCCAGGCAGGCGCGACCGGGTCGTCATCCTGCTACTGCCTATACAGCTTTAGCTTGTTGGAATGTTCGCTCTCTCAGTGTTCACACAGACAGCCACTCTCCATCACCACGAAAGTCAGCAGTGGTTGACCTTGAGCTTACTCGTCTTGGTATAAGTATTGCAGCTCTCAGCGAAACGTGGCTGACTGGTTGTGGTTCTATCCGTGAGGATAATTTTACCTTCTTCTGGAGCGGTTATACAGAAGACACTAGGCCCATGCATGGTACAGGTTTTGCAGTAAAGAACTCCTTACTCTCCTGTACTCAACAACCTGTTGCCATCTGTCCTCGCCTCATGTCTCTGCGTATGCGTCTCATCAGGACTGGTTACATCACCCTGATCTCCGCGTACGCACCTACCCTGACTTCTACCCCAGAGTCTAAAGACAATTTCTATCTCCAGCTTAGCGAGTTGCTACGCAGCGTCCCTACTGTGGGATTTCAATGCCCGCATCGGCTCTGACAGCAGTGCGTGGAAGAATGTAATTGGACCACATGGAGTTGGGAAAATGAACGACAATGGCCAACGTCTCCTTGAGCTCTGTGCTCTGTATGCTCTGTGCATCACAAACACATTTTTTGCAGGCTCTTTGCACTCCAAGGTCACCTGGAGACACCCCCGTTCACATCACTGGCACCAGATGGACCACATCATTGTCAGACGGAGGCAGTTACGCAACATCATCAACTGCCGCAGCTTGCATTCTGCCGACTGCAACACAGACCATGCACTTGTTCGCTGCAAGCTCCGTTTATCACTCAAGAGCTTTCATCGTGCAACCCCCAAACCATTGCCTGCTATAGACACTGCTTCAACTCATGATAACAACCGTGTCACTCAGTTCCATGATGTCCTCTCTGGCAATTTCAGCTCAGCGCCCATCTCTGCCAACCCTGATGGTGCATGGTCTAGGTTCCGTTCAGTTGTCTACAACAGTGCTTCAACTGTTTTTGGACGCCGTTTGCGAAAGCAACCTGACTGGTTCCGGGATAGCGCCGAAGTACTGCTCCCAGCGCTCGAAATCAAACGGTCAGCGAGAAACAAATGCCGCCTGATCAACACACGATCCTCGAAAGCTCCCCTTCGGGACGCTAAGAGCACTGTTCAGCGCCTTACTCGAGCAGCTCTGCAACGGTACTGGTCTCACCTGTGCGATCGTATCCAGCTTTGCTCCGACTCTGGCGATCTACGTGGTCTATACCAAGGCATCAAGGAAGCAATTGGCCCGACTCCAAAGAAATCTGCTCCTCTGATGTCTTCCACCGGTACTATCCTCACAGACCAAACAGCTCAGCTGGACCGTTGGGTAGAGCATTATAGCTCACTTTATAACAGCGATGCCACTGTCAGTGCCTCTGCCATTTCTACCATACCTCAGCTCCCTGTCCTTGAAGAACTGGACAACCCTATCACCTTGGCTGAAGTGAAACGTGCCATCAGCAGCTTAAAGAACAACAAGGCTCCGGGCATCGACGGCATCCCTCCTGACCAGAGGTATTTAAGAAAGGTGGTCACGCTTTAGCTACAGAGCTTCACACTGTTCTCCTGACATGTTGGGATTCGAGCTTCTTGCCACAGGATCTAAAAGATGCCAACATCATAACCCTCTATAAAAACAAGGGTAGCCGTCAGGACTGCAATAACTACAGGGGCATTTCATTGCTGTGTTTAGCTGGGAAGGTCCTTGCTAGAGTGCTGCTACCTCGGCTACAGATCATCGGCAACAGAATCCTTCCTGAAAGTCAGTGTGGATTTCGCCCCTCTCGCTCCACTGTTGACATGGTGTTCTCCTTTAAACAACTTCAGGAGAAGTGCGTCGAACAGGGACGACCTCTGTATGCAGCCTTCATCGACTTGACCAAGGCATTTGATAATGTGAGCCGCTCAGGCCTGTTCTCCATCCTCAGACGTCTTGGCTGCCCAGATAAGCTTCTGTCTATCCTGATGTGTTTCCATGATGATATGACCGCCACAGTCCAGTTCAACGGCTCAAGATCAGCAAAATTTGCAGTCTGTCGTGGCGTCAAGCAAGGGTGTGTGCTAGCCCCAACCTTGTTTGGGATCTTCTTCTCAGCTCTGCTGCATTGTGCATTTCCTGTACCATCTGGGATCTCACTTCACACACGTAGTTCCGGGAATTTTTTCTTGATCTGTCCCGTCTCCGTGCCAGGACAAAGGTGAGACTTGTTCTCATCCGGGAGCTTCTATACGGCGATGATGCTGCATTCGTTGCCCATTCCTCAGATGAGCTCCAAGACCTATGCAATGCCTTTGCTGGTGCTTGCCGGGATTTTGGCATGACCGTCAGCCTCAGCAAGTCAGTGGTGCTAGCACAAGGCTCAGGCAGTTCACCATCGATTACCATTAATGGCACGCCTCTGAGCACAGTCAACAAATTCCAGTATCTGGGTTCTACAGTTACCAACAGCAACTCTCTGGATGCAGAACTTGACTCCCGGATAGGCAGGGCTGCAACCACCTTTGGTAGACTACGAGGTCGCGTTTGGGACAACCGGGCACTTTCCATAAAATTGAAGATCCGTGTCTATATGGCCTGTGTGGTGAGCATTCTACTTTACTGTAGTGAGGCATGGCCAACCTACCGCCGCCAGGAACGCCGACTGAACGCCTTCCACTTCCGCTGTCTGCGTTCAATTCTGGGGATATCCTGGCAAGACCGAGTATCAAATCCTGCTATCCTTGAGCTCACTGGAGTCTTTGACATGTTCACAATGCTGTCAGCTCGCCGCCTCCGTTGGTCTGGCCACGTCTACAGGCAGGAAGAGGGTCGACTGCCGAAGGACATCTTCTTCGGAGAGCTGTCCAATGCTCCTCGCCCCCGTGGCCGTCCAAAGCTCCGCTATAAGGATGTCCTGAAGCGAGATCTGCGGAGTTTCCAGATTCCATCTAGCTCCTGGCAGACCCTGGTGAAGGATTGTTCCCGCTGGCGTTCTGCCATCCACCTTGGCCGTTCTATCTCATCTGCTGCATACATTGCTACTTGTGAGAACCGTCGTGCAGCTAGACACCGAGCTACATCGTCGTATTGTGGAGCGGGAACCAGTCTAGGTTTCATCCCATCATAACGCATCAGCAGGCTTGAAGTGCAAATTTGTTTAGGCTAGGCTACATGTACATGTAAGCCTATTCGACTTGATCAGTTTATGCGAATTTGCGATTATCGATGTTTTTTCTTTAAAATATAATCGCAAACGCTGATGATTGCATGATTGTTAGATCGTGGTTATGGAGAAAGATAGAGCTAAACATTTGAATAGTGCTGTCGAGCATGGGCGCCAAAGAATGGGGTTGTCGGTCTCGTTGAAGCCGAACAAGGGACTTGAAAATCTGTGACATCATCAGCCACGCAGTCGTGATACTATTATCGGTCAAATCCGTATTAAACCGAAGTTTGCAAGCTTGATGGGCCGCTGCGTGAAATTGCACTGTAAATCATGCTGCCTTTAGTTTCTGTTATTTAATTTGCCAGGCTGAATTATTTTTGGTACAGGCCTATTGGGGCTGTTTTTTTTGTGTATTTGTGCCAAATATCACGCAAATCAACCTGTGCAGTGGTGAGATTTTGCGCCCCAAAATATCACCAAAATCGGCAGTTGGCGGGCGCCGTCAACTATCTATAGTCTTGATTGAAGACACCAATACAGGCATGACTACAGGAATAACAAAGCCCGCGCCTATACCCAGACAGCAAACTTACGTTAGCCCAACGTTGGACCAACGTTAGAAAATGACGTTGTTCCAACGTAAAGTTGCACTTCCGAATAACGTTGGCACAACGTTGTTTATAAGTTGGTGTTAACGTTGGACAAACGTCACATCGCTCAATTCCCAACCTTATTTCCACGTCAATTCAATGCTGGCTCAACGGGACACGTAAATTATTGACGGTCAGATTTACCGGGATCTCGGTGCAATCCCTCTGGGATCCTGGTGCAATCCCGCGGGATCCCAGTTAGAATCCCGCCGGGATCCCGCCGGGATCCCACCGGGAATCCCGGCTGAATTTTATATGGGGTGTCGCAGATGTTGTTGATTTGTACTGTCATCGTAACTAAATCTTAAGGAATCGTAATGAATCTCACAATGCGTAATCATGATCGCAGACATTTGTATGTTGAACAAGTCGCAGATTTGCACTGTTATCGTAAGGAATCGTAATGAATCGCACAATGTGTGATCATGATCATGATCGCAGACATTCGAATGTGTCTGATTCTGAACAAGTCGCAGATGTCGTAGATTCGTACTGTCATCGTAAGGAATCGTAATGAATCGCAGACATTCGTATACTGAAAATGCATATATCATTACAATACGATAAGCGCTAAGCGTTAACATTTTCTAAGATTTGTAACAAAATTACTTTCTGAACAACCCGCAGATGTCGTCACAGTAGATTTGTAATGCGTCATCGTAAGAAATCGTAACAAATAGTATTAAGGAATCTTAATGAATCGCACAATGTGTGATCATGATCATGATCGCAGACATTCGTATGTGTCTGATTCTGAACAAGTCGCAGATGTCGTAGATTCGTACTGTCATCGTAAGGAATCGTAATGAATCGCAGACATTCGTATACTGAAAATGCATATATCATTACAATACGATCAGCGCTAAGCGTTAATATTTTCTAAGATTTGTAACAAAATTACTGTCTGAACAAGCCGCAGATGTCGTCACAGTAGATTTGTAATGCGTCATCGTAAGAGATCGTAACAAATAGTATTAAGGAATCGTAATGAATCGCACAATGTGGGATCATGATCATGATCGCAGACATTCGTATGTGTCTGAACAAGTCGCAGATGTCGTAGATTCGTACTGTCATCGTAAGGAATCGTAAGGAATCGCAGACATTCGTATACTGAAAATGCATATATCATTACAATACGATAAGCGCTAAGCGTTAACATTTTCTAAGATTTGTAACAAAATGACGTCTGAACAACCCGCAGATGTCGTCACAGTAGATTTGTACTGCGTCATCGTAAGGAATCATAACAAATAGTAATAAGTAATCATAATGTAGGGACCTGACATTTTCTCTGTGAACCGTATATGATGACACACCGAAAGTGCGCCGGATAAGTTTAGGGTGGTCACTTTTCTTTTGTAGCACCGAAGCTGGTGTACCGTTTTAGTTTAACTACGCGTCATAAGTTAGGTCCAGGTAATTTTTAGAAATGTAATTTTAGAGTCTTTTAATGGATAAACATTGTAGAGAAACTTGTAAATATTATTTCAAAGTCATATCCACATTTGCTGGTACTTTATAAGGAATGTAATCAGTAAGCACTGAACACTTGTGTGAACCTCGGAGTAATAAGTTTCCAAAGTACTTGGTTGGAGCGCGCGCGCGTCTGCGGCCTCTTTGCTACGTGAGCTCTCCGCTGTCGCAGCTGTACGATAACGTCTCTAGCCTATAAACGTGCAACATGCTACTATGAACACCATATTGTAGACCAGTGATGGAGCACTTCATCATTTAATAACCAGCACCCCATTTCATATCAGGGGTTTTTATTTGTTGGTGAAATAAACGAATCAAACTACATGTAAAATCAAAACACCAATGAATACGGAGGAATTTCTGTGACGGTGTGCAACAGGTTGTCCCCTATCTACTTAATCGTGGATGAACCGCCAGCCCCCGATGAGCCCAGGGTCGGTCAACCACTACATAAAAATGGCGTCGTAGGCAGGATGCAGGGGAGTTTGCCTGAAGCAAGATCGTCAAGATTAAATGCTGTCTTTGGAAAAGAAAAAAAAAACCAAGAAAACCCTTGATATGAACATTCTGAATTCAAGAGGCGTTCATCATAAATTTTGATAGTGCTCATTCTATATTTACACTGTAAAATCGGATTTTTGTCCAGATTTTGTGTCTATTTTGTGGCACTTATAAGCCCTTATTCAAAGTGTAGTTTGGCTACTGTGTATTGTAAACAGGCAGAGCTATATTGTACTGATAAGTGCGACGCACAATTTCTTTGTTGGCTGCGTTTGCCCAACATTTTGTCGGTGCGTAATTCTATGGACGAAGCACGTTAAGTTATCCTACGGTAGTCGGGCGCCCTCTTGTGTCTCGCCACTGTTGTCGGATTTGTGTGTGTACATGTATAGTGTAATCCGAATAACATTTAGTGAGCCCGCCCTCTTGTGGTTATTCCATTGTTACTGCGGTGTATGTCTATTGCGACGTCACGTAAACGCATTGGAGATACGCCGCAGTTTTCGTTCGTTGGATTAGTCTATACATTCAGCGTAGCTGTTATCGTGTACGTTACCTATACAACCTAAAGTAAGGCGTACATGTACGTTTTAATCAGTACAGTCCGGACTCAAACGCTTAAAAAAAAAGAAGTGCCCTCCTGCATGAGTACAACAAGTAAATCCGATCGTCGATTATTCGCTATTTTGCTTGACCTGATTTAAAAAAAAAAAAAAAAACCATCTGTTCAGGGTTGCCAACATTTCTGGTTTTCCTTAAGTTTTCAGTCCAGTCTGATTCCTACCATGGCGTTGCCAGAAGGTTTGGCTGACGTCATTGCTCAGTCCAACAAAGCTCTAGCCGAAACGTTGGCTGGTGCTTTTCAAAATCTGAGATATCAGCGGGCTCCAACCATTAAATTAAACCGATTTCATGGCGCACCGCGTAAACCCGGAGATCCCACACTAAAATAATGGCTCAACGATCTAGACACGTTGGCCTCTCGGGAAAAGAACTGGTCAGTGCGGCTATTGATCATCTTGGGAGCGAGGCCAAGAAAGAGGTGCTTTGCTGTCCTGAGCATGAACGAAAGGACATTGAAAAACTTTCGTCATTATTGTCGCGTAGGTTCGGCGCTCCGGAATCCTTTCAGTCGCTCAACGCTTCTTTTTACAGCCGCGTCCAGGAAGATGGCGAAACTTTGGCCGAATATAGTAGGGCTCTAATGCGCTTGTACAGCAACATCGAGTCAGCCGCGGAAGGATATAGCGAGAAGGAAGCTGTTGTTCAGCTTAAGGAGAGTGCACTTCGGGAACAATTTGTCAGAGGCGTGAGAGATGTCTTAGTGAGACGGGAGCTCAGAAAGTTAGCCATGGATCGTCCAGATGTCTCCTTCTATGAACTGCGAGAGTTGGCTTTGTCTCTTCTTGCCGACGGCGACGAAGTCTGTGGGGAAGTCGATCTTCGGGCGGTCGAAAAGTCCCGTGGTAACCGAAAAGTGGGGGGTATGACGGGAACTCCCCCCTTAATCCTGGTATAGACAACCAAAAGTTGTTGACGGAGCTGCTTGAAAACCAAAAACAGCTGCAAGCAACCGTTCAGTTGTTGGTTCAGCAACAGACCCAGATAAGCACCCAATTGCAGAAGGTCTCCGAATCCTTGCAGTCCTCTATCAGTAGGGCTCCAGTCCAGGAGCGAAGACGCAATTGGAACTCGGTGACGTGCACCTTCAGAAGAGAAATGCTACGCAAAGAAGCGTGCACAAGGTACCAACAAGGAGCCTCAACAGCAGATTCCTCCGTCATAAATGGCACTGTGGCGGAGGATGTAGTCGTGCCCACCAGTCATGAAACTCCCGATCCAAACAACACTAGTGACGATGCACTGGAAAATTTATCCTTAGATATTGAAAGAATGATGAATAAGGGCGACCGCAGAAAACTCCTCTCAAACAGTCCGGCTGCAGAGATTTGTATCTGCGGGGTTCCAGCAAACTGTGTGCTGGACACAGGTGCGGAGACGTCCTTGATTTCTTCTAAGTTTTATCGCAGCCACTTGGCTGCAAAGGTTGGGAAATTAAATGAGGTGGGCACATACATCAATCTACTGGGAGCAAATGGTTTAGGCATTCCGGTAGAGGGATTTCTGGAGGTCCCAATTGAGGTGTTGGGGTGTGAATTTGTTGCCAGCTTCTTGGTAACACGAGAAGAATCGTCAGATCCTGGTGGTAGGCGGGATAAGTAACATCTTAAGGATGTTGTCTGCTAAATTTGCACAACGCAGTGTACGCCAGTTAGGCCCGGATTGGGATTTTGCCCTACGTTGGTTTAGGTCCATTGACTCCACTCGTGACCGTGTCACGGAAGAAGTCACTTCAAGTCCCTTTGTTGCAGAAGTCTGGACTCATAAATGTGAGTCTGTACCCCCAGCTTGCGCTAAGCTGATCCGTTGTGAGATCAGTAAGTCATGCGCTGATACTGTCTGGAAAGACGTTCTGCTCAGGCCGTTTCAAAATTATGAAGTTGACGGCAATGATTTGGGGAAAAGCGAATCTGTCGCTACCTGGCCTGTCGTGGAGGGCATCCAAGAGGTGACTGGCACTACTGTACCGGTCCTGGTGGCTAACACTAGTTCAAAACAGCTGATTATTGCGGCTCTCACTAAAGTGGCAGTTGCCTCAGCAGCGGTAATGGAGGACCAAGTTGTGGCAGATGTCTACGATGAGGGTATCGCCATTTCCACCCGCAACGTGGTTATCGATACTCTGGAAGAACCCTCAAATTCATCGCCTCCAGTAGTAGAAAGCCCTAACGATTTACCAGAGCGGGAACCACTTACGTTTCCTGATGGTTCTATTTACTTATTGCCTCCAGGCATTAGTCTGAGAAGCATGACTAGTGACGAGGCTCTGGCCGTGGCCGCCATGATAAAGAAACATGAGAAAGCCTTTTCGTCGGGGTCTTACGATTTAGGTTTGTACGACTTGATCCCTCATGAGATTAAGTTGTCTGATGACAAACCAGTGAGTCTTCCCTATAGACGGGTTATTCCGAGTCGTGTACCTGAAATCAAGAAACTGCTGCAGGACTTGCTGGATCGAAACATAATCAGAAAATCTGTTAGTCCATACGCAAGTCCCATTGTTCTGGTCAGGAAAAAGAACGGGCAGCTTCGCCTCTGTATTGACTACAGGCGACTAAATGAGAAAACTATATACAAAAGATTCCTTCCCTCTCCCGAGGATAGAGGAAACCTTGGAGTCAATGGATGGGGCAAAGATCTTCTCATCCCTGGATTTAGCCCATGGGTACTTCCAGGTGGCCCTCCATCCAGATACAGTGCCAAAGACTGTGTTCAGAGTGCCCTGTGGCTTATATGAGTTTCTGCGCCTTCCACAGGGGCTCGTGAACAGCCCTAGCACATTTCAACGCATCATGGAGGCAATATTTGGTGATCTGAACCCCTCACAGCTTGTTCTATATCTGGACGATGTGCTGGTGTTCTCGCGTACTTTCAAAGAGCACTTGGGAAGACTAGAAACTGTCCTTACACGATTAGAACATAACCGCCTCAAGCTGAATGGGAGCAAATGTAAGCTCTTCCAGTCGTCTGTCCGTCACCTTGGGCATATTGTTAGTGACAAAGGTGTGGCAGTGGATCCCGACAAGGTGAATCGCATTAAGCAGTGGCCGACTCCTGTCCGTGCAGAACTGGTCCGATCATTCCTTGGATTGGCTTCCTATTACCGGAGGTATGTGAAGGATTTCGCAAAGATCGCTGGGTCTCTGCATGCCCTTACCGGCAAGGCAGGTGCAAAAGCAGGGAAGTCGCCCCTGCCATTCACTTGGTCTGCCGAGGCAGAACAGTCCCTTCAGGCATTAAAAGCCGCTTTATGCGAGGCTCCGGTGCTAGCTTATCCAAGGTTTGATTGCGACTTTGTTCTAGAAATAGACGCGTCTCTTAAAGGTCTGGGAGCCTGCCTGTCCCAGTATGATGACTCGGGAAAACTGCACCCAGTGGCCTATGCAAGCCGAGGCTTGCGTGGTGCGGAAAAGAGCTACCCAGATTTGTCAAGTTTTAAATTGGAGCTTCTGACCCTTAAATGGGCCGTCTCAGACAAGTTCAGGGAGTATTTGCTCGGTCGTCGCACGATTGTGTGGACTGATAATAATCCCGTTGCCCACTTATTTACTGCAAAGTTGGGAGCCACCGAACAAAGATGGGTGGCACAGTTGGCTGTCTTTGACCTCGACATCAGATACCGTTCGGGCCGGTCCAATAAGTGTGCCGATGCCCTGAGTCGACATCCTTCTAATGGGGTTACAGACATCTCAGTAGCTTTTCAAACCATCACCCAGTGCACTCCAGTGCCAGATAGGCTCTGCAAGGGAGATTTCATCTCCGTCCGAGTGCGATACTGGACAACCAGATGAATTGATATCCTCGGTTCTACCGTCATACTCATTGCAGGACCTGGCATCCATGCAAAAGGCAGATGAGGCACTAGGCGAGATCTGGAAACGGTTGTTGGCTGGAAACCGGGTCAGGACCTTCCATCTGTAGATGTGGATCTTAATCAAATTGCCGGTTGGGTGCGAGAATGGCCGCACATTGTTGAACAGCACAGTGTACTGTATAGGGTTACGGAAGACCTTGGCCTTGGCCTAGTATACCAACTCTTGGTGCCAAAGCAGCTACAAAGCGAAATTATAAACACCGCTCATGACCAGTGGGGACACCAAGGTGTTGGAAGGACTTTGGGGCTCATCAAAGACCGATGCTTCTGGCCAGGCATGAATAAGCAGGTGCGCGACCACATTCGCAATTGCTTCTCCTGTGTGGTGGCTAAGGCTCCACATCTTGTTGTTCGTCCCCCTATGCGGCACCTCTTAGCTTTCGAGCCGCTGGAATGCCTCTCGATAGATTTTGTGAAGCTGGATCGAGGGTTAGGAAATTGTGAAGATGTATTGGTCATGACTGACAGTTTCACAAAGTTGGCCATGGCTGTCGCGTGTAAAGACCAGACGGCTCCTCGCGTAGCCAGGGCTCTTCACGATCATAGTGGGTTCGTTCATTACGGCATTTCCGCACGCATTCACTCCGATCAAGGCAGGAATTTTGAGAGCCGGTTGATCAGTGAGTTTTGTGATATTTACGGTATCAAAAAGTCCAGAACGAGTGCTTACCACCCCCAGGGGAACGGACAAACCGAACGCTTCAACAGAACCTTATGTGGCCTAATCAAATCAGTAAACCAGAAAGATCGGCACCGATGGCCCCAACTCCTTCCACACCTTACATTGGTCTATAATACGACCCCACACAGTGTGACAGGGTTTGCACCCTATACACTTATGTTTGGCAGGGATCCTAGAATTCCGATGGATCATCTTCTCAGTCGTCTGCCCCGCGCTTGTCACGAAAATGTCGTTGACAGACAAGCGAAGCTCTTAAAAAGGGCTCATGCGATGGCTAAGGACAGGATGATTAAGGCGGCTGAAGCCAACAAGAGACGATACGATAAGCATGATAAGGCCTGCCCACTTCCGATAGGAAGTCGGGTCTTAGTGAAGCAAAGTGGCTTTACTGAGCGACACAAACTAGCTGATAATTACAGCTCTGATCAACATGTTGTGGTGAAGAGTAACCCAGAGCAGGACCTGTACGCGATTAGGCCCGCGGTTGGAGGCCCAGAAAAGTGGGTAAACAGAAAAATTGTTACTTCTTGATCCTAGGGGCGACTTAGAAGTGGTTGAAGAACCCCGTTTGGATAACCAGCCTCGTGGTTCTCTTTCAGGTTGCTCCGAGTCTGACGCAGAAGATTCTGCAGACGAGTGGGTTCTTACAGCACCACCGCGATCCACGTCTCCGAAGCTCGAAGCCCGAAGGCCCCCACCTGCTGCTGGAACGCCGATAATAGCGGCACCCCTTCCTTGCTGGTCGAGGAACCTCTCCGCCGCTCCAAGCGTCTGAAGAATAAACACAGTGTCGGACCGTGGCCGAACGCGGTAACCTAATTATATTGTACACGTGGTAATGTTTGTGTGAAAAGGTTGCTCGTCCATCTTTGTGGTGGCGCGAGACATGGTTTATACCACCTCAAATACACACCCATTATCCCACGTTCTTGCGGCCACGTTGGCATTGTGTTTTCACGAGTTCCGCTTCGAACTTTATAATTTGTACTTGACGTTGAATTTTGTTCTATCCTTGTTGAAATAATTCTTCCCAGATGGAGAAGATCTCAGCTGTGCTGTTTGGCCACTCTTTTTCCAAGAGGCTACTTAGAGAGACATGCAGAGCTGGAGAATCCATTGAACAATTTGTCGGTCTTCCTGACGACATTAGCCTGAGCGTTATTGGATATCCCGGTTTGACATATGATAAGGCGCTAAGCAATCCTAATCAGTATTTTCGCAGGCTTAAAAACGAGCTCATTGATATATTATGCATTGATATGGGAACCAATGACCTATGTGAAAAAGGGAATTCCCCAAACTTTGTGGTGCAGAAAGTTAAGAAATTCTTGGATCTAATGTTTGGTGAGGGAATCAGACCGAGACAGATAATATTTTTCTCAGTTTTGCAACGATCTGTGCTAAACAGACCAGGACAAGTGCCTCTGTCACAGTTCAATCATAAGGTTAAGCGCTTTAATACCATGCTTAAGAAGGCGTTGGACGACGAATACCCTAATGCCTGTGTGTGCGCCCAGAGACAAGTAAACTTTCCCAAATACTTGTCTGATGGTTGTCATTTGAATCGAGAGGGCACTAAAAAGTATTGCAGGGTTGTAAGGAATGCTCTAATCAGGTACCGATTTTAGCCGTATGGTTGGACTGTTTGCTGCTCTTAGGGGGAGACTTGACTTCCTCATATTGAGGTATTTTGCCTGTCTCACTGATTCTGTAAATATTGTTTAACTTTTGCTGAAGGGGTTAGATTAACGTTTAGCGAACTTTCTTCATGCTATGTTCTATGAAACTAAATGTTATTGTAGTTTCGTCTATAAATTGCCAGTACTATGCTCAAATGTGTCCGAAATGCTGTAGCTGCTAATTGGCTATGCTATAGGGGCTTGTACACAGTATGCGTATGTAAATACACCTTTCACTGTTTTGCCGTACTTTAAATAGTAAAACGTGCCTGTGATTGGAGGTGCTTGCTCTCTCTGAGAGACAGGGTTCTACCCGCACTGAAGATCATCTTTTAAAATTTACAGGTTGTTAAACACTCTTAGGTGTAAATCTACAACGTAAATCGGAAGGTAGAGTGTATAGCTAAGATGACATGTTTGACTTGTTCAAACAGTTTTCTGGTTACGAAGTTTACACCATTTTTGTGATGACTGAGTGATTGCAACCATTTATTGTTTAATTACATGTACATTATCCTTTTTTTGGCACCATTCAGGGACGAAGGTGCTAAAGCAGGGAAGTTCCAATTGGAACTGAGCACTCCAATTCAAACCAACTAAAACCAACTAAAAACCAATTAAACCCAATTCATTCCAATTGGATTTCCAATTGGAATGAATTGGAAATTTTGGTAAAGTAGTGCACGAGAGGAGAATTAAAGGGCCCTGAAATGTTCAATAACTTTATGCACAGTTTTTGCTGCATATGAAAGATTACTTGTGTAGAAAGACAATACTACTGTTCATTTTGATGCCCCATTAATTAAAAGTGGCATTTTTCAACTTTGAAAATTTCTTCACATAAACTCACAGACAGAGGGCGCTGTTTGGGGCATGTCACTTTAGGAACACACAGTAGAAAAAAACATAAGACTTCAAACTGGAATTGTGGAAAAATGCTGCAGTTTCCAGCCTTAGTTTTTTCATGGTTTACAACAGGCAACATGTAAAACAAACCTAAACCATCATGGGTTACAGAAGTTTCAGCAAGTTGGAGAAAATTGTGGAAACTTTTGTGCACAGTTGAATGAGATTTTCCTGTGTTTTCCTAAACTGACATCACCACTTTGCTCATGCATATGTAAATGTGCATTAGCATAAAAATCAAAAACCTTGATTTTAACCCCCCAAACAACTTTCAAGTAGGGTTTTTATGATTGTAAATTAATGGACTAGTTCCATAGCACAGATTTCATTGATAAAAAAAACCATTTCAGGGCCCTTTAAGCCTATATGTTTAAGGGGCCCTATATACACAATGGAATCTTGTGTGAGGGATTTTCCACTCCACTAGGTAACACAGGGATTAAATTTACACCTATCTTTAAGGGAAGGTTGCAATATTCCCTAGAAGATGTTCATAGTGATTCATACACCTGTTATCCTGGCCTGGTTATAGTTTTGAAAAGACTGAGAACCAGTTTATTGATGTCTGGTGCCCTATTTAATACATGCTTACAGCCAGAACCAGACTATAGTGTACTCCATGTTGGTTTAGAAATGTGACATTCAAATTTTGCTGAAGCATGGCTGAAGTCTGTCATCTGAAAATCATCCTTACCAGGCATGTTCTTACTGTATTTACATGTGTAGGTAGTACTTGTGATAATTGCACAAAACTGAAATTATGGAGTGAATGTTGTGGCTGCTCAAACTGCATCCTGGAAATCCTTTGTTTCTTGTGTAGCAAATTTGCAAAATCAGTTGGCTAGTTTATAATGCCTTTGCACACACAATGTACACTAGTAAAAGTATGTGCATTTGGGTATCCCCATGTACTGTATGTGCATGGACTGGCACAAAAATATTGTTGGCCTATCTATATCAAACTATTGGAATTGTGAGAATTAAGTTTATATAGCCTTATTTCTCTTAAAATTACCTAATTATCAGTTTTGCAGATTTGATGTGAAAAAAAAAGATTTAGGAGTAGGCCTAGTATAAGAACTTAGAAAGGAAATAATGGAGAAGTTGACAACAAATTGGCTTTGTATTGTAGAACTAATTATATTGTAGAATGAAAGAGGCTCAAAAATTGTTTCAGATTTTCTTAAAAATTGATTTACATCTAAATTAACATTTACATAAACTAACTTCCTAAAAATGTGACTTTTATGATTCATTTTAACTTTTAAGGCAAAACATATTCTGGTCAATTCAGTACATGTAAACAATTAGGTGTGCCAAGGAAATTGCTCCAGCCTCAAGAGTTTTGAGCCTCGAGAGTGAAAAGAAAATTGAAGACTCGTCGTGAGAAAACACTTGGATTACTTGGAAGTCAGCTAGTCCATAGTATTTATGTTTTGTACGCAAGTTTAATTTGATCTAAAATTGGCAAATATGTATCAAAATAATTGCCTGTCTTTTAAAATTATAACTCACTTCTTTTCACCCAGATGACATGTACATGTTAATTTGTTATGTACACGTACCGGTAGGCCTATATCCCGGGAGAATCCTGCTGGGATCCCGGTCAGATTTACTCGGAACCTGGTGGAATCCCGCCGGGATCCCGGTGGAATCCCGCCGGGATCCTGGTGGGATCCCGGTGCAATCCCGCCGGGATCCCAGTGCAATCCCGCCAGGATCCCAGTGCAATCCCGCCAGGATCCCGCTGCAATCCCGCCGGGATCCCGGTGCAACCCCGGCGGGATTTACCGGGATCCCGTTGGGATCCCGGGGGGATCCCGGGTTTGATCCCCGTTGGGATCCCGGTTAACCCGCCAAATTTTCCCGCAAGTTTTTCCCGGCGGGATCCCGGCGGGATCCCAGTTAGAATCCCGCCGGGATCCCGCCGGGAATCCCGGCTAAATTTTCTATGGGGGGCTGTGAAATTTCCAAAATTTATGATTTATTAAGATCACCAGAGCCAGCTAGTACAATTGTCACACAGTGGCAGTGTTTTTCGTAAGTAATCGTTACCTTGTCATAGAGTTGTTGAAAGTTGTTGTAAGTTGTCGTGGCTTGTCGCAGGTTGACAGACATTTGAACTTGCTTATCGTAACAAATAGTAAGGAACTGTTTAATTATTCAGGGTATATATAAATATCACTAATAAAAATCCTTAAATATGACATGATAAATGCAACAGTTTTGGTAAGGTTTAAAGTTTAAATTGGGTGACAAGGAAGCAATTTTTTAGCAGTATGAAAATTCGGCATGGCCATGCACTAGCGGGGCGACCGGCGGCATATACCAACGCGGCACGGTGTACTGTGCGGCCGGCCGGTTCGGGAGTACGAGTAGGCCTTTGTGAATTGAATATTCCCCTGTTCACGAATAAATCGCGATCATCTAGAGCATTTTCTTGGCCTGAATATGTTGCGACTTATTAAGTTTCCGAAATATTTGTCTTCGAAGATTGTCATACAAACTACAACCATATAGCTCCATGCTACAACTGCCTAATTTTTTATGCGTATGACGTCATGCAGTTTAACAGTTCACCTTCTCATTGGTCAATGGGGAATCCTGACCTCATGCGTTATGCACGTAACCCCTCTACCAAAACGGTAGACAGAAATAAAGAAAAACATAAGCTCCAAAAAACGCTATGGTAAAGGCTGTCGGGGCAGACAGTCCGTGCGTGCTAGTCTTTCCTCAAGCGTTGGTAAAACTGACTGCGCGCGAATATATAATTCGCCACGGCAGCCTTGACTAAAGGCTAATTACAGCCCTCCCCGCATTTGCGCCAGTATAACGCAAAACAGTCGTCTGCTTAGGCGCACACCATTAAAAACAAATGGGCGCTTTGTCAACGGCTGTTGTCTGTACTGCATTTTTAAGGTAAAACTTGAATTTCAACTTTTAAGGTGTTAGTAGACACCTTCACTAATACATTGGTGAAGAAATTATTTGGTAAGGAATTTGTTCCCAGGTTTTAGCAACATTCCCTGACTAAAGCGGGAAAAATATGCTAAATATTTTCTTTCTACACCCACTATAGTGGGAGGGCTTTGTCTCCAACGAGTCGGAGCGAAACAGTTCTGAGGTCACGCACTAATGAATATGCGTTTTATTAGACCTCATGTAAAAGTGGCGCATGCGCATGAACTTAAAGAGACGACCGAATAGGAATTTCCGTTTTCTTTTAAGGAGTTGGCATCTTGTTTTTTTCTTCACGAACGTACACCGGAGCAACACACCCGGCCGTGTGTGCACTCAAGCTATTTGCCGTGCTGCGCTGGGAAAATATCCTACACTCCACGGTAGCCTGCCGTAGCACGCGCTCGCTCCCGTTCTCCGGACTCTCGAAACAAACATTTATGTTCCAATTTTCATACTTATGTTTAACTTTGTTTCATACCTGTATAAATAGTCTCTCTTTTATCAATTACTTATAAACATTGGGGGGAAATCAGGCTTGGTTGGTCTATTTTGGGCTTGAAATAGACCCATATATTATTCTGGAGCGCTTTCCAGAGTAAATTAGATATATCCTGAAAAGACGTCGTCAAATGTGGCAGTTTTTTAGCATTTTTCAAAAATTCAAGGTCACGTGACTTTTCGGAACCATATTCTGGTTCCAAAAAGTCACGTAGGTCAGTTGTATTTCCAGCCGTATAAAAGTTTCTTACTGCAAAACTGCACCAAATTCAACTCTGATTTCCCCCCAATATTTATAAGTAATTGATAAAAGATAGACTATTTATACAGGTATGAAACAAAGTTAAACATAAGTATGAAAATTGGAACTTAAATGTTTGTTTCGAGAGTCCGGAGAACGGGAGCGAGCGCGTGCTACGGCAGGCTACCGTGGAGTGTAGGATATTTTCCCAGCGCAGCACGGCAAATAGCCTGAGTGCACACACGGCCGGGTGTGTTGCTCCGGTGTACGTTCGTGAAGAAAAAACATGATGCCAACTCCTTAAAAGAAAACGGAAATTCCTATTCGGTCGTCCGGGCTATCCAGTAAAATCGTGAGCAGAAAATTGGAGATATCCTGAGTAGGAGAAGAGCGAATCGTTTGTGACAAAGTCGTGAAGCTCGCGCGTAGTTGCAGCGGCTGGTAAGCGTATATAACCCGTCTTTTTACCGTTTTTGTTAATCTTGCACTTCTTTAGTAAATTACGGGATATTTTGATGATCTTTTTTCACAACGACCATCAAAAAAGTATTGTCAATGCTGCTACATCACTAAATCATGTAAACAGTAGGCCGGTGTGTACCTTTAAAATAATGAACTTTCGAGGGAAATATGGATATGGTGCATGGCCAGGGGAATATGGTTATCCGGTTCGCATCTGCCTGGGGCTTGCAATGTCGTTGCCGATTTTGCCTCGCGCAATTTCCATGATGACTTAGAATGGAAATTACACCCAGAGGTTTTTCGAAAAATTGTTGCGAGATTCATAGTACCTGACATCGACATGGGGTGTGGGGTGTGGGGTGTTATGACCGAGCGGTCTAGTGCGTCGAACTTAAGTTCCTGTGCTAGTACTATAATGTAGGTTCGATTCCGGGCCGCGACGGGTTGTGGCACCTGTGCCCTTGAGCAAGGCACTCAACCACACTTGCTCCCATTCCTGTAATTGGCCGTCCCTCCGCTGTTGGATGTGGTGAATAAATAAATGTTTGCCTCAAGACTGAATTATCAGATCCAGCCTTATGTATCATGGCAACCCGATCCAGGTGCATTCAGCAACGATGCATTTATGCTAGACTGGTCTCATTATAAAGTTTATGCATTTCCCCCCTTTTGTCTGATTGGGAAAGAATTTACAAAAATTGAATCAGATAAGTCAAATGTCATTCTCATTGCCCCACGTTGGCCAACTCAAATCTGGTTCCCAAAGATGTTGAAATTACTTATCAGCAAACCAGTTATGTTGCCGAGATCTCCCTCCATCAGACAGGCTCCACCCGTGCACAGAGAGGCTACATCTGATGGCCTGCCATTTGTCAGGGAAAACCTGCAACGTCAGGGAGTTTCGCAAGACGCTGCCAACATTATCATCGCCTCATGGCGGCCTGCGACCAAGAAGTCCTACAGATCAGCAATCCGGAAATGGACTTTGTTCTGTGCTCGGGGAAAAGTTGATCACCTTCGAGCACCGTACCTGTAACAGCAGTTCTCGACTGTTTAACCAAATAATTTCAAGGAGGAAACGGTTACAGTTCAGTGAACACACTCCGTAGTGCCATTTCGGCTATTATGAACCCTGTACATGGGACTCCAATTGGATCACATCCTTTAATTAAGAGATTTATGACAGGTGTATTTAATTTGAGGCCTGCCATGCCCAGATATAATTTCACATGGGACGTCAATATTGTTTTAAAGTACCTAAAAGATTTAGGCCCCACGGGAAAACTACTATTGAAAGAGCTTACTATGAAACGTATTATATTGACTGCTTTAATTTCAGGACAAAGGTGTCAAACACTTGCTTTGATTGATTTAGATCACGTTAAGGTCACTCCAAGCAGTGTCACTTTTATCGTTACAAAGTTAACAAAGACCAGCAAAGCTGGCAGCAAGCCTGCAAATGTGATATTGTCAGAACATACCGGAGGATGAACTCCTTTGTGTTTTGAAAACACTCCGAGAATATTTGGTTAGAATAAAACCTTTCCGAGGTAAGGAAAGGAGACTGTTTTTGAGTTATGCTTCCCCTCACAAATGTGTTGGGTCTGAGACTATTTCTCGATGGATTAAGTTAACTCTTAAAAATGCAGGTATTAACACTGATATATTCAAGGCACACAGTACTCGATCCGCTGCGTGCAGTGCAGCTTATCGTAGGGGTGTTCCCCTTGACGTCATTATGAGTACTGCCCAATGGGCACAGAGTGGTACGTTTGCTAAGTTCTATAATAAACTCGTTGTACCAAGTAGTCAGAAATTTGCTGACGCCATTCTCAGAGCCAAAGCTAAATAAACTTGGCAGTTTGGGTTATTTATTCGTACAGAGCACGATGAATTAATTTTGTATTGTTGATTAAGAGTGCTCCACGAGTTCGCCCTAATGGGTTATCATTTATTGCCCGTTGCACTTGGGCTCTAACATTCTCATGTAAGTCCGAAGTGGAGGTGATTGTGAGGTAGAATTCCTAAATTAATCGAATGAAATGAAGTTTAATTTGAATTCTACCGATCTAATCACCGAAACTGAAGGACTTACACACCCTCCACAATTGGTTCTTATCCACGTTTTCCCGCCCCGGGCAATTTTCATTAAAATGTATTGAGGCGTGCCAGGCGTGGTGGCCCTTTATAGGGTAGAGATCTTTTCAAATTCTCTCAACCATGACATTCTACTCTGGCGGAAAGTGTAATCTCATGTAAGTCCGAAGTGGAGGTGATTGTGAGGTAGAATTCAAATTAAACTTCATTTCATTCGATTAATTTAGGAATTATAGTCGAAATATTTTTATTGCCCAAATAAGTTTGCAATGACTATTTTGTTCAATTATTAATTGGCTTTATTCGACATATATTGTTATATCAGCGAAAATGATGGTTTGGGAGAAATTGCTAGGCACACTTTTAAGAAATAGAACAATATATTTTGTCCGTTTTTTAAATCCACAAGATGACCTAAAATTGCAGTTTAGTCGAAATTGTGTAAATCATTTTTGCAATGTCTTACCATGTCTCAAACATGTTCCCCGAACAGGATTTGCATCCAAAAAGGCCTCATCTATGACCCGAAATTTCATTTAAATTCTTGGTCCCGTTTCATTTTTCGAACCGCTAGCGTCGTCTGCTAGCGACAAAACGGACTGCCGTCTGCAAATAGTCAGACCCGTTTCTTCGCAGTGAATTGTTGGGGAACCGTAAAGGCACGTATCAATGTGTTGCACTGCATTTACTTTATAATCCAATGTTGTGCCGTACCCACAAATTATTTTCTTACCGAGGAGATGTACCAAGTCCACCCGTCCAGTTTCTTGCAGAGCGTTGATGAGTTCTTGTCGTGCTTCTTCCTCGCTGCCTTGTTTTCTCCGCCAGGCGACCAACATTGGATAATCTGGCCCTGGAGTGAGGACGCTTAGATGGTTCGGTGGGCCCGTGTTTGGCTCATCGATGTTTGGGCGGTTCGGTGCGCCTAGCACAAGAAAATATGTTCCAATTTCTGTTAAACCCATATTTACCGGTTTACGGCGTCCAAATACATCCGCTCAGTAGACTTCAAAACGTATAGACTAGGTGACATTTCAAACTCCATTTTATGGAACAAAAATTTGTTTAAAAATACTAATTTGGAGTAAAAAGTATTCTTTAATTGAACAAGGTGACATGCCACTCTGAAATGTAATTTAGGGGTGCTGAATCAAAAAATTACTGTTACCAAGCTGTATTTTGAGAGTAAGGCCTTTTTTGGCCCAAATAGATAAATAAATAAATAAACAAATAAATAAACAAATAAGCAGTGCTGTGACCTCCGAATTCATCGTTTTCAGCAGTGCTAAATCCCAAGCTAATAGCCATTTCCAGTCACAACCGACGTCTTTATAATGGCGAATGAGCAGCTTTTTATTGACGTTCGGACATATCGATGCGCCTATGTTTGGTTCATCGACATTCGGATAGACTTGATGTCAAGTCTGTAACTAGACCGGTTGTTTCGTAAACGGCCGCAGCGTAGTCGTGAATGGACTAGAAACAAGTCTAATCGATCTCCAGTTACAGACTTGAGAAACCTGATTTCCGTTTTGTACACGGTCTATGGAGATTGCTACCAGGATTGGACGTAGAGAGATGATTGGTCGAAACCTCTAAAAGGATGTGTTTTCGTGAATTTTGAATTGGGTTTCATCTCCATCAAACGCATGCAGCAAGCTTGAAGTGCAAATTTGTTTAGGCTAGGCTACATGTACATGTAAGCCTATTCGACTTGATCAGTTTATGCGAATTTGCGATTATCGATGGTTTTTGTTTAAAATACAATCGCAAACGCTGATGATTGCATGATTGTCAGATCGTGGTTATGGAGAAAGATAGAGCTAACATTTTGAACAGTGCTGACGAGCATGGGCGCCAAAGAATGGGGTTATCGGCCTCGTTGAAGCAAGGGACTTGGAAATCTGTAATCATCAGCCACGCAGTCGTGACACTTTGCAAGCTTAATGGACCGCTGCGTGAAATTGCACTGTAAATCATGCTGCCTTTAGTTTCTGTTATTTAATCTGCCAGGCTGATTTATTTTTGGTACAGGCCTATTGGGGCTGGTTTTCTCTGTATTTGTGCCACATATCACGCAAATCAACCTGTGCAGTGGTGAGATTTTCCGCCCCAAAATATCACCAAAATCGGCAGTTGGCGGACGCCGTCAACTACCTAGTCTTGCTTGAAGACACCAATACAGGCATGACTATAGGCATAACAAAGCCCGCGCCTATAGTGCCCTCATCATGCTCCACTTGGCACCGCTGTTTATTGTCAGTTGATGGCGCCCTGTTTACAGTCTGCTCTTGAAGGACAAGATAAATATATAACGCTTGAATTTAAGACTAACCAAGGAAAAATAACGTGCTTCGTGTTAAGGAGGGCATTTTTCATCACATTACAATTTTTGAAGTTGCTGTCTAATAATTTTCATTGACGATTCCGCACGTAAATTTGACACATTTTAACAAGCATAAAATAGGAACCGCTTGATGAATTTTCGCGACAAAAGTATTTTTATGTCTGTTGCAACTTGTCTGTTGTGTGAAAATGGTTCTAACTCAAAATATATATATTTTTTCCAAGTCGCTGAAGTACGGAAGCAAATGGGGCAGTTTTAATGTGCTTTTCAAGCTTTCGGTCAAATCTGTCACCTTCTCAACATTTGCCAGTTTTGTATGACAAAGACCGCAGATCTTCGGTGTCACAGGTGAGGAAAGGTTTGTTTGCAGGACTTTTTTTAATCTGGAGCGAAGATCTGATTTACAAACTAAGCACGCACGCTACTTGTGGGTATTAATGCTGTCGTTTTTATACTTTTGTTTAGGTCGGAGATCGCGTATACTTCACCAATTGTGAAAAGTACCCAATGCATAACTGGTACATTATACACGAAGTCAGACTTGAAATAAGTCTAAAATCGACTAGGACCTACTCTTCCGTAGTGGATGTTTGCAAATGTTCTTACCAGTACCCCTGCGTTAGATACATTATGCGAGGCAACATTTTGTGCGATTCCATATTATTTCTTTTATTTCGTCTCAAGAAATACAACAACAACAAACAATTTAGATGAAATCGTCTAGCTTTTTATAGTGATTACAGGGTTTTAGTCTCAAACAAGATTAATTGTCCACCTTGGATAGCTCGGTTGGTTTTATGAGCACCTGTAAGTTTGACCAGGGTATCTCGACATTCACGTTTTCTGAATTTGCTTAGTGATGTGTTGCACTGCATTACCTTTATAAGGTGATTGTGAGGTAGAATTCCTAAATTAATCGAATGAAATGAAGTTTAATTTGAATTCTACCGATCTAATCACCGAAACTGAAGGACTTACACACCCTCCACAATTGGTTCTTATCCACGTTTTCCCGCCCTGTTTGGGTGCGCCGGGCAATTTTCATTAAAATGTATTGGGGCGTGCCGGGCGTGGTGGCCCTTTATAGGGTAGAGATCTTTTCAAATTCTCTCCTTTTATAGTGATTACAGGGTTTTAGTCTCAAACAAGATTAATTGTCCACCTTGGATAGCTCGGTTGGTTTTATGAGCACCTGTAAGTTTGACCAGGGTATCTCGACATTCACGTTTTCTGAATTTGCTTAGTGATGTGTTGCACTGCATTACCTTTATAAGGTGATTGTGAGGTAGAATTCCTAAATTAATCGAATGAAATAATCCAATTAATGTTGTGCCTTACCCACACATTATTTTCTTACCGAGGAGATGTACCAAGTCCACCCGTCGAGTTTCTTGCAGAGCGTTGATGAGTTCTTGTCGTGCTTCTTCCTCGCTGCCTTGTTTTTTCCGCCAGGCGTCCAACATTGGATAATCCGGCCCTGGAGTGAGGACGCTTGGATGGTTTGGTGGGCCCGTGTTTGGCTCATCGATGTTTGGGCGGTTCGGTGCGCCTATAGGACAACAACATATGTTCCAATTTTCTTTAAACCCATATTTACCGGTTTACGGCGTCCAAATACATCCGCTCAGCAGACTTCAAAACGTATCAAACTCCATTTTGAGGAACAAACATTTGTTTAAAAATACTAATTGCCACTCTGAAATGTAATTTAGGGGTGCTGAATCCAAAAATGACTGTTACCAAGCTGTATTTTGAGAGTAAAGGCATTTTTTTTGCACAAATAAATAAATGATTTTTTTTTTACTTTTCAAAGGATACCTTTATTTATCCTTTTCAAGCTATTTTTTACAAACAAAATTTATGTATATACAAAAGTAAAAGAGTGGTAACAAGGAAACAAAACATTGAGTATAACGTAATGGGAAAGAGATAAACAATTTCAAACAAGGGTAGGAGTAATGATTTCGAGCCCTCTCTCCCCAGAGCAGAGGCAAAACCAGGTCGCGATCACTCGAGCAGCTACTCTGAGGAGAAAAGGCCTGAAATTCTTTTTGAAAATACAAAATAAATTAAAAGAAAGATATTGAAGTTATAATTATTGACTGGTCAATGAAAACAAGTTGATTTGTCGAAGTGAGAAAAAAAATACTGGTCACAAAATAAATGTACAACGGGAGTGGGAAAGGACTGAGGGAAGGAGAGGGAAGGGTAGAAAAATTTGAGCGCGCTGTTGCTCACCCTAGGCTTTCCAAGAGAGGGACCACCACGGCTGCGGTGAACAACGTCACCCCGCCTCGCAATGAAGCGACAAGCTACTAGCCCTGGCGGTCCACAGGGAGGGAAAGTGGAGGGGAGATACTTTAAATCAACCATGTCATTTTTTTCCGTTTTGTATGCAAAGAGGGCGTTTTGGATAGACCATTTGTATAGGAAAACAGGAATATAATGATTATAAGTTTGTGATAGTAGAATATCAAGAAGGTCAAGAATAATTTTGTTCTCCAGGCGGTATTTCCAAATGAGGAGGGGCGTCAGAGGGGGGTCGAGGTACGATATAGCCAGTATATGATATTTTTAAGGCTGATCATGAGAAAATTAGCCAGGCGGACGGCCATTTTGTCTCGACTCTGGGCGTGTGGAATAAGAGTCCAGTAAATATCGAAGTTTATTTCAAGGTTGGGTAGAAGACGAGTGATGAGACGGTGAAGAAGACGGAGGGCGGGTTGGATGGACGGGCAGGTGATGAAAAGGTGGATGATGGTACTTTTCTCGCCGCACCATCCGCAGTCGGAGGAAATCTTTGGATTGAGGTGGTTAAGAACTGGAAGTGAAGGCAAGATATTGTGTAGAAGTTTGTATTGGACGTCCCCCTCTTTCTTGGAGGTTGGCGGATAATATACTTCTTTCCACTGTACTAGATGGGAGGGTGGAAAGAAGCTAAGTCTGTGCCAGGGTGTTGTGGTTGCAGAAACTGGGGTGTTGATAGTCCGGTTAAAGATGACGTATAGAAACTTGGAAGAAGACAAGAGGGCATCCGTATCAGTGTCAATAATTATTTGGCCTGGAGAGTCAGGGTGGAGGGGGACGTCACGAAGAGAAGCTGGAAGATTTACAAGTCCGGTGTTGAAGTTGAAGAGTACAGGAAATATTGATGATATGGAGTGGTGCAGGCGAGAGAGGTCTTGTTTCAGTAGACGAATTGAAGGAAGAAGACAGATTATTGTAGACAGATGAAGATCTTCGGCTGAAAGCCACTGGCCCGTATCGAGGTCAAGCAGATTCCGGATGAACTTGATGTTATTAACCCAGAGTCAATTAACAAAGACCGTACCGCCCGGAAGGGGATCGATTAGAGGTGGATAAATAAGATGAGCGAAAAACGTCTAATATTCAAATTGCTATCACACCATGAATGAGTTGAGTGCCAAAGCTGAAATTTGGTGTCTAAGTAGATATAATATATATGTTTAACTGGTGTAAATTAACAAAAATGTTTCAATTGATCGCGGGGTCAACCGGGGTCAAGACGGGAGGGGTCTTTTTGACCCTTTTCTGGCTGGAGCAAACTTTGGGCCCATGTAATTTCTTAATTAATGCATTGGTGAGCTTATAGTTTCTTATGGGTATAGACATGCACCCATAGATAATACCTATATAGGGAATATAGGATTCATTTGACCCCTCATGTGGGCACAGGGTGACCCCAAAAATCACAAAAAACATTTTCGGCTGAATAAAGTGCCTACTTTGGGTGACCATAGCTAGAAAAATAAAGGAGATACAGTTAAATTGAGTGCAGATTCAAGAATTTTGCCAAGAAGTAAACTAGAATACCAAATTTGAGCTCTCTATACCTGGTACAAAGACTGAATTGTGACCACTGGCCATATCTCGAAAACGTGTTTTTGAAGCGTAGTAATACGACCACTTGCTAAATTAATTTAACCCCCTCCATTTCTACAAGAACCTGGTCAACCTCCAATACTCTGGAAACAGTGGGTTCCCCTGTTCAGAACTTACTTAACTGCCATCGGAGGTGACGAAGAGTTCAGCCCAGCCCGCAATTGAGAGAGACATATTGGTACACTTCCTTGGAGTAAGTGGTCAACGGATTTTCTACACCCTACCCCACTGCGAAGATTCTTCACCAATCGGTACGAACCGTCTTGGATATACTCTACAAATACTAAAGGCACATTTCCAGCCTTCCTTAAACATTGTCGCATAACGATATCGTTTTCGACAATGTTTTCAGCACCATGGCGAGACTATTGAAACCTTCATATCCGCCCTTCGCGAACTTGCAAAAACTTGCGATTTTGGTGAGTTCACTGATCAAACGATCAGAGACCAAATAGTGGAGAAGACGAATAGTGCCAAAATTAGGGAAAGACTACTGATGGAGACAGATTTGACCCTTGCTAAGGCAAAATAAAAAGCGCAACGCGTTGAAAATGCCGTTCGCGAACCTAGGGCGTTGTAGACAGAATGATTCTGTACCTACGGGATTTCCCGTAGGGACAGAAAGTACCCCTTTCATAAAGTGGATTGTTGTTATTTTGCCTCGAAATTAGAATCACACCCAAAAATTTCCTCCTATAGTTGTGTCCTGCAGTGGTTTTAGATGTCCATGATTGGAAAGAAATACTTACAACACCGTTTTTGAAGCCAAAATGTTGTCCAACGTACAAATCGTACGGCTGGTTATGCTGTTGCCGTACTGGACGTTAGATCTCGAGAGAGGGCGCTTTCCTACGTGGAAATCGGGCACAAATACATTTACAAATGTACACGTACGCAGTCATTTCCGTGCCGCTAGCGCCCTCTCTCGAGATCTAACGTCCAGTACGGCAACAACAGAACCAGCCTTTCGATTTGTACGTTGGACAACATTTTGGCTTCAAAAACGGTGTTGTACATGTAAGTATTTCTTTCCAATCATTTTCCAATCATGGACATCTAAAACCACTGCAGGACACAACTAGGAGGAAATGTTTGGGTGTGATTCTAATTTCGAGGCAAAATGACAACAATCCACTTTCCTCCATGATGAAAGGAAAGCTCACTGACTAAGGGCGTTGGCCCAACCGTGAATATAATTCACAAGTATGCCAGGAATGAGCCGCGCCCGAAACCTGCACCGAAACACCAAAATGCTCCTCAACAACAACGAACTTGCTACCGATGTGGTTCTGCCCAGCACCTTGCCAACGACCCGTCCTGTCCAGCGAAGAACCGAACTTGCAACAAGTGCAACAAAACCGGACATTTTAGTCGGGTGTGCCGTTCAAGCTCAACACCGCAGCGAGCGAGCCGTCGGCGTAGCGGTGGAGGGACTGGGCAAGTCAATCAAATCATGGCGGACAGCGATGAGGACGATTTGGTAGTTCTTCTTACGGACATTTCGACGGCCTCAAATGAACCAGTAAAGTGTCAGGTTGAGGTAAATGGAATCTCAATGACTCTAGTAGTAGATACGGGTTTAAGTGTATAACTTTTTTCACAAAAGAAACGTTTGAGAAGCATTTCTTAACCGATGCCCTGCAATCCCCGACCGAAAATCAGACACTTTCGTCATTCACGAAGCAAACCATTGAGGTGAATGGTTGTTTTGAATGTAATGTACGGTATGGGAAGTATTCAACTGTATGTTGTGTATTTGTAGTAGAACAAGGGACGGATATCATGGGCAGGGATTTAATGAAAGCACTTCATATAAACATTGAAGGGAGTACACTATAACGAGGTTGGTCAAAATGACGTCAAAGATCAAATGTTCAGTGAATTCGGAAACTTGTTCACTACATCTGACCAGTTACCCTCTGTCAAAGGTTTTGTGCACAAGGTACAGGTTGACACGAAAACTAATCCAGTGAGTCAAAAACTGCGCAGACTTCCACTTGAGGCCAAACAAAAAGTGTCCACTAAATTAATCGAACTTGAGAAACAAGGCGTAATATAGACCGTATCGAATAGCCGCCATTTCGTGGGGCACCTTTTGTTACTTAAACCGTTCAACAATGGAAGCACAATATGTGCAACCATGCATGTCCTCAAGGAACAAAGAAACTGCCCACGAAATGGCGGCTATTCGATACGGTCTATTGAGAGATTATTAGACGCTTCGGATTGGGATTCACCGATTGTGGTAGCATGGAAAAAATCAGGTGATGTAAGAATTTGTGTCGATTTATGGTGCGTGAACAAAGCAATAATACCAGACAATTGACGAAATTCTCAGTGAATGACGAAATGCGTCTGTATTTTCTCGTTTGGATTTAACGTCAGCATACCATCAGTTAGCGTTGCATGAGGAATCACGTCACCTTACCGCATTCATTACCCCTGAGGGGTTATTCCAATTCAAGCAAATGTGTGTTGGCTTATCCTCTGCTCCATCTGCATTTCAGAAGATGATGAGCATTGTGTTAGGCGGCTTAGAAGGTGTCCAATGCTATTTGGATGATGTCAGGATCTATGGTGAAACCCACGCCGAACACGATAAGAATGTAAGCAATGTGTGTGCTAGACTACAAAAATATGGGATAAAACTAAACCCACACAAAGGGGCGGTCGGGTTAGCGTACGGGTTCTTTCCTCGCCTTTCACCTCTGGCGTACCGGGTTCGATTTCGGGGCGTGTATGTGGATTGGGTTTGCAGTCCCTACTTGACCGCGTGGGTTTTCCCCTGGAGCATTTCTCTGGGGGTTTTCCTCCCACTCCTAAAACTGCAACTCCTTCTTCGTCATCTCAAGTTGATAATATATTATAGTTAAAGCTAAAACCGTATAGTTGATGGCATAAAGGGCCTTAGTTGCCGAAGATGCCATAAAATATACAACAACAACAACAACCCAGACAAATGTGAGTTCTCAAAGTCAAGCTTGCAATTCCTTGGGCATACAATCTCTGCAAATGGCATCCAACCCAACGACAAATTCCATGCCCTTGTCGATGCACAGATTCCAAATGACAATAAATCACTGAAATCATTCTTGGGGTTGGCTGGTTACTTAGCTAAATACATTCCTAATTTTGCTAGCATTGTAGAACCACTGAGAAGTGATACTAAATTTGAATGGGACGAAGCTGCACAGAAAAGTTTCGATGAAGTTCGCGAATCGATAGGCATAAGCCCTTGCTTGGCTATGTATGACCCTAATATACAATTGTCACAACTGACGCTTCGTCATAGGATTAGGGGCTGTGCTAACGCAGATTAAGAATGGTAATGAGGTTACCGTTGAGTGTGCCAGTAGAACACTTTTAAGTGCTGAGAAAAAGTACCTAGTGAGCGAAAAAGAAGCCCCTGCATGTGTATGGGCTTGCGAGAAGTTGAACGTATACTTATGGGGTAGAAAAGTCACGCTAAGAACCGACCATCAAGCTCTTGTGACATTACTAAGCAAAGGGTCTGATCGACAGGGTATGCGAATTGCTCGTTGGTCATGCAGGTTAATGAAGTACAATTTTGATGTTAAGTATAAGCGCGGTGACCAAAACATAATAGCTGATTGCTTATCTAGATTGCCACTGTAAGCAAATGAGAATCACTGATGAATATGATACAGAAGACGAAGTAATTTGCCAAGTAGTTCTGGATAACATGTGTAAAGGTTGATCAGTTGAGGCTAACAGTAGAGAATGATGAAGTACTAACTACTGTAAAACGACACGTTGAGAAAGGGTGGCCTAGAGAATTAAGTAGTGTAAATGAGAATGAAGCAGACATTATAAAACCCTTTCATTCTGTTAAAGATGAGCTGACAGTTTGTAACAACATTGTGATGAGAAAAGACAGAATTGTTGTTCCTATACAGAACTGTTGGATACAACGTGGTGTTCGATAAGCATATAAATAACTTGGAGAGATGTGCACTGTGTGATGACTGAACTAAGTATGATCTTCTGGACTAAAAGTTTGCTTTATATAACCCTAGAGTTGGTGGTAACAATGGCAAGTATTTAACAGCTGAAATAAAACACAATAGCCAGGTTGCACACAGACTGCCAAAGTATGTTGACAATGTATTACATTTGACTACAAGGAATGCCAATATATAGGTAAGTATACTAGCAGACAATAACCAAAGGAATGTAAGGAATGCAATGAATTGAGGGTAGTAACCACTACATTAAGCCCCCTCTTATATCGCAAATTAAAGAAAAGCGATTGATATCAAAATACACTATAATAAAGTTCAGATAAATATATCTTGTACATAACGTGCTGGCCATCGGACGTGCCGTCCGGATCGAGTCTTTCTGATAGGTAGATCCGGTGTAGTTGGCAAAGTTCCGGAAGGTGGCTCTTGTGTAGGTGCATTTACTCCAGCAGAAGGCTTTGCTTTTTCCTGCGTCTCACCGAGTTGGGTGTCGACGTAAGCAACCTTCAGACGATCCTTGCTCACAGAATATTTCTTGCCTTGTCTATCTACAATGAAGTACTTTTGAGTGCGGCGTATCACTCTAAACGGTCCCGAGTATGGTGTTTGTAAGGGCTTCCGTACCGCGTCGCATCTGATAAACACGTAAGAACAAGTGTCCAGCTCGGATGGCACGTGTGATGCAGAGTGTTGAGAACGCGTTTTCGCAGGAAAGATGTTAGACATGTACTGGCGTAACCGGTGTACGTAATTTGTAACATCTTGTGGCGTTGAAGAAGAACTTGGCACTACCATTTGTCCTGGTAATTTAAGTGTCGTACCATAGACAAGTTCCGCGGGTGTAAAACCTAGATCTTCTTTAACAGTTGTCCGAATACCAAGAAGGACGAGCGGTAGATATTCGTACCATTTGTTCGGATCTTGCTGTGCCTTAATCGACGCCTTCAATTGACGATGAAAGCGTTCAACGACTCCATTGGCGGCGGCATGGTATGCCGTAGTACGCAAGTGGTTGCAACCCAATATTTTGGCAAGTTCAGCAAAGAGATGGGATTCGAACTGCCGACCTCTGTCAGTGGTGATTGCAGTTGGGACACCATATTTCGATATCCAATGGTGTACTAGCGTCTTAGCCACAGTCTCTGCAGTCATGTCGGTAATTGGCATGGCATCAGCCCATCTACTGTACCGGTCGATGCAGGTGAGCAGGTAAGTATAACCATTGGACGGCGGGAGAGGTCCCACTATGTCGACATGTATGTGCTCGAATCTAGCATCAGGAGTTGCGTATGTACCCACTGGTGTTTTCACATGCCGATGAACTTTGGCCTTTTGACAAGAAATGCAGTTTCTTGCCCACTGTCGAGTGTCTTTGTTCATCCCTGGCCAAACGAAACGCGAGGAAACCAACTTCTGCGACGCTCTGATGCCTGGATGAGACAAGCAATGGAGAGCTTCGAAGACTGCTCTGCGGTGCTTTTGGGGCACATAGGGTCGCTCATGTCCCGTGGATACGTCACACCAAAGGTGTCCAGCAGCAGTTGGTAGCGGTAAGTACTTGAATGAAAGAGATGAGGATGCTCGGAGTACTTCAAGTTCTTGATCATCTTTCTGGTCTACCGCGAGTTGCTCCAAATTGATGGATGATGGCGTGTGTAGAGCATCAACGTGAGAACGCGAAAGAGCGTCTGCTACAGTGTTCTCAGTGCCCTTCACATGTCGTATGTCGCTAGTAAACTGCGATATATAATCCAACTGCCTTACTTCACGCGGAGAATGTCTATCGGGCTTCGATTGCAAAGCGTAAATAAGGGGCTTGTGATCGGTGTAGATCGTGAAAGATCTGCCTTCGAGCCAGTGCCGGAATTGCTTCACGCTGAGATATATGGCGAGGAGTTCTTTGCCGAATGTGCTGTATCGCGTTTCTGCGGGCTTTAACTTCTGTGAGAAGAAAGCGATGGGCTTCCAACCTTCACTCGAAAGCTGCTGCAAAACTCCGCCAACTGCAGAGTGTGATGCATCCACCATCAGGCTTGTAGGTAAATCGCTCGAAGGGTGAACTAGCATGGTTGCGTTTGCCAATGATTGCTTTATCTCGTCGAAGGCTTTGGCCCTTGCTGGTGTCCACTCCACAGATTTAGTCGAGTGTTTCGGTTGATTGCAAAGCATATCAGTGAGTGGAGCTAAGAGTTCGGCTGCTTTCGGTATGAATCGGCGGTAAAAGTTCACCAAGCCGAGAAAACGGCGCAGTTGTGCGATTGATGTTGGTGGAGAAAACTCACGAATGACAGTCACTTTTTCCTCCAGTGGTCTGATGCCATACTCGTCTACATGATGACCAAGGAACTTTAGACTGCTTACCCCGAATTGGCATTTCGCTGCATTTATGACAATGCCAAAATCGGAAAGACGTGCAAATAGTATCCGAAGATGTTCCACGTGCTCCTCAAGAGTCGTGCTGGCAATGAGCATGTCGTCTATGTAGGCGTACACAAAGGGTAGGCCTCTCGTAACGTCGTCTATAAATCGCTGGAACGTCTGAGCGGCGTTTCGTAAACCAAACGGCATGCGAAGGAACTCGAATAGTCCAAAGGGCGTCGTTATAGCGGTTTTATGTACATCATCCGGATGCACTGGAATCTGGTGGTATGCCCTCACAAGGTCGATTTTCGAGAAGACACGCTTTCCGTGGAGATTGGCGGAGAAATCATGCAAGTGCGGAATCGGATACTTGTCAGGTATCGTGATGTTATTCAACGCTCTGTAGTCACCGCACGGTCGCCAGTCCCCTGGTGTCTTCTTCGGAACCATGTGTAAGGGCGATGACCAATTACTGCTCGATGGTCTGACAATACCCAGTTCTAGCATGTGGTCAAATTCAGCTTTTGCTATGTGAAGACGATCAGCTGGCAAACGACGAGGTCTAGCGGCAACTGGTGGTCCGCGTGTTTCGATGTGATGCGTGACCGAATGCTTGCAGACTGCATATTTATGGACTGGGTGCGTTAGCTCAGGAAATTCTTGAAGCAGTGCATCGAATGGAGAGGAACCAACAGTGCGAACACACATTGGACTTGGCGATGAGGAGGTCGTCCCGCGTCCGTCGACATTCAGGTTTGTAGTCGCGTCTATCAGTCTCCGATGTTTAACATCTACAAGCAGATTGAAGTTATTCAGAAAGTCAGCTCCGATGATAGGTATAGGCACATCTGCTATCATAAAGACCCATCTGAAGACCCGCCGAAGGCCCAAATTAAGAGTCAGGGATCGTTCCCCGTAGACGGCTATCGGCGACTTGTTTACTGCTTGTAGATGACGTGAATCTAGACGATTCGCTTTGTCTCGTGAAGTCGGTGGAATGACGCTAACCTCAGCACCAGTGTCTATCAAAAACCGCGTACCATTATTCGTGTCAGTAATAAAAAATAGACGACTGCGAGTACTAATGCCAGACAAACCCGTCGTCTCTAGTCGCTGGCGGGCTGGTTTTCCTGCTGTTGCGTCGATCTAGAACATGGTGGCACACAGCGTCTAGCTCGGTCTCCAAAGGTTCGATGATACCAGCATTCATCACGAGGACGGTTGCTACTGCGGCTGTCACTACGGTTACGGCTTCTACGTTGCTGAGCTCGGTGAGGACTGGGGCTTCGTCTCCTTTGCATCGTATCCAGGCGGTTGTGCAACGTCTGCACTTGCTGGACCAATAGTTGCTTGCAGCGAGGCTACGTCTTGTGATGGCCGACTAACAGAAGACGCCGTTGGTGTAGCATTGATGTTAGCAGCGTAGAGATCAGGTAACGCCACTTCCATGATTTTATCTGCTAAATCAGCCAACTGTTCAACAGAAACAGTTTCCGATGTTGAAGCGAGAATTATCTTCACGTTGCCAGGTAAGCGCTGCAAGAAGAGTTGTTTAAGTATGTTGTCTTCGAGCGAATTGTCTCCTAGCAACTGTTTCATTCGTCTTAAAAGTTGAGACGGTTTCTTATCTCCGAGCTCTTCAGATATCAACAATTGATGGAGTCTCTTCTGCTCCGATGCGGACGTACGTCGGATAAGTTCGGTTTTCAAATGTCTATATCGGTCACCCTCGGGCGGAGTGATTAACAAGTCGCGAACTTCCTGGGCGATCTCTGGCTGAAGGGACCCAATCACGTACGCGAAACGAGTGTCTTGCGAAGTGATGTTTCTCGTCAAAAATTGAGCTTCGACTTGGGCGAACCACAAGGCTGGGTCCGAAGGCCAGAACGGAGGCAATTTCAGACTGACCGCCGTCAGCGATGGAGCCGATGCTGATGGTAGGTGGTCGTCGTCGTCGTCTTCGGCCATTTTGCAGCACAATCATACAAACGATAGCAGGTATCAAACGATCACGTCGGGGTCACCAAATGTTGGATACAACGTGGTGTTCGATAAGCATATAAATAACTTGGAGAGATGTGCACTGTGTGATGACTGAACTAAGTATGATCTTCTGGACTAAAAGTTTGCTTTATATAACCCTAGAGTTGGTGGTAACAATGGCAAGTATTTAACAGCTGAAATAAAACACAATAGCCAGGTTGCACACAGACTGCCAAAGTATGTTGACAATGTATTACATTTGACTACAAGGAATGCCAATATATAGGTAAGTATACTAGCAGACAATAACCAAAGGAATGTAAGGAATGCAATGAATTGAGGGTAGTAACCACTACAGAACTAACAGAAATTGTGGTACATTTGGCTCATGAATCACACCAGGGAATGACACGAACAAAACAAAGACTAAGGGAACTCTACTGGTGGCCTCAAATGAATAAACAAACTAAAGCAGTAGTGAAAGCGTGTGTAACATGTCAATATAACGACACGAGTGTTAAACAAAGGGTTGCTCCTTTAATGCCAGTAGAATATCCTGAACAACCTTGGAGTAAACTTGCCATTGATATTGTGGGACCTTTTGTATGAGCGCCAATTGAATGATACGCTATCACATTGATAGACTATTACAGTAAAATGGCCCGAGGTTGGATTTACATCATCAGTAACCACTGGAAAAGTAATAACCTTCCTAGAAACAGTATTCAGTAGAGAAGGGTACCCAGATGAAATAATTTCAGATAACGGAGTGCAATTCACCTTAAAAGAATTTGACGACTTTTTAAAGTCCAAGGGTATTAAACATGGATTTTCTTCACTTTATTACCCCCAAAGTAATGGTGCAATAGAAACATTTAAAGGCAGTATACATCATTGGTAATTCGAAAATCAGAAATGTTCACAGATTTACGCCTAACTTACACAATATAAACATGATGACCGTAGAAAACCTCCCCTGAAATGATTTTGTCTAAAGTGCTATAGTCTTTGAGAAATAAGCAAAAGAAATAGTTTTCGTCTCATGAGACGAAAATTCTTTTTTTTATAAACATTTCGTTCAATGCTGTCCTCACACGACCGATTAATAGCGATGAAATTACAACCTCGTCCCCTGCATCACGAGGATTTCTACCACCCCGGGGACGAGGTTGTCAGGTTGTAACTTTGCAAATGCCCTTCTCCAAATTTAAACTTGGGCTAAGGCTCCGGCTCTATGTGGCCATACACCTTTTCGCAAATACTTCTGCAACAGTACTGCAATGCGGGAAGAATAGTTATTCAACAACCTTCGCCCAATGTTACTCTGTCTTTTGTCCAAGTTCACTCAAGCAGTATTTGTGAAAAAGTTACAGTTGAAGCCCGAGCCTCAACCTCAGTCTAAGTCGAGATTTTGAAAAAGGCAATTCTTTATTCGCGAATGGGCCCCTAGTTAAGTTGTGTTGCTGAACAAATCGAGAGAAATGGAAAAGGAGCGGCGAAAATCAGGAAGACCAAAGGCAAAGCACACAGACAGCGCAAAAAAACGCTCAAAGTCTGCCTCAAACCGCCTCTGTCGAGAAAACAAGCGGCTTTTGACGGACAACATAGCACTCCCAGTTTCCATGCTGCATCGCCAGATCGCTGGAGGAGGATAAAAGCTCTCGATCCACATGTCCAATGCGAATCTACGTAGGCCTAGCCAGAATGCTTCTGCCAGTTTAATATGGATATGCATGATAAGTAAGTAAAGTACATGACTGTATGTATGATGTAGCCTAGGCTAGTCCTATTTTATAATTTGGAAAGAATTCCGTTTACTGGTCTCCACTTATTCTCCATGCATATACTAGCTGACTTGATAACCTAACCAATGCTAACTGGGTGTGGGTAATTTGCGGAACTGTGGAACTTTGCAGAACTCTGCGGACAGGTCAACTCGTACGCGTACCAACTCGTACGCAAGTTGGTCAACTCGTACACACACCAACTCCTACGCACACCAACTCGTACACGTACCAACTCGTACTCATCGTTATTTTAACAGGATAATACTACTTACTAGTTCATAGGTACGTTCACAAAGTACAAACAAAATCAAATTGTTTTCCCCTGCAGACTGCAATCATGAACCAATTGAAGAAAATACTTTTCTGACCAGCTCCACTCCTTTTACAAGTTTTAGAGTTGTTCATGGAATTCGCATTTAGTTTGTGGTTTACTATGCAAATAATAAAATTTCCGATTTATTTTATTTTATTTTAGTTTTTAAGGAACGGATATTTTATTTTATTTTAAACCAATTAATTAGGTGTGTTTACTGTAAAGTAAACCTTTTCAAATGTATTTCGGCAGTAAAGCCCAATTCTTGGGAAAAAGAAAAACTGCCCTCCAGGGCCACAATATCCAAAAAAGATTTCTGCAAAAAACAATCGGTTCTTTCAAAACCAGGGCTGCCCAATGCCCCCAAACCACTCGGTTCTCAAAAACAATGACCCAAATTTCTGTAAATGCCCGGCAACATTTTTCTTGAAAAAGAGTTGTTAAAAACGGCAGTTGGTGAAAGTCGGACCCTCCGTATCTTTGTTAAAAATTGATATTTAACGAACAGAAAGTACCTAGTTTGACTTCTAAATACGCTTACATACCTTTTACCACCATGTATTGCACAAATTTGTAATCATACACCCAGCTAACACATAACGTTCGCTGAATGTTCGTTTTTGGTCACGTTCGTTTTGAACGTCGAGGGGACGTTCTGTGGACGTTTGGATCTAACGTTGCAATATAACGTTCTAAGAACGTTTTTTAATAACGTTCGGAGAAAGTTCGTTTTTAGTCACGTTCGTTTTGAACGTCGAGGGGACGTTCCGCGGACTTTTGAATTTAACGTTACACTATAACGTTCTAAGAACGTTTTTTAATAACGTTCTGAAAAAGTTCGTTTTTGGTTACGTTTGTTTTGAACGTCGAGGGGACGTTATGCGGACGTTAGAATCTAACGTTGCAGTGTAACGTTCTAAGAACGTTCCGAGAACGTTGTTAACAAAGCAGATTGCGTGGAGATAATTTTTCCGTAAATCTCACGAAAAAAATGCTTTACGTTGTAACCACGCTCTGCCTGATTTCAAGTGTATGTACTTTTGTATATAAAACACATCTATAGTCTAAAAAGGTAAGATTTGCAAGAAATAATATAACAAAATGTGGTTTCCAATGTCCGCCATTACCGCCAACTGTGACTACATACGAAGGAAATTCAAGGAGCATATATACAAAGCGTACTTACTATATGTAGTAAGAGGAAGTGACTGATATCAAGAGCTCGTTAAGATTGTTAATATGTAAATAACACATTGAAAATAGTCCGATTACGTCATGATTACATCACAATTGCGTCACAGTAAAGCAGTCGTAAGTTCAATTGACACGTCCTCTTAACGTCTTTTTGTAACGTTCATTTCTAACGTTCAGAGGACGTCCAGAGAACGTCCCCCGTACGTTCGCGGAACGTTCGGGGGACGTTTATGGCAAGCCAAAAGGGTCATAACGTATTGCGGCAACGCGTTGCGAAAATATCACAACGGGTTGTGCTATCATCCAATCAGAACACTGTATTTCTGCAACGTGTTGCTAAAAATAGAATCGGAACGTGTTGTGAGGTGTCCAACAACGCGTTGCGAACATCTCACAACGCGTTGTGGATATCTGGCAACGCGTTGCGAGATGTGTGTAACGCGTAGTAGGATACCTCGCAACGCGTTGCGATCCCACGTTTGGCAACGCGTTGCAGAAATACAGTGTTCTGATTGGATAATAGCACAACGCGTTGTGAAATTTTGGTAACGCGTTGTGATTTTTTCGCTACGCGTTGCCGCAATACGTTATGACCCTTCTGGCTTGCCATAGACGTTAGCTTTGAACGTGCCGAGGACGTCCAGAAAACTCCACACAATTACGTTCCCAGGACGTTCATTCCTAACGTTTCGCGAACGTTCAGCTAACGTTCGTGGAACGTTCGGGGGACGTTATTTGGTTTGCTGGGCACCACATCGACTATCCACAAAGTGACATTTTCCAAGAAATATGCGTAGGAAGTGCAGGACACTAAGAAAAAAGAAATTTTTTTTTTCCACGCCGGATCTTTAAAAATAAGGCCTGTACATGGCGGTAAAAGGTATGAAAGCGTATTAAGAAGTCAAACTAGGCACTTTCTGTTCATTAAATAGCCATTTTTGAAAAAGATCCGGAAGATCTAGAAGGATCCGGAGGGTCCGTTTTTCACCCACACCCGTTAAAAACTGTTTACACATCTTGCTACAGTACAAACATGCTTGGGGCCACGATAAGGATTTCGATATTTGCACAACGGAGATTAGCTACATCATTGTACATGTGCTTGCCGGTCTGGCGTATGAGTTGGTCGGCGTACGGGTTGGTCGACGCACGAGTTGGCCCACGTATGAGTTGGTTGCGTACGAGTTGACCTGTATCCCTCAGAAATCAGAATAACATAAAACATTGGGCTAGAATTGCCACCTGGACAACTCAGTCTGTCATTTTGAGACAAGTGATTCAGGCACATAGGCTGTTTAGGAAAAGCGAAATTAAAAGGTAAATTATCTGTTTGCTAATGCAGACCAAGGGCACTATGAGATATCATTGTGATCCATAGAAATACTGTATAGGTAAGGCAATCTAAACTTGATGGTAGTACAGTTCCCCTGAAATGGTTTTGTCTAAACAGTGTTTGCCCTTAACTTTTGTCCCAATTGGCCAACAGGGCTTTTAAAGTCTTTACTGGCCCATCAGCATTTCAAGTGGCCTGGTTCAAATTGTTTTTAATTTTATTTTTTTATTTTTTTATTAACTCACAACCAGTTGTTTGAATTAACCCCATGTGAGCGAATAAACAAGGACAATTTGGTAGATTTTCCCTTCAATTTTCTCTAAAAGGAGGCACTGTATGATAATACCCTACCTAATGCATTTTAAAAAAACAATGTGTCAGTTACGGCATGGGTCTGTTTCATTTCAACTGGCCAGCCGGACCATTTGGGGAGGCTTTCCAACTGGCCCGAGACAATTTCAACTGTCATTTGGCCAACGGACCAGTGCTAATTCGAACACTGCTAAAGTGCTTTTGTTTTGAGGAATTAGTAACACAATTTGCCTTACACGAGCATTTTTGACTGAAATAAAACCATGTGTAATTTTTCTTGCTAACTCATGAACAAAAATCGGGGTCACTACAGTTGATGTACAGTATCTTTAGTGGGATTAAAAGACTGGGGAAAAAAGCAATTGTGCGACATAATCTCCAAGTGTGATTGATGATGTGTATGCTTTACGGTACATGTAAACCAACATTTGTGCAAGCATTTCTTCCTCCATGGTGCAAGTCAGCTCAGCATCGGCATTCCAAGAAAGAAAAAAAAAGTGTTTATGGTTCAAGAATTTAGGTGTACCGTACATGTAGCCACCATCCTATTTAGGCTAGTTGCATGCTGGACAAAACAACAAGGTACTGCAGTGGGGGGGGGGGGGGGGGGGGGGGGGGGGGGGGGGGGGGGGGTACTGTTATTCAAATGTGGGCACCCTTGTAAGGACAATTAGTTACTTTCATTTTGTGTACATGTATATATTAATATTTTTTTATGTACGAGTTTGTAGTTTTTACAGAATCAGCATCGACTACAGACAGGATAAAGAATTTCTTTACTTTGACCCTACCAATTCGGACGAAGGAAAACTGGATGAGTCATGGCATCCTGTAGTTTTCTACAAGAGCAAGTAGGTTGAAAATGCAACTTATTCCGATGTTCCGAATAATTTACATGCTGACTTGTGCTACATGTACAATCCAATTGAAAGATGCACACCAATATATGATGTTATTACATCATATATTGGCTGAAATATTCGTGCATTTTTGCAACATATACATGAATTACAAAATTAATATGTTGGTATGTAATATGGGTCATTCTATAAACTTTGGGTCCAACGTGTGACTTTTTCTGTCCCCGTTACACCTGACATACTGCTATTTGCCATACAAGTATCATTAAAAATGCCTTCAAAACATGTTTTTATGAATTATACTTTAAGTAATCACTCTTTGAAATAGAGAGCATTTAAAGGATATGTCCTGAATTTACAAACTACAACATTTTACAAGATGTCAGATGTAACGGGGACAGAAAAATTGGACCCCAAATTCATAGAATGACCCATATAATTGTTAGGTGACGATGGAGGTTTGAATGATGTTTAGGATGGTGTATATGGTGTATGGTCCGCAACATAAAAATATGTTCTCTTTATCAGAAAAAAAACTGATGGCCTGGAGTTTATCGCAGGGGATGAGGAGATTCATGGGAGAGTGCAAGAAGACTTCAAGGAAGCAGAAGAAGAGGACGTGCCATCCTTCACACGGAGCGGGCTTCATAAAGTTGCACCTTCAGTCAAGGAAGCTGAATCTACACAGCTTTACATCATAACTGAGACAAGGCTGAGAGATTTGGCACTGGAGGCAAGGTTCCACTGTCAGTCTTGCCAACAGCCAAATGACATCAACATAGCCAAGTCAGAAACGTCTGCACACATAACATGGGTTGGTAATTGCTCCATTTCACTTGTTTTGTACTTTGTATTAAAACGGTTTCTGCTTTTATTACATATGGCTGATACTCAGTGGGTCTTTCACACTGTCAATTCGGGTCCATTTACAAAAAAGCAATATTTTGTATATTCTCAAGAAAATAGCAATTCAACTTTTTCTCTGCAAACGGTGTTTAAATAATATCGGCTTCCTAAAGAGACTTCAACCTCGGGTATTTGTTTTCAAATCAGATCTGATGTGTGTGTGCAGTAAATGAACACACCAATGTCGATCGATCTGTCACTAAAATGTCCTCTCGTACAGAAATGCTTGGTGGTGCTCTTATTGTTAAACGCCCGAATTGTGTATTTTTAGTGTACATTTCTGTTAGTTAAAAAGCTCATCAAATGACCAAAGTTTTACATGATTGAACATAACATGTGGGTGAGAAAAGCCAATCTGTTCATAAGTCATTTCAATGCCTTATCATTTTCTGTGGCTGGGCCTTGTCTTTAGAACAAATAGCCATGACACATCACCCTCGATACCTAATTTTAAACATGCACTTAAAAACTTATCTCATGTCTAAAACATGTTCCTGAATGTCAACTGCTATGCATCAGTACCTTGATCACTTTCTAGTGGATATCATACGTGAGCTATGTATACTAAATATCAATCTCATTTCAGCCCCGATGTACGTAACATCAAATCAAACAACGTGACATCAGGACTATATTTTATCTGTTTTATTCTGGGATGCTGCAGTCACCTACGCCCACTTTAAGTAGGCCCACTTAAACTTTATACACGTAATAAACACAAAAATCTCGCTCTGGTAAAGCTCAATCACGATTTATCAAACTAGTTGAAACAACATTAGTGGATTTCTAAAAGAAAAAATTGCCACAAAATACACTCCAAAAACAGACCGGTTAAATCCGACCAACACGGCCGGTAGATAATGCCTGCCCGACCAACATATCGGTCAAAACAACCAATCACATCGGCTAAAATGCCCAATCCGCATTGGTTAATCGATACGAACCAGCCACCTCAACCAATACGACCGGCCACCCCAACCAACACAACTGGCTACCCTAACCACCACACCAGCCGGACCCGCATCCACAAACCACACCGTCCGAACCCAACCAATCTGCCCCTATACCCTGAGATAGGCGAAAAAACAGAGATAAAACCTGCAAATTGATAATGCGGGAAAAAATACTCTGTAAAATTCCTATCTGACCCCCTCAGGCGATCGAATAGCCAGAATCGTACTGGTTGACTCCAGGGTAGTCTTTCTCGAGGAAAATAAGAACGAACGAAATATAACGTTATCTGTTAAGTACTATTATTAAATTGTTCATTTATGACAATACATAGGCTGTGAAAAAGACTACACGGCCTGTGTTGTGTGGTGTCCTATCTGCGAAGTGACCAAATTGCCCCTCAATATTGAAAGAAAATGCATGCGATGAACCACATACTACTTCGGTGTTAAGATGACACTTTTGCAAACGCACCCTAATTCAATTTATATGCGTCAGGCGCACACTAATTTGACAACTCTTTAAATATTGTGCTCAGTATACTCGGGAAATCTTCACCGATCATTCAACCCATCATTCAACCCATACGAACAGAGCAGTCCCCAGACGATCCACCAGCATCCACACATACTCAGCAGACACAGCTCTCGCCAGCAGGGGTCGGAATGGCAGCAGTACCTCAGCACCGTGCGACAACTGCTCAACCCTCGGAACCCACTCTGAGTTCTCAAGTCAATATTGAGGATGGCGTTATCGCCAATCAGACGCAAAACGCGTTCACTCTTGCGCACTTAAATATTCGGAGCTTGGTCAATAAACACGATCAGCTTCGAGTCGTCATGTCTAAGGCACCGTTCGACATCCTCTGCTTGAATGAAACATTCTGTGACATATCGATTGCTAATGCAGAAGTTCATCTTCCCGGTTACGATATTATACGGAAAGACAGATCTCGTCACGGTGGCGGCGTGGCAATGTACATCCGCAGTAATTTGATCTACATGAGACGTGTCGATCTCGAAGCGGACGACGTTGAATGTTTGTGGACGGAAATTAAATTTAAGCAAAGAAAATCTGTCCTTGTTTGCTCTATCTACAGACCTCCATCATCACCTGTAGGGTTTGTTGATAAACTCAATGACATACTTGAAAAGGCATCGTGTGATTTTAAAGATATTTTTATACTTGGTGATTTTAATTCCGATATTTTAAAATTTAATATGTCTTCGAAATTACTGTCTTGTTTTAACAACTTTCAGTTGACACAACTTATTCATGAGCCAACTCGAGTTACACCTACTTCTAAGAGTGTTATTGATTTGTTTTTTACCTCTAACCCAAATAACATTGCTACTAGTGGGGTTATACCTACTTTAATCAGTGACCATTACCTTATTTATGGTGTGCACGTGTGGAAAACTCCGAGGCGGGCAGGTAACTTTATCCAGTACAGATCATTCGAGAACCTAGATTCCGAGGCTTTTTCCAATGATCTTCGCAATGCACCATGGGAGCGAATTATTGAGTGTAGCGACGTTGATGAAGCATGGTCTTTATGGTATTCTACTTTAATGAGTATTGTTAATCTTCATGCCCCCGAGAAAACAAAACGCATCCGCAATATCTCGCTCCCTTGGCTCAATAGCGATACTATTCGTTTAATGCGCGACCGTGACCGAGCACACAAAACAGCTAAGCGGTCAGGATCACAAAATGACTGGACAAGGTATAGGCATTTGCGTAATATGGTTACTTCCAAAACTCGGTCGGATAAAAGTAACTATTATATTTCCGCTATTGAGTCCACTAAGGGGAATTCTTCTGGCTTTTGGAGAACATGTAAGGGACTTCTCCCTGGCAAGACAAACGCGATTCCCAACTGCATTGTCAATTCCAATGGCGATCATTTTGATAATCCCCAAGATATTGTGGATGCGTTCAATCAACATTTTAAGACAATTGGCGAGCGCGCGGCCGGTAATGCACAAAATAATGTTTCTAACAAAGCAGACTTTAACAACAAAACCGCTATAGAGCACCGCAGTCTCGAAAAATTAACTCTTTCGGAAATAACTGTAGCCTTTGTACGGAAGCAAATAGACAAGATGTCTAATACAAAGTCCACAGGTCCAGATGGTCTCAGTGTCCGAATTTAAAAACTCGCTAGCCCATATGTATCTGAGACCTTGGCGTATATCATGAACTTGTCGGTTAGATCCGGGCATTATCCAACCTCATGGAAACAGGCTTCGGTAACACCGATACACAAAGGCGGTGACAAAAGCAGCAGTACCAACTACAGACCAATATCTATTTTGCCACTTGTCTCAAAAATCATAGAGAGAGCGTTGCATAATGACCTGTATTCTTTTCTTGAAGAACATGAAATGATACCGGCATGCCAATCAGGCTTTAGGCCATTTCACTCAACTGAGACAATGCTCCATGACCTTATCAATAATTGTCAATGTGCGAAAGATAAAGGAGAGGTTACTGGCGTTAAACTGGTTTAAATCTTACTTAAGTGGGCGTGAACAATCAGTTCGCATTAAAAGCTGTCGGTCTAATGTTCTCCCAGTAAATGTCGGTGTGCCACAGGGTTCCATTCTCGGGCCCCTTTTGTTTCTTATATATACGAGTGACATGGTAAACTGTATTCCACCTAACTGTAATTTGTATATGTATGCTGATGATTCCACTATAACGTGTAGCTCAACGAATCCTACTGAGATTGAGAACAGCCTGAACACAGCCATGAGCAAAATTTTCAATTGGGCATCAAAAAACAAGCTGACCATTAATGCCGGAAAAACTAAATGTATGGTAATTAGCTCCGGCCGTAAGGCAGTTTCAGCTAACCTTAATATCATTATCAATAATGAGTCGGTTGACAGAGTACAATCTTATAAATGCCTGGGGGTTATTGTGGATGAACTGCTCACGTGGTCCCCCCACGTGGACTATATGAAAGCTAACGCCTCCTCCAAATTGGGCATGTTACGGAGAATACGCCATTGCGTTCCGAATAATAGCATGCGCACTCTTATTCAAACAATTTTCATGCCAACTCTGGATTATTGTTCCACAATTTGGGGAGGCCGCTATCAGCACCACAATGACACCCTTAATAAACTCCTCAAGCGCGCAGCCAGAACGATACTTGGATGTCCTTATCTCACTTCGTCTGCTGAGATGTATCAAACACTTAACTGGCTGCCGTTTGCTGACAGAGTGCGTTTAAAGAAACTCACCCTTGTCTATAAATGTTTACATCAACTGACTCCAGGTTACATGGCGAATTTATTCTCATTCTTTGTTCATGGCCGTTCGACGAGGCAAAGCCACAATTTGATTTTAAGAATTCCCTTTTCACGTAAAGAAAATTACCGTCATAGTTTTCCAGTACTCGGGGCGAGAGAGTGGAACAACTTGCCAACAAAAATAAGAAATACTGATTCTCTTGCCAAATTTAAATCACAACTCCTAAAATTAATGTTAATCAAGATTTAATGCACTTCGTCTCGCCATGCCAAGGTATTTGGGGATAATTTTTAATTGTGTATATAGTAATCGTATATAGTTATTTTAATTTTTAATTTTTAATTTTAATTTTAATTTAATTTAATTTGTGTATTTTATTTCATTATTGTGCTTAAGTTGGTTTCTAATTGTTTTTATTTTTATACTTATAACCGGTGTTTTATCATAGTTTTATCTTAACCACATTTATACTTAAATTGTTTATCTATTGTATCCGTTTTAAACTTATTTTTTAGGATGCAGGGCCCGAATGGAAACCAGCATTTATGCTGTTTCGGCATACCCTGGGTAAAGAAAGGAATAATAATAAAAATAATAATAATCTTTGGCTACTGAACTTGAAAATGTGCTTAATACCAAAAAGTTACGTAATAAAATTAATACACATCTTGTGTTAAACCATATTCCCCGGGCAATCGGGGTTAAAAGAACAAAAGTATGCGGACATGGAATTAAGACCTTTTTAGATGAGGATAAAAGATGGAAGTGATATGAAATCGTACAAGAGTGCAACCCTCTTTCTTGAAAAAAAAAAAAAACTATACGACGCGGTGACTGCGAATGACTTGCAACAGCCCAGCATGCGTGCCGCTTTGCACGTCACATTCCACGCACCAGTGCACAAACCTTCCAACCTTACGTAACACACCCACCAACAGGTGCTCTCACACTTCAATGAGATAGCAATTCTCTTTCTATGTTCATGCTAAGAGAATTTATAATTACATCAGGATGCTTTCTGCAAATTGCTTTAATCAAAGCATTTTCTTTTTCAGAAATGTTCCGAGGGACACACAACATCTTTTTGCTGCCAAGAGACCATTCAAAGAAGTCATGTAGCAGATCTAAAGCTGGGAGCAGCACTAGTGCTGTCTGGCAACAATTACAGGAAGGTGGCCCTCATGTTTACGTTCATGAACTTGAACATGTTCCATCCAAACACTTTCCACAGCTACCAATTGAAATTTGTTTTTCCCGCGATTGATGACATGGCATCCGGCGTCTTTCAGCAAGTGCCATATTTACTATTCATAATCAATGCATTCAATGTACACTAAAACTATAGTGGCTACCCAAGGGACGAACAAAATCTGGCCAGAATAAACAGGTGGTCCTACACAGAGGTTAAGAGGGCACATGCATGGAGAAACAATAATTTTATAACATACAGCTACGCTGTAGAAGTAATACATTATGAAGTTGATATCTTTCAAGTTTTTATCAACTTTTTAGGCTTCTCATAAAAATTCCCACAGAACCTGGGTTAATTTTTAAACAAAATTGTATGCAAGTTGCCCATTACAAGGCCCGATGGCCACTCGAGGTAAGGGCTACCGAAGACAATTACGGAGAAACCAGCTCTTCACACCGAAACAAGATCAGAATTACGAGTCTCCTTACCATACAAGTGGGGCTGGGAGGGGTAACTAGTCCGAAGCGAGACAACCAAGTTGCCTCTGCCCCTATTATGAGCAAGTATGGTAAAGTGCCTTGCTCAAGGGTTCAAGTGCCACAACCTGTCACGGCCAGGATTCGAACCCATATTCTAGTAGTGGCACATGAGGCAATTTACTGTATGTGGCCAGATTATCCAGGTTCAACTGCTATAGAATTGTATACAAAGAAAATATATTGCCCTGGCCCATTGACCATGTTAGAGAGGGCCCTAATATCAAGGTTCCACCTTCATATGTTTGTGTACACTTTGGAAAGGTGGCCTTTAATAACAGGTTTCACTCTTGCCAATTATTTACATTATTGATTGTTGTCTTTTTTATCCACATCTGTGCAGGTGATGGGCGAAATGATAGCCCAGGGCATTCTGCTCAGTACTTGACATATACATTCATGGACAATGCCACAAAGGAGATACTTCACATGGAGTTCATGGACAAGAGGGAGACTAAGCTTGTCAGCACCAACATGGAGCCAAAAGCACTGCAAAAAGGGTTGGAATTTCTCCAAAACATGCGCCTCTCGTATACAAATGCACATAAAAAGGGTCAAATTCCCCAGCCTGGGGCATGAAAAAAGTGACTAAACCCCCACTTAGGGGGTGGGGCAGCACGGGGGGTGGGAGTGGGAACAATGGGATCAAAATGAATAGGGTTTTGGTTTTTTCGAACTTTTTGTTTATAAATTATATAGCCTACTATTCATAGAAAATGTCATCACATTTTTGTCAAGCTTTCATCAACAGGTGCAAGCAATAAGTTGCCGAAAAAAATGTCTGTTACAAAAGAATTCTTTTGCCGCCCTATCTACGTTTTCAAAGCTGAAGTGACTGAACAAAATATGTACATCTCACTGCAAACGGCATTTCCAATTTTCCTCTAATTATTGTGTCCCGTCACCTGATTGCGTTGTTTGTAATTTGTTCACATTAAGCTTAGGCCTACTTGGAATATGTTTTCTTGCGTATTTAAAAAATTTTGCAATCGATTTGTCAACCATATCATCTGCAAGTAGAGAATATGACAATTTCTTTAGAAAAATATAGGAATTTCTGTGGTCTGTATCTCCTTTTGTCAGCGGTGCACAGAGTGTTTTGTACTGTAGGCCTACTACCCACGTACTAGCCTCCTACATACAGTACATGTACTGTATATTATGTGCAACTAAAAAATGGAAAAATTGGGTGGTTGTATCACAATTTTGCGTATTTATTAAAGAAATGAGCGCATGTGTAAATGAGCATATTGATGTGAAATTCTCATTGCTTATGTTGTTTCAGATTAATAACCACGCAAGATGGTGATATTACCACCCAGTTTTTCCGAGCCGCATACGTTTCCCATACGCGTATCATCACAAGGGACCTAGCCTTTAGTCAAGGCTGCCTTGGCGAGTTATATATTCGCGCGCAGTCAGTTTTCCAACGCTTGAGGAAAGACTAGCACGCACGGACTGTCCGCCCAGACAGCCTTTACCATAGCGTTTTTTGGGGCTTATGTTTTTCTTTATTTCTGTCTACCGTTTTGGTAGAGGGGTTACGTGCATAATGCATGAGGTCAGGATTCCCCATTGACCAATGAGAAGGTGAACTGTTAAACTGCATGACGTCATACGCATAGAAAATTAGGCAGTTGTAGTTTGTATGAATCTTCGAAGAATAAAAAGCTAAATATTTCGGGAAACTTAATAAGTCGCAACATATCCAGGCCAAGAAAATGCTCTCTGGAGATGATCGCGATTTAGGGGAATATTAAATTCACCAAGGCCTACTCGAACTCCCGAACCGGCCGGCCGCACAGTATACACCGTGCCGCGCCGGTATATGCCGCCGGTCGTCTGCGGCGGCCGCCCCGCTAGTGCATGGCAATGCCGCACGGTGCATTGTTGTTTTGCGTACAATGTATGATCATGGTATGATGTACTATAAGGCAATGAAGCATGGCATAAAAATTGTTTTCAACAAAATCTTACTGCAAAAGAAAATTTTCTTACTGCTAAAATTGCTTCTTTGTCACCCAATTTAAACTCTCTGGAGCATTTATCATGTCATATTTAAAAGGATTTATTAGTGATATTTAAATTTATATATACCCTGAATAAACAGTTCCTTACTATTTGTTACGATAAACAAGTTCAAATGTCTGTCAACCTGCGACAAGCCACGACAATTACTTCTTCTTCTATTTCGAGTGGTGTCCTCGGTCAATGATGTTACGGCTAAGTTGTCCCCAGATCTCCCTGTCCCTCATGCATGTAGATATTTCTCCAGCTGTCACAAATCCAGTGTCCCTTCTGAGCAGATCAACATAGGTCAGGTTACCTCGACCTCTTTGAGCTTGACCTTGCTTAGGCTCCCAGAGGACAAGCTTGCTGGCTGGAAGCTCAGGGTGGCGATAGCAGTGCCCTGCAAACTTCACTCTTCTTGCGCAAATTTTGGCACTAAGCTTGGGGAACCCGAGATAGAGATCTGTGTTTGATATGTGTACTTCCCTCCCGACACAAAGCACCTGGCGTAGCATTCTGGTGTAGCAACCATCAAGTTGTTTTTCTAGAACATATGTTAATGTCCATGCTTCGCACCCATAAAGTAGCACTGATTCAACAGTGGCCACAAAGAGCTGTAACTTCAGGTGTCTACTCATTTTTGTACACCATACATTTTTCATGCTATGGAGAGCTTTCCAGGCCAGAGCTTTTCTAACTTTGATATCTCTGCTTGTGTTGTCAATCCATGACCCTAGATATTTGAAGTCGGCCTGTCTTTCAAGTTTGTCCCCACTGATTGCTTTGAGGCATGTACCCTCATCAGCTGTATTGTATGTCATATACTTTGTCTTCTTGATGTTCAACTGCAGACCCACTTTTTGACATTCAGTCTCCACCCTGTCAAGAAGCTCTTGTGCTTGACTGATTTGTTCCGTGAGTAGGGCAATGTCATCTGCAAAGTCGAGGTCTGTGAGTAAAGTAGGTCCTACTCTCCTGCTTTGTCTGGGGTTTATTATGAATCCAAGCTCCTCATCCTTGCCGCTGACAGCCTGTCTCATAGCATAGTCTAGGACGATGACGAAGAGAAAAGGTGCTAGCGTATCACCCTGAAGCACACCTGCAGATATTTCAAACTCCTCTGTTTCACCATCAGGAGACACTACCTTGGCCCTGGTGTTAGTGTACATGTCGTTAATGGATTGGACAAGCCGCAGTGGTACCCCGTAAGCAGCTAGTATTTTCATCATTTTCCCCCGGTGTATGGAGTCAAATGCCTTCTTGAAATCTATGAATGTTATGACTGCTGGTAGTTTCTTTTTCTTTACTCCTTCGATGATCCTTCTTAGAGCTAACACTTGAGCTACCGTTGACCTATTTTCTCTAAAGCCGTTCTGGTTCTCTCTAAGATGTGGGTCAATAGCAGGTCTGATTCGATTGAGGATCATTCTGTTGTAAAGTTTAGCAATGACTGATGACAGACTTATTCCCCTGTAGTTGTCTGTTTTACGTAAATCCCCTGATTTAGGAATAGGAGATATGTTCGATAAGGACCACTGCTCTGGTTTCTGCCTGCCCATATGTGCCCGATTGCACATGTCCAGTATGTCGCTGTCCATGTTGCAAAGCTTAACTACTTCAGGAGTTATTCCATCCGGTCCACAACTTTTGCCAAGTTTGAGAGATTCTTTAGCTTTCTCATACTCCGAGATGCTAAAGGGCCCATCTTCAATATTGAGATTGTCAATCACCATTGATATGTCATTGTCAGCCCCCTCCACAATAGGGGGAGTTCCTAGCAGTTGGCTAAAATGTATGTACCAAGCCTTGATCCTCTCTTCAATTGTGTCGCCCTCGAGTTTCCCAAGTTGATTCCTCCTTCTGCCAGCAACTTCATTGATAATGCACCATGATTTGCTGAGCTTTTGATTGGCATGTGCAGCTTCCACTCCTTTAATTTTCTCCCTTATGTCTTGATCCCTTACTTTGTCGTAAGTATTGTAGAGTTTTGTCTTTGCCACCTTTAAGAGCTCCCTGCTGTCATCGCTCAGGTCATTAACGAAGATCTTGTAAGCGTTTTCCATTTGATCCCGGGCTTCCCTGATTTCAGGATGTTTGGAATGTTGTTGTTGTTTTCCTTTCTTTTGCAAAGGAACATATGTTTCCTTAGCTGCATTGTTTGCATGGATAAAGCGCTCATACCTTGTGGTAGGGCATTCATCATCATCAAGTATTTGGAACCTGTTTTTTACCTCCACAGTATATCTTTGCTGGAGTTCAGTGTTACTTGAGAAGGCTTTCCAGTCATATTTCGGCTTCCTTCCACATGGTGACGGTGGAGATCTAAGACTGAGTCTAACTTTCATAGATACAATCCTGTGGTCAGAACCTACACTTGAAAAGCTGCTGTATGCTTCAGCATTCATAGCACTATTTCTCCATTTTCTTCTTATCAGGATGTAGTCGAGCTGATACCTGGTGCCTGAGGGGCTGAGATGTGTCCACCTTTTGCCAGGGCGTTTAGAGAATAGTGTGTTAGCCGCAAGCAGCTCTTGTTCCTGCATCAGGTCAACCAGATACCCTCCATTTCGGTTAGTTTCGTCATGGAATGGATATGCTACATCTTTCTTTCCTAGACGTGCGTTGAAATCACCAAGAGTCACTAAGAAGTTATGTGCAGGTACATTCTTGGTTGCTCTTCTTAGATCTTCATAGAATTCGTCTGTGTCTTCAATGTTGCTCGTGTTCGTTGGAGAGTAAGCAACTATGACTGTTGTGACAGGATTGCCAAGGAATGAGGCACTCATTACCCGCTTTGAAATTGATGTAACGCTCTGCAGGGCTTTACTGGCTCTAGGACACATCATAATGCCTACTCCTCCAGTTGCTGCCTGTGCTTCATTTCGCCATGCAGATGAAGTAACCAGGGATTGCCCCAGCACTTTGCTGAACAACAGTGTTTCGTCATGAACAATTCTGTGTTCCTGAACTCCCAAAATTCCAATGTTCTTGTGTTTGAAGTTCCATGCTAGTTCCTCAGTCCTAGCAGCTTCTCTGATTGTACGTACATTCATAGTTGAGATTAAGATATTTTTCTTACACCTTATTAGTTTTGCTTTGGATCTAGCATATGAATTAGACACACCCCTCCCCAGGGGGTTTAAGGATGCATCTTCATGAAGCCTCTGCTGGCCTATGCCGTCACCGTCAGCATGTTTCCTGCTCACTCCCGGAGCTGGAAGTATAGGATTTGTGTTCATTCGTTTCATCATTGACTTTCAATTGCTAAATAATATCAGGGGTCGCAACTCCTCCTGATATAGCTGCTGGCCGTTGGGAAAACCTCCTCGTCCGCCCTTTGCTGTAGGTTTAGGAAGCTGCATAAGCTTTCTCCTTTCCCTCTGCCAGAGAGTGCAGCCGACTCTCTCTACTCAGGGTTGCTGTTGTCCAGAGCTAACGAGTCCCATTTACCCGGGTTTGAGATCAGAGTTTCCTTCTCCTAGGTGGGCTACCTCCCATGGCTAACGAGCCCCACCTGCCCGGAGCTATCTGGTTTTAAGGCGCCAGAAACCCGCCTTCACACCTCTGCTTTCTGTTCGCAACAGCTTATGACGACACTTCAGTTACGATTACTTACGAAAAACACTGCCACTGTGTGACAATTGTACTAGCTGGCTCTGGTGATCTTTATAAATCATAAAGTTTGGGAATTTCAAAGCCAAATCGCACAGTGGGAGCTAAGCCGGTATTCCGCTGTGCAATATTTTCTTACGACTAGTCGCAATTATCTTAAGATATGATACAGGTACAATTTCGTAGCGTCTCGCAGGTTGTCACAGACTTTTGTACAGTTTTTGGTCACCCACTGCATGATTTGCCACAATTTGTTGCGACTGCGACACGTGCAAAAGTAGGAAGTATTGTACGTGTCGTAAGGATTCTCAGCCACTTCACGACATATCTTTTAATTTGCAAATTCTAACGCTTACGATAATGTGCAATTTATCCTGAAAACAAATTTTTCCCTTTATTTTTCTTAGTGATCTCCCAATTTAACAGTTCCTTAAGAGATGACACGGTATGATCAGGAAATTTGTTGATCCTGTTCACAAATGTCCATGACAATTAAGCCACAGCTTACGAAACTCTACGACAAGCTACGATTGCACTGTAACAAATCTTAGAAAATCGTAACGCTTAGCGCTTATTGTATTGTTGTGATATGGATTTTTTTATAAATACATACGAATGTATGCGATTCTTTACGATTCCTTACGATGACAGTACAAATCTACGACAGCATCTGCGACTTGTTCAGACACATACGAATGTCTGCGATCATGATCACACATTGTGCGATTCATTACGATTCCTTACTATTTGTTATGATTCCTTATGATGACGCAGTACAAATCTACTGTGACGACATCTGCGGGTTGTTCAGACAGTCATTTTGTTACAAATCTTAGAAAATGTTAACGCTTAGCGCTTATCGTATTGTAAAGATAAATGCATTTTCAGTATACGAATGTCTGCGATTCCTTACGATTCCTTACTATTTGTTACGATTCCTTAATATTTGTTATGATTTCTTACGATGACGCAGTACAAATCTACTGTGACGACATCTGCGTGTTGTTCAGACAGTCGATCATTTTGTTACAGATCTTAGAAAATTGTAACGCTTAGCGCTTATCGTATTGTAACGATAGATGCATTTTCAGTATACAAATGTCTGCAATTCATTACGATTCCTTACGATAACAGTGCGAATCTACGACATCTGCGACTTGTTCAGAAACATACAAATGTCTGCGATCATGATTACGCATTGTGCGATTCATTACGATTCCTTAAGATTTAGTTACGATGACAGTACAAATCAACAACATCTGCGACAAGCCACGACCACTTACGATACTCCATGTCAATCTTCGAAAAGCTGTGTTTTACGTAACCCTCCCACTTTGCGACAATCGTATAAAAAGTTGCAGGTAATCTCAGCAAAATTGAACAGTGATTTTGTGCTTGTATACATCTTGAAATTTTTGCTTCCAAATACAAAATATATGGTAGTCGACAGGCCCAAACCGATTATCCTTGCAACTTGAGAAAAACCTAGGAGAAAAGTCAGATTTTGTTCAAATTAATTATGGGCTATAGGTTTTGTACACGGGGTGCAAGGACGACTTGACTCGGGGACGACTTGAGCCAGGGACGACTTGTCTCGGGGACGACTTGACCTGGGGATGACTTGACCTAGGTGTTAATTGAGGGGAGCGAGTTGACTCGGGGACGACTTGTCCCGTTTCGCGTACTAGGCCTACGCGCGGTGTTTTATTTGCCACACGAAAAGCATTGTTAGCGAGTTTATAACTTTAAAAATGGTTAATAAATTTATGTGGAGTTACTCTATAGAACTTTGACTAATCATGTTTCTTGTATTTTGTTTTCCTGGTACGAATAATAACTTTCGCTTTTTTCGTGGATGCTACCTATATTTATATGGATGATTCCAGAAGCTCCCCGCCGCTGGTTGGTTACAATTTATGAATAATTCACCACCTCCGTTGCTGTTGAATTATTCAGCACGAAGGTCACAAATACGCTTTGGTAAAGGCGTTCGTGGCGAACAGTCTGCAGTATGAATGTTAGTCTTTCCTCAAGCGCTAGCAAAAACGTGCACAAAACAAACCTCGCCACGGACGCCTTGACTAAAGGCTACAAGGGACCATGATACGCGTACGGGAAACGTAGGTGGCTTGAAAAATACGGGGTGGTTGCCTCACAATTTTACGTGTTTATGCAAGAAATTAGAGCATGTGTGTATGAGCAAATGGATGTGAAATTCTCATTATCTATGTTTCAGACATGGAGGAAGTTGTTTTAGATGAAAAATGTGATACAACCTCCTGATTTTTTTTCCGAGTCGCACACGTTTCCCGTACGCATCATATTAGAGACTATATTGGGGACCATTAGAAATAATACAAGAACGGGAAACGTATGCGGTTCGAAAAATCGGGTGGTTGTATCACAATTTTGCGTGTTTATTTAAGAAATGAGCGAATGTGTACATATGTACAGAGGCCTATTGATGTGAATTTCTCAGATTAATAACCACGCAATATTTCAGGACAATAACTAACGGCCCGGTTTTTGACTGTTTTCTCAAAAGTCACCGTCGGAGAGATTACACTATTTGAAACGGTTGACCAATCATGTATACTGCCTTTAATTCAAATAAACACAATTTAAGAAAAATAAAGAATGTCTTTGGTCTGTGTCTCCTTTTGTCAGCGGTACAGTAGTGTTATGTGAAATTAATTAACCACTTTTGTGAAAATGTCACAAAAATTGCCAATATTCTACAAAACCCGGCCGAGAGTTTGAATTTCACAAAAAGATGCGTTTTTCAACTCGTCACCTTGTTTTCACAAAAGTTGTAAAAAATTCACAAAACTTTTCAGTTGATCAGCTGATTTCCTCTTGTTTCCTCATATCCCATTGAACATTTGGAAAAACTACCATACACCACCTCCAGTTGAGACTTCATGCACTAAATCTATGGAACATGGCATAAAGATTCAAAGGAAAACTTTACATTTTCACCCCTAAATTCATGTTTCTTCACCATATTTACACTTTCTCAGTGGGGTGTTGTGTCATATTATTCTTATGAAGGATTAGTGGCGAGGGTGTATGGTATTTATACGGAAAATTAAATAAAAACTGTCCTGCATTTTCCTCTCTTTTTTGCAATGGAGCTATAACGTATATATACGGTTACCCATATACATACATCGCCTAAGAAACACGTACATTATGTACAACGGTTTACTGTGCATATTGACCTCGACTAGCCAGCGCGCGCGTACAGCTCACGGTGTCATATTACAACTACATGTAGTTGATTTGGTTACATATCAAACGGCTGTTGTATTAGTAAACTACGTAAACATGAAACAGTGCCTGCTTTATCCATGCAGCGATTTATTTTATCAGTTCGGACGCAAGAGGGCGCTAGTACAAAAACTCGCCGGGACTTTTGGTTCCACACAATTTCGGAAGAAAAACGACACGGTTTTTTACTGTTTTCTCGAAAGTTGGACGAGGTATGGAGCTAGATTTTACTGAGGTTGGTTTTAGTCATGCATATCTTCATTCACACAGGGAGATGACACTATATGACACTATTTGTAACGGCTTACCAATGATGTATACTGCCTTTAATTATGTTGTAAAGAACACGGTGCAAAATGCAATCAACTTAAACAAGTCGTGGAAAAAATCAATTTTTTTAACGGTGTACAGAGCTACAGCTCAGGCTACGACCGGTATTTACCCGTCTGTTTCTTTACACGGTAGACAGTATAAAACGCGCCTAAATATTGTTGGTTGGAAAATGACTGAAAAATCGGTCAGAATCGACCCCACAGAAAAAGTGCATTCTAAACAAACTAAGTACAAGGCGTACACAGACAAACGGAGAAATGCAGAAGAACACGAGAAGTACAGAGTAGTTGAATTTGTGCCACTTCTAAAACTGCAACTCCTTCTTCGTCATCTCAAGTTGATAATATATTATAGTTAAAGCTAAAACCGTATAGTTGATGGCATAAAGGGCCTTAGTTGCATACAACAACAACAAACGTAAGATTAAGTGGCTAGCGAAAATAACACTGGAGGCAACGACTTTGACATTGTTATGTAGTAAAATAGCCACTCCTGAGCCGGGTGAGGAGCGCAGACGGGCGTGTAATTGGGCCAACCCCTCTAGCACGGACATTTGTCAGTTAAAGAGTGTTTCCTGGAGTAGAATGATGTCAGTTTGTGGTGAAATTTGGGTACAATATTCGTATAATGAAACGGTTTTGGTGGTATTAGCGCAACCTCCAGTATTAAGAGTAATCAATAAGAGCGCCATAGTGATCGGAAAAGAGCGTACAGCCTGATCATCGTTGGAGAAGGGGAAATTATGTGAGGTTTTTCACCAACTTGCGGATCCTGTGCTGCAAGTTGTGTGGGACCAGAAAGCTATTCCACAGGGGCCTAAGCTGGCGAACAAGACCGGTAATGTCCTGGATGAATTCAGGGCGACTGATTTCACTTTACCTTGGACAGAAAGACTACCGTTTGTGACTCGCTGAGGGGACCAGGAATGATGGGAAGGTCTATATGGGATGATTCATCATCAGAGGTGGCTTGTGAACCATCCAACATTCCAATTGCGGAGAGTGGCGTAGTTGGTGGCAGTTTTCGGGGCGGAGCTAGTGGTAGGGGTTGGAGGAGGCGGGGGAGTGGGAGCTGGAGGGGGCGCGGGTGTAGGGGTTTGAAGGGGCGGGGAAATGGGAGTTGAAGGCGGCGGGGGAGTGGGAGTTGGATGGGCGGGAGAGGGGGAGGGGGAGGGGGAGTGGGAGGGGGAAGGGGAGAGGGTGGTGGCGGTAGAGTGGGACTGGAAGGGGGCGGAAGAAGCGAACAACCAGAAGAAGCGTGCGAGATTTGGCATCAAGATATATCGAGTCTGCCAAAGCACGGGACTAGCCGCTGGGTACACGTGGAACTTGAAAATATATAAGTACGAAAATCGTACTCGACCTAAACGCCGATCTAATCGGCAAGGGGTACACCATTTTCCTAGACAACTGTTTCAGCAGCCCTTCTCTCTTCCTGGAACTCCACAGCGGCCACAGAACAAATGTCGTGGGTCAGTGAGAAAAAATCGCAAAGAGATACCCAAGTACTTGTGCAACTTGAAACTAAGAATGTGTGTAGTTGCATATCGCTCTCGCGACCAAAACCTACTTGCCCTGGTCTGGGGAGACAAGAAAGACGTCCGGATGCTATCAACGATGCACACGGCGGCAATGGAAGACTCTGGAAAGCATGACCGGGACGACAGACCCATAGAGAAACCCCGTTGTGTCCTCGATTACAACGAAGGCATGAAAGGTGTGGACATGGCAGACCAACTTGCCTCCACTCACCGCTCAGTCAGGAAGTCGATCAAGTGGTACAAACAAATCTTCTTCTTACTGCTGGATGTCTGCCTTGTAAACTCTTATCTCGTGTACAAAGAACTTAGTGGGACTGACACAACTTGAATTTCAGATTAAGACTGAAATATTTGAATCCAATGCAAGAAATCTCCCTGTTTATCGACCTATAGGTAGACCACCCCGTCGCCGTGGTCCATTCAGACTGTTGGGTAGACATTTCCCTGCTGAAATACCCCCAACAGATAAATGTGCCAGACCCTTCATCAAGCGTTGTGTTGAATATAACGGAAATGGCACGAGAAAGGAAACAAAGATCATTTGTGAAATTTGCGCTGTCCCCTGTTTCAAAGATTATCACACGTACATGTAGGCCATGGGCCAAAGGCCCGTATCTTGCAGTTTCGTCTTTACTTTTTAGGGGCAACTTCATTTTTCGGATATAAGTAGTTTGAGACATGCTGAATAATATTTCACTTGTTCACATTTGAACCATTTGCACGTAACTTAGAAATAAAGGTCAGAAAAATCTACTCTTTAAGCCGCTTTCTCGCGCGGTTTTTCTCAACCTCGAATTATCGCTGCCACTGCAAAATGCAGTGTCGTCGCGTTAATCTGGACACGAGTTAGGATTACAATAGACTGGATCCCGATCCACCCTGGCCTAATAAAGCTCAGTGCCCTGGCCGTACCAACGTGTATTGACATGATTGAGAATGAAAAAGGAACCCATTTGCAGTCAGTAGGTCTATCCCCATTAGCAATGAATAATTATGTGACTGCAATCGCAATATACATGTAGGGGTTGGGCCAAAATTTGTAAGAGGCCTAGAAATATTGAGTTTCGCCTTCGTCTTAACTTGAATAAGTGATTATTTTTAGGGATTATAATCCAGGAACCGCTGCACCGGGTTGAATAAATTTGATACAAATGTTGACAAATGTCCATGAATTTTGGAAATCTGGATGCAGTAAAAAGCAACTTGACTCCTCTAGGATTCGAACTGCGGACCTTCTGATCAACGTGCAGATGCCCTACCAATTGAGCTATTTGTATCGAATTCGATCGATCGTCTTAACTGTTTAAGTGATCTTTATACTATGCCGTGAATCCGAAACCGCTGCTCCACATTGCACGTAATTGTTTACATTATTAATGTAAAATGACCCTGCATGTGCTAGTTGGACTGGGAGGATTCAGGATTTGCCCGTTTTTGATCAAAAACAGTATTTTGACCATAGTGCCTGCAAATGCTTTCAGAGTTGACATAAAATGGTGCACAGTTTCAATAATGTTGAATCCGAATCTTATGTTCGCTGCTTGTAAGTTGTAGGCCCAATAGGTTAACACAGGAGAAACAATACTTATTTGGAGATTTGTTTGCCAAATCTCCAATGGGGAACGAGGGCATTAATTGCTAGTGAAGGGAGACGCGGGGACACGTTTTTAAGTTAAATTACATGTACGGCTAGGGGCCTATCATGCATTTTTCCTTGCCATTTTATAGCACTTCCTTTATTTTTTTCCAGCAGGAATCTGGAGAGGCACTGGATTTTTGCTGGGGGAACGCGGCCCGAAACACCCCACCCCAGCCCATGTTTAGTTTATAAGTTCACACACACGTGTACTTGTTTATAAATACAAACACTTTCCTAACATATTGAAAACAATCCACGGTGTAATTCTTTTTTAAAGGCACAGCAGGCTCGTCAGTAATGCGCGTGCGCCAAGTTCATCCCACGAAATACGCAGTTCCATACCTTTTCTGAGGAGCTGCATAATTCGTGGCACGAATTTGGCACTTGCGCAATGCTGACGAACGTCCAAGTCTATAACTTAATGACACATTACAAAATTATTTTGCGTGTATGGGGGCGTGTATTTCGTCTCAAGGGCAAAATCTGTTTTTGTGTGAATTAGTCCGAAGTCAACATTTTTAAGCATAATGAGAGCACAAAGGTTTCTTTATTCAAGCACTCTAATGAAACTTTAATGTGTATACACTGAAAAGGACAGTAGCTACACGTTTTCAAGTTGCGAACACCCTTTTTCTTGTCTAGTCTTAGGCCTATATGCTTAAAATTATTTTATTGAACTTTACGTGGTACAAAATGATATCACAAACTGTCAAATACATTAAACATGACATCTGGAACAGTGTTATTTTGGTATACATGTAGTAGGTACCAACAACCGAGGTACCAACAACCGAGGGCAGGAACATTTAGGAAGTGACCTAGTATTTGCAGATCTGGACGTCTGCCGGGGTTTCTCTGCTGCGTTTGACCCCTGGGGACTCCCAAAGGGGGCCAAAAATTGCGCTGGATCAAACATTCGAGGTACCACATGAAACTAGGTTTAGATGAAAGAGCACATCACACAGAGTACGGAATGGCCCTCGCCAGACGAAATTTCTGCTGCAAAAGTCCCGCCAGACGCCCGCCAAAATTGTATTCCATATAATAAATGCAAGATACAACGGCCATCGACAAACGCGTCCATTTGTTTTGAACGGGTAGCTTTGACAGACGGCTGTTGTGTTTCATCCGGCGTAAAAAATGGGAGCGCTGTGATTGACTATGTGGAGTGGCGGTCTCGGGTAGGCCTACTGGGTTGGCACACTAGTGGACACATAATCCATGTACCAAAATAATAACTTTCTTAATTCAGCTTTTGTCCATTTGTTTGCGAATTCACTGAAGAAGAGGCAAGAACCGGTGGAATTATGTACAGCGCAAGATTTTCTTGGTTGGTCACCATGGGTTATGTAAGACAGAAAGAGACATTAGTACCTGAATACTCAATGTACGTGTAATGAAGTATAAATTAAAGTGACTAAACTATAATTTTCCACCGTCAAAAGTTGCATCGGCGAAACTGACCGACTCATATATATAGGGCCTAACCAAAACGTTTCATCGAAATCAAGTTTGGCGAAAATGTTGATGTGGTTATCACAGCGTTGTTTCACTCCAAATTCCCTGTCCATACCGCTTTCTGTGAAAGCGAAGCGCGTCGAATTTTCGCATTAAAATGCTTATAGTGTGTGAATCCACCCTCAGTGTTGATTATTGGCCGTATAGGTGAACATGCCTATAAAATTAAACGAATTGGAGATGCACACTGAATTGTTTTCACGTGTTCTGTATCAGTATGCAAATTTGACACGCGTTAGTTGAAGAAAATGCGGCATGGAAGGAATTTGGAGTGCGGCATGGAATGAATTACAAAAGTCACGTAGATGAATTGGATATTGCACACTGAACTTTTTTTATGCACACTGCAAGCAAATTTGACGCGCACTGCTTGAAGAAAATACGGCCAGGAATTTGGAGTAAAGCGACGCACAAGAAGAATGTCCTGTTATTCTGGTATTTTCGGCGAGTCGGATCACACCAAATTCTCTGTGTGTAGCATTTTGTCGAGGTGACGCGTGTCCAATTTACCCGCTTTTAAAGCCCTGCGCACTCTTTTGCGATTGACCGGCGCCCTATCGGCCCACATACCGGAAAAGTTTGCACTGAAGCTTCGGGCTGGTCTAACTGTACATGAACGACTGGGGCAAATCAAACTCGTTTGTTAGATTGTTCTGCACCATCCGATGGTTTGGTAAGAATCTGGTTTTTGGCCGGTAAATCGCAAAGGTAAATCATAAATCGGCGGGGTTTATATTGGGTGGATTTACACCGAGCCTTGAAGCGCGTCGCTTTGAAAAAGGCCATGTGGAGGGCCTAGGAAATGAGGCACTGAAACCACAGAATTTACAGAATAGTAAAATTTACAGAATAGAAAATACACATCACATACGATTTTGGCTGGCGGACATTTTTGCAGAATTAAGCAAATACATTCTGTGCTATAATAAGCAACATTTTGTGCTAAACAGCGCCGTGAGATTGGCTCCCATGGAACTCACATTATACGCGTCAATACAGCGCTCCAAGTTTTACGCCGGATGAAACACAACAGCCGTCTGTCAAAGCTACCCGTTCAAAACAAATGGACGCGTTTGTCGACGGCCGTTGTATCTTGCATTTATTATATGTAATGAAATTTTGGCGGGCGTCTGGCGAGACTTTTGCAGCAGAAATTTCGTCTGGCAAGGGCTATTTCGTACTCTGTGTGATGTGCTCTTTCATCTAAACCTAGTTTCATGTGGTACCTCGAATGTTTGATCCAGCGCAATTTTTGGCCCCCTTTGGGAGTCCCCAGGGGTCAAACGCAGCAGAGGTACCCCGGCAGACGTCCAGATCTGCAAATACTAGGTCACTTCCTAAATGTTCCTGCCCTCGGTTGTTGGTACCTCGTTCGTTTAACCAAAACCCTCTGGGCTGCCGGTCTATAGCTCCAACAATCACCAAACCGCGGGCAGAATATAATGGACTGAAAACGATAGGCAGCGAGAGCGCGAGCACAGCCTCCGGGGGAGTGCTTAAACCCAGCACAGTTCGATTTCCTGAGCGAATTCGTTATTCTTCACAACTAATTCCCGCTAAATGGCATTAATCAACTTCTCTTTATGGTTACAGTCACGAAATGTCTGCCAACCGAGTGGGTTATAGGCCTAATCCCCTTTTAATTGTCAATCGAATGACGAACGTACAAGAAAGCGACCAAAATCGCCGATTTTTCTGACCTTTATTTCTAATTTACGAGCAGATAGTTCAAATGTGAACATGTGAAATATTATTCAGCATGTCCCAAACTACTTATATCCGAACAAAATAAAGTTGCCCCTAAAAAGTAAAGACGAAACTCGATTTCTAGGCCTCTTACAGATGTTGGCCTATGGCCTAACGTAAACAATTCCAGTATACTATCTGATAATTTTACTCTAAGACATCGGATACAGCCCACCGTCAGAAAAGTATAAAGCGCAATTTCAGTCCATTTATTTGACATTATCAAGATAAAAAAATATATAATCTGAAGGAAAGAACTGAGTTGTGTGAATAAAATACCTTGCAAAAACGAGTGTTTGTCTTTGTTTCATTTTACTTGAATTGTAGTCCATAAACTGTGAATAGGCGTTAACAATATTTTGAAAAGGTGCAAAAACAACTATGCGTAATAGTGAAAGTAGCAGGGAGTCGATTGTTACGACCGTGGAGAACATAGTTGGGAATTTCGGGGTAGACGTTGGACAAAGTGAGACGGGTGGTGGGTTGTACAAGCTGTCTGAGTTCCAGAAAGGAGGTACCATGAGTAAAACCCTGGGAAACGGCGTCCGCCACCTCCTCTCTGGAACCCAGATACACAGCAATACGGCCATTTAAAATCTTATTAGCGGAAAGAATGTGAACATTGGGCATGCATTTCTTGAGGTCTTGTATGTAGGAATGAATAGAGACATTGTCTTCGACAGAGAACGAAACGCCATTCTTCCTGGTGACGCCGACAAAGGGCTCGTCAAGCAGGCAAGAATTGAAAGCCACAGGCGTCACGGTTGGCAGACCCACCGTGGCAGGCCGACCCACCGCGACGCCCGAGGGGCCTGCCTGACTGGCCATGGCGGCCAGCCCGGCAACGAAACCCTATAAACCTAAATGAAAAATACACAAACATACACTAAAATTACAGATATACGGTGGGGTTGGTCTAGGGGGAATCTATATACAATAAATTACAATATAATATAAAAACAAGGACCTTACCAGGTCACACAACACGAATTTAAGGCCTTACACGGGAGATCGAGAGAAACACGTTTGTCCTCGGCATAAATAAATAAATAAATAAGCAGTGCTGTGCGATACAAAACTGCTCCACTAAGTTGTTCCTGTTTAGAGCTCCGAATTCATCGTTTTCAGTGGAGCTAATGCACCTACCAATTGTTTTTCCCACCCCTCCCCGGGCTACCCCACCTAAGAGGTGGGGATATCACTTTTTGCGTGACAAAATCCCCACCCCTGGGGCAACATTTAAGTGACAAAAATCCCCATCCTCGGGTGCAAAACATGCGCAAAAATGCACAGAAAATAGGCCAAATGCCCCACCCTGGGGCATGAAAAATGTGACCAAACCCCCACCTAGAGGGTGGGGCAGAGGGGGGAGGGGCGAGGGGTGGGGGAAACAATTGATAGGTGCATAAATCCCAAGTTAATAGCCATTTTCTTCCAGTCACAAACGACGTCTTTATAATGGCGAAGGAGCAGCTTTTTATTGACGTTCGGACGGTTCGGTGCGCCTTCGTTTGGTTCATCGACATTCGGACGGTCTGGTGCACATGCGTTTAGATCATCGACGTTTGGCAGGGGGTACCGGTAAGAGCATTTGCAGACATCCACTACGGGGGGTAGGTCCTGCCGTTTTTAGACTTTTTTTAAAGTGGGGTAGCGTGGCCGAGTAGTTTAGGTCATTGACTCGCAATCATGGGTGAAAACTTGGGGTTGCGGGTTCGAATCCGGCTACGGTACCTGTGCCCTTAGGCAAGGCACTCAACCACACTTGCTCCATCCTTCGAAAGGGATGAAAAGCCGTTGGTCCAGTGTGTTAGGTAATGGTAACGCACTCTAAAGATCCCAGAGCATTCCTTCGTAAAGAGCAAGGGGATATTCCCCGATGTCTCTGGTCATTTCTAATTCGAATCCTTCATGGGTTTCCTCACGCTTGCGAGTGACAGTGCAATGAGCACTATTGAGGATCCTTGGTATGAATACCAGAAAGAAATAATAATAATAATAATAACTGGTATATTATACACGAAGTCAGACATAAGTCTAAAAACGACAGGACGTATACCTCCCGTAGTGTCTGTCTGCAAATGTTCTTTCCAGTACCCCTGCGTTTGATACATTATGCGAGGCAACATTTTGTGCGATTTCATATTATTTGTTTTATTTCGTCTCAAGAAATACAACAACAACAAACAATTTAGAAGAAATCGTCTAGCTTTCTAGTGATGACAGGGTTTCAGTCTCAAACAAGGTTAATTGTCCACCTTGGTGGAAATCGTCAACAGCAAACTGGATAGCTCGGTTGGTTTTATGAGCACCTGTATGTTTGACCAGGGTATCTCGACATTCACGTTTTCTGAATTTGTTCAGTGATGTGTTGCACTGCATTAACTTTATAATGCAATGTTGTGCCGTACATACAAATGTTGTCTTACCCAGTAGATGTACCAAGTCCACCCGTCCAGTTTCTTGAAGAGCGTTGATGAGTCCTTGTCGTACTTCTTCCTCGCTGCCTTGTTTCCTACGCCAGGCGACCAACATCGCACAGCACGTCCTCACCAAGTTGTTTCTGTTGTGAGCTTCGAATCCTTCATTTTCAGCGAAGCTAAATCCCAAGTAAATAGCAAGGTCCTCCCAGTCACGACCAACTTCTTTAGAAATGCGAAGAAGCAGCTTGTCACCGACGTTCGGACGGTTCGGTGCACCTGCATTTGGATCATCGACGCTTGGCAGGGGGTACCGGTCAGAAAATGTGCAGACATCGATCCACTACGGTAGGTTGGTCCTGTCGTTTTTATACTTATTTCAAGTCTGAGATTGCGTATACTTATGAAAAGTACCAAATGCATAACTGGTACATTATACATAAAGTCAGACTTGAAATAAGTCTAAAAACGACAGGACCTACCGCCCTCCCCGTGGTGGATGTCTGCAATTTTTCTTACCGGTACCCCCTGCGTTTGGTACATTATGCGGGGCAACATTTTTTTATGCATACCAAACCCTGAAAGCTACACTTTCACGCACATGAGTGAGGTACGATTTCATTTCATTTCTTTTATTTCGTCTTAAAAATCTTAACAAACAATTTACAAGAAATCTTGAGTCAGGATTACCAAAATACTACACCATAGCGGGCCTCCCACTGTGCGATTTTTTGCCACGAATTTCCAACGATTAGGTACGATTTGGTGAGATTACCAGAGACTTTCCATAGACTCTATTCACAAATCCTACATAATCGTTGGAAATTCGTGGCAAAAATCGCACAGTGGGAGGCCCGCTTATCAACAATTGAAATTTTTTGAAAATTCGTGGCAGATCGCGCTAGAACGTGTTAACACCGTGTGAGTTCTTGTTGAGATCTTCGTAGGTCGTACTGATTCGCCATATGTCGGGACAGGTCGGCCAAGGACCGCGATCGTTTTTGGAGTGTTAAAAATTGTCGTGGTGATTCACGATTTGCATCAGATCGTGTTACAATCTTGTTGTGATCGGCATAGGTCGTACTGCTTTTCATGTTGATTCGTACTGGGATCGTGTCGAGATCGCGATGGATTGGGGACACGACCTCAACACGATTTCAACAGGAATCGACACGATTCGACACAAATACATAGGATATCGACAAGAATACAACAAGCCCTATTTGCGAATTATGACGAATTGATGACGATTTCAACACGATTGTGCAAGAATGCGTCACGAATTTGACACGATTTAACACGACTGTAACACGACCATCACGATTTGAGGGCGACCATCACGATGTGACCCAAATTTTGGTTGACTTGACAGTGAATTTTTAAGAACTGACAAAGATCGCCGTGAATGGTGGGTTTTTAAAACCGCAAACCGTCAGTTCGCGCCAATTCCTGTTGAGTTACTAGTCGTGTTGTTTCGTACTTTGAGCGTGTCGATTCCTGTTGATTCTTGTTGACATCGTGTCGATTCGTACTTATATATATCTCGTTGATTCGTGTCATTTCTTGATAAGTCGTCATTTTGGTGAAAGTCTTCAAGTGTTGCATTCGTGGAGTATGCCGAATTCACTCGATTGGTCGTATATATTATATTCGTACTATATATATTCGTGCTATAGTACTATATTCGTGCCGTTGCTATATTCGTGTTCTAAAATTAGCATATCCGTGGCGATCTACCGCGATTTTCAAAAATTTTCGCATTAATTATTGTTAGGATCGTGCTCTGTGTGACCAATTGATACATCAATTGTCTACCTTGGAGATCGTCAACAGCAAACTGGATAGCTCGGTTGGTTTTATGAGCACCTGTATGTTTGAACAGGGTATCTCGACATTCACGTTTTCTGAATTTGCTCAGTGATGTGTTGCACTGCATTAACTTTATAATCGAATGTTTTGTCGTACTCACAAAATTATTTTCTTACCGAGCAGAAGTACATGTACCAAGTCCAATCTTCCACTTTCTTGCAAAGTGTGGATGAGTGCTGGTCGTGCTTCTTCCTCGCTGCCTTGTTTCCTCCACCAGGCGACCAACATCGCATGGCACAGGTCCACCAAGTTGTTCCTCTTGTCAGCTTCGAATCCTTCATTTTCAGCGGAGCTAAATCCCAAGTTAATAGCCAGATGCTTCCAGTCACGACCGACGTCTTTAGAAATGCGAAGGAGCAGCTTTTCATCGACGTTCAGACGGTTCGTTGCGCCTGTGTTTGGTTCATCGACGTTCGGACGGTTCGTTGCGCCTGTGTTTGGTTCGTCGACGTTGGAACTCTTCGGTGCACCTAGCACAAACAAATATGTTCCCATTTCTTTTAAACCCATATTTACCGGTTTACGTCCAAATACATCCGCTCAGCAGACTTCAAAACGTATAGACTTGGCGACATTTTGAGGAACACAAATTTGTTTAAAAACACTAATTAGGAGTAAAAAGTATTCTTTAATTGAACAGGGAACATGCCAGGGGTGCTGAATCCAATGAATGTTACCAAGCTGTATTTTAAGAGTAAAGGCACGTTTTTGGCAAAAATAAATATATAAAATATATTAAAATAAAAATGGTTAAAAAACACCAGTTTTTTTGTATTGTCAATTAAACACGAGTATTCTCAATTAAACATGGTAAATCAAATTATGCCACTCATGCTTTAATGTAAATCTGTGTTGCTACCCAACCTACGATTTTCAAGAGGCGTCAGGGAATCGTCAGGTCAGGGAATCAGACTATTATATGATTTCCCTATCCTGCAAGTGGCGACTTGCGCGCTGTTGGATGTGGCTGAATAAATGAAGAAAAAACATAAAATAAAACTTGGTTTGCAACTATTTATGTTTGGACATTTGTCCACATTTGTATCGAATTTATTTCCAATTTGGGAAGGCCATATCCTCTAATGCCATGTTTGGCACCTATTTTATACAGTACCACAAAATTCACCCAAGTTATCATAATTTTCTCATTATACCATTCTGAAATGTTACGCTCAACTATTTTCAAGGATATCGTAAAAAAACCACCAATGTTTTGTAAACTAATTTTTCCGATTACAAAGTAGTGTGATCACACCAAATTTGTTTGCTTCCAGTTCCACATCCAAACTGGGAATTCCAAATTTCTTCCCATGGATAGTGTATAGACAATGTAAGTCTCGCGGCAAAGGTCAAATCTGAGCTTCCGGGCACAACACGACTAAAACGCCCATTCCTATAACACGGGCGAGATTTTGTTTTTGTAAATAAATTGTTCTGTCCAATCTTAAGTATACAACCAACCCGAAAGTGATTCGGGTAACTAAAATGTTTTTTACAATATATAATACATGCAAAATTATCTCTAAAAACGATAACAAAATTTCAACAATTCGTGACCTGAATAAATTTCTCTGCTGGCATATTCTTCATCCAATTTGGAATGGATGACCCAAGTGTGGATTCATGTAAAAATGAATGCTTCGAACTTGGGCACTCTAAAAAAAAAAGTCTGCAAGCTCTACTTTTGGTAGATGGCGTTTCGCCTATCGCTAGCGAGGTCTGTTTGTACACTGTAGGCCTACGTACGTCGGCTGCTGTGCGTGTTGCATATCTTTTGCTGTATGTAGTTTACGATCTTCAAAGATTGACTTGTCGGCTCAGAAAAGATCGTGAATTTTTACATTTCGATTGCTTATTTTTGATTATATACCCCACTTCATCAATTGAAATGCAAGATTTTATTTAGGGATACGCGTTTTGGGCCGTCTGAGTTTACAAAAACCTGGGTAAACAAAATAATCCAAGAATTTCGTTCGCGACGTGCGTTGAGGAGATAGGGTCTAGTGCCCGGAAATAACAGTGGTCTCGCGCGGTCTCGAGGTCAACTTACATAGTCTTTTGGGGAGGTATTTCATATGATTGTTAGGTTAGAACGAAATATTTTTTTCCCTTCAAAGATTATATTACCGCGTTTTACGTGAGAATTGTAAATTCTTTTCGGCATGCACATAAGAAGAGAATTGTTATCTCATCGTAAGTTTGAGAGCACCTGTTGATGGGTGTTACGTAAGGTCCAAAGGTTTGATTGTTGTGTATATATTGGTGCGTGGAATGCGCCGTGTAATGTGGTACACTGGCATGGGCTGTTGCAAGACATTCGCAGGCAGTCACCGCGTCACACAGTTTCGGCCTGTCTCTTTCCCCGTTTGCTTTGATACTAACAACCAGATAAATTTGCTGATTTCAATCCTTCACTGTGAGGGAGCATACAATTTGCAGCTAATGGGGTCGCAATAAACCGGGTCAACGAGATCTGCTTAAACGTGTGGCCAAATAGAGCAGGGGTATGATTTTACTCCGAAGTCGTGGTCAACTACTGAATTCTTTCCGGACACTTCACTCTACTTGTGCGAGAGGACATCAGCAATAATAGATAAGTACCCGCTTTGTTTAAACTATCTATTTGAAGCTATACTGTGACTTTGTATGTGTGCTTGGCAGAAAACGAATACGAATATGAATTTATCAGAATTTGAGTCCAGGCATTATTTGTAATCAATACAAGGGGCCTACGCAGGTATTCAATTCAATTCAATTCAATTTCTGGTTTATTTGTTACACACAACCAAATAAAAAGTCAAAAACGTATACAATTTGGCTTCCATTAATTAACATAAGCATACAATAAAAATAGTTATACATGCAAAACATCAAACAAACTATTGCACCACTGTGGAGTTAATGAGTCTGGTCATATATGGTGTTTTCATCTTTGGTTGATTAGGCCTTGCCAGGCATCTCAAGTTGTAATTTACTGAACACTCACGTTCATCAGGTAAGATATGGCGATGTCTATTGGAAACCAATAGAGACTTGGCAAATTTTAAGGTCAGACATTCTCGTCGATGTGACAATAATTCAATGTTTAAAAAAACATGGTAGTTGGATAGGCAATAATTCGCAAGGCTCTTTTTTGCACCCGTTCAATGTGTTGGGTCTGTGCTTCCGTAATACTCGAGGACCACACAACTGCACCGAACTCTAATAATGGACGTATGTACAATTTATAAATTACAACAAGATCTGCATAAGAAACTTTACTTTTCTTTAATTTACTAAGGATGAAAAGACGTCGTGATGCATTAGTTACAATCTGCTTAACCTGCTGGTCCCACTTTAAATCACTCTGTATTGTTACACCAAGGAGTTTCAATGATGAAACTGTTTCAAAAGGAACCCCATTAGCAAGCACTTGAATTGGTGGAACATGGCTACGTAAGAAACTTATTTGCATAGCTTAACATTTCAAAGGGTTCACATTCATGTCATTTGAAGCACACCAATTAATAACCGAATCTATGGGCGGCCAAAAGGGCCAAAATTTAAAAAATCTTCACAAAGGACAAAACAACAGGAAAAGGACAAAACGGCAAGAGGACAAAATTACAAAAAGACATAGTAAAAATCAAACAAAGGACAAAACGACAAGAGTACAAAATTACAAAAAGACATAGTAAAAATCAGACAAATGACAAATTATTAGGACAAATGTTACAAAAAGACAAACGCAAAGAACGTTTTCACAAATGGACGTCCATACACACGCCAATGACGTTTTCACAAATGGACATCCATACACACGCCAAGGACGTTTTCACAAAAGGACGTCAGCCCACACGCAAAGAACGTTTTCACAAAAGGACGTCCACACACGCAAACTAAAGACGTTTTCACAAAAGGACAAATGTTGATAACTTAAATAATATTGAACGCTTCTTCAGATGTCCGCTAGCCTAAGTACGCCCGCGCGATCACTCGACATAATAATTTGGGTCACTGCAAATGATGTACTGGGGTTGAAATAGACTTCCGAAGTGAATACATCATCTTTTGTTGGTTGCTTAGGCAATTGGCTGTACACTAAAAATCACTGAACCGTGTCCCTTTGCTTTTATTTTTTACAATGGTACTTTTCCGACGGCCATTTTAGTTTAGAGCCAATTGTAATGGCAACGCACGTCACACTTTGGCTGTCCTGTCAGGGAATGGCAATAGGGTTTTAACGTTGTGACAATATTCTTTGATTTAACGACAACTTGGACGTTCGCTACTGTTGAGAGTAGGTCAAACCAACACCAAAAACCCAAACAAATAAAGTACACATCGTCAGGACGGATATCGCAAAGACCGTCTGAAGCCGAATCGAGAACTTTTGAAAAAAAAAAAAAATTCACGCCTGCCCAGTTGCAGACTACCAGCGACGCGGTGGTATTTTCTGTACGCTACCAGTTTATGCCAGAGACGGAAATATTTAAAATTGTATAAATCTTTTGCTCAATCAACGTTTCGCACAGGTAAAAAATGAGAGTTTAAGGATTTTTATAGTGGACCCCGAATCGGTAGGTGAAACTACTAATTTTGACGTAGTGTCAGAGAACACTGAACGAGTGTTTGAAGTTTTGAATGCTCACTTTTGCCTTTTTCAAAAGGAATTAACGGGGAAGTGAACATGCTAGTGTGACCGGACCTACATTCATGCATGGTCGGTCACAGTTCAGCCCCAGTGTAGCCATTTGGTTTTATCTTTTAAAAATGCACATTCCGATCATTCATTGTTATTTGTGCCACTACCCTGATTGCTGGAGGGTGGTGACCATCTTGTGGAATTCTTTTGTATTTTTGGTATGTCCTCCTGATACAATATGTTTTGTTATTTATTATCCACCATGACTGTACACCAGATATAAGGGAGTGCTACTTGCTGGTCTAGTGAGTTCTTTCTGTCCTGACTGCCCGTGACACTGCCTTTCGGGCTGTGCTTGAGCCGTAGTGCTGCCAAGTTTCTGCTAGTTGACTGTCATTTAACACTTATAAGCTACGGTATCGTTTGACAGTGCCGTTTTACAATCCTTTTTAACTTTCTGCATTTGTGAAAGTACCTGAGCACATTGAGCTAAACAATTTGATAATAAAATTTAGCTTGAAGTGTCGATGTAAATACATTTATTAAATAAATCAAATGTATACCTGTTGGTTTGAATGCCCTCTGTTGTCATGAATTTGTATTGTACACCGACTCGGTTACAATTGGCGTAGTCGGCAGGGTGGGTGTTTAAAAATACATTTGGTTTATATATAATAAAGTTGTTAAAAGACAGTCCTATCGTTACGAGATCATCGTTGTAGTGCTGCTACCAAGTTCCGAGGAGCTGTGTCCAATGAAGCTTGTACTTTTCCTGGCCAGGATGGATGACGGACTGAGAAGTTGGTACAACCCGCGGGGCATTACAACTGTGCAGTAGAACTTTGTAGCACTACGGCATACATAATCAGATAAGTGCATGCGATGGTTTGAATTTTCTTGGTCGGGACAGGGGAACTCGACTAATTTACCTTAATATTTTTATCAAATATTTCCTTTGAATATTTAATGTTGGTACAATTAACGTCCATTACGTGCTTTATATGACGGAGTTAAATGTCTGTTTTGTAAATTGTCCAAGTTTACTGTAATATGTTTAATGTGACAATTTTTACCATTAATAATTGTTTTCGTTATTGCAGATTTTGGCTGTTGACTGCGGCTCTAGCATGCTCGAAGTACATGGACTGGAAGGGTATTTAAGGACTCCTGTTCTGGTGTGCATTCATGGTGCGTAGTTTATTTAAAGTAAACTGATCTTGGTGTTATATAATTATACAGATTGTGTCAATGAGACGGACCTATTTTTAAGAAATGACAAATTTTTTGATACGATTTTAGAACAATGCAGTTCACAAATTTTGGTAATTATACAATTGTCAATTTTCTCTTGGTTGTATCCAATATTGTCTGAAATGTTTTCTTACAATTTTAGACCATGGGCTTTTATTAATAGCATGAGAGATGTTGTTAATGCCTGGTATTGGTTAAAACTATAGATGTGGTGTTTTTATTCTCTTGATCCTTGTCTCTTACTCGTATCATTTGGGAATTAGCAAGCCCAGATCGAGTATTTGACATTGGTTAGGGGTCAAATGATCCTATTTGGAATATCTTTTTAAACGCAAGTGTATTTGCAGCCGTATGTTCTTGTGAATTACAAGATTCGGTAAATTTATTCCTTTTCATGGTCCGAATTTGGACTGCAGGAGAATATTAATTTTTAAATACTATATGTAGCCAGATTTGTAGGAAATTTGGAGTTGTGGTGACACATAGGCCGAATTAAGAGGTATTATTTTGTACCTGTCCATTTTGAGATAATCTCGTTTTCTCCAGGGCAATCCTGGAGGTGGACGTTTTGGTATGTTTTCCTCTTGACCTTATATCCACCCGATATCTCCAAAGCCTATCCAGATAACATAACATTATTTGTAAATGCATTAATATTTTCCAATTAATTCCATATCTGCAGTTAGTCTCGCCGTGTACTGGATTATAATGAGGTAAACTCTTTTTCCGGTGTAAATGCTGGTTAGTCCACTATATTAATATACCTGCATGTATAAAATGTTGAGCTAGTGCAACATGTATAATGAATGCAATTTTTTATTTCGTTTTTTCTAGGGGGTGAGTGTGACCGGACCTACATTCATGCATGGTCGGTCACAGTTCAGCCCCAGTGTAGCCATTTGGTTTTATCTTTTAAAAATGCACATTCCGATCATTCATTGTTATTTGTGCCACTACCCTGATTGCTGGAGGGTGGTGACCATCTTGTGGAATTCTTTTGTATTTTTGGTATGTCCTCCTGATACAATATGTTTTGTTATTTATTATCCACCATGACTGTACACCAGATATAAGGGAGTGCTACTTGCTGGTCTAGTGAGTTCTTTCTGTCCTGACTGCCCGTGACACTGCCTTTCGGGCTGTGCTTGAGCCGTAGTGCTGCCAAGTTTCTGCTAGTTGACCGTCATTTAACACTTATAAGCTACGGTATCGTTTGACAGTGCCGTTTTACAATCCTTTTTAACTTTCTGCATTTGTGAAAGTACCTGAGCACATTGAGCTAAACAATTTGATAATAAAATTTAGCTTGAAGTGTCGATGTAAATACATTTATTAAATAAATCAAATGTATACCTGTTGGTTTGAATGCCCTCTGTTGTCATGAATTGTTATTGTACACCGACTCGGTTACACTTACAAAAAAATATATTCAATATTTTCAATACATGTATGGAATATGTTCAATCGGCAACTTGTTTTATCGTGGATTAGCATCCACTTTAATGTTATTTGATCAATATGCCGTTGGCCTATATGAAACATTGCAGACCTGAATTCCTTTAAGACATTTAAAAAAAAAAAACCTTTTTGTCTAGAATACTTGAGCCTTGTGGGTACTTTTTCTGTTCTAAATGTTGTTTTTATGCCAAATTTAACCTGTACGACAGCAAAGCCAAATTTCGTAACGATCGACTTATCGGTTTATTTTGAGCTACGATGTTTATCGCATGGCCGCATTCCCTTTAAAATTGGCTCAAACGATAACCCATGTATGCCCGGCGTGTCTTTCAATTTAAATAAGTACTTGCTGACGAGCCTGTGCCTTTAAACAGCTAGAATCCCCCCGTCCACATTTTTAAAGTTTTTCTGTTTATCATGAAGATGTATGAGTCTACAACACCATCACAACTTGTTTTTCACAAAAAATCGACAGGCTTTTGCTTACAACGTAAAGCAGTTCCGACCCTTTTCACCCGAAATTCTGAAACGCTCGAGGTCACTTTGTTTGTTTATCAACAGGGTTTTGACGTCATCCTGAGAATTAGAAACATACAAAACGGCCTGTGCAGTATTGAATGGAAAATACACGAAGTGAATGTTTATCATGCCTGTTTTGTCCTTGTAATTCAAAATACAAACGTGAAAAACACTTGTAATATGACAACCCTCTACTATTACCTGTTTTGTGAAAAACGGTGAAATTGTGGCTCGCAATGAAGCTCTTTTGAAGTAAATACTGGTGCCATTGCGACGGGTGGTTTTGTCACGGAACGAACGGCATTCACAGCGGTCTGTGTACAGCATAGGACGGTTCACTGCGGGGGAAGTTCCCACGTGTTTGAACATTGCCCGGTACAAGTTAGAATGAGCGACTAATTTTTCTCTCTCTTGGTAATAGAAAATAAAATTTTTTTTTCATAGTGTCTGGTAAAACATACAACTACGCAGCTACTGGGCATATATCTGGCTTTTTGGACCAACAAAATTCTTCAAAAAACACCATCTAAAAGAGACGGTTTTCCAGTTTTTTTGCGTGTAAACGTATGGAGCTAACAATCGTGTTGACTTCTCTTTCTCAGGATTGCGTCACGGGGTCACGCGCATATCATGAATACCTAATGAGCGTTTCAGAAATCGCGAAAATCTCATTTTCGAAAAGCGCACTTTTGCTTGCAATTTATCCACTTAAAACCGACAATTAAACAATAATAAAAATCCACGTCGGCAACAGGGATGTTTGGACTATCGAAAAAAACCTAAATGCTAGATTTTCGTCAAGAGGGATTCTTCCGGCTCTTTAAGTTTTAAATGCCGTTTACGGGAGTGTAACCAGTAGGTACATGCATACGTACAGGTTCACCAGGCGCGTCTTTTGAATCGTTAAAGGCCAGTGGATCATTTGCAATGACCCCAAAAGGTAATCGACGAGTTTACAGGGGAAATGTTCTGAAAGTAAAGATTCAATTAATAGCAACTATCCAATGAAAGGTTTTCGCTCAAAATGATATAATTTTACCAAAAAAATTATCCGTATAAAGATGAAATTATTTAGGTCGTTTGCAAACGATTTACTTATTTTTGGTTCACATCTAGCATTCATGAGCGCTGTGTACTCCGTGTGCGTGTTCCAACGCGATGCATAATATGAATCGCGCGCACACGCAGTATGTGCGCCACAGAGTGCATGACGCAAGCCACATAGTACCCGATCAACTGAGAACGAATATTTTGAAACACTCCGCCAAGACCAGGAAAACGCATATGGATTTTCATTGTTTTTTAAACGTGGTACATTTGACAAAGCTGAAATTTCTTCGGATGAGTTTGTTGATGTCTTTCTTTTGATTTATAATATTTTTATGCGCAGAATCGCTCAAAAACAGATCATCTACAGGGCCTTTAATTAGCGTCCTTGGCCTACCAATTAACTGTGGTTTTTATTTATTGGTGATAGGCTTCTAGAGACGCAGTGTCTGGCATTTGTAGTTTGACCACTATAGGGTCACAGCTGTGTACTATACGCGGGAGATTGGAAATCCCGTTTGGTCAGCGGTTATAATTTATTATGACCTGACTTCGTGTCTCCCATTCGCAAAGAATTCATAATTTTCACCGGTGAGAATATACTCATCACTAGCCCGCAGATTTTGGTGTTTTGTTTTGTTGTTTTTGTGTGTGTGTTTTTTTTTTGTGCACCAAGGCACATTTGTTTGTGTAATCACACGTCATCAGTCCCGGTTATTCGTTTTGTTTGCTTTCAAGCCATTTTTGGCATGAATCGCTGAAAGAAAAAAAATGAAACGTACAACTGGGGACTAACTTTAAAAAGGACAATAAACTCAATACAAATGACACCAGGGCCCAAGGACCAGTCGCGAACTGTTTTTAAAGAAAGGTTTAATGAAGAAAGATACCAAAATATGAATAACTAAACTTCAACTTGAACTTGAAACCAACTAGTAAAAGCAACCAAATTAACTTATGACCAACACAGTGTATATACAGTAAAAACCTATATTGTACAATCGGGGAACTATGGATGTGCAGACATTAAACTTGAAATCTTCAAAAGCAGCAGAAAAACACAGTCGTGAAGAGTAACATGAAACACTGGCAGGTCTTCTACGCTGCTGATCTGCACACTGACCATTCATGTGCTTGTGGTCACAGGGCCCGTGACCTCAAGAAAGCAATAAACTATTAACAACCTTGGGCCATACATGATAATGGGGCTCATACAAGAAAACTACAGGGACATTAAAACAGGGGATGCACACCTAAGACTAGAAACGGACAATTTTCACCCTTCTACACTATGCAAGAGTCAGGGGATATGTTATCTCTTTGGTTGTTTTTATGGACATAACGTCCATCTTTCCCGTCTTCCTCCTATATCCTTTAGGATTCGCATTGCAAGTTCTCCTGTATTCTTCCCATATACAGCAGACAATTCAATACTTTTTTATAATCTGGAAAAGATGTTCTCGACAATATTGAAGAACATCTCTGCACAAACTGTCGCCATTTGCAATGGCTGATATCCGTCCTGACCATGTGTACTTTATTTGTTTAGGTTTTTGGTGTTGGTTTGACCTACTCTCAACAGTAAACGTCCAAGTTGTCGTTCAAACCAGGTATAGCGTCATTAACAGATGCACCAAGCCCTAGGGCCGTACTTCGCGAATGTACTTGCAAACCGGAAACAAAAAGTCGAACATTTTTATTTGTTTGTGACAAGTTCGGACAACATTTTCTTCATTTTATTTATTGAATCGATATATTTTAAGCTCCTTATCCCATTTATTGGCTTTTGAGCGCCTACAAACGCAGTACGATGTGGTGAAAAATCAAAGAATATCGTCACAACGTTAAAACCCTATTGCCATTCCCTGACAGGACAGCCAAAGTGTGACGTGCGTTGCCATTACAATTGGCTCTAAACTAAAATGGCCGTCGGAAAAGTACCATTGTAAAAAATAAAAGCAAAGGGACACGGTTCAGTGATTTTTAGTGTACAGCCAATTGCCTAAGCAACCAACAAAAGATGATGTATTCACTTCGGAAGTCTATTTCAACCCCAGTACATCATTTGCAGTGACCCAAATTATTATGTCGAGTGATCGCGCGGGCGTACTTAGGCTAGCGGACATCTGAAGAAGCGCCCCCAGCGTTCAATATTATTTAAGTTATCAACATTTGTCCTTTTGTGAAAACGTCTTTAGTTTGCGTGTGTGGACGTCCTTTTGTGAAAACGTTCTTTGCGTGTGGGCTGACGTCCTTTTGTGAAAACGTCCTTGGCGTGTGTATGGATGTCCATTTGTGAAAACGTCCTTGGCGTGTGTATGGACGTCCATATGTGAAAACGTCCATTTGTGAAAACGTTCTTTGCGTTTGTCTTTTTGTAACATTTGTCCTTTTGTCCTTTGTCTGATTTTTACTATGTCTTTTTGTAATTTTGTACTCTTGTCGTTTTGTCCTTTGTTTGATTTTTACTATGTCTTTTTGTAATTTTGTCCTCTTGCCGTTTTGTCCTTTGTTTGATTTGGAGTTTGTCTTTTTATAAATTTGTCCTCTTGTGGCTTTGTTCTTTGTTTGATTTTGATTTTGTCTTTCTGTAAATTTGTCCTCTTGCTATTTTGTTCTTTTCCTGTTGTTTTGTCCTTAGTGAAGATTTTTTTAATTTTGGCCCTTTTGGCCGCCCATACGAATCAACATCAGATTGTAAATTTGAAGTTCCATTTCTAGAAATAATGTCAACCAAACTTAAATCATCCACATATTTCCAATGATTAATTATATCAGCAGAAACATCATTTATCATAACTAAAAATAACACCGGTCCCAATTTTGTTCCCTGTGGGACTCCACAAGATAAATTCAGAGGAATTGACCTAGCACCTTGATAACGAACAATTTGAGTTCGATCAGACAAAAAACTGCATATGGTTGGAATAATAGCGCGATTGACCCCTAATAAAATAAGTTTTTCAACAACAGTCGTATGATTAATATGGTCGAACGCCTTTCTAAAATCAATTGCACATAAATTAACGAAAACTCCCCTCTTATCAATACTTCGATGAACAGTATCCAATAAATCCAGAAGATAATGAACCAATGAACAACCCTTCATATTCCCATATTGTTTGACATCAATTAAATGCTTTATGTCACTCATTACCCAGTCAGCCAAAAAACCCTCAAACAAACGTGCAAGTACCGAGGTTATGGAAATCGGACGCAATTGATCCAAACCAGTAACTCGAGAGGTTTTTGGAATAGGAGAAACTGAGGCATTTTTCCAAATTGTAGGAAAGCAACCATTTTTCAAACATGTATTGAAAATAAAAGTCAGTGGTTGTGAAATCTCATATGCAAATTCCTTATATAACCGGACCGGACAGTCGTTAGGATGAGTAGCTTTAGATGCGTTGAGCTGGCTTAAATATTTATAAACCTCAAACCTATTAATTGCAGGTGGTGGTGATGGAGCAGGTAAGTATGGTGTTAAAGCGGCATTGCAAAGAGGTGGCAAACTTGAACAAATTTCTGCAAAGTACTTATTAATTTCATTGGCAATTTCCAAATCAGTTTTACCATCCATCTGTAAAGAAAAAGATTGTTTCTTTAACCCTGTCAAGTTTCGAATTTGTTGGTGCCATTTACCAGGTTCAGATTGTCTCAAATGTTGAATTTTCCGATTATAGAAATTTTCTTTGGCTAACCTAATTACTCGTTGAGTTTTGTTACGGAGTGCTTTATATGCCCTTTTGTCACATTTAAAAGCAACATCACGCTGTTTGATCAATCTCCGAATTTTATCATTAAACCAAGGTTTGTCATTAAATCTCCGTCTAATGTTAACTAGATCAAAACATTGTCTATATTTGACAGAGATAACCTCTTGAAAATGTTCAACCATACTATTAGAGTCATTCATTTCAAATAAATCAGTCCAATCTGCATCCATTAGCCACTGTCCAAATCTCCGAATTGAGGAATCCCGAAACGGCCGTATAGAAACAGTCGATGGTTTTATGGTAGCAATTACAGACTCGGGAGTGTACATAACGACAGCATGATCACTCGTTGCAATTGGTGCTGCCGCAACAGGATCATGGTAACTCTCGCTCATATCAGTCAAAATCTTGTCCAGTACTGCCTCCCCTCGAGTTGGCTGGTTGACCACCTGCACAAGAGTTGTTTGCTGTTCTAGTACGCCGGTATCACAGTCGTTAAAATCACCCATAATCAGTATTGATGCATTCGGTTTAGATATGCGAATGTGGTCCACCATAAAAATAAGATGATCACATAATTCATCTCGATAAGGCGAACGAGGCGGTGAGTACAATACGCAGACATAAATGTTCCGTATGAGGCGAACAGAGCTGGAAGATCCAAGATGCACCCACAAAACCTCCAGACATGGAGGGATGTTTTCGGCAAAGACCTCCCTAGCAACAAGATCTTGGGATACGTATAAAGCAATACCTCCACCTTTGCGGCCCTCACGATCACGATTAAATTGTCTGAAGTTTGTAAGCTGATACGAAGAGCTTGGATTGGTAGGAGAAAACCACGTTTACGTTACTCCAATCACATGAACCGCTTTTTGATAAGTGGAGAGCCTCGCTTCCAAGTCATCTAATTTATTACAAAGCGAGCGAGCGTTGAAAAGCATGATGGTCGGAAAACTTTTTGGCTGTTGGATGGTGTGCGTGTTGATCAAAACAGATCTGTCAATTCCCCTCACTGTCGCGTGTACATTTAAAACTCTTTGGGTTGTTTGAACGACTGGAATTTGATATTCACTGTCACACCCAGTCCCTGAAGTAACTCTACGGCCAGCTCTCTTGCCTCTAAATTGTAAAAGGCCATTTGCCTTAAGAATTTCTAAAAGTTGACGATTTACAGCAAATTTAGAAATGTTACGATTAGCAAGAAGTTGATGACGGGAATATTTAATGTACTCCTTACACTGTACATTTGATGACTGACAGTCGCATTTCATGGGGTGCTCGGCCGAATCACATTTATACGTCTCTCGAGGTCCTGGGTTTGACGAAACGTCCATGTAGACAGTGATGTCCAAAGGGGGGTCGAAACCAGCAGAATAGAGCAAAATATGTCCACGCCTATTCCACTTTACGACCGGAATCCGGTGACGAAATCCGCAAAAGGTCACAATAGATAAACGTACATTCACAAATAACGGCACAGTACAAACACAGGTACACACTGGTGCTTGAGACGAAAAAACATTGGCAATATCATCACGATGATTCATTGATTCTTTGTTGGAGAAACAGGCCATTCGTGTAAAGTTTTGCTCGATAAGTCCATAATCACGATAATTCCAATGCAGTCTACTCGCAGACACACTCGACACACAGCAGATGTAGCATATGAGCGTTACCACTATCGAACCAACAAAACGTAATCCATAATAGTCGCCCATTTTGATGCACACCGCGACGAAACTTTCAGTCAAAAGTCAACCTTATATTGCACAAATCAAGGCAAAAACTCCACATCCGACACAATAATTGACTGAAAAAGGAGTATGAACAACTTATAAAATACGATGATGAGAAAAACAGAAGATATAAAAGGATTTTTAAAAGTTTCGATTGCACATTAAAAATTGCAGTATGGCAGCTAGAACAGCGCCCTCTCATTCCATTCGTAAATATCTGATAGGTACGCAGGTATAGGTACGCATGATAACGATACTACATGGCCGCCGTATAGTTTTAGATCCGCTTTCGGTGCGTTATAAACTAGCTAAGTTGACCTCGCGAACGTACGAGACCGCGCGAGACCACTGTTATTTCCGGGCACAAGACCCTATCTCTTCAACGCACGTCGCGAGCGAAATTCTTGGATTATTTTGTTTACGCAGGTTTTTGTAAACTCAGACGGCCTAAAACGCGTATCTCTAAATACAATCTTGCATTCCAATTGATGAAGTGGGGTATATAATCAAAAATAAGCAATCGAAATGTAAAAAATCACGATATTTTCTGAGCCGACAAGTCTATCTTTGAAGATCGTAAACTACATGCAGCAAAAGATATGCAACACGCACAGCAGCCGACGTACGTATAGTTAGGGCATTTTAGCAAATTTTCTAGCCATCTGTGAAAAAATTGCTTACCAATAGCTTACTTCACCAATGTGTTCATATGGGTGTCTACTAACACCTCAATTTATTCCAAACCAAATCCACTGGGAAAAGTCTTGGGAGCCAATCAAAGTTGGTCCCCGAAGGGCATGGGCAAAACAATTAAAAAAATAAAAAAATTGCCAATATTAGCTTGTGGGATGTCTATCTAGGGGTTTTGGGGGGTGCTGAATCGATTCAGATGTTCTGGCAAGAGTTACCATGACAGTTGCCGCAAGCAGAAATACACTTGACTCCTTGCTTTTTACAGCAGCACCTGAGTGTGCTACAGTCCCCCTCACAGTTGCAGCTGACCAATTTCAGAAGATAGTCCGGTGCAATGAGGTCTGTTGAAGGGACCGGCGCATAACCTTGGTCACCGAGTTTCCCATCCGTAGTCCAGGACATCCAATGATGGACTTTGCAGCACCAGCCAATCTCTAGTCTGGAGATAAACCCGGAGAGAGTGCTGTGCTGCAGTTCCTGTTGTCGGGGGCAGTTTCTCAGGTTTGATGCTCCCAGCAGCGGCCCGCTTGCTGAAGATGTCAAATCTCAAGTCCCCCGAGTCTTTGGTTGGTTTCCTGCGGAACATGAGCTTGAAGAGTTCACAGCCAGCTTTGATGATGTCATCTTTCTCGGCTCTGATGTCCAGAAACACGTCCATGGCCCTTTCCGCTTTGTCAGTCTTGCAGAGCTTGTTTAGCAAAGTTGATTTGCTAAACCCAGAGATCGCAGACACTGTATCACAGCCGGAGAAGCTGTGCAAGATGTCTCTATTTGACAAACACCAGAAGTTGCGAAAGCCAGACAAGGCTGCCCTAGCAAGGGTTCTGAAGGCATTTGTGGAACCCGTTGAACAACCCCCCTGCACGAGGCTTGTGATTGATGGTGGGTGGCTTCTGCACAATGTCAGGTGGAAAGCTAACCTCACCTGGAAGGACATCGCCGAGAGCTACATCCGGTTTGTGAAGTCCATGGGGAGCCAGTGCCTCCGGTGCACTGTGGTCTTTGACGGATACGGCAGCTCCACCATGCAGGACCATGATCACCTGAGACGAACAAATAACGTATGCTGCAACACTCTGATTCGCCCACACATCAAAAGCATCGTTCCAAGAGAAAATTTCATCGACAACAAGAGCAACAAGCCCCAGCTCATTCTGCTACTTGCTGAGACATTCGGTAGAAATGGGATCAGTGTACAGCAATGCCCCGGGCAGCTCTAGATGAGACAAGAGAGTCGCATGTTGAGGTGAGGGCTGAGGACACCGACGTCATGGTTATGCTGATTCATCATGCTGCAGACCACCCGATCTTCCTCACAACAGCCAAATAAACATCTTACGATGTCGGAAAGATCAGGGAGGCCCTCCCAGAGAGATACCGGAAGTATCTGATCTTCTTGCACAGCTTCTCCGGCTGTGATACAGTGTCTGCGATCTCTGGGTTTAGCAAATCAACTTTGCTAAACAAGCTCTGCAAGACTGACAAAGTGGAGAGGGCCATGGACGTGTTTCTGGACATCAGAGCCGAGAAAGATGATATCATCAAAGCTGGCTGTGAACTCTTCAAATTCATGTTCCGCGGGAAACCACCCAAAGACTTGGGGGACTTGAGATTTGACATCTTCAGCAAGCGGGCCGTTGCTGGGAGCATCAAACCTGAGAAACAGGAGCTGCAGCACATCACTCTCTCCGGGCTTATCTCCAGACTAGAGATTGGCTGGTGCTGCAAACTCCATCATTGGATGTCCTGGACTACGGATGGGAAGCTCGGTGACCAAGGTTATGCGCCGGTCCCTTCAACAGACCCCATAGCACCGGACTATCTTCTGAAGTTTGTCAGCTGCAATTGTGAGGGGGACTGTAGCACACTCGGGTGCTGCTGTAAAAAGCAAGGAGTCAAGTGTATTGGTAACTCTTGCCAGAACATCTACCAGCCAGATGACGAGAGGAGTGAGGGAGATGCCGGTGAGTTCGATGAGTAGGGTGAACTAGAGAACTGACTAATCAAGGTTTCAACTGACTAATCGAGATTTCAATTGTTTCTGCTTGTAAGATTTTTATAAAATATATTGTATATATATATATTTTTTATGGACAGGGAGTCGTTTTTACTCAAAACTAATAGTTGTAACCGATTCAGCACCCCCCAAAACCCCTAGATAGACATCCCACAAACTAATATTGGCAAATCTTTGTTTTTTTATTTGTTTGCCCAGGCCCTCCGGGTACCCCAACTATGATTGGCTCCCCATAATTTTCCCAGTGGATTTGGTTTGGAATAAATTGAGAGGTGTTAGTAGACACCCATATGAACACATTGGTAAAGAAAGCTATTGGTAAGCATTTTTTTCAATGATGGCTAGAAAATTTGCTAAAATGCCCTAACTAACAGCTTGGGCCGGGTATTCTGCGACATAACTATAAATCAGTGACGGGTCCAAGCTTATTAAAATATGAAAACACAATGGACTTTCAAGTATATACCTATACCCTGCGATAATAACATGCTTCTAGCACAGCTTGGGCCGAGTGTTTTGCGACTTGACTATAAATCAGTGACAGATCCAAGCTCATTAAAATATGAAAACATAATGGAAACCATACATGGATTTTTCAAGTTTTCAGAAGTATGACTGCACCTATGTGGTTGAAATTTCTACAGGACAGTTTTATCAACATGGGCTTGTAATCTTGAGTGGAAATAACGCCCCTTTAAACAGTTTACCAATCATGTGTTCTACCTTTAATGAGCCTGGATCCACCGCCAATTGCTAGTTATGTCGCAAAAACTCGGCCCATTTAAGCTGTGCTGGAACGACAGTTATTTTCGCAGAGCGCAGCACAATGACAACCTCGTCACTGTGTAAATACGATGCATCTGTAATACTGTTCGATATCGAATAGTTGCCATGTTGTGGGGAAACTTTGTGGGCCATCTTGTGGGGCAACAAAGAAACTGCCCGACAAGATGCGGTCTACAAAGAGTTTACTTGTCCTCTGTTCTGAAGTACTTTCACACTGAGCTTGAGTTATACGGACAAAAGTGGGAACTTCCCATCGAAACAACAAATGAAGAAATTGACCTACGCTATAATTTAATAAAGGGCATGTTCGAGAAACGACTTTGCAGATTACCTTATTATAACAGGAACCTTGTATTATCAGGAATGGAAACAATGAGGAATAAGTAATTTGGACCTAAAATTTACCTTGCATAATGTTGTATTAACAGTGCTTTTATCACAGTGATTTCACTGGTTTTGAATCGAATGGTTTTGAAAACGGCTCTATAGGCGCTGTCAACATTTAATGTGGTGGAACTTGCATCTTATGATGCAAACGCCACAACAACGTATTCAAAGTACATTTTTTTGTTATTGTGTATCTGCCAAAAAATCAAATGCGAGCGGTAACGTGAGCTATACTTTGTAATTGTGGAAATTCGGGTATTAGCGGTGGCGCATGCGTATAAAATGCCCAACATCCCTACCAGACCTAAAATGCCTAAAATCCCTACCTTGAAATCATCTGAGATAGTCAGATTCCACAGGTCAGAGGTCCTTTCACAAACACCCCAATTGATGCAAGATGCATTTTAGATGTTCCCAAGTCCTATTGCAGGGCTTATCAGGATAGACGAGTCCAATTCCTAGGATCAGGACCGTGTCCACTTTTAAGTCCTCTCATGTGAAACGAACTACTTAAATGACCCCATAGTTCGTCAGTACGATATACAAAGTCATGTATAATATGATTCCCCCTTACCTTTCGCACTGCTCTTGCTTGGCCCCGGCAGCATCGCTATCACTGAAATAAACAAAAATAATCATCGTTGTTTCAGTAAAAACAAAAACCCCAGATGTTCACAATGTACTATATCCAAAGTATATAAACATCAACATTTCCAATATAGGACAATGTCATGTTTGCATGTGTTTTTCACCAAACAGTATAGAACCAGTGGATCAGTCACAACAAGTGCAGTGGTAAAAACTTCGCTATCATTGTTCACAATCACCTATACCCTGCGAATGTTGTGGGGAAACTTTGTGGGCCATCTTGTGGGGCAACAAAGTAAGTGCCCGACAAGATGTGGTCTACAAAGAGTTTACTTGTCCTCTGTTCTGAAGTACTTTCACACTGAGCTTGAGTTATACGGACAAAAGTGGGAACTTCCCATCGAAACAACAAATGAGAAATTTGACCTACGCTATAATTTAATAAAGGGCATGTTCGAGGAACGACTTTGCAGATTACCTTATTATAACAGGAACCTTGTATTATCAGGAATGGAAACAATGAGGAATAAGTAATTTTGACCTAAAATTTACCTTGCAGAATGTTGTATTAACAGTGCTTTTATCACAGTTTTTCTCAATCGCTTTAACACGGTAACTGCAACTTAAGTGGCGATTGCCAGAAGTGAAATAACACCATTCACAATTGTATGTGCCTTGTACGTAACGTAAATAGTCCATGGGCCAGAGGGGCCCACCGTGGAGCCCCCCACCCCTCCCCCGCCCGAGCTCCCCCCACCCCCACCCCCAGAATTGACGGTTTGCATCTGTACTTCATTTTAAAACATGTTCACATGAGATTAACTGGGACTTACTAGTTGATTTTGGATGTTACATGAACCCTCCAGCCCAAGACTTTTGACGGCCATTTTAGGGTTAGGGGAAATTCAAATATCCATTGTTTTGTCAAAAATTGGTGAGCGCTACACAGTGGTACATGATTTATGTCTTTTATTTTAGTAAGTAGGTCAACACAGGTCAAAAGGTCAATTTTAAAGGGAGTTGCGCAAAATTTGGTAATCTTCGCCATCAAACAAAAATGTACGTGTAAATTAATAAAGTTTTACTATAACATTATTCTGTCAGAAAGTATTTTATTCGCCATATAAATACAAGTTAATTTGATTATATTGGTAAAAAGGCTTTCTGTCACAACGTGGGAAATAGGCGGGTCAATATAGCACCAACAATACCCCAACCTAAAAAAGAAATACAGGCATGGAAGGGGTGGAGACAATAACTTCTCTAATATAACTGCTGATGTCGGATGTAGCTAATTTTATTGTTCAGTAATGTGTATAATATGATACTGTCGCAATACTGGCTGCACCAGCCACCATATGAGCCGCTAAGGCATGGTGCGCCACTTTGCCAGAATTGCCTCCCTGACAACCTGCACTTCAAAAGGTCTGCTCATCCCACGCAGGTTTAAATAAGATACAAACTTGGCCATCCTGGTTCAGCCCGAAGCCATCCCAGCCGAGCCCAAAGCCATCAAAGCATAGCCCGAAACCATTCCGCTTCAGCCCGCAGCAATCACGGCCAAGCCCGAAGCAATCCCAGCCCAGCCCGAAGCCCTCCCAGCTACGCCCAAACCCCCAAGCCATCCAAGCCTAGCCCGAAGCCATCCAAGCCTAGCCCGAAGCCATCCAAGCCTAGCCCGAAGCCATCCAAGCCTAGCCCGAAGCCATCCAAGCCTAGCCCGAAGCCAAACAAGCCTAGCCCGAAGCCATCCAAGCCTAGCCCGAAGCCATCCAAGCCTAGCCCGAAGCCATCCCGGCCCAGCCCGAAGCCACCCCGGCCCAGCCCGAAGCCACTGCACCCTGACCCAACCCGAAGACCTCGCAGTGTAGCCCGGAACCCTCCCAACCTGGCCCAAAGACTCAGCTATGCCCGAAGCCATCCCAGTTCAGCCCGAAGCCATCCCGGCCCAGCCCGAAGTCATCCCACGGCTTCAGGCTGGAGCAGGGTGGCCTTCAGACTGGGATTTAGGGCCCCAATGGCATGAATGGGTAGAATGTACTTTCATGTTGAATTGTCATGTTACTTTAGTCCACATGTTATTTTTTGAGTTTTGCTTGTGTCACCAACATCAATTTGTACTAAACAAAACCTTTAAAATTGTTATCATGAATATTCGTTGTCCTAATTCTGATTAAAAATAGGCTAAAGTTATCACTTTTAAGGCCCAAAAATTGTGACATTTTAAACACATCATTTTAAAACTAAGATTTTACTTTTTGTCGGTGGGTTAGCTTGGTTATTTGTAAACTGAAAAGATTGATAACGCATTGCTTTTGACAATAAAACCAACATTTGATATTTTCGTAATACAAAAGGTTTGGCAAAAAATGTGTTTCAGGTGTAAGATTTGGTGTCCCCTCTTAAACGTGAAACACGTGTACGTAACTATTGAGTGTTCTGGCCACACCAACTGCCACAACTTTTCAATTTCCATGCATAATGTAAGCCTGTACTTGGTTTCAAATCACTGAAATGTTTGGACATGGAAATTTAGGGCAAACAATAAAAATATGGTCATTCTGATTTTCATCGGACCACTTTGTGTCCCCCTAATATTTACGTCGTGAAACTTTACAGTTACAATAACAATATTTGCTGAGCTTAATATACGGACATTTCCAGCAAACATTTATTTTCGTGGAGCTATTTAAACATACAGCACAAAACATTTTGTAAACTTGTTTCAGAATTTGAAAATTTAAGCAAAACAACTTAGGTAGTCGGGGAGCATATGCAACAAAATAGACCCCCGTGGGAATTTTGTGGTGAAAGCAAACTACCACTTTAGATTGGTCGAGGGGACCCTGAGGAACCCCAAAACACATGTTGACAATCCTGAAAATTGTTCTGAGTCACCCTGTGAATGTTACAACAAACTTAGCAAAATTGTCATTGTTTTGTACATATGCGGTTCTAATCAAAACTTTCTTACTCAAAAATCGAGGAGGTTGAGGGATGTAACACGTTTTATCAGCCAGTAATGTGTGTGAACACCTCAAGGTTAACTGCACCAGCCTTCATAAGAGCCTCTAAGGCAGGGTGCGCCACTCTGCCAGAAATTCCCCCTTAGAACCAGCACTTCTAGGGCCGTTTTGAGACGTGCGATTCAGGAGGTCAGCTCATCTCGCGCATTGCTGAACCGTATCAATCACAGTTACACCTGGACCAGCGGAACTGTTTTGAAGGCGTTTCCAGAGTGGTTGTCGATCAGTGCCTTGTCCTGTATTGGGGCGGGTTGGCCCGGGTTGGGGCTGGGCTGAGGCTGGGCTGGGCCGGTTTTGGGCTGGGGCTCGGCAGGGCTGGGATTGTCTGGTTGGCTTCGGGCTCGGCTGGTCAGGGCTGGGGAGAGATGGCTTCGGGCTGGACTGGGATGGCTTTGGGCTGGGCTGGGAGAGCTTTGGGATCGGTTTGGAGGGCTTCAGGCTGTGCTCTGAAGGCTTTGGGCTGGGCTCGAGGGCTTTGGGCTGGGCTTGGAAGGCTTCGGGCTGGGCTTCAAGGCTTTGGGCTGGGCTGGGAGGGCTTTGGGCTTGGTTTGGAGGGCTTCGAGGGCTTCGGGCTCGGCTTGGAAGGCTTCGGGCTGGGCTTCAGGGCTTCGGGTCGTGCTTGGAATGCTTCAGTCTGGGCTGGGAGGGCTTCGGGCTGGGCTTGGAAGGACTCGGGCTGGGCTTGAAAGGCTTCGGGCTAAGCTTGGAGGGTTTCGGGTTGGGCTGGGAGGGCTTCGGGCTGGGCTTAAGGGCTTCGGGCTGGCTGGGAGGGTTATCGGGCTGGAAGGGTTATCGGGCTGGGCTGGGAGGGCTTCAGGCTGGGCTGGAAAGGCTTCGGGCTGGGCTGAGATGGTTTCGGGCTGGGCTTCAGGGCTTCGGGCTGGCTTGGAGGGTTATCAGGCTGGGTTAGAACGGCTTCGGGATGGGCCGGGATGGCTTCGGGCTGGGCTGGGATAGCTTCCGGCTGGGCTTCAGGGCTTCGGGCTGGCTGGGAGGGTTATCGGGCTGGGAGGGTTGTCGGGCTGGGCTGGGAGGGCTTCAGGCTGGGTTGGAAAGGCTTTGGGCTGGGCTGGGATGGCTTCAGGCTGGGTTGGAATGCTTCGGGCTGGGCTTGGAAGACTTCGGGCTGGGCTTCAGGGCTTCCGGCTGGGCTGGGAAGGCTTCGGGCTGGGCTGAGATGGTTTCGGGCTGGGCTTCAGGGCTTCGGGCTGGCTGGGAGGGTTATCAGGCTTGAAGGGTTATCGGGCTGGGCTGGGAGGGCTTCGGGCTGGGCTGGAAAAGGGTTTGGGCTAGGTTGGGGTGGCTTTGGGCTGGGCTTGAGGGCTTCGGGCTGGGCTTGAGGGCTTCAGGATGGGATGGGATGGCTTCGGGCTGGGCTTGGAAGGCTTCGGGCTTGGCTTGGAAGGCTTCGGGCTGGGTTTGGAAGGCTTTGGGCTGGGCTTGGAAGGCTTCGGGCTGGGCTTCAGGGCTTCCGTCTGGGCTGAGAGGGTTATCGGGCTGGGCTGGGAGGGCTTTGGGCTGTGTTGGAAAGGCTTCGGGCTGGGCTGGAATGGCTTCGGGCTTGGATTTGGTGCTGCGAGCTGGGCTGAGAGGGCTTCAGGCTGACCTGGGATGGAGGGCTTTAGGCCAGGCCGGAATAGAGTACTTCGGGCCGGGCCAGGATGGCATTGGGCAGGGTCGGGATGGCTTTGGGCAGGGTTTGCCACGGGCTTGGTTTGGAATGGCTTCAGGGTGGGCTGGGCTGGCCATGTTTGTTTGATTTGTATCCTGATTATACCTGCGTGGGATGAGCTGACCTCCTGAATCGCGCGTCTAAAAAACAATCCTAGAAGTGCATGTTGTAATTAAGAGAGGCAATTCTGGCAGGGTGGCACACCCTGCCTTAGCGGCTTGTATGGTGGCTATATGCAGCCAGCCATACCACAGGAAGGCATGATGTTATGTACATTACTGACCAGTAAACGAAGCTACATCAGCAGTTACATGTAGATAAGTTATTCTCATACCATGCCACGTAATAATGACCGCCATTTTGAGTTTTTGGTTGTTATTGTTTGTCACATGTTGCATTGAAATTTTATGGATACCAGTGAATTCCCAGGCCCTGAAAACCCTAGGGTAGACATTTAAATCACTGTTCTACTCCAAATGTTAAAGATGTTACAGCCATTTCAGCGATTTTCTTGGCCATCTTGGATTTGACCCATATTCCAACCATTTCCAGTGGGTTGATTTTGGTGGACTTTTCCTGTCATTCACCACAATTAGTAGGACCAGAAACATTTGAGAAACCTTTTGTTAGAATTTGTTTCGGGTTAGGGTACTTTTTTCCCCATAAATATACAACCGTACCCATCTAGAAGGCACTTCAGGCAGAGTGACACACCCTGCCTCAGCGGCTCTTATCGAGGCTGGTGCAGTTAGCCTTGTCACAATAAGTGTTTACACACGTTACCGATAAAATATTACATTAGGCTGCTCAATATTTCGGTCAGAGTATAATTTGCACCTTTTTAACCGTATATATACACAAACAAATGGGATTTTTCCTAATTTTGTTTTAAAATTCACAGGGTGACTCACAGCAATTTCCGCGATTGTCAACATGTGTTTTGGTGTTCCTTAGGGTTCCTTCGACCAATCTAAAGTGGTAGTTTGCTTTCACCACAAAATTCCCACGGGAGTGCACATGCTCCCAGACTATTACACGTGAAACTTTGTTTTTGTGCCATAAAAGTGTAATGAAAACACTGACAGACCAATCAATTGAGTTTTTAGCTTGGAATTGACCACGTCATCAAAAGTAAACACATAAATGATATGAAACAAATATTAGAGTGGTTCTCATGTGAAAAAAAGGCGTTTTGGTGTCACCCCTTACGCGAGAAACCCATACTTTTTCGATGAATGGAGATATTTAGAGAGTATACATGAGTCTGAACCCCTGAAAAGAACTTACATACCATAACTTTTTAGAAACTGACTAAATATGCAAACTTAAAAATGGTTTTACAAAATAAAAGAAGGATTGATTTATGGATTTATGGCCTAAAATATGCATGTCACAAGTTGGTACCCGAATTTATGGAATCACCCAGATAGATTTGCATAAACCTTACAGTCCCGCCTTCACGCTATAGCGCTCGCATGCGAGTGAGTCAAGCACCAGACTACCTGGTAAATCGGGCCGTTTCCAGGGGGATCGGGAGCAAGCTGGCCTATAGTAACCGGCGCGAAAGTCTATGCGGCACCTGGAATACCTCGCACATTACTCTATGCATTTTAAGCTGGACCATCCGAAATTACATGTTGAAATGAACATGTTAAAACATGTACATGTATAGTCATCGTGAATTTTAGTCAATACCGAAATAGAACGTGTTTTTTTACTTGAAATCGGGACGTTTCCAAACTGCTGATGCATTCAAGAAAGTAGAGAAACGATTTTGGGTTATGTGACTGGTTTGAAGTTGCAAGCTGATCAACAAGTTCAATCAACATGGTCCAGCTTATAAATACATAGAGTAATGTGCGAGGTATTCCAGGTACCGCACGGTTACCATGTACCAGCGTGTACCCCCTGGAAACGGGGCCGATATGCTAGATATAGTATAGTGCTTTAGTCACTCGTACGCGAGCGCCATATAGCGCGAAGGCGGGTGTTACGGTCAGACCACTGGGAAGGTTTTAGTAAAAGAATAATTATTTAGATTTAATTGTATTTATTTATTGACTCCTTTAAATGTAAAATGTACTGGTTTTTATATTTTAATACAAATATAATTTTCCATAAATTTAGATGTAAATTAAACTATTCTTAAAATTTAACTATGAAAGTAGCTGTTATGTAATATTAGGAATGTTGGGCAGTGCCCCTGTTTAGGTGTAATAAAGTAATTCGAAATCAGAAACGAAGCAGGACGGACTTATTTTCTTTCCCAGCTCCCGACGACCGTAATATTGGCGTAGTCGGCAGGATAATTCCTTTTATGTCCCGATAGAGATTAATACGTTTCCAATGAGAACTTTTCCGGCGGAATTATTTGATAAAACTACGGTAAAGGAGTGCTTTGAGAATTTGGTTTGTGGATCGGCGACGGACTGTCCACCGCAGTATTCTGCGTGAATTGAGTCCCTCGTGGTGGAGAGAGTTGTTGGCTACCGCCAGGCGTCGAATTACGACGGGACTGAGTAGAGGGGCCAATGGAGACGTCCATGAACGAGCATTTCTGACTCGTTTCTGTATGCTCAAAACTGACTGGACTGCAACTTAGTGGAAAATCCTGCGTGTCCGTGTACGGTAATTTACCACTATACCAGGCCGCGCATCATTGCGTAGAGAGTCGCCTGGTTCATGAGTTGGCCGTCATACTTGGAATTATCCGGTAGCAAGGACGAACTTTTAGACAATGAAGTGTCGCGGATACACGATTTGACTCTTGGATCCCCTTTAAACATCGTTTCGCCGTGGAACTTCAATGATCGTCATTTTTCTGAACAAGTCAAAGGACTGGTATTATAACTACTTTAGATGGTTTGATTTGAAACCTATACTTCTTGCCGTGCTTCTCTGTGAGTATTGTGGAAAGGTGCCAGTCTACGTCATTATCGAGCGATGTTGCCTTAAGGCCTGCGTCAAACGTCGTGCTTCTGCCGTGTCGAACTCAATAACTTAGACAATTTTTAATTAAATGCGACAAGAGCGCGGCAAGAGCACGACGTTTGACGCAAATGTTTTTGTTTATTAAGTTCGACTCTGCCGTGCTACACGACAGCCTCTGCCGTGCTACACGGCAGTTGCACGACGTTGCGTCAAACGTCGTGCTATCGTCGTGTCGAATCAAAATAAATTCGTACTTCGGCTTGACGAAGTTGGAATGCGCATGCGCAAGCACATACTCGAGGATTAAAACAGCAAACAAACAAACAGCCCCACAAATCCAAAATGGCGACGGCGCAGCACGCGGCGCATTTTATGTCAGAAGCGCCAGCGCAGGGTGCCGCGGTGTGGCTTTCGGACAGTCGAAAGCGTTTTGTCGGCTGAACAAAATTATCCATTGGGAAATGTTTGTGCAGTGAATTGACTTGATCTAAACAGCTTTTTGGAGGAAAGTTGAAACATGCACACAAAAAAGTAATGCTTTCGTTTAGTTGTTCATGCTCACTGGGGTGTGGATTTTGAAACGGAAATAAATATTTAACCAGTGCAGCCGAATGCGCATCATTTGTGCACTCCTGGGTGGAAATTGTGTTACTTGAAAAGGGACAATCCTCACCCCTTTTAAGGTTCTCAAATTCACCTTTTTTAAATTTCGCGTTCAGTGAGTCGAGGTTCATTGCACCCAATTTCGTTTTCGTGCATGCACTTTCCTTTTCATTTACATTAATTCCCTTTTAAAGGCATTCAAGTCTAAATGAATTGCATTCGACACGGCAGAAGCACGACGTTTGACGCAGGCCTTAACTGACATGACTGATGGAATCGGTGGCAGATTATGTTCGTTTTATGCAGAAATTAAAAACTTTCACACAGGATGATGGCTTTCAAAAGAATATTCAATTTATGCAGAAAATGTACCTGATATAATTAAATAAAGATCATAATGCATATTTGAATTGTATTAGATTTGATTTTCCAGCATGGAACGTTAAATTTGTGGCAAAATAAAACATTTTTTTGGAGTTAGTTCTGGGCTGCGTATATATTCACACTAATGTAAAGCCAGCGCCGGACACGTGAACGCGCACGCTGCTATGGCTATTTTTATTTTTTATTTTATTACACTTTGCACTGGCATAACAAATACAGAAAATGCTAATAAAAATATACAAATGTTGAAATTAAAATATATAAGAATGAAGTATACCAAGCCAGTGCGTGACACGGAGGAACAGGTGACCAGCACCTCTACAAGGCCGTCCTACCACAAAGATTGTCCTCTAATACCCCACCCTCAGTTTAAAAACAAAAAACAAAAAACAAAAAAGGCATACAGGCGGGACAAACAATTACATACGACAACTAGGGCAATGGCAATGCGACACCCACGTGCAAACATCATCCGCCGAGAAGCTAGACACAAACTTTTCCTTATAAAATTGAATCAGGCAGGTCTTGAATGCTGATAAGGAAACATTGGATCTAGCCGACAGGGGAAGTTGATTCCAAATGGGGACAATCCGCTGAAAATAAAAAGACTTGTGGGACTCAGTTTTGCAACGAGGAACATATAACATAAAGGGATCAGAAGAAAGTCTAGTGGCAGGACCAAAGATAAAATGATCATAGATTTGTACGGACTTGAATTGGGACGTAAGACTGGCCCTGAGGAAGGTGATGAGCTAAATGACATTCCAAAGCAATTTAATCCATTTGCTGGATTTGAGCAAACCAAGTTGTATCTTGAGTTTATGAGAGAACAAAAATCAATCGATAGAGAAGAGAATGAAAAGCAAAGGTTTCTTGAAGAAAAAGTTTGAACTTGGAGCAGGAAAGATTGGATTTTGATCAGTTGAGGTTGCAGGTTGAGCAAAGGGCTCAAGAGGAGATGATTATTCAAAAACAAAAACAGCATAGGAGACTTTAGCCAGTAAACGGGGAAATGAAAAGAAAAAAAATATGCAATCGTTGCTAACAAAAATGCAGCCTCTTAAGGTTGGTAAAAGAGTAGAAGTCTATGTCGAACAGTTTGAAAGGTGGGCCAAGACTCGACGTATTTCTAAAGGTGATTGGCCCGTTTACATTCATACGTTGCTTACTGGCAAAGCTAAGGAGCTTTAATGAGAGTTAGAGTGGAGGACACTAAGGATTATGATAAGATCAAGACTGCAGTTCTTGATAGATATAATCGTACTCCGGAAGAATATCGCAGACAGTTTCGAGCGTCGCGCAAGGCCGATAGTGAGTCCTATATGGAATGGTTTTTGGGAATGGAACTTGAAAGTAAGCGTTGGTTTAGGTCTCGTAATATTGATACCATACAGCAGCTTGAAGAACTTGTCACTGAGGAACAGTTCTTGCGTAATGCGAATACTCAGCTTGCTGTCTGGTTAAAAGAGAGAGAGTTTGGTAGTCTGAAGAAATGGTTCAGGCTGCGGATAGATATGCTCGCGCACATAACTGTCGGTGTACGGAAATTCGATCTTACCGTCCTTTACAAAATTCTCCTGTTGCTACTACCACTAGTACGACTATTCACCCAACGTCAATTGGTTCTTTGACTACGCAGGCCCAAAAACGAAGATGTTTTAAGTGCGGTAGTGAGCAGCATCTTGCCAGGTCGTGTCCTAAAAAGGGGATTAATTTTGTCAATGTTGAAACCGTATATTATCCTCTCAAATACATGTACCAAGGCAGTGTTAATGGTATGTCTGCATTGTTGTATATAGATACCGGTGCTACAGTTACTGTGGTTAACCCAAGTCATGTATCCGATGAATCATTAACCGTTAGATTTGCTAATGGACTTGTAGATGAGGTACCTATAGATAGGGTTACGATCGAACTTGATGGTAAGTGTGTTGAGTCTAATGTGTTGGTGATGGATTGCCCATGTGATGTTCTAATAACTTGGAGCATTTGTGTGCGTCTGTCGTCACCCGTTCTAAGGCTCACAAACTAGCTAATATTGAAAGACAAGCTGACGAAGAGTTTAAGAACCTTCATAGGTGAAAACTTGGGGTTGCAGGTTCGAACCTCCCCACGGCTACGGTACCTGTGCCCTTGGGCAAGGCACTCAACCACACTTGCTCCATCCTTCGGAAGGGATGTAAAGCCGTTGGTCCAGTGTGTTAGGTAATGGAAACGCACTCTAAAGATCCCAGATCATTCTTTCGTGAAGAGCAAGGGGGATCATCCCCGGTGTCTCTGGCCATTTCTAATTCTAATTCTTCATAGGTTTCCTCACGCTTGCGAGTGACAGTGCAATGAGCACTGTTGAGGAATCCTTGGTATGAATACCAGAAAGAAATAATAATAATAATAATAATAACCTAAATCAACCCCACTTATCACACAGTCAGTTTCAGAGTCGCAAGAAGTTTCTAAATTGAACCCCGACGCCCCGGAATGGTTTCCTGCTGGTGTGCTAAATGAACAGAAGGAACAAGTTGAAGAAGATGGAACAGGTAAGCCTGAAGACTTGTTAAATTTAGATCCAGCAAAATTAGAGTATGAACAGTCACAAGATCCATCTTTGTGCCAGGCATTGTCAAAGGCAGTTCCATTTGCTGATGTAGCAGACAAGCGGTGTTGTTTCTATAAAAAGATGGCCTGCTTTATCGTAGATGGTTTCCAGAGGGACAACCCGATCTTGTTCAACATCAGATTGTGATACCTGCTAAGTTTCAGGAGTCAATCCTAAAGCTAGCGCATGAGGTTCCCTTGGCTGGTCATTTGGGCATTGCTAAGACTAAAGCTAAAATCTTGAGATTTTATTATAGGCCAAATTTTATTAGGGACACCAGGCATTGGTGCCAAACGTGTCCAAATTGCCAGAAGTCAGCACGTACATTTACCAGTGAACGAGCCAAGTTGGTAAAGACACCGACGGTAGGTGAACCGTTTCACCAGGTATGTATGGATATCGTTGGTCCTCTTTGCCTGAGTCACAAACATAACCGTTACGCCCTTGTTATGGTTGATCACTGCACTCGTTACCCCGAGGCTGTAGCAATCCCTGATATGAGGGCAATAACCGTTGCAAAGGCCATGATGGATTACTTCTGTAAGGTAGGAATTCCATGTGAACTTCTTACTGATCAGGGAACACATTTTATGAGTGAAGTAATGAAACAAATCTATGAATTGTTGAATGTCAAGCATGTGATAACCTCTGTATAAAATCCGCAGACTAATTCCATCGTGGAACGTTTCAATGGTACGCTTAAAGCCGTTCTTCGTCGTTTGAGTGCTGATACAGATGCCCGGGATTGGGACGATTACTTACATATGTGTGTTTTGCCTACAGAGACTCTCCGCATGAAGACCTGGGGTTTTCACCGTTTTAATTATTGTATGCTTGAGAGGTAAGAGGGCCCTTGACTTTGGCACATGATAAAATGATTGATCGTTCAGAACAGGAGTTAAGTGTTATGGAGTATGTTTTGTCTTTGGCAGATAAACCCAAAAGAGTTTGGAGATGAAACAACAAGAAGATGAGGCTGCAGAGGAAAGGACAAAAACATGGTATGACAAGAATGCACGTGATAGAGAATATGAGGTAGGTTAAGAAGTACTGGTGTTACTCCCAACTTCAGCTAATAAACTCTTAGCAGGCTGGCAGGGTCCCTACAAAATCTCTAAACGTTTGGGAAAGGTTACATATGTTGTTGATACTGGTCGAGTAAGGAAACGTTATAGGACTTACCATGTCAACTTACTTCGAAAGTGGAAGTCTCGTCAACAATCAGAACCTGCACAAGTTAATCTTTGCTTTCTTGAACTTGGTGAAAAGTTGAATGGAGGTAATGAATGGGAAGATGTGTATATACATCTATGACCAGTTGGACTTGGCCAAACGGAATCAATGTAAGAAGATTCTTGGTTCATTTGGTCAGGTCTTTTCTTCTAATCCTGGATTGACTCATTTGGCTGAATTTGATTTTAAATTGACCGACGACGGCATAATACGATACCGCATACACAGCGTCAGGTTTTGCGGAATGAACTTGATTCTCTCTTGAGACTTGGGGTTATTGAGCAAGCAAATAGTCCCTGGGCTAGTCCCACAATGTTCGTGCCCAAGAAGAGAGGTCAGCTGCGACTTGTTCAGGATTATCGCAAGCTGAATAGTGTGACCGATGCCTATTCGATGCCATTAATTGAGGAAATAATTGATACAATTGGCCAGGCAAAATTTATCTCTACACTCGACCTCACAAAAGGGTATTTTTCAGATACCTATAATAGAAAAGGTAAGACCTAGAAGTGCGTTCATCACTCCTTTTGGTCAGTATCAGTTTACCAGAATGGCGTTTGGTTTTAAAAATGCCCCTGCATGCTACCAACGAATTATGGTTAAGCTTCTGGCACAGGTAGGTGATGTTCAAGGCTTTCCTGAAGACGTTGTCGTTTACAGTGAGACTTGGGACTGCCATCTTGTAAAATTTAAGGAGGTTGTTGGTAAATTTGAGTTTGCTGGATTGAAAGCTAATCCCAAGAAATGTAAGATTGGCATGACCCAAGCGGAATATCTCGGTAAAATGGTAGGTGAGGGAGAAGTTATAGCCCTGTAATGTGTTACTGAGAAAGTTGAGGCCATACAGAAATTTACAAAACCAACTACTAAGACTCAGTTACGTAGATTTCTTGGTATGTTGAATTATTATAAGGATCATATACGAAATATGTTTATCCATGCAGCTCCACTTACAGATTTACTTAAGAAGTCTAAGCCGACTAAAATCTTGTGGAATGAGGAGTCCGAAGAAGCATTTAATGCATTGAAGTCTGTCTTAATGAATGCTCCAGTGCTGCGCATTGCTGATCATTCCCTACCGTTCTATGTTCAAACCGACGCTTCTGAAAGGACTGTAGGTGCTGTCTTAACACAGAAGTACAATGGTATAGAGCACCCAATTGCGTTTCGTTCAAAGAAACTGACTGAAACGCAACAGCGATGGTCCACCATTGAGCGAGAACTGTTTGCGATAATCTTTGGAATAGAGCAATTTATGGTCGACATTTCTTAAATCTTTGTTCAGTCCGATCATAAACCTCTTGCATGGTTGCAGTCGATGAAGAACCAAAATGGTAGATTGATGGGTTGGTCAATTTTGTTGCAGCAGTATATTTTTACTGTCGAGCATCGAAGTGGTAAAAGTAGTGTAAACTGATTTTGTGAGCAGGCTGGTCTAACTGAGTCGGATTGAGTCGGATCAGTGAATAAGTATATTTGAGTTGTATTCCAGTTTCGGAATTTTATTTATTATATTAGTGTATGTATAAGTTAAGTTTGTTATACGTGTACATGTAGTTTATTTAGTTTAAGTAGGACATATATGTAGTTTAATTAGTCAGTAGTAGTAGTCTGACCTATTTATATGTAGTTCTCATTTACAATTAATGAGAACTTGAGGGGGTAATGGGATACTGTTACGGTCAGACCACTGGAAAGGTTTAATTAGTAAAATAATAATTATTTATATTTAATTGTATTTATTTATTGACCCTTTAAATGTAAAATGTACTGGTTTTTATATTTGGATACAAATATAATTTTCCATAAATTTAAATGTAAATTAAACTATTCTTAAAATTTAAATATGAAAGTAGCTATTATGTAATATTAGGAATTTTGGGCAGTGCCCCTGTATAGGTGTAATAAAGTAATTCGAAATCAGAAACGAAGCAGGACGGACGTATTTTCTTTCCCAGCTCCCGACGACCGTAATAGCGGGACTCTAGCATTTATGTAAATATAAGGCGTGACTCCAGATATTATGCAAGTCTATCACGCAACTGGTCTATTGTGGCCCAATATGGATGATCGCGTTGAGCAAGCAAGAACGATTACGGAGACAGCCTCCTATTTCTAGACGCATTTGCGACATCATGAAAATGGCATGTTGGCATTATTAGGTGTTCGGGTTTCGACCCGAACACCTATTGTTATTGGCTTTTTCATCGTTATGATTTTTTTCCCGTCTTCTTCTTCTTTTTTTTCTCACGTTTTTTTTCCGGTAGACATAACGCATAGGCGTTGTCGGCGCTTTTTCAGGTTGTTCCCAAACTTCGATCTTAACCAAACTTGGTCACATCAAAGACATAGTATAAAGCGGGCCTCCCACTGTGCGATTTTCGCCACGAATTTCCTACGAATTGGTACGATTATCGGAGACTGCCTATAGACTCTACACACAATCGTGCCCAATCTCATTCCCTATTGGTCAAACAGACTTTGCCTTGCCATTTGAAACTGGTAAGAGGTATTTGGATGGGGTCAAAGGTGTTTGAGTTCGACTAGGGTGGGATATCCAAAAAATATCGCCATGACCTGTGACCTTGCCCACTTCCGGTCGAAACCGGAAGTGCCCCCTGGTTTAAAAATGATAAGAGGTATTGAGATAGAGTCAACGGTGTTAGTGTCACAGCCCATCAGGCTTTCCAAAAATAAAAGTTATGACGTCATCGTAGGTAATAGCGCCCTCTAGCGGCAAGATAAACATTCTTCAAAACTTATTTTAAACGGATGTCTGTGGGGAAGTTTGTCTAAAAATGGTCAAACTTGGTATTTATTGATTGATTAATGGTTTATTCTCAAAACAAAGAAACTCGCAGCCCGAAGGCTGAATTGCTTTCTTTTTACATAAAATCGTAAAACAAACAAAACAAAATGTGCTGTTAAAATTTAACATTTAAGTTAAACAAAATATGAAAGTAAGAGGCCCTAGACAAAAAAAATGGAATTACATTTTAAAAAAGATAAAAAAATTCTTAAGAATTACATACTATTTAAAACATCTCTGTACTGGATGACCGGCATGGTTGGGTCAATTACTGTTGATTGATCAAATTGATCAGATATGGAACTGCACTATTGCGAAATCTGTTAGTTTCACATCTAGGTTGAGGTATTTTTTTCGTTTTACGAAGAGCTCTATTGTTCATTTTGGGAGGAATGAGGTGAGACATATTTATCTTTGTTTCTAAATCCTTTGCAAATTTTAAACACAAAGCATTTCGTCTGTCAGTAAGTGTAGATAGGTTAAATAACTCCAAAGCACTTGAATAGTGATTATAATCCCCACTTAAAATCAATTTAACAACGCGCTTCTGGATTCTTTCCAAGTCATTGACATGTTGCTGTGTAATTGCAACGTTCCAAACTGGGACTACATATTCAAGAAGCGGTCGTAAGTAACCTTTGTATATGGTTATTAGGTCCTCTGCTGGTAAACCATGGCCTTTCAGTGTTCTAAGCATATGGAAACGACAGTTAGCTCGCTTAAGTATACTGTTTATATGAATGTTCCATTTCAAGTCATGCTGGATGTGAACTCCTAATAATTTCACAGTTTGTGATTGTTCTACTGGTTGGTCATAGATATGGAGAATAGCTGATTGAGGTGGATTGCGCATAAAGTTTACTTCCATAGAGGTGCACTTCGCAGGGTTGAGCAGCATGTCATTCAACTCTGACCAGTGCACAAGGGAGTCTACCATATGTTGTAGTTGACTCTGTTCATGAGCAAAACGAGTCTCCACTATGCTCAGGTCATCCACATATTTCCAATAATGCGTGGAGTCATTTGCATCTTGACACGCATCATTGACGACTGCAGAGAACAGGACCTTTAGGCCATGGGCCAAAGGCCCGTATCTTGCAGTTTCGTCTTTACTTTTTAGGGGCAACTTTATTTTTCGGATATAAGTAGTTTGAAACATGCTGAATAATATTTTACTTGTTCACATTTGAACAATTTGCACGTAACTTAGAAATAAAGGTCAGAAAAATCGACTCTTTAAGCCCCTTTCTCGCGCGGTTTTTCTCAACCTCGAGCTATCGCTGCCACTGCAAAATGCAGTCGTCGTCGCGTTAATCTGGACACGAGTTAGGAATACAATAGACTGGATCCCGATCCACCCTGGCCGAATAAAGCTCAGTGCCCTGGCCGTACCAACGTATATATTGACATGATTAAGAATGAAAAAGGAACCCATTCGCAGTCAGTAGGTCTATCCCCATTAGCAATGAATAATTATGTGACTGCAAATTTTGTAATTTTGTAAATTTTGTAATTTTGTAAGAGGCCTAGAAATATTAAGCTTAACTTGAATAAGTGATTAGTTCTAGGGATTATAATCCAGGAACCGCCGCACCGGGTTGAATAAATTTGATACAAATGTTGACAAATGTACATGAATTTCGAAATCTGGATGCAGTAAAAAGCAAATTGACTCCTCCTGGATTCGAACTGCGGACCTTCTGATCAACGTGCAGATGCCCTACCAATTGAGCTATTTGTATCGAATTCGATCGTGTTAACTTTTTAAGTGATCTTTATACTATGCCGTGAATCCGAAACCGCTGGTCCACATTGCACGTAATTGTTTACATTATTAATGCAAAATGACCCTGTGCTAGTTGGACTGGAAGGATTCAGGATTTGCCCGTTTTGGGTCAAAAACAGTATTTTGACCATAGTGCCTGCAAATGCTTTCAGAGTTAAAAATGGTGCACAGTTTCAATAATGTTGAATCCGAATCTTATGTTCGCTGCTTGTAAATTGTAGGCCCAATAGGTTAACACAGGAGAAACAATACTTATTTGGAGATTTGTTTGCCCATTTCTTTGTCAAAATAGTGACATTTTGCCATTAATACCCATGGGGAACGAGGGCATTGCTAGTGAAGGGGGACGCGGGGACACGTTTTTAAGTTAAATTATATGTACGGCTATGGGCCTATCATGCAATTTCCTTGCCATTTTATAGCACTTCCTTTATTGTTTTCTAGCGGGAATCTGGAGAGGCACTGGATTTTTGCTGGGGGAACGCGGCCCAAAACACCCCACCCCGGCCCATGTTTAGTTTATAAGTTTGTATGCACGTGTACGTGTTCATAAATACATGTACAAACACTTTAACACACGATCCACAGTGTAATTCATTTTTTAAGGCACAGCAGGCTCGTCAGCAATGCGCGCGCGCCAAGTTCATCCCACGAAATACGCAGTTCCATACCTTTTCTGATGGAGCTGCGTAATTCGTGGCACGAATTTGGCGCGCGCACAATACTGACGAACGTCTAAGTTTATAACTTAATGACACATTACAAACTTATTTAGCGTGTATGGGGGTGTGTATTGCGTCTCAAGGGCAAAATCTGTTTTTGTGTGAATTAGTCCGAATTCAACATTTTTAAGCATAATAAGAGCACAAAGGTTTCTTCATTCAAGCACTCTAATGACACTTTAATGTGTATACACTGAAAAGGACAGTAGCTACACGTTTTCATGTTGCGAACACCCTTTTTCTTGTCTAGTCTTATAGGCCTATATGCTTAACATTATTTTATTGAACTTTACTTGGTACAAAATGAGATCACAAACTGTCAAATATATTAAACAGAACATCTGGAACAGTGTTATTTTGGTATAGCTCCAACAATCACCAAACCGCGGGCAGAATATGATAGACTGAAAACGATAGGCAGCGCGAGCAAAGCCTCCGGGTGAGTGCTCAAACCCAGCACAGTTTGATTTCCTGAGCGAAATCGTTATTCTTCTCAACTAATTCCCGCTGAATGGCATTAATGCACCTATCAATTGTTTCCCCCACCCCTCCCCCCGCGCTACCCCACCCCCTAGGTGGGGGTTTGGTCACATTTTTCATGCCCCAGGGTGGGGCATTTGGCCCATTATCTGTGCTTTTTTGTGCATTTTTGCGCATGTTTTGCACCCGAGGGTGGGGATTTTTGTCACCTAAATGTTGCCCCAGGGGTGGGGATTTTGTCACGCAAAAAGTGACAATCCCCACCTCTTAGGTGGGGTAGCCCGGGGGGGAGGGGTGGTAGAAACAATTGATAGGCGCATAATCAACTTCTCTTTATAGTTACAGTCACGAAATGTCTGGCACGGCCAGCTAGGGTGGAGTGGAAACCAGTCTACTGTAATACTAACTCGTGTCCAGATTACCGCGACGATACTGCATTTTGCAATGGATAGATAGATCGAGGTTGAGAAAAACCGTACAAGAAAGCGAACAAAATCGCCGATTTTTCTGACCTTTATTTCTAGTTTACGAGCAGATATTTCAAATGTGAACAAGTGAAATATTATTCAGCATGTCCCAAACTACTTATATCCGAAATATAAAGTTGCCCCTAAAAAGTAAAAACGAAACTAGATTTCTAGGCCTCTTACAGATTTTGGCCCATGGCCTACTTGGGTCAGTACACATGCCTGTGGTGTCATACTTCGATGACGTCATCATGTGGAATTTTACATGCATTTGAATTTTAAAGCTTTGATGACCTATATTTGCAGAACCTAACATCGGATACAAATAAAACTTCACGGGTATGTTGTCTTAGTGACATGTTGTAATGACGTCATTATGACGTCATATTACAATAGATTGAAAATTAAAGTTCTAAATTTTCAAAAATCAATAACAAATCAGCACTTTAACATATGACCCTAATCCTTGCAGTAACAGTCACAGATAACCGAGATTTAAGTTTCGTACACAGACAATGAACCTATTTTGTAAAGGTAGTGAAAGATGCCGAGATGGGGTTGGTAGTGTTAATGTCTAAGGTAAATAGGCTTTCCAAAAGTAACTTTTTACGTCATTTCATGAAAGGACGCCCTCTAGCGGCGAAATTAAAAACGTCAAAAAATTACCTTTTATGGCTACGTTTGTGCAAATTAGCTCAATATTAGTGCTTGTAGAGCCTATGAAGTGCCAAACAAGATTGTATGGTCAAAACTTTAGTGACGTCATCGATCCTTCAAAGGCAGGGCATTAAAGGAAACATTCAGTATTTTTTAAGTTGAATAACCATCTTGCCTCGTACGAGGTCTGTGACATATCACAATATTATGACGATGATGTCATCAAGCGTCATATTACAATAAATTGAAAATTAATGGTTTAAATCTTTAAAAATCAATGAAAAATGAGCTTTTTAACATATGACCGTAATTCTTGCAGTAACAGTAAGAGCTAACCGAGATCTAAATTTCGTAAATAGACAATGTCCTTTGATTTTGTTCACTTCCCCGGTAAATACCGGAAGTAGACAAAAATTGACCTATATTTTGAAAGTGGTAAATAATGCAGGGATGGAGTCGATGGTGTTAGTGTCCAGGGTGGTCGCGCTTTCTAAAAATGTAAGTTATGAAATCATCACTTGGATAGGGCGCCCGCTAGCAACGCAAATTAAAAGTCTTAAAATAACCCTTTCATAGCAGTGTTTGCGCAAATTAGCCCAATGGTGGTGCTTATAGAGCACGTCCACTACCAAACATGTCTGTGTTGGTAAAACATTGATGACGTCATCAATCCTTTAAAGGTATCAGTCAGTTGTTTAAAATGTTTTAATTTGAATAGTTGATATGCTAACAACATCCAATTTAAGTTTTAAAAAATGCGAAAAAGCCCTACGCACTGTTCACAGAACAGACGTACATGTATCTCTAGTTGTACTGTTTTTTTCTTCTACCCGTCCAAACTTTCTCCAGGGCAAAACTCGAAAACGGTAGAAGGTACGAACTTGAAACTTGGCACCAACTTAGAACCTGGTCTGGGGGTATGCATATTGTCGTGACGTCATCAGGTGGCTAATTATAAATCGCAAAAAAACGGCCTTTTTGACAAAATGCGGTCTATCTGGAGAATGGAACAAGGTATAAACTTGAAACTTGGTACAGTTATTGACCATAGGCATGGGATCCGGATGTTAGTATGACGCAACCATGACGTCATCGGTTACGTAATTATAATAGTTTAAAAATGCCTAGAAAGCCCTTTTAATAAATAAGCACTTTTTAAAATGCTTCCCTTGCCAAAACCACGTGACACAGGGTATTCATATTTAGCAGACATATAGTGATCATGGGCTACAATGTTCTTTGTGTAGGCATTTTTATCTGACCCTTCCATCCTGGGTCAATTGAAGGCCAACGTTCAGCCAAGTCAAAATTTGCGTATATGGTAGTGCGCCATGCATAAGCCACCAAATGTCGACCGGCAGATGGCGACATTCATAGTTTACGGTAACTACAAACGGTGTGTTGTGCTGTAGTTTGTGCATGTAACGTACTTCGCTCGTTCCCACCGCCCAAACTGGGAACGAGCGAAGTAACGTACAGTATGACTTTTGGACTGACCGTAATCTATAAATGTCGCCCTCAGTTGGTCTCGTACGAAAGTCGAAATTTAGTGCGTTACCCTGACCATGGAGGAAGTAAAGCTGTATCGTACCTACGCTAAATAGTCTGCAACCTGGACGGGTCGCCTGGACTAGTAGGACACGATCGTGTCCTAATACAAACGGGTTATAAGGCGTGTATTAAAGTAAAAATGCCGTGAAGGTATTTAAATAGTTTATTTTAAAATGTCTGGCATGCCATAGTTCTTGTCGGTCAATACATGAAAAGTATTTAGTTCGATATATGATCTTTGTGTCTTAGACCATGGACATATTAAATTTATTGAAGCAGGGTCATTCCGTGTCAACTCAGCCACCCATGTATATGACACCTCTCAGATTTTGCTGAAACTGTTTTCAAAAATACCTTAGGCTACCAAACGAAGGAATCCCAAGTTTTAGCTTGATATCTTTAACGGTTTTTGCAGGACAACCTTTGGAAATTTGAGTGTCGGGCCCCTTTTTGACAAATGTGGATTGCTCAATGCAGTTCGTAGCATCTTTGAAGCCCCATAACTTTTTTTCTAATAGTGATAGGGAGCTAACATTTTGTTTGCTTGTAGACTTTTGCCCAGATTGCAATATTCTGAAGTCAGAAACATCAAGTTGTATTATTTGAGGGAGAGGTGGACCCCCAAAAATCATAATTTCTGTAGGGGCGCTGACTAATTTTCAAATTTTGGAGGTCCCTAGGTTCGAGTTCATTCAATTTTTCTGGTTGGAATGTGGTTTTTCTTGGTATTTGGGAGCTTTTCCATCACCATAATAGTTTTCAGGGCTATAGTGCCACTGGTGGGGAAATTGTGGGGGTCTGAAAACCACATCAGATCAAAATTACCCATTCCGACCCCCAAATTCAGACTCCCAGATGACCATGTGGGCACTTGATGACGATGATGACACTTTCACCAAACAAACATACACATTCATTCAATCATAAAATGAAACTAGAGGTATGACGTTTGTTGTTACAAACGCCAGGTGATCGGGTTAAATGAACATTTTGTGATGAATTTCAGACGTTGTTATCACCTGTGGAATGGCAAAAATGGAAGTTCAGCAGCCGATTTCACGAAACTTTACGCAATTGCGCAAGTCCACTTACGCCATTACTTGCGCAATAACTTATGGCGTAAGTGGACTTGCGCAATTGCGTAAAGTTTCGTGAAATCGGCTGCTGTATACAATAATCCGGTAACTAATATCTCCTCCCTGCATATCCGCCATAGCTGGGGGTTGATAGCTTGCACCGTTTTGAGATATGAATTGTTGAAATAATAACCTTTGAAATCTTGTAATGTGACACCTGTGACGACATCATGACGTCACAATTTTGTGCACAAATTGTTGAACAATATGTTGAACATCAAGTTCTTAAATGTGGCGAAGGAATCATACCAATATCTGTTGTAGTTTTCAAGATACAGCATTTTAAAACATCTCAGCTCCAAATTTGCGTGATTTGACACCACATTACGTAACCACCGTCCATGTAATGACGTCACCAATGGTATAGTCAAAAGGTCCACATGTGTGGAAACATTTCGTTCCGTAGAAATATGGTCAAATTCACTACCACTTTGAATCTATTTGCATTCAAAATGCTAAAAAATTGCACATTTTCGAACAATTTCCGGTTTGGACCGGAAGTAGGCGTCACACAGGGGTCATGACATCGTATGATTTGTTCAGTTCATTTAGACTTATCATGTTGTGAAATAATTGTTCAAGTATCTATTACGGTTCTTGAGATATGAATTTTGAAAATAATAACCTTTGAATTTTTGTAATTTGACACCTGATTACGTCATTATTACGTCACACTTGATGCCATCATGATACTATACATGCTGGTGAAAGTCTTCCGTAGGGCCTATGTCTGTATCTAATTTACTAACGATTCAGCTTGGTTTGATGAGCATTGTTACTGGTAAGTGTAAAAACTGAGATTTCCGTTTTCGTTGAACTTTGACCTCCAATTGACCCCAGAAGGAAGGGTCAGATGAAAATGCCCACACAAAGAAAGTTGTAGCACAGAATGTCATCTATAAACCTGCCAAATACGAAGATCCTGGGTCACGTGGTTTTCGAGACGGAAGCATTTAAAATATGCATATTTTAGTTTTTTGGGAGGTGTAATTTGATACTTGATGACGTCACGATGACGTCACGCTTGATGCCATCATAATATTAAACACGCTGGTGAAAGTCTGCTATAGGACCTATGCCTGTACTTAGTTTCTTAAAGATTCAGCTTGGTTTGATGGGCATTGTTGCTCAATAAGTGCAAAAATTGAGATTTTCGTTTTCGTTGAACTTTGACCTCAGATTGACCCCAGAAGGAAGGGTCAGATGAAAATGCCCACACGAAGAAAATTGTAGGCCATGATCTGATATATAAGCCTGTCAAATACGAAGATCATGGGTCACGTGGTTGTCCAGACGGAAGCATTTTAAAACATGCATATTTTGGTCATTTTTGGTTTGTAATTTGATACCTAATGACGTCACAATGACGTCACACTTGTATGCACACATTGGGGTTGATGTTCCCATAAAGTTTTAAGTTGATAGCTTGAACCGTTTTGAAGAAAACCTCTGGAAACGTTTGAGTGGAAAAAAAAAAAAAAAAAAAAAAAAAATAGAGCTACGTCTGTTCCATGAACAGATCGTAGGGCTTTTTCACATTTTTGTACATGCTTACCTTGTAGAATTAGATGTTGTTAACATATCAACTATTTAACTTAAAAAAATATTAACCTTCAATGCGTTACCTTTAAAGGACTGATGACGTAATCAATGTTTTAACAACACAGACATGTTTGGTGGTCGACGTACTCTATAAGCACCACTATGGGCTAATTTGCGCAAACATTGCTATGAAAGGGTCATTTTAAGATTTGTTAATTTCGCCGCTAGAGGGCGCATTTTTTGGAAAGCATTTACCTTAGACACTAACACTGCCAACCCGATCTCGGCATCGTTGACCACTTTTACAAAATAGCAAGGTCAAAGGTCAACACCATATTTTTGAATACCCTACCCTAGTTGAACCATAACACAGTAGACTAACGTTCAAACTACAAGGCAGAGTCTGTTTGACCAATCGGGAATCAGGTCAAAGGTCAAAGCATGTGGGCATCTGAATAATAATCATAATAATAATTATGAAATTTTAAACAACTCTGAATGCCGCAATGGGGCGACATTTCGGGAAGACTCTCCCCGGGGACCACCGAAATTTCGGCAAGAGTTACTCAAATTGACACCTTATTTTTTTACCCAAAGCTTCCAAAAATGGTTCCAGACCAAAGAGAAACAACTCCAGTCCCAATAAAAATGGTTCTGGACCTAAAAAAAAATGGTTTTTGACCTTAAAAAAATGATTTTCTAACTCAAAAATATTAGGGCGACACCAAAATGTCGCCCTAATAGAGCGCGTCGCCCTAACATAGCTTTATTACACACAAAATGTCGCCCTATCCTAGCATTCATAGTAATTATATAGCGCACATATCCACCCTGCAGGGTGCTCAAGGCGCTGTTACCATTATTATATCAGGGAATCACCAGAACCATTTAGCTTCAACTAGGTGGCTGCTGGTCAGGCGCACAACACTATCAGCAGTTAGATTGTGGCAATCCCTTTAACAGCTTCCCATATATCGCTTGGGTTTACGAGGCAACTGGGATTAAGTACCTTGCCCAGGGACACAGACACGTTGGTCGAAGTGGGGTTCGAACCCCCAACCTCTGATTGGGAGTCCCGCTTCATACCCACTAGACCACACGCGCTCCGTATGATGTACACGTGTAAGATGTACACGTGTAAGATGTACACGTGTAAGATGTACACGTGTAAGATGTACACGTGTAAGATGTACACGTGTAAGATGTACACGTGTAAGATGTACACGTGTAAGATGTACACGTGTAAGATGTACACGTGTAAGATGTACACGTGTAAGATGTACACGTTTGCTCGCCATATTGAAACAGGAGGAATTGCTCCTTTTTGCAAAGGTTCCCGAAGTTACCCGAATGCACGTCCGGACGTTATCGTTAATCGTCGGGTACGATTCGTCATTGTTTCGAGAATTTGAGTTGACGTCGCGTGCACTATGTGTGCCTGTGTGCGTGTGTATTTGGTGATGCAACGGATTCAGAACTACTACGCAGTGGCTATAGTTACGGTAACCGTAAAGCGATAATGAATAGCTATATAGTTACGGGATTACAACAGCAGATTTAAAGTACAATATGGAGCTCAGCTGGGTGATGCAGACAAGGTTTGAATTTGCTTTTAGATGTTAGGCCTACATGTATACTAAAATGGCATGTGTAATATATTAATTGTTTATGCCGTCACACTCTGCCAGCGAATAGACTACTAAAGTGAAAACGCCACCCTTTATGTGTTGCCATGGTTACTGGATCTACATTAAAACCAGTGAACTGTTTCCCTGCGCTTTACCGATGGACGATTCAGATTAGCAGCGAATGTTTAGACACAATTACCATAGTAACTGACGTCACACTTCACCACACTTCACGAAATGATATGTACAAATGTATACTTATTTTTTAGAAGTAGTTTGGAAGCATGACAATTTCAATCCTCGTGCCCGCTGTCAGTCCGCTTTGCGAGCTTCGTGCGTCCATCGCCCATACTTCATAGGAACGCGTACAATACACACGGCGTACGCGCGTTTTGGAATAGCGTTCAGCGCTTTAAACCCGCGCGGTTAGCTCATGCAGCCCATTGTGTCGTCATTTGCCCATACTTTTCCAAGTCACGATTTTCAATGCACCATCGTTGCTCTATAGGTTTATAGGTCTGTGCAACACCGTAATTTATGAACGGCGCCCTCTGCCGGTCACGTACGGAAGTCGACATTTGGTGGCTTATGCATTGTTTTACGCAAATTTTGACTTGGCTGAACTTTGGCCTTTAATTGACCCAGGACGGAGGAATCATATGAAAATGACTCCACCCAGCAAATTGTATCCCATTATCTGATCTATAATGTCTGCTAAATATGAAGACCCTGGATTATGTGGTTTTATAGAGAGAAACATTTTAAAAAGTGCATATTTTGGTAATTTTCATCTGCTGTCTCACGATGTAGTCAGCGAAAAAAGATTGTTAATTTTTAGTTTGTTTTGTTCACATTTGGGATGGAAATCCGATGTTTACTCGAAAAACTGATATAGGCCTACATATATTTGTCATCAAAGGCAGAAATCAGAGCACATAATTTGTTAAGATTGAAAAGAGTTTGGCCAAGAAGGAACACTTTCTCAATTAGATTTGTTGAAGATGGTTCAATAAAATCCTGACAATGACTTAATGATATCAGGCCTATTTTAAAGCTTTGCACCTTACTAAACCTAAAAGGAAGAAAACAAACATTGGAATGAATGCTTCACGGCAAAACTACGACATTCCCTCAATAACATACAATTACTTTCTTGTAGAGAGTGGACTCTCTTAAATAAGACTGAAATAACATAAAATATTGTATCCTACTTACTGTCCTTTTGTTAAACCATCTTCTGTAGAATTACACGTCCGTGGTAGACACAGTTAAAAGTTACCGTGTCACCGTCTCGGTCGGCGCCGTGTCACACAGGGCACACGGAATAGACAGCTACGGTAAAGATTTATTTGTGCGACGTTTGCTCGCATTGAGAACGGTCAAATCTAAAACTAGGCCCCTGGAATAACACTGGTCACTGCTCAGTCAACCGAAAACATAATGACATGATCATGGTGTCATTTTAAAGAGGAGATTCAACCCTAACAGATGATATCTCCCGTTCATTCATACGCGCCATACTTTAGTTACAATTAGCAATAATATCTCGGTTTCGTTTTTTTAAATCCACCCTGTATATACGGAAACGTTGACTTGGCTGGACTTTGGCCTTCAATTGACCCAGGAAGGAAGGGTCAGATGAAAATGCCTACACAAAGAACATTGTAGCCAATGATCTGATCTATAATTTCTGCTAAATATTAAGACCCTGGGTCATGTGGTTTTATAGAGGGAAACATGTTACGAAATGCATTTGTGACTAATTTGTATGACGAAAATTATAATTACGTAATCATTGACGACATGGTGATGTTCTACATGGTGGTGGAAGTTTGTAATGGGGCCCATGCCTGTACCTAGTTTTATGAAAATCAAGCGTACTTTAATAGCTAAAATTGCTTCATAAGTACACAAAAACACAACAAATGTGAATTTTGAAATGGCTGAAATTTGACCTTCGATTGACCCAGGAAGGAAGGGTCAGATGAAAATGCCTACACAAAGAACATTGTAGCCAATGATCTGATCTATAATGTCTGCTAAATATTAAGACCCTGGGTCATGTGGTTTTATAGAGGGAAACATTATACGAAATGCATATTTTGGTAATTTTCATGATAAAAATCCACTTTTGTGCCATTTTAAAATTATTATAATTACGTAATCATTGACGTCATGGTGACGTTCTACGTGGTGGTGGGCGTTTGTGATGGGGCCCATGTCTGTACCTATTTTTATGAAAATCAAGCATGGTTGAATAGTTAATATTGCTTCATAAGTACAAACAAATACAAAAAATGTGATTTTTGAATTGGCTGAATTTTGACCTTCGATTGACCCAGGAAGGAAGGGTCAGATGAAAATGCCTACACTAAGAACATTGAAGCTCATGATCTGATCTAAATGTTTGCCAAATATGAAAACCCTGGGTCATGTGGTTTTGGCAAGGGAACCATTTTAAAAAGTGCATATTTCGGCAATTTTCCGCTTTTTAGGCATTTTTAAAGTGTTATAATGACGTAACGGATGACGTCACAATGAAGCCATTCTTGGGCGCACACCTCTTATACTATGTCTTTGATGTGACCAAGTTTGGTTAAGATCAATGTTTGGGAACAACCTGAAAAAGCGCCGACAACGCCTATGCGCTTTGTCTATGGGAAAACAATCAGAAGAAATAAACGGAATAAAAACTAGAGCTACGTCTGTTCGTTGAACAGATCGTAGGGCTTTTTCGCCGCTTGCAGGGGGTGGGGCGAATGTTGCGTTTTTGAGATGGAAATCAATTGTACATGTATATATTTTGTTGTCTGTTAAATTTATTTATTTCTTTTTGGGGGTAGGTCGTGCGTACGACAGATTAGCATTTTTTGTTGATACAGCATTGCAGTCATTTTTTAAAATCAGTTATCACGTCAGCCTCATTTCTTGCTATTGTCATGTTTTTATTCCATAATTTGCATGTCATTCATCTGCTATAAACACTGCAATAAATATCGACTACATGTATATGATTGCCCACTCAACTTGATCTTACTTATTGAAATTATAAAATATGTAAATAGGAATGCAATCAATTTATATAAAACATGCATAGTCATCAAATTCATCATTTAAAAGCCAGTAAAATTTGTTTATACTTGTTTATAATTATATCGTTGTACATTCACGATATCTACATTAACCCTAACATTCCTCAATGCTCCAAATCAATATGATTTTACACACACCAGAGGCCTGGAGTAAGGATTAAACATTTGTGTTGTAGTGTTGCCCTATCTTTGTATTTGAGACCATGCAATTCTACCTGTTTTTAATTTTTTTTCAAAACCTTTAATCTGACACGTGATGACGTCATTATGAGATCATCAGTTAAATACCTTTGTTAATGACCGTATATGGCGCATGAATCACGAACATAGGTGAATCGGCTGATTTGTTACGAATGTTTGAATATGGAAAACATTAAATTGTATGCTCATTTATTCTTATACCTGATGATGAACAGTTTTTGAGTTGTGTCAGTTTGCCTGAGTGTACTGCTATCCAGATCTGCCACTTCCAGGTGTTTGATGAACTGTGAGATACCAAGTCATGGCGCAGGTAAAAACTGTTGATTACTTAATTAGCTGCTTGAGGAGTATCATAACATGTAGGTTCAGGATTTATACTAAGAGAGTCTTGAGCCAAATTTCATATAAAACAAAATAACATGTACATTATGTAAATAGTACAGAATCCTTCATCTATTGAGAAAAGATTTGAATGTTTAGATTTGAAAATATGGCAATTTTCAGTTGTTGCACTTTTAAAAACATCAATTAAGTTACTGTAAAATTAGTACTGTTTGTCATAATGTCACATGCCGTTATAAATTAAATATTTGAAAAGTTTATCCTGAAAACGTAGTTTAGAGGCAAGTTTTATTTCCCTTTGCGAATTATAAACTGTTCATTTTTACTAAATCAATACTCATCTGCTGTCTCGCGATGTAGTCAGCGAAAAAGATTGTTAATTATTAGTTTGTTTTGATCACATTTGGGGTGGAAATCCGATGTTTGCTCAACAAACTTATATATGCCTACATATATTAGTCATCAAAGGTATAAATCAAAGCACATAATTTGTTAAGATTGAAAAGAGTTTGGCCAAGAAGGAACAATTTCGTAATTAGATTTGTTTAAGATGGTTTAATAAAATCCTGACAATGACGTAATGATATCAGGCCTATATTAAGCTTTGCACCTTACTAAACCCAAAAGGAAGAAAACAAACATTGGAATGAATGCTTCACGGCAAAACTACGACATTCCCTCAATAACATACAATTACTTTCTTGTAGAGAGTGGACTCTCTTAAATAAGACTGAAATAACATAAAATATTGTATCCTACTCACATGTCCTTTTGTACATGTATATATTTTGTTGTCTGTTAAATTTATTTATTTCTTTTTGGGGGTAGGTCGTGCGTACGACAGATTAGCATTTTTTTTTTATACAGCATTGCAGTCATTTTTTTAAAATCAGTTATCACGTCAGCCTCATTTCTTGCTATTGTCATGTTTTTATTCCATAATTTGCATGTCATTCATCTGCTATAAACACTGCAATAAATATCGACTACATGTATATGATTGCCCACTCAACTTGATCTTACTTATTGAAATTATAAAATATGTAAATAGGAATGCAATCAATTTATATAAAACATGCATAGTCATCAAATTCATCATTTAAAAGCCAGTAAAATTTGTTTATACTTGTTTATAATTATATCGTTGTACATTCACGATATCTACATTAACCCTAACATTCCTCAATGCTCCAAATCAATATGATTTTACACACACCAGAGGCCTGGAGTAAGGATTAAACATTTGTGTTGTAGTGTTGCCCTATCTTTGTATTTGAGACCATGCACTTCTACCTGTTTTTATATTTTTTTTCAAAACCTTTAATCTGACACGTGATGACGTCATTATGAGATCATCAGTTAAATACCTTTGTTAATGACCGTATATGGCGCATGAATCACGAACATAGGTGAATCGGCTGATTTGTTACGAATGTTTGAATATGGAAAACATTAAATTGTATGCTCATTTATTCTTATACCTGATGATGAACAGTTTTTGAGTTGTGTCAGTTTGCCTGAGTGTACTGCTATCCAGATCTGCCACTTCCAGGTGTTTGATGAAATGTGAGATACCAAGTCATGGCGCAGGTAAAAACTGTTGATTACTTAATTAGCTGCTTGAGGAGTATCATAACATGTAGGTTCAGGATTTATACTAAGAGAGTCTTGAGCCAAATTTCATATAAAACAAAATAACATGTACATTATGTAAATAGTACAGAATCCTTCATCCATTGAGAAAAGATTTGAATGTTTAGATTTGAAAATATGGCAATTTTCAGTTGTTGCACTTTTAAAAACATCAATTAAGTTACTGTAATATTAGTACTGTTTGTCATAATGTCACATGCCGTTATAAATTAAATATTTGAAAAGTTTATCCTGAAAACGTAGTTTACAGGCAAGTTTTATTTCCCTTTGCGAATTATAAACTGTTCATTTTTACTAAATCAATACTCATCTGCTGTCTCGCGATGTAGTCAGCGAAAAAGATTGTTAATTTTTAGTTTGTTTTGTTCACATTTGGGGTGGAAATCCGATGTTTGCTCAAAAAACTTATATATGCCTACATATATTAGTCATCAAAGGTGTAAATCAAAGCACATAATTTGTTAAGATTGAAAAGAGTTTGGCCAAGAAGGAACAATTTCGTAATTAGATTTGTTTAAGATGGTTTAATAAAATCCTGACAATGACGTAATGATATCAGGCCTATATTAAGCTTTGCACCTTACTAAACCCAAAAGGAAGAAAACAAACATTGGAATGAATGCTTCACGGCAAAACTACATGTACGACATTCCCTCAATAACATACAATTACTTTCTTGTAGAGAGTGGACTCTCTTAAATAAGACTGAAATAACATAAAAGATTGTATCCTACTCACATGTCCTTTTGTTAAACCATCTTCTGTTAAATTACACGTCCGTGGTAGACACAGTTAAAAGACTGCTGCGCCTCCACGCAAAAAGTTACCGTGTCACAGTCTCAACCGGCGCCGTGTCACACAGGGCACACGTAATAGACAGCTGCGGTAAAAATTGATTTCTGCGAAGTTTGCTCGCATTGAGAATGGTCAAATCTAAAATTAGGCCCCTGGCATAACACTGGTTACTGCTCAGTCAACCGAAAACATAATGACATGATCATGGTGTCATTTCAAAGAGGAGATTCATCCCTAACAGTTGATATCTCCTGTTCATTCATACGCGCCCTACTTTAGTTACAATTAGCAATAATATTTCGGTTTCGTTTTTTTTTATCCACCCTGTATATACGGAAATTTGGCTGAACTTTGGCCTTCAATTGACCCAGGAAGGAAGGGTCAGATGAAAATGCCTACACTCAGAACATTGTAGCCCATGATCTGATATATAATGTCTGCTAAATATGAAGACCCTGCGTCATGTGGTTTTATAGAGGGAAACATTTTACGAAATGCATATTTTGGTAATTTTCACGATAAAAATCCACTTTTGTGCCATTTTAAAATTATTATAATTACGTAATCATTGACGTCATGGTGACGTTCTACATGGTGGTGGACGTTTGTGATGGGGCCCATGCCTGTACCTAGTTTTATGAAAATCAAGCTAGTTGAATTGCTAATATTGCTTCATAAGTACAAACAAATACAAAAAATGTGATTTTTGAATTGGCTGAACTTTGACCTTCGATTGACCCAGGAAGGAAGGGTCAGATGAAAATGCCTACACTAAGAACATTGAAGCTCATGATCTGATCTAAATGTTTGCTAAATATGAAAACCCTGGCTATTCAAACATTCGTAACAAATCAGCCGATTCACCTATGTTCGGCAATTTTCCGCTTTTTAGGCATTTTTAAAGTGTTATAATTACGTAACGGATGACGTCACAATATAGCCATTCTTGGGTGCACACCTCTTATACTATGTCTTTGATGTGACCAAGTTTGGTTAAGATCAATGTTTGGGAACAACCTGAAAAAGCGCCGACAACGCCTATGCGCTTTGTCTATGGGAAAAAAATCAGAAGAAGAAGAAGAAGAAGAAGAAAAAAAACTAGAGCTACGTCTGTTCTATGAACAGAGCGTAGGGCTTTTTCACATTATTTTACTTAAAAAATGAGCATGCTTACCTTGCAAACTTAGATGTTAGCATATCAACTATTTAACTTTAAAAAAGTTTACCTTTAATGTGTTACCTTTAAAGGATTGATGACGTCATCAATGTTTTAACCACACAGACATGTTTGGTGGTCGACTTACTCTATCAGCAGCACTATTGGGCTAGGAAAGGGTCATTTTAAGACTTTTTAATTTTGACGCTAGAGGGCGCCCTTTTATGGAATGACGTGGAAAACTTACATTTTTGGAAACCCTATTTAACTTTGACACTGACACTACCAACCGCATCTCGGCAGCTTTCACCACTTTTACAAAATAGGTTCATTTAAATGCACTTCCGGTTTCTACCGAAAGTGAGCAAGGTCACAGGTCATGGCGATATTTTTTGGATACCCCACCCTAGTCGAACTCAAACACCTTTGACCCCATCCAAATACCTCTTACCAGTTTCAAATGGAAAGGCAAAGTCTGTTTGACCAATAGGGAATGAGGTCAAATGTCAAGGCATGTGGGCATCTGAAAGACCTTTATTAATGATCGTATATGCCGAAAGAATCAAGATCGTAGGTCAAACGGATGATTTTTTATGATTTTTTTTATATGGAAACATTAAATTTCATGCCCCTTTAAACTTACACCTGATGACGTCATGATGACGCCATTGTTGGGTGCACACCTCTTCTACTGTGTCTTTCATGTGACCAAGTTTGTTTAAGAACAACCTCAAGTTTGGGAACAACCTCAAAAAGTGCCGACAACGCCCATGCGTTATGTCAATGGGGGGCGGGGGGAAATCAGAAGAAGAAATAAACGGAAAAGCCATACATTAACGACCTTTGCTAGTGATCGTATATGGGAAGGAATCAATGTTGTAATTTGCATTTTAAAATATTTTCATGCACCTTTAATCTGACACGTGATGACGTCATTATGAGATCATTAGTTAAATACATTTGTTAATGACCGTATATGGTGCAGGAATCACGATCATAGGTGCCTGGTTTGTTATGAATGTTTGATCGTATATATTTTAATTTAAATATTTAATTAAACTGTTAATTTTTAGTTTGTTTTGTTCACATTTGGGATGGAAATCCGATGTTTACTCGAAAAACTGATATACATATATTAGTCATCAAGGGCAGAAATCAGAGCACATAATTTGTTAAGATTGAAAAGAGTTTGGCCAGGAAGGAACAATTTCGTAATTAGATTTGTTGAAGATGGTTCAATAAAATCATAACAATGACTTAATGATTTCAGGCCTATATTAAGCTTTGCACCTTACTAAACCTAAAAAGAAAGAAAACAAACATTGGAATTAATGCTTCACGGCAAAACTATGACATTCCCTCAATAGCATACAATTACTTTCGTGTAGAGAGTGGACTCTATTAAATAAGACTGAAATAACATGAAAGATTGTATCCTACTCACTGAACTTTTGTTAAACCATCTTCTGTTGAATTACACGTCCGTGGTAGACAGTTAAAAGACTGCTTCCGGCGCCGTGTCACACAGGGCACACGGAATAGACATCTACGGTAAAAATTGATTTATGCGAAGTTTGCTCGCATAGAGAACGATCAAATCTAAAACTAGGCCCTGGCATAACACTGGTCACTGCTCAGTAAACCGAAAACATCATGGCATGATCATGGTGTCATTTTAAAGAGGAGATTCAGCCCTAACAGATGATATCTCCTGTTCATTCATACGGGCCCTACCTTAGTTACAAGTAGCAATAATATCTCGGTTTCGTTTGTTTTTATCCACCCTGTATATACGGAAATGTTGACTTGGCTGAACTTTGGCCTTCAATTGACCCAGGAAGGAAGGGGCAGATGAAAATGACTACACAAAGGAAATTGTAGCTCAGGATCTGATCTATAATGTCTGCTAAATATGAAGACCCTGCGTCATGTGGTTTTATAGAGGGAAATATTGTACGAAATGCATTTTTGGCTCATTTTTATGACGAAAATCCACTTTTGTGCCATTTTAAAATTATTATAATTACGTAATCATTGACGTCATGGTAACGTTCTACATGGTGGTGGACGTTTGTGATGGGGCCCATGCCTGTACCTAGTTTTATGAAAATCAAGCATGGTTTAATAGCTAATATTGCTTCATAAGTACAAACAAATACAAAAAATGTGATTTTTGAATTGGCTGAACTTTGACCTTCGATTGACCCAGGAAGGAAGGGTCAAATGAAAATGCCTACACTAAGAACATTGAAGCTCATGATCTGATCTAAATGTTTGCCAAAAAAATGTTTGCATATTTCGGCAATTTTCCGCTTTTTAGGCATTTTTAAAGTGTTATAATGACGTAACGGATGACGTCACAATGAAGTTCATTTAAATGCACTTCCGGTTTCTACCGAAAGTGAGCAAGGTCACAGGTCATGGCGATATTTTTTGGATACCCCACCCTAGTCGAACTCAAACACATTTGACCCCATCCAAATACCTCTTACCAGTTTCAAATGGAAAGGCAAAGTCTGTTTGACCAATAGGGAATGAGGTCAAATGTCAAGGCATGTGGGCATCTGAAAGACCTTTATTAATGATCGTATATGCCGAAAGAATCAAGATCGTAGGTCAAACGGTTGATTTTTTTTATGAAATATTTAATATGGAAACATTAAATTTCATGCCCCTTTAAACTTACACCTGATGACGTCATGATGACGCCGTTGTTGGGTGCACACCTTTTCTACTATGTCTTTGATGTGACCATGTTTGTTTAAGAACAACCTCAAGTTTGGGAACAACCTCAAAAAGTGCCGACAACGCCCATGCGTTATGTCAATGGGGGGAAAATCAGAAGAAGAAATAAACGGAAAAGCCAAAAGTTAACGACCTTTGCTAATGATCGTATATGGGAAGGAATCAAGGTTGTAGCTCGCATTTTTTTAATATTTAATATTTATAATATTTTTATCACCTTTAATCTGACACGTGATGACGTCATTATGAGATCGTCAGTTAAATACCTTTGTTAATGACCGTATATGGCGCAGGAATCACGATCATAGGTGAATCGGCTGATTTGTTACGAATGTTTGAATATGGAAAACATTAAATTGTATGTTCATTTAATCTTATAACTGATGATGAACAGTTTTTGAGTTGTGTCAGTTTGCCTGAGTGCACTGCTATACAGATCTACCACTTCCAGGTGTTTGATGAACTGTGAGATACCAAGTCATGGCGCAGGTAAAATCTTTTGATTACTTAATTAGCCCCTTGAGGAGTATCATAACATGTAGGTTCAGGATTTATACTAAGAGAGTCTTGAGCCAAATTTCATATAAAACAAAATAACATGTACATTATGTAAATAGTACAGAAGCCTTCATCGATTGAGAAAAGATTTGTTTAGATTTGAAAATATGGCAATTTTTAGTTTTTGAACTTTTAAAAACATCAATTAAGTTACTGTAAAATTAGTACTATTTGTTATAATGTCACATGGCGTTATAAATTAAATATTTAAAAAGTTTATCCTGAAAACTCAGTTTAGAGGCAATTTTGATTTCCCTTTGCGAATTCTAAAATGTTCATTTTTAGTTTGTTTTGTTCACATTTGGGATGGAAAATGCGATGTTTACTCGAAATACATATATTAGTCATCAAAGGCAGAAATCAGAGCACATCATTTGTTAAGATTAAAAAGAGTTTGGCCAAGGAGGACAATTTGGTAATTAGACAAGTACATGTTCTATATGTTTACACGTACTGCGCATTCTCTCTTTAGCTATACATATATCACTATGAGGGCGCTATATCACTTTCACGGTAGCAAAACGCGAGTGCATGGCCTGGCTTATGCATGGTTTTACGCAAATTGTGACTTGGCTGAACTTTGGCCTTCAATTGACCCAGGAAGGAAGGGTCAGATGAAAATGACTACACAAAGCAAATTGTAGCGCAGGATCTGATCTATAATGTCTGCTAATTATAAAGACCCTGGGTCATGTGGTTTTATATAGGGAAACATTTTACGAAATGCATTTTTTGCTAATTTTTATGACGAAAATGCCTGTACCTAGTTTTATGAAGATCAAGCGTACTTTAATAGCTAAGATTGCTTCATAAGTACACAAAAACACAACAAATGTGAATTTTGAAATGGCTGAACTTTGACCTTCGATTGACCCAGGAAGGAAGGGTCAGATGAAAATGCCTACACTAAGAACATTGAAGCTCATGATCTGATCTAAATGTTTGCCAAATATGAAAACCCTGGGTCATGTGGTTTGGGCAAGGGAACCATTTTAAAAAGTGCATATTTCGGCAATTTTCCGCTTTTTAGGCATTTGTAAAGTGTTATAATGACGTAACTGATGACGTCACAATGAAGCCATTCTTGGGTGCACACCTCTTATACTATGTCTTTGATGTGACCAAGTTTGGTTAAGATCAATGTTTGGGAACCACCTGAAAAAGCGCCGACAACGCCTATGCGCTTTGTCTATGGGAAAAAAATCAGAAGAAATAAACGGAAAAAAAAAATCAAAACGAAAACAAAGGCTTTTTCGTCCTAAACGAAAAAGCCAATAAACGGAAGAAAAAAAATCAAAACGAAAACAAAGGCTTTTTCGCCGCAAAGCGAAAAAGCCAATAAACGGAAGAAAACAAAATCAAAACGAAAACTAGAGCTACGTCTGTTCTATGAACAGAGCGTAGGGCTTTTTCACATTTTTTTTACTTAAAAAAATGAGCATGCTTACCTTGCAAAATTAGATGTTAGCATATCAACAATTTAACTTTTAAAAAGTTTACCTTTAATGTGTTACCTTTAAAAGGATTGATGACGTCATCAATGTTTTAACCACACAGACATGTTTGGTGGTGGACTTACTCTATAAGCAGCACTATTGGGCTAATTTGCGCAAACACTGCTATGAAAGGGTCATTTTAAGACTTTTTTAATTTTGACGCTAGAGGGCGCCCTTTTATGGAATGACGTAGAAACTTACATTTTTGGAAACCCTATTTACCTTAGACACTGACACTACCAACCGCATCTCGGCAGCATTCACCACTTTTACAAAATAGGTTCATTTCAATGCACTTCCGGTTTCTACCGAAAGTGAGCAAGGTCACAGGTCATGGCGATATTTTTGGATACCCCACCCTAGTCGAACTCAAACACCTTTGACCCCATCCAAATACCTCTTACCAGTTTCAAATGGCAAGGCAAAGTCTGTTTGACCAATAGGGAATGAGGTCAAATGTCAAGGCATGTGGGCATCTGAAAGACCTTTATTAATGATCGTATATGCCGAAAGAATCAAGACCGTAGGTCAAACGGATGATTTTTTATGAATTTGTTAATATGGAAACATTAAATTTCATGCCCCTTTAAACTTACACCTGATGACGTCATGATGACGCCGTTGTTGGGTGCACACCTCTTCAACTATGTCTTTGATGTGACCATGTTTGTTTAAATGCACAGGCTCGTCAGCAATGCGCGCCCGCCAATTTCGTGCTGGAAACACGCAGCTCCATGCATTTGCTATGGAGCTGCGTATTGCGTGGCACACATTTGGCGGGCGCGCATTGCTGACGCGCCTGTGCATTTAGGAACAACCTCAAGTTTGGGAACAACCTCAAAAAGTGCCGACAACGCCCATGCGTTATGTCAATGGGGGGAAAATCAAAAGACGAAATAAACGGAAAAGCCAAAAGTTAACGACCTTTGTATAGTGATCGTATATGGGAAGGAATCAAGGTTGTAGGTCGCATTTTTTAATATTTCATTTTTATAATATTTTTATCACCTTTAATGACGTGATGACGTCATTATGAGATCATCAGTTAAATACCTTTGTAAATGACCGTATATGGCGCAGGAATCACGATCATAGGTGAATCGGCTGATTTGTTAGAATGTTTGAATATGGAAAACATTAAATTGTATGTTCATTTAATCTTATAACTGATGATGAACAGTTTTTGAGTTGTGTCAGTTTGCCTGAGTGGGGGAATTACTGCTATACAGATCTACCACTTCAAGGTGTTTGATGAACTGTGAGATACCAAGTCATGGTGCAGGTAACAACTTTTGATTACTTAATTAGCTCCTTGAGGAGTATCATAACATGTAGGTTCAGGATTTATACTAAGAGAGTATTGAGCCAAATTTCATATAAAACAAAATAACATGTACATTTAATGGAAATAGTGCAGAAGCCTTCATCGATTCAGAAAATATGTTTAGATTTGAAAATATGGCAATTTTCAGTTTTTGCACATTTAAAAACATCGATTAGGCCTAAGTTACTGTAAAATTAGTACTATTTGTCATAATGTCACATGCAGTTATAAATTAAATATTTAAAAAGTTTATCCTGAAAACTAAGTTGAGAGGCAAGTTTTATTTCCCTTTGCGAATTCTAAACTGTTCATTGTTAGTTTGTTTTGTTCACATTTGGGATGGAAATCCGATGTTTACTCGAAAAACTGATATACATATATATTAGTCATCAAAGGCAGAAATCAGAGCACATAATTTGTTAAGATTGAAAAGAGTTTGGCCAAGAAGGAACAATTTCGTAATTAGATTTGTTGAAGATGGTTCAATAAAATCCTGACAATAACTTAATGATATCAGGCCTATATTAAGCTTTGCACCTTACTAAACCTAAAAGGAAGAAAACAAACATTGGAATGAATGCTTCACGGCAAAACTACGACATTCCCTCAATAACATACAACTACTTTCGTGTAGAGAGTGGACTCTCTTAAATAAGACTGAAATAACATAAAAGATTGTATCCTACTCACATGTCCTTTTGTTAAACCATCTTCTGTTGAATTACACGTCCGTGGTAGACACAGTTAAAAGACTGCTTCCACGCAAACAAATAGCGTGTCACTGTCTCGGTCGGCGCCGTGTCACACAGGGCACACGTAATAGACAGCTACGGTAAAAATTAATTTCTGCGAAGTTTGCTCGCATTGAGAACGGTCAAATCTAAAACTAGGCTCCTGGCATAACACTGGTCACTGCTCAGTCAACCAAAAACATAATGACATGATCATGGTGTCATTTTTAAGAGGAGATTCAACCCTAACAGATGATATCTCCTGTTCATTCATACGCGCCCTACTTTAGTTACAATTAGCAATAATATCTCGGTTTCGTTTTTTTAAAATCCAACCTGTATATACGGAAATGTTGACTTGCCTGAACTTTGGCCTTCAATTGACCCAGGAAGGAAGGGTCAGATGAAAATGACTACACAAAGCAAATTATAGCCCAGGATCTGATCTATAATGTCTGCTAAATATGTAGACCCTGGGTCATGTGGTTTTATAGAGGGAAACATTTTACGAAATGCATTTTTGGCTCATTTTTATGACGAAAATCCACTTTTTGGCCAATTTTAAATAATTATAATTACGTAATCATTGACGTCATGGTGATGTTGTACATGGTGGTGGAAGTTTGTGATGAGGCCCATGCCTGTACCTAGTTTTATGAAAATCAAGCGTACTTTAATAGCTAAAATTGCTTCATAAGTACACAAAAACACAACAAATGTGAATTTTGAAATGGCTGAACTTTGACCTTCGATTGACCCAGGAAGGAAGGGTCAGATGAAAATGCCTACACAAAGAACATTGTAGCCCATGATCTGATATATATGTATGCAAAATATGAATACCCTGGGTCGTGTGGGTTCATACAGGGAAGCGTTTTACGAAATGCATATTTTGGTACTTTTCATGATAAAAATCCACTTTTGTGCCATTTTAAAATTATTATAATTACGTAATCCTTGACGTCATGGTGACGTTTTACATGGTGGTGGACGTTTGTGATGGGGCCCATGCCTGTACCTAGTTTTATGAAAATCAAGCATGGTTGAATAGCTAATATTGCTTCATAAGTACAAACAAATACAACAAATGTGATTTTTGAATTGGCTGAACTTTGACCTTCGATTGACCCAGGAAGGAAGGGTCAGATGAAAATGCCTACACTAAGAACATTGAAGCTCATGATCTGATCTAAATATTTGCCAAATATGAAAACCATGGGTCATGTGGTTTGGGCAAGGGAACCATTTTAAAAAGTGCATATTTCGGCAATTTTCCGCTTTTTAGGCATTTTTAAAGTGTTATAATGACGTAACGGATGACGTCACAATGAAGCCATTCTTGGGTGCACACCTCTTATACTATGTCTTTGATGTGACCAAGTTTGGTTAAGATCAATGTTTGGGAACAACCTGAAAAAGCGCCGACAACGCCTATGCGCTTTGTCTATGGGAAACAAATCAGAAGAAGAAGAAGAAGAAGAAGAAGAAGAAGAAATAAACGGAAAAAAAAAAATCAAAACGAAAACAAAGGCTTTTTCGCCGCAAAGCGAAAAAGCCAAAAATCAAAACAAAAACAAAGGCTTTTTCGCTGCAAACGAAAAAGCCAAAAATCAAAACGAAAACAAAGGCTTTTTCGTCCTAAACGAAAAAGCCAAAAAACAAAAAATCAAAACGAAAACAAAGGCTTTTTCGTCCTAAACGAAAAAGCCAAAATTAAAAATAAAGAAATCGTACGAGAGTAATAGGTGATCGGGCTGTTGGCCCGATCACCTAATAAAATGTTTGATTATCAGCCTCCTTCATTATAAACATATTTTTTGAAAAAAATGCATTCTCTTAACCTTTTTGTATGTAATTCAATAGAAATTTTAAAGTAGAGAAACTAGGTCAAGTAGGATTAGGTGACAGTTGGCCTTTTGCGTGTTTCCCATGAATAGCGTCTATTGTATTTATGTATTTCCTTGATGTTGCTATGTGGTGCACGTGGCAGGTATGAAGTACAGGAACCTTTAGTACTTTTGAATAAATGTTCAAGTAGCTAAATGCATACAACTGCTCCCCCTCACCCCTTCCTCTTTCTTCCACCACCAGACCGCCCCCCCCCCCCAACATTCCCGGACTACCCTACCTACATGTACCGGTACATGTTGTATTGATACTTTTTAAAAGACAGATTACATGATTGGAAAACTTTTAAAAACAGGAACAGCAGCATTAGATAACTAACAAAATTCACACATAGTATCCACTTGACAAGACTATTTTTTGGTTGCTATGTGGTGCACGCAGCAGGTGTAAAGTACATAATCAATACTGTGTTTACCGTAGGAGAGAATGCACGGCATAATAATCACATCAAAATCAGCGCACGAATTGACAAACGCCACATGATTTTTTCCCATGTAAAACAGTACGTACCTTCGTGGGAGAAATTGCCTGAATTTGTAAGGTTTTTCTGAAATATTACTGCATCTATGTGGCTGAAATTTCTACAAGGCAGTTTATCAACCATATTTGTTTAGTTATGTATGCAATGCTGTTTTATATTTTTTTGCAATCATGTAATCTGTCTTTAAAAAGTATAAATCCCACCTCGTAGGTATTGTAGTCCGGAAGGAGGGGGGGGGGGGGGGGGGGGGGGGGGGGGGGGGGGGGGGAGAGAAAAGGAACTCTTGGGTAAAGGGGGTGTGGGGTGGGTGTGGGGACAGTTGTATGCATTAAGCTACTGACCGGACATATATTCAAGAGTAACAGAAGTACATGTACTTGTACTTCATACCTGCCACGTGCACCACATAGCAACAAACATTTAGTCTGGTCTGTATTTTTAAGGAAATACATAAATACAATAGACGCTATTCATGGGAAATACGCAAAAGGCCAACTGTCACCTAATCCTACTTGACCTAGTTTCTCTACTTTGAAATTTCTATTGAATTACATACAAAAAGGGTAAGAGAATGCATTTTTTTTCCAAAAATTATGTTTATAATGAAGGAGGCTGATAATCAAATTATTTAATTTTATGAATGAATGAATGTGTATGTTTGTTTGGTGAAAGTCTCATAATCGTCATCAAGTGCCCACATGGTCATCTGGGAGTCTGAATTTGGGGTTCGGAAAGGGTCATTTTGATCTGACGTGGTTTTCAGACCCCCACAATTTCACCACCAGTGGCACTATAGCCCTGAAAACTGTTCTGGTGGTGGAAAAGCTCCCAAATACCAAAAAAAACCCACATTCCAACCAGAAAAAGTAAATGAACTCAGACCTACACTGTTAAAAAAATCTATGTTCATTTACAGTACATTCATATGTCAATTGGCATTACATAGCGTACTGTTTTTGAACAGTACATTCTACTTTTTTGTTTTCTCTGTTTGCATACAGTAGATGCTACTGTTATTTGGAATTGTAAATTTACAGAAGATTCTTCTGTTTTTCAACAGACGACTAAGTGATAGTTTTGTGCATGGTTTTGTTCTTTAACAAAGCCTTCTGTACAGAAACAATTCTATGTAACTGAACGAAGCAGTCCAGGTTATTGACGACTGTTTCTTGTTGACCTTTACAGTTCAATTTTTGTGTTGTAGATGCACCACACTTCATGTAAAATAAGTCGGCATGTTTCTCTCAATTTCCTAGTTTTTATTTGCATGCCGGGGTGCAGTGGAGTTTCAACAGGGTGTACAATTTACCAAAAATGTAACCCGACTCGCTGAAATACAGGAATATGATAAATTCAGGGGGAATTTCCGCCTGAGTCTACTGTATTCCCGCACTTTGAGGCAGGTTACATGCTCCCGTGTATCTCCACTGCAGGCATGTATTGCACGGCAAATAAAACGCAAATAAAAACCAAAACATGTACGAAAATACCGACTTGCCTTTCACGACATGTAGAGCAGCTACTTCTCGTTCAAGTCGGCACTATAAACTGAACAGTCTCCAGTATATATTTCGACATAACGCTCGCCAAAATCTGTCATTTCATATACGAACGGCACAACTACAAAAAGCGCACTGCGCAGTTTGAATTTACTGCAGTGATTTCCCAGCATGCAACGTACTGGTACTCGCTATCAACGCCGCGTAATTTCTGCCGCATACCAGGGAACATCGATGGGATAACGGAAGGTCTTCTGTTACTAAACAGTAACATGGCTGTATTTTAACAGATGAAGATTAAAAGTTTCTTGTTCCTGAACAAACCTGTAATTTAACGGCAAATCGTCTGTAATCATACAGAACAATATTTTTAAAATGTACACAGACGGAAGAACGTTTGTGCAATAACAACAAATTCCAAAAACAGTAAAAGTTACTGTTCGATTTTGACTTTTTCAACAGAAAAACACCTGTGACTGAACACAATTTTTTACAGTGTAGGGACCTCCACAATTTGAAAATTAGTCAGCGCCCCTACAGAAATTAGGATTTTTGGGGGTCCACCTCTCCCTCAAATAATACAACTTGATGATTCAGACTTCAGAATCTTGCAATCTGGGCAAAAGTCTACAAGCAAACCAAATTTTAGCTCCCTATCACTATTAGAAAAAAGGTTATGGGGCTTCAAAGATGCTACGAACTGCATTGAGCAATCCACATTTGTCAAAAAGGGGCCCGACACTCAAATTTCAAAAGGTTGTCCTGCAAAAACCGTTAAAGATATCAAGCTAAAACTTGGGATTCCTTCGTTTGGTAGCCTAAGGTATTTAAAAAAAAAAAGTTTCAGCTAAATCCGAGAGGTGTCATATACGAGATATCTGAATATTGGCTGTTTTGACACGGAATGGCCCAGCATGGTGTTGACAAAATAAACCTTATCGGCGTTCTCAATGCATTATGGGGTTGTATAGCAAATTTGCTCGGCTAAATATACGTAAACCTATGAGGCGGACGCCAACTGGGCAACATTTTTACTCATTTTTACGAAAACCAAAAATAGTTCAAGAATCAACCTCTCACCACTTTTTCTTTGATCAAACATACTGACAAAAAATGTCCCGAAACAGAAATGGTGCAAATGTGAGAAATCATCGGGGATTCCCTTTGTAGTGAGAAAGTCTGAGTACAGTGCTTGCAGCTCGGTATGCGCAATGCAACACGCGCCGTATAGCCACGGCGCGGTTGGATTGAGTGTAATCAAGTTGCCAAGTTGGCTTCCGCCTCATATGTTTACGTACATTTAGCGGAGCAATTTTGTCATCCAATCCCATGATGCATTGAGAATGTCGATAAGGTTTAGTGTGTGTGTGTGTCGTGTGTATAATGTCAAGACCTGGCGACTATGCCGACACGTTAGAGGAAACAACTACCATGATACACGTTTGCCAGTTGATACCATCGATATATATACACTGGATGAAGCAACGACGTCTAAAATTGAAGCCACCGTCCGCCATTGTACCCCACAAAATACAATGCCTTGCCTAGACTGGTCATACTGTCTTCACTAGTCTACATCAAGGTCTACATATGTTTAGTGGAATGCAAGCGATCGCATGGACCGGGGAGCAGTCTAGGCCAAGCATTGTTCGTGGGTACAATGGCGGCCGGCGTATGGCTTCAATTCTCGTATAGCCAACTGCTATTGCATACTTCATCCAGTGTATATATATATATATCGATGGTTGAGACTCCATGCACTACGTCAACTATGGAGCATGACAACTGTGTCGGAAGCAGCACTTCCGATGAAGAAAGGGGCGTGGCCATCTTAATAAGGGCGTGGTAATTTTCGGGTATTTCGTCCCGGATAGCGAATTTGGCACACATCCCATGATCCCAAGTTATTCCTTGAGGTCGAATTAGCCTAGATCAGTTGAGAGATCCTCTCCTAAACGAAGTGCATACAATTCCAATACAGAAAACATCACCTTTGTTTACCTACTTATGCATATTCATGCGCACGCGCAATACCTCGCTGAAAAGATTTAGCACAATAGCTCACCCACGGTCCAATGCATGCCCCCATAGTATATAATGGTCAGAAAGCCACCGTCCTCTCTTAGATTTTCAGCGCCGTGCAGTGCGGTCATCTTTCGCTGTGTTTAAATAAAAGTACTACAATATGGCGGAGTCTTCCCGCTCCAAACGTACTAAATCTACAACGTCTACACCCGCGGTTCAACCATCGGTGCAACGCTCCAAGCACTCCGAGGTTCAACAGGCGACATCGGCAAACAATGCACATGTTCTTTTAGCCAGCGGAACCTCTACGGAGCCGACCCGTACCCGTATACCGTGCAACATCGGCACGGTACAGGGAGGAATACCGCACCCATTTGCCAGTCTGGACGACCACATGCGTGCGATTGAAGGAGGATTTCCTTCGCGGGGTGTTCCTGGTTCGCCTAATAATGGTCCGATCCATAACCCCGCTAGGTCACAGGGGCTTGGGGCACCACCACCACCAAAACCACCAACATCGATTTTCACCACCAGCAGTTTTCAACAACCTCCAGTGTTCGTACAGAGTGATTCTGGCTTGGTCCCTCGATCCTCTTGTTCATCGAGCGCCATGTTATCAGCTCATAGCGCCATGTTATCAGCTCATAACGTCCCTACTTCGCATCATGACTACCCTCGTCAAGAATCTTATCCCGAACATCAGTTCCAGGATTACTACCGCCACGGCCGGGATTATTTTTCTCGACATTTTTCACGATCTCGTTCACGATCTCCACATCGTTCCCGGCACAGATCTCGTTCACGATCTCGATCGCGGCACCGTTCCAGGCACCGATCACGTTCACCCGTACGTCAACGTGTGCACTCCCCGATGCGAAGACACTCCTATTTCCGACACTCCCGAAGTCGTTTTTGATCGTTCCAGATCTTCTTCTTCACTCTTTTCGTTGACATCTAATCCAGCACATGAGGAAGATATTTCTGTTCTGCAACGAAGTAGAGTTGTGATGCCAGCGGTTAGCTACGCTTTGGATTACCACCTTTGGAAATTTCTCGTCCATCTTTTCGCAGGGGTACGGAATCTTCAATTTCTCCCAGACAGGAATTTCCCGTAGATAGTTTTTGTGCGAACATCAGGGTTTTATCATCTCTTTCTACAATTGAGTTGAAACTGGGTGATTTGATTATTCCTGTTTCCAAATCTGCTTTTCTTTGCAAGTCTATTAATTTTCATCTCCGTAATCTCTGGCGCATACGGCGATTTCTAACAAAAGAAGCCTGTCATCACGCCGTCAGAGCACTTGTCTTGTCGCGCCTCGACTTCGCTAATTCACTTCTGTTCGGCGCTCGTGAATCTGACTTGCAGCGCTTGCAGCGTCTTCAGAACAAAGCCGCGCGGCTCGTCTTTGCCTGCGGACGGGACCATCCGTCAGCTAACCTGCTGAAGGAATTACATTGGCTGCCTGTTAGACAACGCATTATTTTTAAAATTCTCACTTTCATATATAAATGCCTGCATGATAAGTCTCCATCATATTTAGTTAACCTCATACAGTTGCTTAACTTCAACACTTCAAACACACAGAGACAGCGACTCCGCTCAGCTTCAGATCGCACCCGGCTTTCCATTCCAAGATCTAAGAGGAAAGCCGGGGATAATTCCTTCAGCATTGCTGGTCCTCGGTTGTGGAACATGTTGTCAGTCGATCTGAGAGAAACGGAGTCGCTGTCCCTCTTCAAGCGTTCTCTCAAAACTTTCTTATTTCGGTTTCCTTTGTGAATAATGTACCCAGTGATTCCCGTTGACTATTGTTTTGTTATTTGTTTGTCTTCACCCGTTCATTGTTACGCGCTCTGATCTTTGTATAGCGCGATACAAATGCTTATTATTATTATTATTATTATTATTATTATCATGGAAGATGCGTTTGCAACAGTCCAGGTAAAGCAGTCTATTCCTTCAGTTAAACCATATGAAAAGGACATGTTTATCAGTAATGCTACAGACGAAGGGAAGTTCTTTTCCACTCCTACCATGTCTTCGGAGGTCAAAGATACACTCAGACGGGAAAACTCTCAGTTCAAGAAGAAAGTTTTTGATGACGCAACAAGACGCTTAGATCACCGTTTAGGTCTCCTCGATTCCCATTTGCGGTTCGGCGCCAAGATTTCATCTTATTCCATTCTCCTTTCGGATGCCCTTGCCCGAGCACAAGAAGACCCATCTCAGTTTGACGCTACGGTACTACCGGAGATGTTCAAGTTTATGGATGATTGCCTCGGCTTATGTCTTCGGGAGTTTTCATTGGGTTCTGTTATGACCACCCTCTTACGTCGTTCCCTAATTCTGGACCATCTTCGTTGGCCGTCCATTGGCTCCAGGGAAAGAATGGAAGGTCTTCCTCTCACAGGCAACGATTTCTTCGACGGGAAATTCAATGAGGTTCGGTTGCAGGAAGCTAAGCGCCTGAAAGCGGAGGAAAAGTTGGATTTGCGACAACCGCATCGCCCCTTTTCGGTACTATCATGCTCAAGCTCTTGCAACCGATGCACTCAGCATGAGCTGGTCGGGGTTTCTGGCCTACGCCTTCCCACCAATATCTATCCTCCCACAAGTTCTGTCAAAAATCGAGAAGGAAGTCTGCAGGATCATCCTGATTGCACCTTACTGGCCAAGACAGACTTGGTTCCCAAGGCTTCTGAGTCTGCTTATCCATCCTCCTATAGTGCTTCCAAAAAGGTTGGATCTTCTGGCTCAATCCAAATCCAAGATCCTACATCCAAACCCGGAAGTCCTTCATCTATCTGCATGGATGCTGTCAAGTCATCTTTCAGATCAGCAGGTCTTTCGGAAGACGCTTCTTCCGTGGCATCCCAAAGCAGACGGCAATCCACTAGACGTACTTACGATAGTCGATTACAGCATTTCGTCAAGTGGTGCTCCTCGGAAGCTACAGATACCTATTCTGCATCTGTAACGAAGTTGGGGGATTTTTTGATGCACCTTTTCAGCACAGGCCTCAAAATTTCCACTATAAGGGGATACAGATCAGCCATTGCTGTCCTTCACAAAGGTTTTCCGGATAGCTCATCAGTGTCAACCAATCCTGCAATTTCACACCTCATCAAAGGCATGTTTACTCTGCGTCCTCCTGTCAAGAAACTGATACCATCTTGGGACATGGGCACTGTCCTCGTCCAACTAGCCAGAGCACCTTTCGAACCTTTAGGTTCTGCTTCACTGCACCAGTTGACTGTTAAAACAGTTTTTCTATTGGCTGCAGCTACGGCTCGACGCAGAAGTGAAATCCATGCTCTTTCTATTGACTCTGGCCACATCCGCTGGGAGCCAGGAGGTGTCAGGCTAATACCTCATGTGAAGTTCCTGACAAAGAACCAATCCATGGATTTTTCACCGCCTGACATTTTTGTGCCAAGTTTGACATCTTTCTCTTCAGTGGAAGAGGATAAATGGTGGTGCCCTGTACGAGCCCTCAAGTTCTACATTGCTCGTACTCAGCAGCTGAGGGGAGACGTCAAGCAGTTGTTCATCACAACAATACGCCCACATCACCCAGCCTTCTCTCGATGGTTGTTGGCGGCCATTGGCCTGTCCCAACATCCTGGATCTCAAGTCAAGGCCCACGAGACTCGCAGTGCGACTACGTCCTGGGCTCATCTGCTTGGAGTGCCTATACCAGAGATTATGAAGGCTGCCTGCTGGAAAAACCCCTCCACATTCACTTCATGCTACCTTAAGGATGTGGTACAAGCGGAGGGCCGTATGGGAAGGAAAGTTCTCCAAACTACGGCTCGATCAGCAGGCAGGAAAACGTCTTCAACTCCAACACCATCTCAATAATGGTTTGGACGTCTTTGGTATGTGACTATATTTCACCTGTTTGGTAGCTAGTCCTACTGTATTAACAGGATGTTTTTAGCTGTTTTACCTTTTCCATAATAACATGGATAATTTGGTTTTGTAACAGTACTGCCTATTTTTCGTCGGCTAGGCTTACTGTATACTACTAGTTCTGTCTTTTTGCATGCCCCCTTCCCACCCTCTTTTGTGCATTTTTACGGTGCTACTCTGCATAAGTAGGTAAACAAAGGTGATGTTTTCTGTATTGGAATGTCCTAAATCTTATGTGATTTTTGATTCCAATAAGAAAACTCACCTTTGTTTACCATCCCACCCTGTTAGAGCTACATCGTTCACCGGGAAAATCTATGAGAGGACGGTGGCTTTCTGACCATTATATACTATGGTCCATGCATTGGACCGTGGGTGAGCTATTGTGCTAAATCTTTTCAGCGAGGTATTGCGCGTGATTCTTATTGGAATCAAAAATCACATAAGATTTAGGACAAACTGTCACAGAAAATGACCAAAAATTTGCATTTAAAAAAACGTTTCCCTCTTCAAACCCACATGACCTAGGGTCTTCATATTTGGAAGACATAGATCAGATCATGGGCTACAATTTTGCTTTGTGTGGGCATTTTCATCTGGCCCTTCCTTCCTGGATCAATATTGAAGGTCAAAGTTCAGCCAATTCAAACATCACATTTTCAACAAAATCTAGCCTAACCGGAGAACGGAACGAGGTATGAACTTCAGATTTGGTACAATTTTTAATAACAACTTAGAATATGGATCTGGGCGTTTGTGTGATGCCACTATGACGTCGTTAGTTGACTTATAATATTTTAAAAATACTTTACAAAGTGGATTTTGGAACACAAAAAACAGTATAACTTGAAAACGGAACAAGGTATGAACTGGAAACTTGGCACAGTCTGAGGTTTTAAGAGTGAGGGACAGTAAATATCAATAATTTTTTGAAATTACTTATAATAGGCGACATTTTAAAAAGTGGAAAAAGAGGAATTTTTCAGTAGAAGGTCAATATTATCTAATTTTGGGGTGCTGAATCCCAAAATGACAGTTATGAAGTTGTATTTTAAGTTAAAGGGGTATTTGTGGCCCAAAAATTTGTTAAAAAACACGAGTTTTTGTGCAAAAAAACCACTGTTTTCTGAAATAGAACATGGTAACATGCCATAACATGACACTCTTTCCGTAAATGACAGTGTCACAGCTGTATTTTGAGGGCAAAGGTGCTTCCTGGGGTAAAACCTGGGATGGGGGGGGGTTTGGGTGCGGGGGGGAGGTTGGGGGGGTGGGTGCGGGGGGGGGGGGGGGGTGCGGGGGGGGGGTGGGGGGGGGTGCGGGGGGGGGGAGGGTGGTGGACAAATGATATGTCCATAGTGGAAACCACCGGTCTTACGAAGACGTCACCCTCTCTTTGGCCACGTTTGACGGCTACAAGATGACATGCCAGCTCATGGCACCCTTAACTAAGCTGCGCATCAACATTGAAGGGGAACCGGGACTCCATATTCTGAGAATGCCTATTTTTACCCAAAAGTTGTGTTTTTAAAGAACCTTTGCCCTCAAAATACATCTTGGACACCGCTATTTTTGGATTCAGCACCCCATATAATAGTAAGAGTGGCTTGTTACCATGTTTTCCTGTACTAAAAACACTTGTTTTTCAATTTTTTTTATACTTTTATGCCGAAAATTCCCTTTAACTTAAAATACAGCTTCGTAACAGTCATTTTTGGATTCACCCCAAATTAGTGGCATGTTACCATGTTCCATTTGAGGAAAAGTGGTTTTTCTGTACAAAAACAACCCTGTTTTTCAACAAATTTTTAGACTTTTTTGCCGAAAATCCCCTTTAACGTAAAATACAGCTTCGTAACCATCAGTTTTGGGTTCACCACCGCAAAATTAGGTCAAATCAACATGTTACAACCTTTTTTAAATGTCGCCTATTCAGCCTTGCACCAACATTTGAAAAAATGTCTGGCAACACTGCGAAAAATAAAGCATTTTCCCCCAGCTATTCTTTTGATATTCCACAAGACCAATGTCTCATCTCAACAATATGTGGCCGATGTTGAAATTGAAGCACTACCATATTGGTTATGAGCTGTCAAAAAATGGTATATTTTCATATTTTGAAAAAGTAAACAAAACACCTCTATTTGAAATAAATGGTAAAACCCATCCACATACCTGGTGATTATTTGTATACATCCAGTGCAGCCTCCAAGGACCCACCTATCCAGAACTTTTAAAGACAAAAACATTCTATATCTTGTTTAATGGTATTAACACAGCCTTGAAAATATGCAAATTTCACTCTTCAAAAAGGGAAAAAAATTGCAAAACTAGCCTAAAATCGTAATTTGGCTGTTGCCATGGCAAAAAAGTATTTTTTTCCAAACATTTTACCAAATTTGTTAGTTTGGGGCAAAGGTCCGTCAAATATGAAAGTATGAAACAAATATATATTTTTGACCGTGGCCAATCGATTCTCGATATTTACAGTCCCTCACTCTTAAGCCGTAACGCGCGCACGCAGACTAGACGCAAAAAACTGCAACGCAAACACCGACGGAAACAATCGCCAAAGTTAAACTTGGTTGAACTTTGCCGACTGTCTGCGTTAGCCGTTTGCGTTGCAGTTTACGTCTCGTTTGCGGTACTCTCTGCGTTTGTTGCGATAATATGGAAACCAGGCTTTAGACTAAGGATCCCGATGTTTGCGTTACTTGACGATGACGTTATTAGTGACCCAATTGCATGTATTGCGGAAACTTTAAACATGTTCAAAACATCCGTTTTTTCACAAAACAGGTAATAGTAGAGTGTTGTCATATTACATGAAGTGTTTTTCACGTTTGTATTTTGAATTACAAGGACAAAACAGGCATGATAAATATTCACTTCGTGTATTTTCCATTCAATACTGCACTGGCCGTTTTGTATGTTTCTCAGGATGACGTCAAAACCCTGTTGATAAACAAGCCAAGTGACCTCGAGCGTTTCAGAATTTCGGGTGAAGAGGGTCGGAACTGCTTTACGTTTTAAGCAAAAGCCTGTCGATTTTTTTGTGAAAAACAAGTTGTGATGGTGTTGTAGACACATACACCTCCATGATAAACAGAAAGGTTTCGTCAATAATAACACCCAAGCATTTAAACGATTTAACGTTATGCACTTGATCATTATTAATGTGTACTCTTAGCTCATGCGCGCTTATCTTTTTCTTTGAGCCAATTAGCATACATTTAGTTTTACTGGCATTAATTTAGATTTTTGATGGCGGTTTTGACCAAAAACCGTAGTGGCACCGCCAATCCGGTCTGACGGGGGTATGAGTGTGTGATATATTTAGGTGATTTGGGCCCGTATTCTAAAACCCTCCTTTAAATAGGCCTAAAGTAGACCTTCATAGGGGCTTCCTTTATTGAGGAGTTCCTTTGCTAAAGGCTCCTTTAACAAATGGTATTCAAGAACCACACTTTAACTTCCCTCATGTTAAGGTCTTCCTTTACCACAAATTGTTTAAAGGCTCCCTTTAAGGAAGGGACACTTTCTCTAAGGCTCCCTTTATGCTCCTAAATGAGCTGTTGTAACAGGACGATGTCAGTTTTCTAGTCCCGTGTTAGCCTTGATCAAGGCGTTGGGCTTGTCTTCTAGACGGCCCGCTGAAGATAAAACTGAACAAAGCGCTTACAACCTACGGAATCTGTTGCACGTATAAGTTGGCTCACAACGCGCCGCGCTACGACTATGCACACGTACACATGCGCTATGCACGTACATGTATCGGTACGGTCCTAAACCCAACGCGTTGATGGTTCTGCATTCAGCCAGCGAAACTCATTACAGTAATAGGGAAACCACTCCAGCGTGAGCTGAAATTTCATTGGTCGACGCACGGGAGGTTCTGTTTGAAAAACGCTATGATCTGCGATCCCCAGTTTGTTCATCCGAGGCAGTATTAAGAGCTCCCACGAATCATCCAGGAAAGCTGTCGTATTACGACCGTTGTCCCCCAGAAGTGTAATCAAATACGTAAACAGACAAGCACAATAAATGCTACGAACCCGAGAATATTTGTTGTTTTCGTCCATCGATCATGTCACGGTTCTCGTAACACGAGGACGCCATCACATGCATAATGCATGCATCGCGTCATTACGTGCTACTCATGAAGCTCTTGATTGGCTCAAGACAAATGTTAAATATTAATACCTTGCATACCCGCATATCCAAAGCCCGCCCATTTTCGGCCAAAACTGGCCGAAAACATAAAGAAAACTATTAAACCCGGAAGTGCAGACTCGCCAGGCCGTACGCAGCTAGTACGCAGTATGTACGCAGTCATATCATGTGTTGCCGTGCGGGTTGACTACGGTGGTTAAATCCATCCTTGGTGAACCGAAAGCGTTTTAAAAAAGGCGTCATCACTGAAATCATCCTCTTGAAACTGAGGAAGACGTGTCCTGATACGTGGCATACCCCTAATGACGTCATATAACGCGCTAGTCGGTTGACGTAATCACCCATCGCTGAGGTATCAGAAGAGATCCTTGCACATTGGCTGCTAAAGGAAGACTAAAAGATACTCCAGACCAACCTTACGTTTAAAGGCCTCCTTAAGGAAAAATAAAGCATTTCCTGTAATGAAGGAAGGTTCTTGAAACGACCCAACCTTTGCTAAAGGAAGGTACATAAAGGCGTCCTTTGATCCGAGATAAAGGTTGGTTCTTGAAATAAAATTTAGCTAAAGGTTGACTTAAAGTCTACCTTAACGCTAAAGGAACGTTCTAGAATACGGGCCATAATCTTGACGATACCTCATTTCAACTGTTTTCAAGACTATAAACTTTCACCTCTGTCCTTTACATGCCCCGAACACCTTGCGTCTGTAACTTGTTTCAGACGCACTCGTCTAGTTGCTTTTGTTTCACAACGTTTGTCAATGGGCGTTAGTGGTCTGTTAAAAGTCTGCGCGATATGACGGCGGTATGAGCTTTTGTAATATATGAACGCAATATTTGATTCTGGCAAGTGTATTTTTATGTTTCAGTTACCGCACGAAGTGTTTTATAAACGGAGTTATTTCTTTTAACAGTTGGGTTTAAGATTGAGAAAATCGTGTTAAAGCGATTGAGAACAACTGTATTATAAGGTTCGTTCTAAAGGAGTCCTCGTTGCTCTAGAACTAACCTAGCACACGGCAAAACAGTCACTCTCTAGTCTCGTGAAGCTACAGAAAGCTGCATGTAATGACTATGTCCCATTGATATTCTGCAACACAGGACTGTATTCTTTATCTTTTACAATTAATGATCTATGAACGAGACATACACGTAGTAGGTAAAGAGTTTAACAACAGAGTCGGACAAGGAGAGACATACCAATCGGACCTGAATAAACCTCTGACGCTTAAAAATTTGGCTGAAATTGAACGCAGAATAAATTTCATCCTTATATGGTCACACCCCATTTGCAAAAAGGTAAGCCTACCTTTGATGGGTATATTATTTGATCTGACTCGCAGTTAATTCATAAGCCGTTGTTTCTGCTGCTTCGCTGGCCGGGCGCCTATGGACTCGGATCTTATGCCGTTTGTGTCATTAGCAGGCAGGATTCCTCGACGCTACTCCGAGTGTGGTTGGAACCAACTCTTGTTCACATTCAGACGTGACTATCCCCTATAAGTGCGGCCAATCCAACATCTGCTCTGATTCCGTCGTCACCGCCCTCTGGGATGCTGTATTTATGCATCACGTCACGTGACACATCCAGGGTGCGTTTTTCCAGCGTGGTAAGGTCTACATTGCTTCTGATTGGTCTAAAAACATGCATATTGATATTTTTGTTGATAACTGTAACTTAATACAAATCCACACTCTTTGGCGAGAGTGTTTTAGTCATGTGACAGAAATTAAGAAATGAACTCGCATAGTATCTATTCGATACGGTCTATACCATCGATATGTATACACTGGATGAAGCAACGACGTCTAAAATTGAAGCCACCATCCGTCATTGTACACCACCTAATACAATGCATTGGTCATACTGTCTTCACTAGTCTACGTCATGGTCTACATGTGTTAAGTGGCATGCAAGCAATCGCATGGACCGGGGAGCAGTGTAGGCCAAGTTTTGTTCGTGGGGTACAATGGCGGCCGGCGCGTGGCTTCAATTTTCGTATAGCCAACTCCTATTGCATACTTTATCCAGTGTTAATATTAGCTGTTTTCAATACTGGAGAGACCTTTTCCTCCAGGATTATATCTCTGTACAATGTCATTCATCTTCTCTCAAAACAAAAAAAAAGTCTTAAGATGGATCTAAGGAGATAACTTCAGCTAAAGAACTGCAACGAATAGTGCCACAACGTACCTTCCCGAAAGCCCTGTGTGCAAATTTCAAATATACCGTATGTAACAAGGACACCTAAAAATGTCACGAAGTATGTGTCCTGTGTTACATACGTTAAATAGGAAATTTGTACACAGGGTTTTCAGAAAGGTATGTTCACTTGTTGCACTATTTGTTGCTTAAGTTATCTCCTTTGATCTGTCTTAAGATATTTATTTTGTTTTGAGAGAAGATAACTGGCATTGCACAGAGATATGATCCTGGTTAAAATGTCTCTCCAGTATTGAAAACAGACTTATGTATCGATGATCTATACGTTTTATGACCATACTGGCGTATTATTATTATTCATGTTGACTGTTCAGTGATTCCGATTGGTTGAGAGTCCTCAGCAACCAGGCTACCTGGGATTACAAGCTGTGATGTACCGGTTACGACCGGTTCCGGGGACCGGTTATAACTGGAACTTTCAGACACGAGGCTTTTTGAACTACATTTCTTATAGGCTCATCTCGTGTACCCAGGGGAACGGTGCCGGTGCAAAATAACAATGGAGGTCTTCAGACTCGTACAAGTTAAACAAATACACAACTGGACTGATAAGGGAATCTCCAGCTAGGTGGCTGACGTGCGAATTTCCAGATTGGCTGTAAAACAAGAACCAGTGTTTAGGGCATTCGTAACTTTTAGGACACTGTTCCATATAGACCGTATCGAATAGCTGCCATCTCGTAGGGAAAATGTTGACATTTAAATTGGTCAACAATGTAAACACAAAATGTGCAACCATGCATGTCCTCAAGGAACAAGGAAACTGCCCTACAAGATGGAAGCTATTTAATATGGTCTATAAGAGACATCGAACCACTTACCTGTTGTTTGAAGACTTGACCTTTTCTTTGGAATGACAAGATTAATTTTGTGGAGAGAGGGCAGGGTTTTAAGGGAAATTGTGGGGTAAAATCAGGAATAACTGGTATATGTTTAACAAATTCAAGATGGCATCGTATGCTCAGTATGGCACGAATTAAAGGACGTTTTTCAGGGTCATACCTTGCCTCTGATTGGTCAACGAGTGGGTGTTTTTACAAGTGAGTTACCAGAGCAGAAGCTGACAAAACAGGTAACATAAACTGTATTTTTGAAAAACTATGGGTTACAAAAATAAAGGTGGTCGTTGCCACAGAAGTGATTTTAATGCAAATCAAGGAAAAGAAGAAGAAGTCAGTTTTACAACTGTAAAACATATTACAAAAAAAGTGTCCCTAAAAGTATATATAATAACCACTGCCGTTTGAAGTGGAAAAAGTCTGGCTTTCCCAAACTGCATGAGAGTACAATCCTGCCCCACATTCCTGCTTTAAACAAATATTCAATTGATATTGTAAGATGGCAATAGTTAAATATAGAGGATCGGAAAACTGTTACAAACCGCGTGTAAGTGTGTGTGTAGTTTCCTGTTCTGGCGTCCGTTTGTATAAACTCTGCATGTGTCAGTATAGTTCTGAATGACTGTTAAAAGAAGAGTATACATCATTTACAGTGGCCATTTTTGTTTCTACGAGTTGACAAGAAAAGTCTTACTAAAAGTGAGCGTGATAGTATTAAACACCACATGATTTTATGTTTAAGGTGGCTTTCTAGAAAAGTCTTTTTTCAAAAAACATTGTGGCAAAAATGTATACAGAGAAGTTTTATCAATATTCGATTCTGCTGTTCTTATTTCGATGTCGGTGTCGATTCTCCTGCTTTCGATTCTGGACGTTCCTATGACCATACAGCCTTACAGGCCGTAAACTTCCCACAGACTCCCGGAGAAATGTGACAAATCCCGAGACACGATGACGTCATCTTTCTTACATGTGCACATTTCTATGCAAATCTCAGGAAACCAGACAATATGCATGTGGACTACATAGGAAAGCGGACATGTAAACAAACCTGACGTCATCATTCCGAGGTCTGTTGTTTTGCGATTTACCGATTTTACATTTTTAGGGGTAGGCCTACATTACATTAATGCCCCTTCCATTGACGTGTAAAACCAAAACAATTTACAGACAATGAATCCTAAACCGGCTGCATGTCATCTTATTTCAAGTCAGGTTCGCTGTAGTATTTTATAGTCTCCCTTCGTTCGGATCAATCGGCAACTTCAAACCAGTCACATAACCCGAAATCGTTACCCAATTTCTTGAATTTATCATATGATTGGAGTTTGGAAACGTTCCAGCTTTCAAAGTTGACATCCATTTCAAGTCAAACAACACATTCCAACTCTGTCCAACTCGTTATTTTGCCGAAATTTCATAGCGAGTACATGTTTCAACATGTTCATTCACCATTCAGCTTAAAAATGCATAGTAAGAGTAATGTGCGAGGTATTCCAGGTACCGCACAATTTTTCACGCCGGCTAACATGTACCGGCCTGTGGCACCGCCAGCTTGACTCACCATATGAAGCACGATATGTGGCAGAGGGTACCCCCTTCCATTGTTCCCCATTGTGTCTCAAACATCCAAGGAATTTCAAAGGAATTCCTTTCAGGGGGGGGGGGGGGGGGGGGTGGGGGCGGGGGGGGGGGGGGAGGGGGGGGGGGAGGGGGAGGGGAGGGGGAGGGGAACTGCGACTGCGACTGCATGGCATTTTTGAACTCTTGCGATTACATTCCATATCTGTTTTGACCGGTTTCTTTCTGGAATAGGTAGTTGCTGATTTTACCCAGCTGTACAAACTGGACTTTATCCATTCAAATTACATTATGAGCGAAATTTGTTACATTTTGAGCGAAAGTTTCAAAATGTCACACTTGCATTTAGAAGATCGCATAAAGTTTATTGAATCGTTCTCTTTATGTTTTGGGTAGTATAAACAGATAAAGGTGGTGATCGATTCATGAGGCCATATATATTCTCTATATGCCGAGGGTAATCGTTCTCTAAAAGTCCGGTAATTAGGCCTATAAAAAAATCAACTCCAGTAATTAGGCCAATAAAAAAATCAACTCCAGAAGTGTCACGACGTACGGGGGACACTGTGTCCCGTTTTCATGGAATAACCCCCGTACATGTAAGTGTATCTGTAGTTTCCTGTTCTAGCTTCCGTTTGTATAAACATCCATTTCCAGAATGAATTTGATTACAATGTACTGGGAAACACAGACCCAAAAACATGATGGGGTAACGGTTTGTTATTTCCTGACAAGCCATTTAGTTCCCTGACACTCCAGTAGAAATCCGCACATGTAAAAAAAATACTTTCTGTAGTCTTGGCCCCCAGACATTTGTCGTTCGTTAGTTCGTAAATTTGCGAGTTCTTCTAAGCGCGGTCATTTTATCGATTAGTTGTGTATTCGATTCTGCTGTTATTCTTTCGATGTCCGGAGTATCGATTCTCCTGCTTTTGATTCTGGACGTTCTTATGACCATGCAGGCCGTCTACTTCCCAGAGACTTCCGGGGAAATGTAACAAACCCGACGTCATCGTGTCTTAGACTAGACTTTAGTCAAGGCGTCCGTGGCGAGGTTTGTTTTGTGCACTGTTTTGCTAGCGCTTGAAGAAAGACTAACATTCATACTGCAGACTGTTCGCCACGAACGCCTTTACCATCTCGTTGTTGTGACCTCTGTGTTGAATTATTCATTAATTGTAACCAACCAGCGGCGGCGGCGAGCTTCTGGAATCGTCCATATAAATATAGGTAGCATTCACGAAAAAAGGGGAAAGTTATTATTCGTGGAGTAATTGCAGAATACCCTGCAACACGAAAATACCCCCTTTAAACCACTGGCTACGAGGTCGTAAACACTAGACGCCGAACGGGTGCGACGATGCGTGCGTGAATCGGAAACCAAATGGTTTCTGCACTGTAACAGTGCAAAACGAATGGGCATTATCGAAACAAATTCTAAGTACAACCCAACCACCCCATAGCCGGCTACGCGGCTACGATGTTGCCGTCGTGTTGTCCAATCAGAATTGAGCAGTGCAAAACGAATGGGCATTATCGAAAAAAATTATGAGTACAACCCAACCACCCAGTTGCCGGCTACAATGTTGAAAAGAAACGAACAAAGGAACGAGATCGGAAGATATCATCGACGCTATTTCCCTTTATAAACAAAATTCAACAATCATTGGCGGTATTCATTTTATCAGATTGTGGCCAGGCAAGATTTACCGGCTGCATGTCATCTTATTTCAAGTCAGGTTCGCTGTAGTATTTTATAGTCTCCCTTCGTTCGGATCAATCGGCAACTTCAAACCAGTCACATAACCCGAAATCGTTACCCCACTTTCTTGAATTTATCATATGATTGGAGTTTGGAAACGTTCCAGCTTTCAAAGTTGACATCCATTTCAAGTCAAACAACACGTTCCAACTCTGTCCAACTCGTTATTTTGCCGAAATTTCATAGCGAGTACATGTTTCAACATGTTTATTCACCATTCAGCTTAAAAATGCATAGTAAGAGTAATGTGCGAGGTATTCCAGGTACCGCACAATTTTTCACGCCGGCTAACATGTACCGGCCTGTGGGACCGCCAGCTTGACTCACCGTATGAAGCACGATATGTGGCAGAGGGTACCCCCTTCCATTGTTCCCCATTGTGTCTCAAACATCCAAGGAATTTCAAAGGAATTCCTTTCAGTTTTTAGGGGGGTGGGGTGGTTGGTGCGTTACCAAAATGGAAGAGTGTGTTCACCCCTAGGTGCGTTGGGCCTAGGGGGAGTCCCTTTTCCATCTCATATCGTGCTGGGTATATTACTCACTTATACGCGAGTGCCATAGCGCGCAGGCGGGACAATACGATTTATGCAAATGTCATGCAACTAGCTTATTGCCGCCCTCTCCCCCGGCTGCGCCATGCGCCACCGCTTGGGTGCGGAATTGGTCACATTTCTCAAGCTTTATGACGAGGACTTTGACGCACGGAAATCAGATTGTCTGCGCATAATATTATACAGAAGCGCGAGCAAACGTGCGTTTTGCATCCCTGGGTGGAATTTTGTAACATAATTTTTGCCCAAGAGGTAGGGATTTTGTCACTCGAAAACCTGGCAATCCCATCTCTTTTGAACAATTGATGTTTCTGGTCGTGCTTGCGAAAACGAACGGTCCAACAACGTAATCGATCGGACCGCGCGGATAAGAACTGACCTCTAAAATTACAAGAATTTAGGTAACCAGAAGACCTTTACCCGTTAGATGAATTACATAGCAAGCTAACTGTTGGGTGCGATAACTGGGTGTTGTTTAATTCGGAGAGAAAACTAAGAGTTTTGTCAGGTCACAAGCGAGTTCGGAGCTTGAAAATAAACGCGCTTTCGCAGAGCGCAGACTGCCTTAAAGTCGAGCAGAGCGCCAATACCATCAGGCACATGGGTCTTTCCATAAAAACAGGAACCGAAGCGTGACATTTTAATGAATTTGTAAAAATGGCCTTTTCAAGTTAACAAGTGTTTAAAGACATTTCGGTGCAATTTCTAAATAACGTACAATATATAAAATCATTTACAAAATGGTCAGACATGTCTTGGTATCATAGTCTTTAAAATAATGAAGATTTGTTTATCACAACGTAAGGGGGCGGGGGGAGGGGGGGGGGGGGGGGGGGGGGGGAGGGAGGGGTGGGACTGCGACTGCAGGGCATTTTTGAACTCTTGCGATTCCATTCCATATCTGTTTTGACCGGTTTCTTTCTGGAAAAGGTAGTTGCTGATTTTACCCAGCTGTAGAAGCTGGACTTTATCCATTCAAATTACATTATGAGCGAAATTTGTTACATTTTGAGCGAAAGTTTCAAAATGTCACACTTGCATTTAGAAGATCGCATATAGTTTATTGAATCGTTCTCTTTATGTTTTGGGTAGTATAAACAGATAAAGGTGGTGATCGATTCATGAGGCCATATATATTCTCTATATGCCGAGGGTAATCGTTCTCTAAAAGTCCGGTAATTAGGCCTATAAAAAAATCAACTCCAGAGGTGTCACGACGTACGGGGGACACTGTGTCCCGTTTTCATGGAATGACCCCCGTACATGTAAGTGTATCTGTAGTTTCCTGTTCTAGCTTCCGTTTGTATAAACATCCATTTCCAGAATGAATTTGATTACAATGTACTGGGAAACACAGACCCAAAAACATGATGGGGTAACGGTTTGTTATTTCCTGACAAGCCATTTAGTTCCCTGAGACTCCAGTAGAAATCCGCACATGTAAAAAAAAATACTTTCTGTAGTCTTGGCCCCCAGACATTTGTCGTTCGTTAGTTCGTAAATTTGCGAGTTCTTCTAAGCGCGGTCATTTTATCGATTAGTTGTGTATTCGATTCTGCTGTTATTGTTTCGATGTTCTGGGTATCGATTCTCCTGCTTTTGATTCTGGACGTTCTTATGACCATGCAGGCCGTCTACTTCCCAGAGACTTCCGGGGAAATGTAACAAACCCGACGTCATCGTGTCTTAGACTAGCCTTTAATCAAGGCGTCCGTGGCGAGGTTTGTTTTGTGCACTGTTTTGCTAGCGCTTGAGGAAAGACTAACATTCATACTGCAGACTGTTCGCCACGAGCGCCTTTACCATCTCGTTGTTGTGACCTCTGTGTTGAATTATTCATAAATTGTAACCAACCAGCGGCGGCGGCTAGCTTCTGTAAAAGTTATTATTCGTGGAGTAATTGCAGAATACCCTGCAACTCGAAAATACCCCCTTTAAACCACTGGCTACGAGGTCGTAAACACTAGACGCCGAACGGGTGCGACGATGCATGCGTGAATCGGAAACCAAATGGTTTCTGCACTGTAACAGTGCAAAACGAATGGGCATTATCGAAACAAATTCTAAGTACAACCCAACCACCCCGTTGCCGGCGTGTTGTCCAATCAGAATTGAGCAGTGCAAAACGATGGGCATTATCGAACAAAATTGTAAGTACAACCCAACCACCCAGTTGCCGGCTACGCGGCTACGATGTTTAAAAGAAACGAACAAGGGAACGAGATCGGAAAATATCATCGACGCTATTTCCCTTTATAAACAAAATTCCCGAAGGCATGAATATTTCAATATGCGCGTATCTGCAACCAAATGGTTAATGCGCCCTGAGCATCTTTCTGATGGATACCGGCGCATTACAAATATTCATTAGGTGATCGGGCCAACAGCCCGATCACCTATTACTCACGTACGATTTCTTTGTCTTTTTTTTTTTTTTTTTTTTAGGTGATTGGAATTCATTCCGATCACCTATTGATATTGTACGATTTCTTTGTCTTTTTTTTTTTTTTTGGCTTTTTCGCTTTGCGGCGAAAAAGCCTTTGTTTTTGGCTTTTTCGTTTAGGACGAAAAAGCCTTTGTTTTCGTTTTGATTTTTTTTTTTTTCCGTTTTCTTCTGATTTTTTTCCCATAGACAAAGCGCATAGGCGTTGTCGGCGCTTTTTAAGGTTGTTCCCAAACATTGATCTTAACCAAACTTGGTCACATCAAAGACATAGTATAGGAGGTGTGCACCCAAGAATGGCTTCATTGTGACGTCATCAGTGACGTCATTACAATAGTTTCAAAATGCCTAAAAAGCCGAAAATGACCAAAATATGCACATTTTAAAATGATTCCCTTGCCAAAACCGCGTGACGCAGGGTCTTTATATTTGACAGACATATAGATCAGATCCTAGCCTACAATGTTCTTAGTGTAGGCATTTTCATCTGACCCTTCCTTCCTGGGTCAATCGAAGGTCAAAGTTCAGCCAATTCAAAAATCACATTGTTTGTATTTTTTGTACTTATGAAGCAATATTAACTATTAAACTACGCTTGATCTTTATAAAACTAGGTACAGGCATGGGCCCCATCACAAACTTCCACCACCATGTAGAACATTACCATGGCGTCAATGATTACGTAATTATAATTATTTAAAAAGTGGATTTTCGTCATAAAAATTAGCAAAAAATGCATTTCGTAAAATGTTTCCCTCTATAAAACCACATGACCCAGGGTCTTCATAATTAGCAGACATTATATATCAGATCCTGCGCTACAATTTGCTTTGTGTAGTCATTTTCATCTGACCCTTCCTTCCTGGGTCAATTGAAGGCCAAAGTTCAGCCAAGTCACAATTTGCGTAAAACCATGCATAAGCCAGGCCATGCACTCGCGTTTTGCTACCGTGAAAGTGATATAGCGCCCTCATAGTGATACATGTATAGCTAAAGAGAGAATGCGCAATACGTGTAAACATATAGTACATGTACTTGTCTGATTACGAAATTGTCCTCCTTGGCCAAACTCTTTTTAATCTCAACAAATTATGTGCTCTGATTTCTGCCTTTGATGACTAATATATGTATATTAGTATTACGAGTAAACATCGCATTTTCCATCCCAAATGTGAACAAAACAAACTAAAAACTAGAGCTACGTCTGTTCTATGAACAGAGCGTAGGGCTTTTTCACATTTTTTTTACTTAAAAAAATGAGCATGCTTACCTTGCAAAATTAGATGTTAGCATATCAACAATTTAACTTTTAAAAAGTTTACCTTTAATGTATTACCTTTAAAAGGATTGATGACGTCATCAATGTTTTAACCACACAGACATGTTTGGTGGTGGACTTACTCTATAAGCAGCACTATTGGGCTAATTTGCGCAAACACTGCTATGAAAGGGTCATTTTAAGACTTTTTAATTTTGACGCTAGAGGGCGCCCTTTTATGGAATGACGTAGAAACTTACATTTTTGGAAACCCTATTTACCTTAGACACTGACACTACCAACCGCATCTCGGCAGCATTCACCACTTTTACAAAATAGGTTCATTTAAATGCACTTCCGGTTTCTACCGAAAGTGAGCAAGGTCACAGGTCATGGCGATATTTTTGGATACCCCACCCTAGTCGAACTCAAACACCTTTGACCCCATCCAAATACCTCTTACCAGTTTCAAATGGCAAGGCAAAGTCTGTTTGACCAATAGGGAATGAGGTCAAATGTCAAGGCATGTGGGCATCTGAAAGACCTTTATTAATGATCGTATATGCCGAAAGAATCAAGACCGTAGGTCCAACGGATGATTTTTTTATGAATTTGTTAATATGGAAACATTAAATTTCATGCCCCTTTAAACTTACACCTGATGACGTCATGATGACGCCGTTGTTGGGTGCACACCTCTTCAACTATGTCTTTGATGTGACCATGTTTGTTTAAATGCACAGGCTCGTCAGCAATGCGCGCCCGCCAAATTCGTGCTGGAAACACGCAGCTCCATGCATTTGCTATGGAGCTGCGTATTGCGTGGCACACATTTGGCGGGCGCGCATTGCTGACGCGCCTGTGCATTTAGGAACAACCTCAAGTTTGGGAACAACCTCAAAAAGTGCCGACAACGCCCATGCGTTATGTCAATGGGGGAAAATCAAAAGACGAAATAAACGGAAAAGCCAAAAGTTAACGACCTTTGTATAGTGATCGTATATGGGAAGGAATCAAGGTTGTAGGTCGCATTTTTTAATATTTCATATTTATAATATTGTTATCACCTTCAATGACGTGATGACGTCATTATGAGATCATCAGTTAAATACCTTTGTAAATGACCGTATATGGCGCAGGAATCACGATCATAGGTGAATCGGCTGATTTGTTAGAATGTTTGAATATGGAAAACATTAAATTGTATGTTCATTTAATCTTATAACTGATGATGAACAGTTTTTGAGTTGTGTCAGTTTGCCTGAGTGGGGGAATTACTGCTATACAGATCTACCACTTCAAGATGTTTGATGAACTGTGAGATACCAAGTCATGGTGCAGGTAAAAACTTTTGATTACTTAATTAGCTCCTTGAGGAGTATCATAACATGTAGGTTCAGGATTTATACTAAGAGAGTATTGAGCCAAATTTCATATAAAACAAAATAACATGTACATTTAATGGAAATAGTGCAGAAGCCTTCATCGATTCAGAAAATATGTTTAGATTTGAAAATATGGCAATTTTCAGTTTTTGCACATTTAAAAACATCGATTAGGCCTAAGTTACTGTAAAATTAGTACTATTTGTCATAATGTCACATGCAGTTATAAATTAAATATTTAAAAAGTTTATCCTGAAAACTAAGTTGAGAGGCAAGTTTTATTTCCCTTTGCGAATTCTAAACTGTTCATTGTTAGTTTGTTTTGTTCACATTTGGGATGGAAATCCGATGTTTACTCGAAAAACTGATATACATATATATTAGTCATCAAAGGCAGAAATCAGAGCACATAATTTGTTAAGATTGAAAAGAGTTTGGCCAAGATGGAACAATTTCGTAATTAGATTTGTTGAAGATGGTTCAATAAAATCCTGACAATAACTTAATGATATCAGGCCTATATTAAGCTTTGCACCTTACTAAACCTAAAAGGAAGAAAACAAACATTGGAATGAATGCTTCACGGCAAAACTACGACATTCCCTCAATAACATACAACTACTTTCGTGTAGAGAGTGGACTCTCTTAAATAAGACTGAAATAACATAAAAGATTGTATCCTACTCACATGTCCTTTTGTTAAACCGTCTTCTGTTGAATTACACGTCCGTGGTAGACACAGTTAAAAGACTGCTTCCACGCAAACAAATAGCGTGTCACTGTCTCGGTCGGCGCCGTGTCACACAGGGCACACGTAATAGACAGCTACGGTAAAAATTCATTTCTGCGAAGTTTGCTCGCATTGAGAACGGTCAAATCTAAAACTAGGCTCCTGGCATAACACTGGTCACTGCTCAGTCAACCAAAAACATAATGACATGATCATGGTGTCATTTTTAAGAGGAGATTCAACCCTAACAGATGATATCTCCTGTTCATTCATACGCGCCCTACTTTAGTTACAATTAGCAATAATATCTCGGTTTCGTTTTTTTAAAATCCAACCTGTATATACGGAAATGTTGACTTGCCTGAACTTTGGCCTTCAATTGACCCAGAAAGGAAGGGTCAGATGAAAATGACTACACAAAGCAAATTATAGCCCAGGATCTGATCTATAATGTCTGCTAAATATGTAGACCCTGGGTCATGTGGTTTTATAGAGGGAAACATTTTACGAAATGCATTTTTGGCTCATTTTTATGACGAAAATCCACTTTTTGGCCAATTTTAAATAATTATAATTACGTAATCATTGACGTCATGGTGATGTTGTACATGGTGGTGGAAGTTTGTGATGAGGCCCATGCCTGTACCTAGTTTTACGAAAATCAAGCGTACTTTAATAGCTAAAATTGCTTCATAAGTACACAAAAACACAACAAATGTGAATTTTGAAATGGCTGAACTTTGACATTCGATTGACCCAGGAAGGAAGGGTCAGATGAAAATGCCTACACAAAGAACATTGTAGCCCATGATCTGATATATATGTATGCAAAATATGAATACCCTGGGTCATGTGGGTTCATACAGGGAAGCGTTTTACGAAATGCATATTTTGGTACTTTTCATGATAAAAATCCACTTTTGTGCCATTTTAAAATTATTATAATTACGTAATCCTTGACGTCATGGTGACGTTTTACATGGTGGTGGACGTTTGTGATGGGGCCCATGCCTGTACCTAGTTTTATGAAAATCAAGCATGGTTGAATAGCTAATATTGCTTCATAAGTACAAACAAATACAACAAATGTGATTTTTGAATTGGCTGAACTTTGACCTTCGATTGACCCAGGAAGGAAGGGTCAGATGAAAATGCCTACACTAAGAACATTGAAGCTCATGATCTGATCTAAATATTTGCCAAATATGAAAAGCATGGGTCATGTGGTTTGGGCAAGGGAACCATTTTAAAAAAAAATACTTTCTGTAGTCTTGGCCCCCAGACATTTGTCGTTCGTTAGTTCGTAAATTTGCGAGTTCTTCTAAGCGCGGTCATTTTATCGATTAGTTGTGTATTCGATTCTGCTGTTATTGTTTCGATGTTCTGGGTATCGATTCTCCTGCTTTTGATTCTGGACGTTCTTATGACCATGCAGGCCGTCTACTTCCCAGAGACTTCCGGGGAAATGTAACAAACCCGACGTCATCGTGTCTTAGACTAGCCTTTAATCAAGGCGTCCGTGGCGAGGTTTGTTTTGTGCACTGTTTTGCTAGCGCTTGAGGAAAGACTAACATTCATACTGCAGACTGTTCGCCACGAGCGCCTTTACCATCTCGTTGTTGTGACCTCTGTGTTGAATTATTCATAAATTGTAACCAACCAGCGGCGGCGGCTAGCTTCTGGAAAAGTTATTATTCGTGGAGTAATTGCAGAATACCCTGCAACTCGAAAATACCCCCTTTAAACCACTGGCTACGAGGTCGTAAACACTAGACGCCGAACGGGTGCGACGATGCATGCGTGAATCGGAAACCAAATGGTTTCTGCACTGTAACAGTGCAAAACGAATGGGCATTATCGAAACAAATTCTAAGTACAACCCAACCACCCCGTTGCCGGCGTGTTGTCCAATCAGAATTGAGCAGTGCAAAACGATGGGCATTATCGAACAAAATTGTAAGTACAACCCAACCACCCAGTTGCCGGCTACGCGGCTACGATGTTTAAAAGAAACGAACAAGGGAACGAGATCGGAAAATATCATCGACGCTATTTCCCTTTATAAACAAAATTCCCGAAGGCATGAATATTTCAATATGCGCGTATCTGCAACCAAATGGTTAATGCGCCCTGAGCATCTTTCTGATGGATACCGGCGCATTACAAATATTCATTAGGTGATCGGGCCAACAGCCCGATCACCTATTACTCACGTACGATTTCTTTGTCTTTTTTTTTTTTTTTTTTTTAGGTGATTGGAATTCATTCCGATCACCTATTGATATTGTACGATTTCTTTGTCTTTTTATTTTTTTTTGGCTTTTTCGCTTTGCGGCGAAAAAGCCTTTGTTTTTGGCTTTTTCGTTTAGGACGAAAAAGCCTTTGTTTTCGTTTTGATTTTTTTTTTTTTCCGTTTTCTTCTGATTTTTTCCCCATAGACAAAGCGCATAGGCGTTGTCGGCGCTTTTTAAGGTTGTTCCCAAACATTGATCTTAACCAAACTTGGTCACATCAAAGACATAGTATAGGAGGTGTGCACCCAAGAATGGCTTCATTGTGACGTCATCAGTGACGTCATTACAATAGTTTCAAAATGCCTAAAAAGCCGAAAATGACCAAAATATGCACATTTTAAAATGATTCCCTTGCCAAAACCGCGTGACGCAGGGTCTTTATATTTGACAGACATATAGATCAGATCCTAGCCTACAATGTTCTTAGTGTAGGCATTTTCATCTGACCCTTCCTTCCTGGGTCAATCGAAGGTCAAAGTTCAGCCAATTCAAAAATCACATTGTTTGTATTTTTTGTACTTATGAAGCAATATTAACTATTAAACTACGCTTGATCTTTATAAAACTAGGTACAGGCATGGGCCCCATCACAAACTTCCACCACCATGTAGAACATTACCATGGCGTCAATGATTACGTAATTATAATTATTTAAAAAGTGGATTTTCGTCATAAAAATTAGCAAAAAATGCATTTCGTAAAATGTTTCCCTCTATAAAACCACATGACCCAGGGTCTTCATAATTAGCAGACATTATATATCAGATCCTGCGCTACAATTTGCTTTGTGTAGTCATTTTCATCTGACCCTTCCTTCCTGGGTCAATTGAAGGCCAAAGTTCAGCCAAGTCACAATTTGCGTAAAACCATGCATAAGCCAGGCCATGCACTCGCGTTTTGCTACCGTGAAAGTGATATAGCGCCCTCATAGTGATACATGTATAGCTAAAGAGAGAATGCGCAATACGTGTAAACATATAGTACATGTACTTGTCTGATTACGAAATTGTCCTCCTTGGCCAAACTCTTTTTAATCTCAACAAATTATGTGCTCTGATTTCTGCCTTTGATGACTAATATATGTATATTAGTATTACGAGTAAACATCGCATTTTCCATCCCAAATGTGAACAAAACAAACTAAAAACTAGAGCTACGTCTGTTCTATGAACAGAGCGTAGGGCTTTTTCACATTTTTTTTACTTAAAAAAATGAGCATGCTTACCTTGCAAAATTAGATGTTAGCATATCAACAATTTAACTTTTAAAAAGTTTACCTTTAATGTATTACCTTTAAAAGGATTGATGACGTCATCAATGTTTTAACCACACAGACATGTTTGGTGGTGGACTTACTCTATAAGCAGCACTATTGGGCTAATTTGCGCAAACACTGCTATGAAAGGGTCATTTTAAGACTTTTTAATTTTGACGCTAGAGGGCGCCCTTTTATGGAATGACGTAGAAACTTACATTTTTGGAAACCCTATTTACCTTAGACACTGACACTACCAACCGCATCTCGGCAGCATTCACCACTTTTACAAAATAGGTTCATTTAAATGCACTTCCGGTTTCTACCGAAAGTGAGCAAGGTCACAGGTCATGGCGATATTTTTGGATACCCCACCCTAGTCGAACTCAAACACCTTTGACCCCATCCAAATACCTCTTACCAGTTTCAAATGGCAAGGCAAAGTCTGTTTGACCAATAGGGAATGAGGTCAAATGTCAAGGCATGTGGGCATCTGAAAGACCTTTATTAATGATCGTATATGCCGAAAGAATCAAGACCGTAGGTCCAACGGATGATTTTTTATGAATTTGTTAATATGGAAACATTAAATTTCATGCCCCTTTAAACTTACACCTGATGACGTCATGATGACGCCGTTGTTGGGTGCACACCTCTTCAACTATGTCTTTGATGTGACCATGTTTGTTTAAATGCACAGGCTCGTCAGCAATGCGCGCCCGCCAAATTCGTGCTGGAAACACGCAGCTCCATGCATTTGCTATGGAGCTGCGTATTGCGTGGCACACATTTGGCGGGCGCGCATTGCTGACGCGCCTGTGCATTTAGGAACAACCTCAAGTTTGGGAACAACCTCAAAAAGTGCCGACAACGCCCATGCGTTATGTCAATGGGGGAAAATCAAAAGACGAAATAAACGGAAAAGCCAAAAGTTAACGACCTTTGTATAGTGATCGTATATGGGAAGGAATCAAGGTTGTAGGTCGCATTTTTTAATATTTCATATTTATAATATTGTTATCACCTTCAATGACGTGATGACGTCATTATGAGATCATCAGTTAAATACCTTTGTAAATGACCGTATATGGCGCAGGAATCACGATCATAGGTGAATCGGCTGATTTGTTAGAATGTTTGAATATGGAAAACATTAAATTGTATGTTCATTTAATCTTATAACTGATGATGAACAGTTTTTGAGTTGTGTCAGTTTGCCTGAGTGGGGGAATTACTGCTATACAGATCTACCACTTCAAGATGTTTGATGAACTGTGAGATACCAAGTCATGGTGCAGGTAAAAACTTTTGATTACTTAATTAGCTCCTTGAGGAGTATCATAACATGTAGGTTCAGGATTTATACTAAGAGAGTATTGAGCCAAATTTCATATAAAACAAAATAACATGTACATTTAATGGAAATAGTGCAGAAGCCTTCATCGATTCAGAAAATATGTTTAGATTTGAAAATATGGCAATTTTCAGTTTTTGCACATTTAAAAACATCGATTAGGCCTAAGTTACTGTAAAATTAGTACTATTTGTCATAATGTCACATGCAGTTATAAATTAAATATTTAAAAAGTTTATCCTGAAAACTAAGTTGAGAGGCAAGTTTTATTTCCCTTTGCGAATTCTAAACTGTTCATTGTTAGTTTGTTTTGTTCACATTTGGGATGGAAATCCGATGTTTACTCGAAAAACTGATATACATATATATTAGTCATCAAAGGCAGAAATCAGAGCACATAATTTGTTAAGATTGAAAAGAGTTTGGCCAAGATGGAACAATTTCGTAATTAGATTTGTTGAAGATGGTTCAATAAAATCCTGACAATAACTTAATGATATCAGGCCTATATTAAGCTTTGCACCTTACTAAACCTAAAAGGAAGAAAACAAACATTGGAATGAATGCTTCACGGCAAAACTACGACATTCCCTCAATAACATACAACTACTTTCGTGTAGAGAGTGGACTCTCTTAAATAAGACTGAAATAACATAAAAGATTGTATCCTACTCACATGTCCTTTTGTTAAACCGTCTTCTGTTGAATTACACGTCCGTGGTAGACACAGTTAAAAGACTGCTTCCACGCAAACAAATAGCGTGTCACTGTCTCGGTCGGCGCCGTGTCACACAGGGCACACGTAATAGACAGCTACGGTAAAAATTCATTTCTGCGAAGTTTGCTCGCATTGAGAACGGTCAAATCTAAAACTAGGCTCCTGGCATAACACTGGTCACTGCTCAGTCAACCAAAAACATAATGACATGATCATGGTGTCATTTTTAAGAGGAGATTCAACCCTAACAGATGATATCTCCTGTTCATTCATACGCGCCCTACTTTAGTTACAATTAGCAATAATATCTCGGTTTCGTTTTTTTAAAATCCAACCTGTATATACGGAAATGTTGACTTGCCTGAACTTTGGCCTTCAATTGACCCAGAAAGGAAGGGTCAGATGAAAATGACTACACAAAGCAAATTATAGCCCAGGATCTGATCTATAATGTCTGCTAAATATGTAGACCCTGGGTCATGTGGTTTTATAGAGGGAAACATTTTACGAAATGCATTTTTGGCTCATTTTTATGACGAAAATCCACTTTTTGGCCAATTTTAAATAATTATAATTACGTAATCATTGACGTCATGGTGATGTTGTACATGGTGGTGGAAGTTTGTGATGAGGCCCATGCCTGTACCTAGTTTTACGAAAATCAAGCGTACTTTAATAGCTAAAATTGCTTCATAAGTACACAAAAACACAACAAATGTGAATTTTGAAATGGCTGAACTTTGACATTCGATTGACCCAGGAAGGAAGGGTCAGATGAAAATGCCTACACAAAGAACATTGTAGCCCATGATCTGATATATATGTATGCAAAATATGAATACCCTGGGTCATGTGGGTTCATACAGGGAAGCGTTTTACGAAATGCATATTTTGGTACTTTTCATGATAAAAATCCACTTTTGTGCCATTTTAAAATTATTATAATTACGTAATCCTTGACGTCATGGTGACGTTTTACATGGTGGTGGACGTTTGTGATGGGGCCCATGCCTGTACCTAGTTTTATGAAAATCAAGCATGGTTGAATAGCTAATATTGCTTCATAAGTACAAACAAATACAACAAATGTGATTTTTGAATTGGCTGAACTTTGACCTTCGATTGACCCAGGAAGGAAGGGTCAGATGAAAATGCCTACACTAAGAACATTGAAGCTCATGATCTGATCTAAATATTTGCCAAATATGAAAAGCATGGGTCATGTGGTTTGGGCAAGGGAACCATTTTAAAAAGTGCATATTTCGGCAATTTTCCGCTTTTTAGGCATTTTTAAAGTGTTATAATGACGTAACGGATGACGTCACAATGAAGCCATTCTTGGGTGCACACCTCTTATACTATGTCTTTGATGTGACCAAGTTTGGTTAAGATCAATGTTTGGGAACAACCTGAAAAAGCGCCGACAACGCCTATGCGCTTTGTCTATGGGAAACAAATCAGAAGAAGAAGAAGAAGAAATAAACGGAAAAAAAACTAGAGCTACGTCTGTTCTATGAACAGGGCGTAGGGCTTTTTCACATTTTTTTACTTGAAAAATGAGCATGCTTACCTTGTAAAATTAGATGTTGTTAAAATATCAACTATTTAACCTAAAATATTAACCTTTAATGCGTTACCTTTAAAGGACTGATGACGTAATCAATGTTTTAACTACAGACATGTTTGGTGGTCGACGTACTCTATAAGCACCACTATGGGCTAATTTGCGCAAACATTGCTATGAAAGGGTAATTTTAAGATTTGTTAATTTCGCCGCTAGAGGGCGCATTTTTTGGAAAGCATTTACCTTAGACACTAACACTGCCAACCCGATCTCGGCATCGTTGACCACTTTTACAAAATAGGTTTATTTAAATGCACTTCCGGTAGAGCAAGGTCAAAGGTCAACACCATAGTTTTGAATACCGTACCCTAGTTGAACCATAACACAGTAGACTAGCTCTGAACACGTTCAAACTACAAGCAGAGTCTGTTTGACCAATAGGTCAAACAGTCAAAGGTCAAAGCATGTTGGCATCTGAATAATAGTGATGAGATTTATATAGCGCACATATCCACCCAGCAGGGTGCTCAAGGCGCTGTTACCATTATTACCGCTGCCATCAGGGAATCACCAGAACCATTTCGCTTCAACTAGGTGGCTGCTGGTCAGGCGCACAACACTATCAGCAGTTAGATTGTGGCATTCCCCTTAACAGCTTCCCATATATCGCTTGGGTTTACGAGGCAACTGGGATTAAGTGCCTTGCCCAGGGACACAGACACGTTGGTCGAAGTGGGGTTCGAACCTCCAACCTCTGATTGGGAGTCCCGCCTCATATCCACTAGACCACACGCGTAAGATGTACACGTTTGCCCGCCACATTGAAACAGGAGGAATAGAGCTTCTGCACCGGCGGCCATGACAGGGGGCAGGTTTTCTTATTTAAATGATGTGACAATGGAACCACAAAACACCTACTCATGCTTGTCACACAGTGACAATGTGACTGTCCCCTGTCATGGCCGCCGTGCAAAGGCTCTATTGCTCCTTTTTGCAAATGTTCCCGAAGTTACCCGAATGCACGTTTCGAGAATTTGAGTTGACGTCGCGTGCACTATGCGTGCCGCTGCGTGTGTATTTGGTGATGCAACGGATTCAGAACTACTACGCAGTGGCTATAGTTACGGTAACCGTAAAGCGATAATGAATGGCTATATAGTTACGGGATTACAACAGCAGATTAAAAGTACAATATGGAGCTCAGCTGGGTGATGCAGACAAGGTTTGAATTTGCTTTTAGATGCTAGGCCTACATGTATATTAAAATGGCATGTGTAATATATTAATTGTTTATGAATTTTTATTATTTGTTTTAGAAGTAGTTTGGAAGCATGACAATTAATACTCGTGCGCGCTGTCAGTCCGCTTTGCGAGCGTCGTGCGTCCATCGCCCATACTTCATAGGAACGCGTACAATACACACGGCGTACGCGCGTTTTGGAATAGCCGTGAGCGCTTTAAACCCGCGCTGTTAGCTCATGTAGACTGGTTCCCGTCCACATATTCCAAACAGGAGAATATAAGGACAGGTAAAGGGCGCTTCTCCTTGTTCTGTAATTGGTCGTCTTTGCGCGTGCGCATTTTTTTTTTTTTTATATTTAAAAATTGGTTAAGCCCTTTGCTTTAGGCAATGTACTTTATTTACATAATTGGATATGTTCGACACGCACAGCCAAGTTACAAATGTCAATGCAAAAACCTGCGCACTTACTAAAAAAATAAAAATAATAATAATCACGTGACGGGCAGAATTCTGCCCGTCATGGCTGCCCTTTACCGATCCCTATATTTTCGCAATAAGCGAACCAATCTATAGGGATCGGGAACCAATCTATTAGCTCATGCAGCCCATTGTGTCGTCATTTGCCCATACTTTTCCAAGTCACGATTTTCAATGCACGATCGTTGGTCTATAGGTTTATAGGTCTGTGCATCACCGTAATTTATGAATGACGCCCTCTGCCGGTCACTTACAGAAGTCGACATTTGGTGGCTTATGCATTGTTTTACGCAAATTTTGACTTGGCTGAACTTTGGCCTTTAATTGACCCAGGACGGAGGAATCATATGAAAATGACTCCACCAAGCAAATTGTAGCCCATGATCTGATATATAATGTCTGCTAAATATGAAGACCTTGGATTATGTGGTTTTATAGAGGGAAACATTTTAAAAGTGCATATTTTGGTAATTTTCATCTGCTGTCTCACGATGTAGTCAGCGAACAAATATTGTTAATTGTTAGTTTGTTTTGTTCACATTTGGGATGGAAATCCGATGTTTACTCGAAAAACTGATATAGGCCTACATATATTAGTCATCAAAGGCAGAAATCAGAGCACATAATTTGTTAAGATTGAAAAGAATTTGGCCAAGAAGGAACATTTTCTTAATTATATTTGTTGAAGATGGTTCAATAAAATCCTGACAATGACGTGATGATATCAGGCCTATATTAAGCTTTGCACCTTACTAAACCTAAAAGGAAGAAAACAAACATTGGAATGAATGCTTCACGGCAAAACTACGACATTCCCTCAATAACATACAATTACTTTCTTGTAGAGTGGACTGTCTTAAATAAGACTGAAATAACATAAAATATTGTATCCTACTCACATGTCCTTTTGTTAAACCATCTTCTGTAGAATTACACGTCCGTGGTAGACACAGTTAAAAGTTACCGTGTCATCGTCTCGGTCGACGCCGTGTCACACAGGGCACACGGAATAGACAGCTACGGTAAAGATTTATTTGTACGACGTTTGCTCGCATTGGGAACGGTCAAAAGGCCCCTGGCATAACACTGGTCACTGCTCAGTCAACCGAAAACATAATGACATGATCATGGTGTCATTTTAAAGAAGAGGAGATTCAACCCTAACAGATGATATCTCCCGTTCATTCATACGCGCCCTACTTTAGTTACAATTAGCAATAATATCTCGGTTTCGTTTTTTAAAATCCACCCTGTATATACGGAAATGTTGACTTGGCTGAACTTTGGCCTTCAATTGACCCAGGAAGGAAGGGTCAGATGAAAATGAGTTCACAAAGCAAATTGTAGCGCAGGATCTGATCTAAAATGTCTGCTATTTATGATGACCCTGGGTCATGTGGTTTTATAGAGGGAAACATTTTACGAAATGCATTTTTGGCTAATTTTTATGGCGAAAATCCACTTTTTTGCCATTTTTAAATAATTATAATTACGTAATCATTGACGTCATGGTGATGTTCTACATGGTGGTGGAAGTTTGTGATGGGGCCCATGCCTGCACCTAGTTTTATAAAAATTAAGCGTACTTTAATAGCTAAAATTGCTTCATAAGTACACAAAAACACAACAAATGTGAATTTTGAAATGGCTGAACTTTGACCTTCGATTGACCCAGGAAGGAAGGGTCAGATGAAAATGCCTACACAAGGAACATTGTAGCCCATGATCTGATATATATGTATGCAAAATATGAAGACCCTGGGTCATGTGGGTTCATACAGGGAAGCGTTTTACGAAATGCATATTTTGGTAATTTTCATGATAAAAATCCACTTTTGTGCCATTTTAAAATTATTATAATTACGTAATCATTGACGTCATGGTGACGTTCTACATGGTGGTGGACGTTTGTGATGGGGCCCATGCCTGTACCTAGTTTTATGAAAATCAAGCATGGTTGAATAGCTAATATTGCTTCATAAGTACAAACAAATACAAAAAATGTGATTTTTGAATTGGCTGAACTTTGACCTTCGATTGACCCAGGAAGGAAGGGTCAGATGAAAATGCCTACACTAAGAACATTGAAGCTCATGATCTGATCTAAATGTTTGCCAAATATGAAAACCCTGGGTCATGTGGTTTGGGCAAGGGAACCATTTTAAAAAGTACATATTTCGGCAATTTTCCGCTTTTTAGGCATTTTTAAAGTGTTATAATGACGTAACTGATGACGTCACAATGAAGCCATTCTTGGGTGCAGACCTCTTATACTATGTCTTTGATGTCACCAAGTTTGGTTAAGATCAATGTTTGGGAACAACCTGAAAAAGCGCCGACAACGACCATGCGCTTTGTCTATGGGAAAAAAATCAGAAGAAGAAGAAGAAATAAACGGAAAAAAAAAAAAAAAAATCAAAACGAAAACAAAGGCTTTTTCGTCCTAAACGAAAAAGCCAAAAATCAAAACGAAAACAAAGTCTTTTTCGCCGCAAAGCGAAAAAGCCAATGAACAGTTTAGAATTCGCAAAGGGAAATCAAAATTGCCTCTAAACTGAGTTTTCAGGATAAACTTTTTAAATATTTAATTTATAACGCCATGTGACATTATTACAAATAGTACTAATTTTACAGTAACTTAATTGATGTTTTTAAAAGTGCAAAAACTGAAAATTGCCATATTTTCAAATCTAAACAAATTTTTTCTCAATCGATGAAGGCTTCTGTACTATTTACATAATATACATGTTAGTTTGTTTTATATGAAATTTGGCTCAAGACTCTCTTAGTATAAATCCTGAACCTACATGTTATGATACTCCTCAAGGAGCTAATTAAGTAATCAAAAGTTTTTACCGGCACCATGACTTGGTATCTCACAGTTCATCAAACACCTTGAAGTGGTAGATCTGTATAGCAGTACTTCCCCACTCAGGCAAACTGACACAACTCAAAAACTGTTCATCATCAGGTATAAGATTAAATGAGCATACAATTTAATGTTTTCCATATTCAAACATTCGTAACAAATCAGCCGATTCACCTATGATCGTGATTCCTGCGCCATATACGGTAATTAACAAAGGTATTTAACTGATGATCTTATAATGACGTAATCACGTGTCAGATTAAAGGTGATACAAATATTATAAATATGAAATATTAACAAATGCGAGCTACAACCTTGATTCCTTCCCATATACGATCACTAGCAAAGCAAAGGTCGTTAACTTTTGGTTTTTCCGTTTATTTCTTCTTCTTCTGATGTTTTCCCCATTGACATAACGCATGGGCGTTGTCGGCACTTTTTGAGGTTGTTCCCAAACTTGAGGTTGTTCTTAAACAAACTTGGTAACATCAAAGACATAGTAGAAGAGGTGTGCACCCAACAATGGCGTCATCATGACGTCATCAGGTGTAAGTTTAAAGGGGCATGAAATTTAATGTTTCCATATGCAAAAATTCATAAAAAAATCAACCGTTTGACCTACGATCTTGATTCTTTCGGCATATACGGTCATTAATAAAGGTCTTTCAGATGCCCCCATGCCTTCACATTTGACCTCATTCCCTATTGGTCAAACAGACTTTGCCTTGCCATTTGAAACTGGTAAGAGGTATTTGGATGGGGTCAAAGGTGTTTGAGTTCGACTAGGGTGGGGTATCCAAAAACATATCGCTGTGACCTTGCTCACTTCCGGTAGAAACCGGAAGTGCATTTAAATGAACCTATTTTGTAAAAGTAGGGAAAGCTGCCGAGATGCGGTTGGTAGTGTTAGTGTCTAAGGTAAATAGGGTTTCCAAAAATGTAAGTTTTACGTCATTCCATAAAAGGGTGCCCTCTAGCGGCAAAATTAAAAAGTCTTAAAATGCCCTTTGATAGCAGTGTTTGCGCAAATTAGCCCAATAGTGGTAAATGTAGAGTGCGTCGACCACCAAACATGTCTGTATTGTTAAAACATTGATTACGTCATCAATCCTTTAAAGGTAACACATTAAAGGTAAACATTTTTTAAATTAAATACTTTATATACTTTTTGCAAGCTAAGCATGCTCATTTTTGAAGTTAAAAAAATTAGAAAAAGCCCTACGCTCTGTTCATAGAACAGACGTAGCTCTAGTTTTTCATTTTTTTTCTTTTTCCACTCAAACGTTTCCAGAGCTTTTCTTCAAAACGGTTCAAGCTATCAACTTGAAACTTGGTAGGAACATCAACCCCAATGTGAAGGTGTGCATACAAGTGTGACGTCATAATGACGTCATCAGGTATCAAATTACAAGCCAAACATTACCAAAATATGCATATGTTAAAATGCTTCCGTCTGGGAAACCACGTGACCCATGATCTTCGTATTTTGCAGGCTTATAGATCAGATCATGGCCAACAATTTTCATCTGACCCTTCCTTCTGGGGTAAATTTGAGGTCAAAGTTCAACGAAAACGAAAACCTCAATTTTTGCACTTATTGAGCAGCAATGTCCATCAAACCATGCTGAATCTTTAGGAAACTAAGTACAGGCATAGTTCCTGTATAATATCATGATGGCATCACGTGTGACGTCATCGTGACGTCATCAAGTATCAAATTACACCCCAAAACAACCAAAATATGCATATTTTAAAATGCTTCCGTCTAGAAAACCACGTGACCCAGGATCTTCGTATTTGGCAGGTTTATAGATGACATTCTGTGCTACAATTTTCTTTGTGTGGGCATTTTCATCTGACCCTTCCTTCTGGGGTCAATTGGAGGTCAAAGTTCAACGAAACTGAGAATCTCAGTTTTTACAATTACCAGCAACAATGCCCATCAAACCAAGCTGAATCGTTAGTAAATTAGATACAGATATAGGCCCTACGGCAGACTTTCACCAGAATGTATAGTGTCATGATGGCATCGAGTGTGACGTAATCATGACGTCATCAGGTGTCAAATTACAAAAATTCAAAGGTTATTATTTCCAAAATTCATATCTCAAGAACCGTAATAGATACTTGAACAATTCTTTCACAACATGATAATTCTAAATGAACTGAACAAATCATACGATGTCATGACCCCTGTGTGACGCCTACTTCCGGTCCAAACCGGAAGTTGTTCGAAAATGTGCATTTTTTAAAAGCGTTTTGAATGCAAATGGATTCAAAGTGGTAGTGAATTTGATCATATTTCTACGAAACGAAATGTTTCCACACATGTGGACTTTTTAACTATACCATTGGTGACGTCATCACATGGACGGTAGTTACGTAATGTGGTGTCAAAATACGCAAATTTGGAGCTGAATTGTTTTAAAATGCTGTATCTTGAGAACTACAGCAGATATTTGCATGATTCTTTTGCCACATTTAAGAACTTGATGTTTATCAAATTGTTGAACAATTTGTGCACAACATTGTGACGTCATGATATCGTCACAGGTGTCAAATTACAAAAATTAAATGGTTATTATTTCAAAAATTCATATCTCAAGAATCGTAATAGATACTTGAACAATTCTTTCACAGCATGATAGGTCGTAATGAACTGAACAAATCATACAATGGCATGACCCCTGTGTGACCCAAACCTCCAGTCCAAACCGGAAGAGGTTCGAAAATGTACACTTTTTTAGCATTTTGAATGCAAATAGAGCCAAAGTGGTAGGGAATTTGACCATAGTTCTACGGAACGAAATGTTCCCTCACATGTGGACTTTATGACTACATATATACCACTGATGACGTCATCACGTGCACGGTGGTTACGTAATGTGGAGAAATTATTTGTTGGGTCCCTTGATAATTATGCTAACTCAGTCGTTTGAGGGCGCTATGCCAAGCCTCCACTAATCTGACGATTTGCGCCCATATATACATCCTGAGATATCAGGGAATTTCCACTCTGCAAAGCGACGTGACAATACCCTGAGGAAATACACGCAAATCTGTGGAGCGAGCCGGCTGTTGTCTTGAGCCAACTCACGCCCGAGTCATTTTGATGTAATTTAATCAATTCGGTCATGTTATGCCGACAAGAAACAATTTCTATACTTTCCAGAAATTGTATTGGGTTCCGTTCCTTGTGACTGTCCCATTCCTACCAAACTTTCAAACGACGAACCTTATTTACTACGCAGTTTTTTAAATTAATAACATGGATGCATGCTGACGAATGTAATGGAACGGATTCCCCAGTATGCTTTAAATAGCAGCCAATCGCCGACGCGCACAACGGCCAGCATTACCGAGTACATGTATCACATGCATGCACGGTGTTTACAATCTGCGCGCGTTACATTTGAATGCCTGCAATCGTGCTACAATGCACTGCAGGCGTCCTGATTGGTCCAGCAGAGGCGACAAGATTTCTGTCGCTAGTCCCACCGCCAAATGGGGCCTTTTTCAACAGGGCCACTGTACGCAGGAGTTAGGGAGTGCGTTAAAGGGGCACTGTTGCAAGAGGATGCCATATATAGTGCTCGGCTTCTAATAAAAGAACTTGTATCTAGGCGGCCTGTAGACTGGTTCCCGCTCCACATATTCCACATACAACGACTGAATATGAGGACCGGCTACTGTGGTGTTTAAAATAGCACTTTAAGCATTACGTCATGCATTTATTTTTAGAAGCACATAACCGTTAATTTTCAAAGCGCGCTGCGCGCTATATGGCATGAGTGTACAACAATTTGAAAGGGGTTATTACATATTTGACCAATACAAATTTAATATATTAACCTTAAAATACTAAATATGCCCATTTTAAAAAACATGTAGGCTAGCATCAAAACGAAAATTCAAACCTTGTCTGCATCACCCAGTGATCTAGCCCTAAAATTAGGGCTGTAAATTGCTCGCTTTTCAAATCTGACTTATTACAGTCGCACTTATTACAGTCGCAATTGCGACTGTAATAAGTCAGATTTGAAAAGCGAGCAATTTACAGCCCTAATTTTAGGGCTACCAGTGATCGAGCTCCATAATGTACTATGCTGTTGCAATTCCGTAACTATAGCGACTGACAGCCACTGCGTCGTTTTAAATCCGTGGCATCGCCATAAATACACACGCAGCGGCACGCACGTACGTACGTGCACGCGACGTCAATTCAAATTCTGGAAACAATGACGAAGTGTACCCGACGATTAACGGTAACGTCCGGACGACCGGACGTGCATTCGGGTAACTTCGGGAACCTTCGGAAAAAAAGAGGAATTCCTCCTGTTTCAAAATGGCGAAATTGGCGGCTGCCGGACCTTAAATTTAGTCTAGTCAAAAGATTTTTGGTCCGGGTACCAGACTAGGCGGCCTGTCTCGGGTCAGAGGTCATAATGTATCTTTTTAGGGAGGATGTCTGGGCCACATGGCCAATGATATACACGTACGTACGTACGTGCGCGTGTAGTGAATAAGTCAGACAGACGAGACATAATAAGCAGGGCTTGATTTACAACCGAGAAAATTGGACTTTTGAAGATGTAAAATTGCTAGTTTCTGTGGCATCATCGCCAGGAAAGTTGAATGAACACTTGATAGCACAAGGACATTTACTTTTGGTGACTTAGCTGTTGTATTTTGGGTTTAATTATGTACGGCTAGCCTTAGTCGGCGGACCAAAGTAAATATGTCTTCTCCCCGAAAACTGTGAATGTGACATGCTGGAAATCGTTGCCGTGTTGGAAATAAAATGGAGAAAACTCAAAGGTATTTATGTTTTAGGGTCGACAGCTAGTTACCGTATCACACACTGAGCGAAGGGCTAGTAATGCAGGGATGACATATATTCATAAAAGTGCGCTTTCCTACCTTTGAACAGCGAATCGCCCGACATTGAAACCAAAATTCACCCGGTCACTTGCGCATACAGCATACAAACTGTATGGGCAGAAAATCGCGTGATTGTGTGATGATTGCATTACTTTGACCTATGATGGCGCTGTCTGCTAGCTCTGTTGTGATTGGTCGGCGGGTTCGGCTTGATTGACAGGTCGGAACTATGCATTGGCTTAAAACTAACAAACACTGAACCGTGTCCTTGTGCTTTGCAATGGTACTTTTCCACACGACCATGATAGTTTAGATTCAATTGCCATGGCAACCGACGTGACACTTCGGCTGTCGAAAGGTAACCATTTTTTTCCTACATTATCTTGATGTCAATGGTATAGCCTACATTTTTGGTGTAACAACATAGCCGACCTATAAGACATGTTCAATTAATGGAATAAGTAATAAGAAAAAAATTGTAACCAGGCATGTATTTATATGGAACCAATAAAGCGCCGTCAAAAAAATTAATATTCGATATATAACGGTTTATTTACCGAATTTCTGTTAAAGCGTTTAGACTAAATGGTGTTGTTTGCGCCATGTATAGTTGAATCCGTTAATTATACTAGTGCCCTGCGCTCATATAACATTATATTTTTGTTGATTCATTTTACTAAAAATTGCATAAACGAGTTATTTCCAGACAGCGGCGGCAATCAACATTAATTAATAAATAATGTTTGTGCTGAGCATATTTTGTTGACACGGTGTTAAGGCAGACCTAACATCAACCGTTTTGAGTGACGTAGTTGTTTATCTTTAGATGTTCTTGTATAGGGCTGGTGACAGGGCATTGGACATTCGTTGGTTGTAACGGTCTTCGTAAGTAGTGTGCTGTACGAAAGTGTCAATTGTCCAGTCAATGAGTTCTGGGTTCCTCTTGATGAAAACATTTTGGGGGCGAGATCGGGGGAGTTTGATGTCAACGACGTTACCCCAATCATCTGCCATGCTCCTCATCTGTGCGACAATTTCATCAGAGGTGACCTTACGAACATGCCGAGGAGCAAATTGCTGGATGGCCCTCGGCGTTACGGCCGGACCAGCGAAAAGGCAAATTGCTTTCTTGATTTCGTCTGGTGTAGGTTGTTCAAGCGCGTTGTCCATAACGGAGTTGAGGATGGAATCGATGAACTGCAAAGGAAGAAAAGGCCAAAAAGTGATATTGCCAAAATGAATAAATGTGAGGATTTGGTACTGTTATAAATACAAAAAAAATGAATACAAATGACAAGCAGGGGAAACATCCCCCTAAAATCAATTGAAAAACAGGGTATATTCCTTAAATTTAATTAAGCTGCCTATGTTTATTAAGCTCCTATAGCACTAGCCCCCCTCCGCCGCTTTACCAATCATATATTTTTTAGCCACGGATAATAAACACAGCTGTTAATTTAAACATGAGTTTTGAAGTAAATGAAAGAAACGATGTAAAAATAGTAAAATACTAATAAAAGAAATGGCTAATAATGAACACATATCGCTATCGTTTAGACTGATTTACGGTTAGAATGAATAAGCGTTAGGACGTGCAATTAGTAATGAATCTGGCCGTTGTTATTAAGCCAAAGAACCACGAGGGGTGCAGGTCAACTCGACCGTTTGTCAACGCGACTGGGAAAATAAACATTTTGAAGGATAACAATGCACAAAACAGTTACGGTCAGAATAAATGAGCATTAGGACGTGTAATTGCTGCTAAAAGTGAATTTGTTATTTAAAAATCCGACTCACCTCCCCCAGTATTTCTTTTTGCATATCGCAGTACGTTACGAGGTCCATTGCCTTAGCTAGCGTTTGTTGTCCAATTTCCGTGGATGGACGGCACACGTCACGCCCTGCCAAAAGTCTGGTTAGGACATGGTCGGTGACATGGATCGCCAAGGCCAGCCGCTGAACAATGTCAATTCTTTTTTATTTTGGGGGAACTACTCCATTTTTGATCGCCGTATTGAGTGAAAGAACAAAGTCTGTTTTAAGCTAGTTCAACATGCGCTCTGCTGACTCGCTGAATTTGTAATTATCCGCAGCGATGTGAACATCGTGCACTGCAGATACGAAATCGGTAAGCGTGGATATTTTTTTGTGCGGAGATGAAATCATGAGCCTGTTTACGTTCATCCGGAGTTGGGCGGTAACACTGGGGCACTAATAACAGGAATCTGTCCATTAAACCCTGCCCCTAATTCATGGAAACTAGCAGTTTTGCTAGAGGTTAAACTTGTGTGCTTCCTATAGAATGGAGAAAGGGATTCCTGCTGGAATGTTACGCTTCGCATTCGTTGCCATCGTGAACGAAGCTTCTTCGCCCGAGAAAAGTTCACATAAGGGTGAGCTGTCGTTTGCCGATCCGTCGTCAGAATTTGAAGATTACGTCATAAATCTCTGGTGAAAGGAGAAGTCCTTCATTCGCCAGTTTCTTAAAAAGTCCTGAGGGCGTAACCTTTTCAATGATAAAGGAAAGGAGTTCCTTGTCGCGAATAAGTTCGTTCAAATGAGACTTTCCCGTTGATGGAGGACCCACAAACACGGTGTATATATTCGGTACAGCTTCGAAACCATGAAAAGTCGACAACTTGACGGATAAACTTAATACAAACAACATGATCAAGTATCCGGCGTTTGTGTTGATCTATGTTGCCATCTTCAAGATGAAAGTAGCCGATGTATCCGAGAATAGTGAAGCGTAGTCAAAGGGTGTGGCAATCAAGCGCCGATGAAGTTGGGCCCAAGTCTTGGGGTGCTGCTTGCTGATCTTCTTGAGAAGCGACATCCTTGAACACCAGGAGAATATAAAAGTTGTAGGAACGCCGTTACGAATCGAATACAGGATGACAAATGGGAGTTGCAAATTTATTACACGGAACCCTTGGTTAATATAATGTGCCAAACGTATGGGCATTGAAAGATGCGGTTTCAGACCCTCATGGTAATCTTCTGAAAGCCGGCTCATAAAGTACGCGTGTTGCGGTTATTGACCTTTAAAAGATTAAAAAAGATGAATTAGCGTGGGACATGTTTGATGATTGTAAGCGAAGTGTGTGAAGCAAGGTGCATTTGAAAAATTGGATACGGGCTAATTTACTGCAATTGTGTAGCAATAGTTTATTTTGCTAAACATGTGAATCTTAGCGCATTTTAGCACCTCGTGGCCTAATCTCCAGAAAGTGATAGATTGGTGGCGGATCCTGATTGATTGTTATACAAATATAATATTGACTGCAATGAGGGGCATGGTTAGATTATAGGCCCGAGGTGATCTCGAAGCCATGACTATGCCCCGAGGCGGAAGCCGAGGGGCATAGTCATGGTTTCGAGATCATCGAGGGCCTATAATCTTAACCATGACCCGAATAAACATCAGTCAATATTTGTTGTATATACCGAATGTGTAGATTTTTGTCATCTGGTTGGTTAAAAGTAACGATACATCATACTGTCATGACAGTGGTCCTTCGAGTTTCGATTTTGGAAGCTGGTCTACGGCGGAAAAGTTGTATATTTACAGCCAAAAATGGTAGCATAATCACCTGGCACTTTAGTAGTACATTTCACCTGACACAGTTTTCACTGTAGGCCACTTCTCTTACTTTCTTGGGGACTTCATCATCTACGACAGACGACAAAACGACTTCGTCGAGATTCCGCTATTACCGTCCTGCTGAATGTTTACGTGAATCGCCCAGCTGCATAGTTGGTGCACAGCTATAGCTATGCTAACACATGTTATGCGCGCGTCCGGAACCCGATAAATGACTATGCCCGGCAATTTTTTTTCCGTACCACATATTCGCTATGGACCCTAACTTAAGCCTCTGATTGGTCCGCTCTCCTCAGTCAGTCATGTATTATGCATCATCCAAAGTGCATGATACCATGGAGGTAGGTATGATGATACGCTCACGTGGCGTACATGTGTCCATCGCGCGCTGGCTACATGGTGGATTCATATCCGCAACGCAATAGCATTACAAGCATTGGAGTGTACTGTGTTGAATGGTTTGAATGGTTTGAATGGTTTATTCATCTCTTCGACCCCACAAAAGAGGGTATGAGAGCCAATAAATTACAGTCAGAAAAGAAAAATAAACTAATTAAAAGTGAGTTACAGGCATTATACAAATAAACAGTTAATTAATTGAATTTTGACATAATCATCTTAATAAATTTAGCTAAGTTACATAGTTGATTTGAGCTGCGTACATTGAACAAAAGTCCCAGTTTGTCAGGATTTGGTCTAGTCCAATAAAATCTCTTGATAAGGGTGGATCTTTCGTGAGTGAGAGACGGACAAACAAGAACATAATGAAATTCATCACAGTTAACGTGGCTATTACATAATGGGCAGATGTTGACTACTGAAGAATTAGGAACATAACGAGTCTCAGTATACGGGAGATGATGGTTGCCTGTTCGAAATCGGGCAAGCACTGTTTTACAAGAGTTATTTAGTTTGATAAGATAATTTTCAAGGCATTTATCAGTTTTAATAATTCTATGAAACGAGCAAAGTCTGTTACTTGATAAATCACTTTCCCATTTCTGGTTTGCAACATCCTTTAGTCTACGCTCTAAGCATTTAAAAAGTCTACTTTTATGACTCGCATTGATATTAGAACTATTCCATAACATAGAGTACCCAGTATCATCTAATAACGTTTTCATACAATCAATCCATTTAGAGCGCACAATATTATGATCGTATAAAGTTCTCATGAGACGATACATGACATTTGAAAGACGATTTGGATTAGTAACAATATGTAGCCAAAAGTTAAACATTCGAAGTTGGACAGTGTATTTGAGTTCTAATCTACCTAATTCACCATAAGCAATACAATTAGCTGTACGATAATTTACTCTTAGTAAATTTTTCAAAAACTTCTTATAAAAACTCTTAATCTGGGCAATGTTTGAGAAACCCCAAATTTCACAGCCATACAAAAGTACTGGAGTAACTACCTGATCAAAGAGTTGGCACTGAATATCAATAGGAAGGTCAAGTTTAGTAGCTTTAGTCTTGAGACTAAATAAGGCCCTTCGAGCTTGTTCGACTTGCTTATTAATAGCCTTGTTAAATAAACCGTTGTAGTTCAACTTAACTCCTAAATAATTGTAGTCTTGAACAACAGACAGTTTCTCTTCTCCAAATACAAAATCTGGAAATGACCTTACTTTTCCTCTAGCAAAAATAACAATTTTAGATTTACTAGAATTAACAGTTAAGTGCCACAATTTACAATAATCAAAAACAGAATTAAGAGCATTTTGCAGTTCGCTAGCCGATTCCGCAAGCACTACCGTGTCATCAGCATATAATAGAGTATAAAGTTTCAAAAATACTTCAACGTCATCATCACTTAAGAAATCTCTAACATCAGCTGCTACAGTAGAAAGCCCGTTAAATTTCTTACTTATGAAACGCTCAAAATCATTCAAATAAATACTAAATAATAGGGGGGAGAGATTTTTCCCCTGTCTTACACCCAGTTGACATGTACTAAATTCTGGCATCAACGCTTTCGGGTTGCATTTCAATGACTAGACAGCCGAAGTGTGACGTGCGTTGCCATCATGGGCAATTGGATCTAAACTATCACGGCCGTCGGGAAAAGTATGGAAAAGCACTGAGAGTGATTTTTAATTGTATTATTATTATTAATATTATTATTATTTATTCGGCCATCAATCAAAACCAATACAAGCACATGAGAGTAGAATAAAAACATACATGTAAAATAAAAATTAGATTTAAAGGAGCGTGACCAGAGTTTCTGGAAAATAGTTTTCGATGTAACTTACCAATATTATCAAGTAACTCCCATACACACCTCCCATGTCCCAAAAAACCGAAAACATTCGCATTTTCCAGTAAAAAAATGAACAAAACTATATCGAGTATGCTTTCAGCGGATAAACGTTGATACTGGAAAATTAGTTTACAAATAATCGGTGGATTTTCGACGATATCCTCGGAAATATGCGGCCTAGAAGCGCGGGAGTTTCAGTTTCGTAATCAGAAAAATATAACGGATGTTATGATATAAAAATCTCATGACCCATAAGGTAAGTCCCGGGGAGTTATGGGTAAAAAAAGTGATCTGGTCACACTCCTTGAAATGTATGTGAAAAGAACAAAAACAGGGTGAACAAAGAGAGGGATGGGCAGATATTGGAGGGACTGGAATGGGGAAGGTGGGCACTGGGTTGTCAGGGCAAGCAAAAGGGGAGACGGGGACTAAACAAAAGCATTATAAGCTGGCCTGGATAAACAAAAGTATAATAAAACACTGTGGTCCAAGGACCTGTCTATCCGAACTTAAAATGCCTACACAGAAAATATATTTGCTAAAATTATCGAAAAAAATATACATATGTGCATATTGCCTGTGCCCCGGGCCAAGTCACGAAGCCACCGTCAACGCCCACCCCCCAATTTGACATCCAACACAAAACCAACACCCCCGTCAATTCTGTCCCATCCATTCCAAGTCTTAGTGAAACAAGCCCAGAGCACAGATAATATACATAAAATGAATCTATATCAAATATTAATTATAAAAGTTCTTCAGAAAAATAAATTGAAAAGAAAAATGTGTAGGTAAATATTAAGACCAGAACAAACAAAAACAAGCAAGCAAACGTTCGACCCAACAAAAAACAAACAAACAAACAACCCAAACAAACAAAACAAACAAAAACAAACAAACAAAAACAAAAAACATTACATTTCTGAACAATTGTAAATGAAATCACTACAAGTCATAAAAATAAGCCACCAAATTACGAGTGAAACATTTAAAAGAGTCAACAGTCGCTGAGTCCTTAATATGAAGTGGGAGATTAGTCCAGTTGCGTGGAAATGAGTGGGTTGGGGTGTACTTGAGGGCTAGAGTTCTGGCAAAGTGGTGGCGGAAGGTTAAAACATCAAGATGACGGGGATTTACTTCTGTATTTGCACGAACTGAACAACAGTCAATTAGATTATAAATACACTTCATGACAAAAACTATGGTGAGGTGTTGCCTCCTAGAGTCAAGGGATGTCCATCCTAGTGTGTGCAGTCTGTCAGAGTAATCCATGCACCCTCTACGTTGCTTTAGGCACATTCTGCTTGCTCGTCGTTGGATTCTCTCTAGTTTTGAGATTGTCCCTGAGGTGTACGGGGACCATGCGGGAAGGCCGTATTCTAGGACTGGTTGGACAAGTGACTTGTAGAGAGATGCCAGGGCTGAAGTTGACGTTCCCCCTGCAATCTGCCAGATGAACCCTAAGGTTCGGTTTGCTTTTGAAATTACGGCATCTATGTGGTCGTTCCAGGTTAAGCTGTCATTTATTATTACTCCGAGATACTTGTAGGTGGTTGTGGTACTAAGGCGAGAGCCATGAAGGATGTAATCAGGAAGAGATGCGGGTTTCCTTGAATGGGATAACCGTGGTCTTCTTGGTATTCAGTTTCATGCCGTTCGTGTCGCTCCATCTGGCTATTTCTGTTAAGTCAGATTGAAGGGTGTTCATCATTAGGTGATCGTATAGGCTGGTAGATCAGGGTGTCGTCAGCGAAGCTTGAGCAGGGAGACTAGATTATTGGAAATGTCGTTTATGAATAAGTTGAAGAGGAGCGGGCCGAGAACACTCCCCTGGGGCACTCCAGATGCTACAGGTGCCCAGTCGGAAAGGTGACCTCTGTACATAACCCGATGCTTCCTGTCTGTAAGGAAGGACTTCAGCCAGGTCCAAGTTTGTCCACGGATGTTATACAGGCGAGCCAGTTTATTTAGGAGGGTATGGTGAGGCATGATGTCAAAGGCTTTGCTGAAGTCCAAGAAAATGATGTCTATACGAGGTGGGCGTGGCGCGTCAAGGATGGATGCCCAGTCATGAATGGCATTGGTAAGCTGGGTTACACAAGATTTACCCGAGGTGAATCCATGCTGTTTAGGGTTGGCGAGGCAAAACGAGGAGATGTGCTCACTTATGTTGTTGGCAACAGCCTTTTCCAAGACTTTGCAAATGACCGATGTTAAAGCAACAGGGCGATAGTTTTTAATGTCTGAGCGTTTTCCAGATTTATACTATATGTACACAGGGGTGATTTGAGAAAGCTTCCAATCTGCGGGGAGAATGCCATTTGCCAGAGAAGAATTCAAAACTCTTGACAAGGGTGGGGCCAGTGAAGATGCTGTTGCGCGAAGAAGTGTTGATGAGATGCCGTCAGGACCTGGTGCTTTATGTGGAGTCAGGGTCAAAAGAGTTTTCTGTAGCCATCCAGGACTGATTCTGATTGGGGGAGTTTCAGGGATAGGAAGCGAGCACTGGGGTGGACTATCCGGAGGCGGTGTTGAAGGAGAATGGACGGAGGTGAAGTAATCGTTGAATTAAGGCTTGGCAGATGTCGACAGGTTTGTGGAGGAGTTTATGAGGTGTCTGGAAGGCTGCTGGGCATTGAGATTTTCTTTGTTCACGAACAAAGCACCAACAACCGTTTATGCAGATTTTGTCATGTTTTTCACCTTGTTTCGGATGTGTTTATAATCTTGCCAGGCTGCATTTGAACCAGAAGATTTGGCTTTGGAGAACAGTTTGTGTTTTTGATGGATAAGCTTTTTAATTTAGATCTTTTTAATTTAGATCCAATCGCCTATAGGCAACCAACAAAAGGTGACGTATTCACTAAGCTTCGGCAGTCTATTAAAATATTGTGTAACAGAGTGCATACAAATAAAAACCACTCAGACATAAACATTTAAAAACAAAACACAATACTGCATGAAAATCCACTAAATTTATCTTGAAGTAGAACTGCCATATATATGCTTTTATTGCCGTTGTCACGGTGTTTGAGTTGAACCATAGCAGTACGTACAAATTTGAAACTACCGCCTCATTACTAATGCGCCAGTATTCTGACCGCGCTGCCTTGGGGGTTTGCAGTCAGGTCAAGGGTCAAGACCCCACCGCTGTACTGGGCGAAACCAGGAATGCAGTTGTCCTTGCTCTCGTCTCGCAATGGCTACCGTCGTTTTACACACAAAACCGTGGCATGAAATCATTGAACAAGTTAGAGAAAACCTGATCTTTTGGTAACAAACTATTAATGTTCCAAATTCCAGTGCTAATATATACGTCGGGTAAGGGCAAAAACAAACCCTAACATTCATTCTCCCCGACTCAAGCTAAATCGATTAATGCGATTCATTGTAATCCACGTTGCGAACAAACGCTATTTTTATTGTTTTCATTTGAGAAAAAAATTATAGGAAGGGGCGAAAAAAATAAAGGGGAATTGGCTTCAAAATTTTTTGGATGGCGTTCCCTCTCTCAACATATCGTGCTGCATGTGCATGGTTGTTCGCCATAATACATGACTTGTACATTACATAGGGCCTATGTTCCTTCCTCGGACCATGATGTACTAGCACACGATTCAGGCACGCATGTAGGCTCGATCTGATTAAGTATGCTAATGTATAATGAGGGCCTGCCCAGCGGACCAATCAGAAGATTATATTGCGGTCCCATAGCGAATATGTGGTACGAAAAATAAATTCGCGCCCGGGGCACGGCAAAGACTATGCCCGTAGGCATGGTCAGAATTCTACACGCGCCGGGTCTAGCTGATTCAATGCCCCCACTTTTAACCAATCAGAGGACAGGAATCTACGCATGAGGTATATAAAAAAGATTAGGATGTGAATGGCCGGCCAATAGTTTATCATTGCGGAACATGTGAATAGCAGCGCATTTTAGCACCTAGTGGCATAATCTCCGGAAAGTTATTGATTTTAGTCGGAGCATGTTTGATGTTAAAAGTTAAGTATGTGAATTGCCGTTCATTTTCGCACCTCTTGTAAGAATGTTTTATATATATTTGACGTGACATGTTAGATGATCTTAATTGAGTGTTTTAAAAGCCAGTGCTTTGTTGCCTAAGCTGAGACCATTTAATATTATATCGGTCATTAACCCCTCAACAATAGGGCGGTTGCATTGATTGTGGAAGATGAGCTGCGTTTTTAATTTTAAATGGGGTCATGAACCCCGCAACAACAGGGGCGCTTCAACTGTGGAAAAAGTGTTACTTTTCCATAGTTGCATTAAAGGGACAGTGTCGTCAGCTTCACCGCGTTTTAAAATTCGGACCGAATTTGAGCCTTAGCGCATGCGCCCTGCGACTTTGCCTGCGTGTTAAACTTTACTCAGTGTACGACTGTTGGGCTTATACGTATATATACGGACTCTATGAAAACCTGTTGTGCGTGCAAATGTTGCGCTGCTGATTATGACACGTGAGACTAGAACAAGTCTATGTGGGCGGTGCGGATTATTTATTTTCTTATTTCGGATATAGCCAGACAAAAATGGCGGATGACGGTGGTTGTTGGGGCCGGCAGTTGACAGCGTAAAACGTTCGTCGTTGGACCTTATATAGGTTTGCTTCTACATATTTCTGGGTGACAATGACCGACAGAAGCAGGGGTTCATCAAAGTTAGGAGAGACGAAGGACAAATCTTCGAAGGACATTTTTTAAAAATTATTTCGAACCGTTCGAACCGTGTCCGGAAATTGGGCCATGCAGCGACGTTGAATCTGTTTTTCTTCCGCTTGATTTAACGGGTAAGAATTTACAAGTCGGACATCACTATTCCTTGAAAAAATACTAATTAACCAATGTTAGCCGTCAGTAAGTGCAAATCTGATAGAAAAACAAAAATTTGGCAGGAAGAAATGATGATTAGGCCTATATATTTGGGGAAAAAAATTGACATTTTTCAGCCGATCTCGTATTCGTTTAAAAATCTTATTTATGAGGCAGTAGAAGAAGTCCAACTTGTAAATTCTTATATTTTTCATATGGTAGGACCATCGGTAAGGGTTGAGAAGTTGATCAGAATTTGTTTTAAATGACTCATCTAGAATTGGAATGTGCAAATTTGATCATGGAATAACCCCAAAATTCAAGATTTGGGTTTATACAAACACTTATTTGTTCAGCCTGCTGTCTCATATGTTTTGCACACAAGGTCTGAAGCCATGATCAACTTCTCAATTCTTTCCGGTACCTTTCTGCGAGAAACTGCCATGCCAACTACATTTTTTGGGACAATTTGGAAATAATTTATTACCATTTATTCAACACAAAAACCATGCATGGAGTTTTTAAGGTCTTTGGATATGGCTGAGTGAAATTTTAGAAGGCATCCTTTAGTTAATATGTAATGCTGTTGGTACCATTTAAAAAAAGTTTACCAATCATGTCTTTAAAACCTAAGGAATAATTGAAAGATGGGGCCTAAACATTTTCTTGTGATAAGTATATTATTTTACTATGGTACTAATAATTATTACAGCTTGCTGTGTTGCTACATTAATCAAGGGAGAAACCTGTTCCGCATTTCTGCGGAAATCTTTGTCACAAACAACTGATACGTGATAAGTCTCATCCCTGATCAATGCAGGAACGTCCATGAATTTACTTGGCTTTCCACAAATCCAATTTTTCAAAAGAAAAATAATTGTCCCAAGCACTGATGACTGTATGTAAAGAATAAACAAAAACATGGAGGTCAGAGTTCAATTGTAATGTAGCATTTATTTCGTGTAGTCGGAGGCATGCTTCCCAGTGGACTCAAACTGTCAAATTTTGTTCACATGTACGCTTTTCTATACAAGAGCAGGGGTCGATTTCACAAAGAATTGTGACGCGTCGCAAAAGTGGCCAAATCTATCGCAACTCGCTGAACCCGTTGCAAGATGCGATGGATTTGTGACGTGTCGCAAGTCCTTTGCGAAATCGACCCCATGGCTTAAATTCATTCTGCTGTTTAATCTTAAGCAGGAATATACATGTACCTTCATAGCTCATAAAAATGAACTTTCAAAATCCACTAGCTAATCTCAGAACATCAGTAAACCATGAAATTGGGCACTTTTACAGTGGAGCTTTTATAAGGGCACACAGTGGGTCTATTCCCTTCTTGGACAGTTAGCTCAACATTTCAACAAAGATGTTTATGTTCGTTCATGATTATCAAAGAACTGTTGTAGTTACATGTACATCTGCATGTACTTACATGTGGCTGATCACATGCTCAAAAAAGAATTTGTCAAGCAAGGCTTTAACACAGTCCAATTCATTCTGATTAGAGACTACTGTTTTGTGTGTGGCTGTCTTTGCAATTGACATTTCACAAAGTCCATATGCTAGCTGCAGGGCATTTGAAAAAAAGTCTTGTGTAGCTGTAATTTTCCATAATTCATCAAATATGGAAACCCCAGACACGAGTCAGCAACAGGACATTTTACTTAAATAAGACCAAAGCATGGAGACAAACGATTGCACACTCTTCTGTCGGGAGAAGCCCAAGTAGTCGGAAAGTATACAGACGGATGAAAATCCCGTGTAGATGGAGGTCAGTCTTATTCTTCATTTTCTGAACAAAAAAGCATAAACAGAATCGCATACAATAGTGAATCATGTGAATTTGGTAGGAATCTGCCTAAAACGACATTTAATTGTAAATTCATTTTCCTCATGGCTTATCTAATGCACATCAAGGGACACAGCCTTGTTCACCTGGTATCTACTACACTGTATCAAGCCGGTACGAGTTGTACATGCATACATCTGAACTGGACACTTGTGTGGGCACTGCAAAAGTGCCCGGTTTTAACAGGATTGTTGTAATATCAGCATGAAAAGTGGATCTTGTATTAATAATAATGTTATTATTGTCACTGTTCCCCTGTATAAAGACTGCAAATTAAAAAGTAAATACCAGTAAATGCTCAACATGGCTGGGTTTGTGCCCGCCAGCATGGGTAGATTGACTGCTATCCTGTGGCATTGGAATTTTTGGTGAAAAAAAAGACCCTAAATCACAACAAACTTTACCTCGCAGAAATACTTTGCCCACAGAAATTCCATCTTATGCCGTACGTATTGTAGCTGTGCTAATTTGTGGGTCTGAGGAGGAGAAAAAATCATTAAAATGGCTTTTAAACCATTTTGTATGAATTGTACTTTATGTACTCACTCTTTGAGATGGAAAGTATTTAAAGAATGTGTCCTGAATTTACAAAAACAACATGTAAAATGTAACGGGGGACACCAACATTGGACCCCTAATTTATAGAAAGACCCATGTTTCTTTAGAATGTCTCATCTAGCATTGGAATGTGCATATTTAATGGTAAAACATTTTGAGTAAGAATCACTTAGCCTAGAGATTTTTTAGCCTGTCTCATGTTTTGCACAGTATGCACGCACACACCTTCTGAATTAGCCATGATCAACTTCCCAATTCTTTCCGAAATTTGTTAACATTTCCACGCTAAAAATACAATTAAGATTTTAATTTCACGTTTTGGTGGTTGATTTTAATATGCCGTAATAAAGGAAAATGTAGTGCAGGCATTTCAGTAACATTTCACCACGAATGCACGACACGAGTGAATCTGCATGTAGTGTAGGCCCATGGAGGAATCTGCATGTAGTGTAAGCCTATGCAAACATGTCGTTCGTTACAATTTTCCTTCAGGTTATGCTGATGTAAACACCATCATTTTACAGCATTCCTACCTTTCAAATCTTACACCTACGCCGCTGAGAAGTACCTGCATCCTTTGCCGAACTGTCTATCTTTTAATATAATCCTGGAGTCGACCATGAATCGACAAAATCTGGGGCTATAAGCTAAGGTCCCTTGCGTTGACATCGATAGCTGCCATGCACGTGCGTGGGTTAAATGTTTGTTTACTTTTCGGAGGAACTATATAGCCTTAGGCTGGATCCGAATTAGTGGCTTTGGCTGTGGCTATGACTGTTGCTATGCTGTTGCTATGGGCGGACAATGAAAGTCTCTAGAAACAGCATAGCAACAGCCACAGCCAAAGCCACTAATTCGGATCCAGCCTTAGTTTGGTCCGCAAGTGATGACGTCATTATAAATATTAAGAAAGGCGTATTGACTGGTATTCAGAATACATACACACCAAATACGATTTTGGTTGACAGCTCATTTTTGCAAAATAAGGCAAACAAATTATGTGCTAACCAAATATTTTGTGCTATAAAACAGCGCCATGAAATTGGGCCATGAGCACGTGGGTAGTCGCCATATGTAAACAAACTTGAGACATTGAGATTTTTGCGTGAGGCTGCTTCCAAGTCATGTCCAAGGAACCACGCCACCCCTTCACCAAAATAATCACGACAAAATGAAATGAAAGCGAAGAAGAAACAGATTTACATTGAGTAGTTTGTGGATTGTGTTATGCAAAGCCGTTATAAATTATGCACCTTCCCAACCGGACCCTGCCGTCCCACTGGAAAATCGTGGTTCAACGTCGCTTTCTATGACCATTTTATGTGATATTTTAATCGATACTGATTTCGAAAAAAAAATCTTCACAATATGTGTTATTATTATTAGTATTATTATTTATAAATGCCATTTAATATACAACACAAACAGGATGGGCATAGGAGAGACAAAAGCGATAACAATCACTGTGGCCAAAGACCTGCCACTCCACATCAAGTAGTGAATTAAATAAAATAAGCATATATACATGTGTTTTGTTGTGCCACTTTATCCGACTTTTCAACATTTAGGCCTAGTACATGTACAAAAGTATGCACACGTCCGTACGTATAATGTACGTCTAGTCTACGTACATGAACATATTCCTGCAGGCCTAGCCTGCCAGACAAGAGGCGCGCGCGCGCTCGGTGTTTATGTTCGGTCGGCCAGGTCAAGAGTTCATCAGTTGCTGCTAAAAATAGGAATGGAGAATTGAGAATCAGCAAGAGGGCTCACTTCAAAAACCTAATCCTTGTACTGACGACACCGCCCCTTTAAGCTGTGTGTATAAAAAGCAGTTGTTAATAAAGAAAACTAAAGCACACATTTCACTAAAATGAGTGCGTTTGTCCGGAAACGAAATGCTGGCGTCCAGCATGGATGCCCTGAAAGTGGGAGACACTCTAGGAGCACGCACATCAACGGAGAAAAGGCTTCTTACCAACGGAAGAAAGACACGCCGGAACCGTCGGTAATATACATACGACAGATTATGCCGTGAGGTTTTGTGGAGTAGAGATGCAACGATTGCCTTTTGTCATGAAAATGGACTGTTGGCCAATAATGTGCCCTGTCCTTATTGTGGCGAAGATATGAAATTGGTAGAAACGACTGATTAAGTGGGAATGTCGGAGGTAGTTCCGCGGCAAGAAGCACCGCTGTGAAAAATCAATCCGACAGGGCAGCTGGTTTAAAAACAGTAACCTAACTTTGGAGGAAATTTTAAAGTATACATATTGGTGGACAATGAATCTGTAACAGAGCCAAATACAGCACGAATTGCAACTTAGTGAGCACACCGTCGTTGACTGGGACATGTTTTGTCCTGATCAATGCAGGAACGTCCATGAATTTACTTGGCTTTCCACAAATCTAATTTTTCAAAAGAAAAATAATTGTCCCAAGCACTGATGACTGTATGTAAAGAATAAACAAAAACATGGAGGTCAGAGTTCAATTGTAATGTAGCATTTATTTCGTGTAGTCGGAGGCATGCTTCCCAGTGGACTCAAACTGTCAAATTTTGTTCACATGTACGCTTTTCTATACAAGAGCAGGGGTCGATTTCACAAAGAATTGTGACGCGTCGCAAAAGTGGCCAAATCTATCGCAACTCGCTGAACCCGTTGCAAGATGCGATGGATTTGTGAAGTGTCGCAAGTCCTTTGCGAAATCGACCCCATGGCTTAAATTCATTCTGCTGTTTAATCTTAAGCAGGAATATACATGTACCTTCATAGCTCATAAAAATGAACTTTCAAAATCCACTAGCTAATCTCAGAACATCAGTAAACCATGAAATTGGGCACTTTTACAGTGGAGCTTTCATAAGGGCACACAGTGGGTCTATTCCCTTCTTGGACAGTTTGCTCAACATTTCAACAAAGATGTTTATGTTTGTTCATGATTATCAAAGAACTGTTGTAGTTACATGTACATCTGCATGTACTTACATGTGGCTGATCACATGCTCAAAAAAGAATTTGTCAAGCAAGGCTTTAACACAGTCCAATTCATTCTGATTAGAGACTACTGTTTTTTGTGTGGCTGTCTTTGCAATTGACATTTCACAAAGTCCATATGCTGCAGGGCATTTGACAAAAGTCTTGTGTAGCTGTAATTTTCCATAATTCATCAAATATGGAAACCCCAGACACGAGTCAGCAACAGGACATTTTACTTAAATAAGACCAAAGCATGGAGACAAACGATTGCACACTCTTCTGTCGGGAGAAGCCCAAGTAGTCGGAAAGTATACAGACGGATGAGAATCCCGTGTAGATGGAGGTCAATCTTATTCTTCATTTTCTGAACAAAAAAGCATAAACAGAATCGCATACAATAGTGAATCATGTGAATTTGGTAGGAATCTGCCTAAAACGACATTTAATTGTAAATTCATTTTCCTCATGGCTTATCTAATGCACATCAAGGGACACAGCCTTGTTCACCTGGTATCTACTACACTGTATCAAGCCGGTACGAGTTGTACATGCATACATCTGAACTGGACACTTGTGTGGGCACTGCAAAAGTGCCCGGTTTTAACAGGATTGTTGTAATATCAGCATGAAAAGTGGATCTTGTATTAATAATAATGTTATTATTGTCACTGTTCCCCTGTATAAAGACTGCAAATTAAAAAGTAAATACCAGTAAATGCTCAACATGGCTGGGTTTGTGCCCGCCAGCATGGGTAGATTGACTGCTATCCTGTGGCATTGGAATTTTTGGTGAAAAAAAAGACCCTAAATCACAACAAACTTTACCTCGCAGAAATACTTTGCCCACAGAAATTCCATCTTATGCCGTACGTATTGCAGCTGTGCTAATTTGTGGGTCTGAGGAGGAGAAAAAATCATTAAAATGGCTTTTAAACCATTTTGTATGAATTGTACTTTATGTACTCACTCTTTGAGATGGAAAGAATTTAAAGAATGTGTCCTGAATTTACAACGGGGGACACCAACATTGGACCCCTAATTTATAGAAAGACCCATGTTTCATTAGAATGTCTCATCTAGCATTGGAATGTGCATATTTAATGGTAAAACATTTTGAGTAGGAATCACTTAGCCTAGAGATTTTTTAGCCTGTCAACATGATGAGAACCATTTTCCAAGTTTCACATTTCCTTCTGTTTAAAAATTTTCACCTAAAACGTTGCATTTCTTTCTGGATTGTCAAAATTGTGCACTCAAAAATGTCACATTTACTTTTACAGATTAAAACAGCAAAGATTATGGTTGAAAAGAAATGTTAATTGGGAAAAATACGAAAAACAAACATTTTGATTGCAAATAATCATTATAGTCCGAAAAATCCTCAAGTAGCAAATGTCTTTATTTTCGTCAACAAAGACTAAACATGTAGTTTCCTTCGAAAGTGATCATATTATAGTTTGTGAAAAATGAAAATTTACTTTCGTTAAAAATGCACATAGCAAAGAATACTGTTTTGCATGTAAAAATACACTACTTCAAGATCTGTATTTAACACGCGGATTTTTACGATGAAATAATGACAATTCAAAACATACCCTTGATTTCAACGTATTTTACTCGAAATTATTAAGCATCACAGTCACTCAAGGTGACATTACAATAATCGGATCTTTGCCATTCTTGGAGTAGCCAATTTGTGAAAGTCTCGTACACGTACATTAAAATAGCCGGTCTATGCTCATACTCCGGCCATTCTGAATGTACGTAAGAATAGCCGGTCTATACTCATACTCCGGCCATTCTGAATGTACATGAGAATAGCCGGTCTCTGCTCATACTCCGGCCATTCTGAATGTACATAAGAATAGCCGGTCTATGCTCATACTCCGGCCATTATGAATGTACATAGGAATAGCCAGTCTATGTTCTTACTCCGGCCATTCTGAAGGTACATAAGAATAGCTGGTCTATGCTCATACTCCTGCCATTCTGAAGGTACATAAGAATAGCCGGTCTATGATCATACTCCGGCCATTCTAAATGGACATAAGAATAGCCGGTCTATGCTCTTACTCCGGCCATTCTGAATATACATAAGAATAGCCGGTCTATGATCATACTCCGACATAAGAATAGCCGGTCTATGCTCTTACTCCGGCCATTCTGAATGTACATAAAAATAGCCGGTCTATGCTCATACTCCAGCCATTCAGAAGGTACATAAGAATAGCCGGTCTATGATCATACTCCGGCCATTCTGAATGTACATAAGAATAGCCGGTCTACGCTCATACTCCGGCCATTCTGAAGATACATAAGAATAGCCGGTCTATGCTCTTACTCCGGCCATTCTGAATGGACATAAGAATAGCCGGTCTATGCTCATACTCCGGCCATTGTGAATGTACATAAAAATAGCCGGTCTATGCTCAGACTCCAGCCATTCTGAAGGTACATATAAGAATAGCCGGTCTATGATCATACTCCGGCCATTCTGAATGGACATAAGAATAGCCGGTCTACGCTCATACTCCGGCCATTCTGAATATACATAAGAATAGCCGGTCTATGGTCATACTCCGGCCATTCTGAATGGACATAAGAATAGCCGGTCTATGCTCTTACTCCGGCCATTCTGAAGGTACATAAGAATAGCCGGTCTATGCTCATACTCCGGCCATTCTGAATGTACATAAGAATAGCCGGTCTATGCTCTTACTCCGGCCATTCTGAAGGTACATAACAATAGCCGGTCTATGATCATACTCCTGCCATTCTGAAGGTACATAAGAATAGCCGGACTATGATCATACTCCTGCCATTCTGAATGGACATAAGAATAGCCGGTCTATGCTCATACTCCGGCCATTCTGAATGTACATAAGAATAGCCGGTCTCTGCTCATACTCCGGCCATTCTGAATGTACATAAGAATAGCCGGTCTATGCTCATACTCCGGCCATTCTAAAGGTACATAAGAATAGCCGGTCTACGCTCATACTCCGGCCATTCTGAATGTACATAAGAATAGCCGGTCTCTGCCCATACTCCGGCCATTCTGAATGTACATAAGAATAGCCGGTCTCTGCTCATACTCCGGCCATTCTTAATGTACATAAGAATAGCCGGTCTCTGCTCATACTCCGGCCATTCTAAAGGTACATAAGAATAGCCGGTCTACGCTCATACTCCGGCCATTCTGAAGGTACATAAGAATAGCCGGTCTCTGCTCATACTCCGGCCATTCTGAAGGTACATAAGAATAGCCGGTCTCTGCTCATACTCCGGCCATTCTGAATGTACATAAGAATAGCCGGTCTCTGCTCATACTCCGGCCATTCTGAATGGACATAAGAATAGCCGGTCCATGTGTTGCAACCAAAGTTGGAATCCACCGAATGCTTGCTTTCGTTAACCGAAAGTTGGAATTCCAGCTTTCGATACCGCATGCAAGAATCCGGGTTAATGGCGTATTTGTTCTCTAGGCACGGTTTATTGAGGGCGGTATTCACATGCAATAATAGACTTGCGTTAGTATCCCCAGTGGTAATGAAGATTAATAATGGTTGTACCAAAATACAGCGCCGCGCGCTAGCGGCTTGCGCTCTTTGGTTTGTTGCTCATCAAATTGCTACTAATAAATATATAAATAAATAAGTATAGAATATAAAATGCGGATGAAATGTTAATGAAGTATGATTTGAAATATTGTTTTTTAATTTTTGACAAAAATCCACTGACAAAAAGTAATGAGCACTTTTGAATATTAAAGGTGTGACCAGATTTTTCAAAAAATTGAATTTCGTTCTAACCTAACGATTATGTAAAATACTCCCCCAAGATACTATCCATAGTCACGATCCTTTAATACAATGTGCCACATTCTGCAGTGCTTATAGTGAGGGCATTTTCTGCTAATTCCTATTAAGCAAAGCCCGAAGGTCCATAAGTTAACGAGGTTCTTGTAATAAGGTAATGCGTATAAAGTCACAAGAAATTTCACTCAGGTTTTACAGTTCTTTTTTTCAACTGACAGAATATTAAAATAACATGGTGGGGTGGGAGAGTAAACAGTGTTAATCAAATTGGTAGCAGAGACCCGAAAGAAAATCAATCACCTCATTTTATTTTACATCCTTTATTTTTACATTCATAAGTACATGTACATGTACCTGAAAAGCTTTACCCATTCTCACTGGTTATAAAACTTTTTTGGAACTTCTAAAAATTATTTACAGGTTGTTTTTTAACTCAAAGAAGCTGAACCATTTACATTTACCCCATGTTGCTTCATTTGAACTCACAGAAAAATCTTGTGCATTGAGGTAAACGTGCTCAAAACAATTATACAAAAAATAAATAAATATCTGAAAAACAGTTTTAAAAATAAGTATAACCATGTACGTGTAGTACTTTTTACTAGGTTGCAGTGTAAACCACAAGACAAGAACTAATTGACAGTTACTCACAAATATATTCATGATATTGGATACAGTAAACTCTCGTTATAACACCCCATGATACAAAACTCTTCTCGATAGGAAGCTCCTTTTTCTCAGTCCCAGCCATTATTATCTGCATTGTGTATGCACTGGTTATAGCCCTATTTAGATATAAAGCTCAAATTATTTCGTTCAGTTGAAGAGCGCTATAATGAGAGTTTACTACTCATTAATCTAACATACGTTTACAGTTGGAAAAAAAGTGAATGCATTGTGCGTGTGTGCATCGCACATATCAAAAGCAAGGAAATACGTACATGTATACGCTCATTTAGTATTGTCATGACTCGTGTGTTATCTATCTAAGTCGAAGGCAAGTATCAGCATTTTGCATAGAGTTATACTCACAAATTCCGAGTTTCAGTGTGGTGAAACCTGGAGTAGTTCCAATTTCTATCAAATTACACACTGGTGCATCGAAAGAAATTTCCTTTAATACTGGACAATAAGTACTCAAGTAAAAAAATATATTCAAGTGAGGTAGGTATCAGCATATTGCATAGAGTATACTGACAAATTCCAAGTTTTGGTGTGGAGGAACCCGGAATAGTTTCAACTTCTACCAAATTGCACACTGGTACATTAAAAAAGAAATCCTTTAATACTTGACAATAAGTACTCAAGTCAAACGTATTCAAATAAGGCAGATACATGTATCAGCATATTGCATAGAGTATACTGACAAATTCCAAGTCTCAGTGTGGCAAAATATTGCACATTGGTACATTAAAAAAATCTTCGGAATAGGATAATTAGTAACCAAGTCAAAAAAAGTTAAAAATCAGGCATGTGATAGCATTTTGCACGGCAAATTCCAGGTTTTGGTGAGAGGAAACTTGGGGAATTGTTATTTTCGTGACATTGCACATTGGTACTTTGACAAACAAAATTCAGTACCCAAGTCAAAGTACTCATAAGCAATTTGAATGGGGTTCCGGGATACTGCATACTAGCAAATTTTGGTCTGATAAAACGGTTTTAAAGCTAAATAAAAGACACCATGCTTAGCCCATCGATATATAATTACTGGATGAAGTATGCAATAGCAGTTGGCTATACGAGGATTGAAGCCATGCGACGGCCGCCATGCTTAGCCCATCGATATATAATTACTGGATGAAGTATGCAATAGCAGTTGGCTATACGAGGATTGAAGCCATGCGACGGCCGCCATTGTAATCACCAAACAATGCTTTGCCTAAACTGCTCCCCGGTCGATGCGATCACTTGCATTCACTTAACACATGTAGACTAGTGAAAACAGTATGACCAGTCTAGGCAAGGCATTGTATTTGGGGAGTACAACGGTAGACGGCGGTATCAAATTTAGTAGTCGTTGCTGCATCCAGTGATTAAATATCGATGATGCTAAGCCTTAAATGTAGGCGTGGTCCATTAAATGTACATCATTGAAATAGGAGGTCATCTACAATCAGCAACTCGGCTTGAAGATGGTTGAGCTTTTCCCTCTCTTTGATGAAGCTTGCCAGCACCTGTAAAACAAAGTTTAAAATCATATGTCATCACAGGCAAACATTTTCAATTTTTTAACAAAACAGTGCATTTACGTCTGGGTAAAGACAAATATCGTAGTTGATGTTGCCAGACAGACTTAATTGTCAAGACTTAATTGGTCAGAGTCCTAAATATAACATAAAGCCCTCTGCACTACCGGTAGGCTAAACCTTTCATGAAACATGCATCCATGCCGGATGTTGGTAAAATGCGGAACGGCGGTTTAGTAATAAACTGGTACTGCAGGTATTACTGGGTTCGGTTGCACGGCAACAAGTAAGCAAGGATTGTCACCCGTCGCCACGCAGTAGCGCTAGCCGTCGTTCTCAACTCTGCTCCAGCAAGTCGAAGCAGTACGCTGAAGGGGGAACCCCTACACAATGTTCCACAGTTCCGTTACACGGTACACCGTTCCGTTCCACACACCGTTCCACCGTTCCGAGTTTTACCAACATCTGCCTAGCCCTATGGGACATACTCATGTTACTTATTTTTCCCCTCCAAATGTTGTTTTTATTCATTTTAATCATGAGGCCTACCTTTGCATTCATTCAATTATTCAAATAGTTATTGTCTATTGATGGTTAAAGGCAATGGCTCGTCAGCAATGCGCACGCGCCAAAATTGTGCCACAAAATACGCAGCTCCATAACAAAGGCATAGAGCTGCGTATTTTGTAGCACGAATTTGGCGCGTGCGCATTGCTGACGAGCCTGTGCCTTTAATAACGTGAATAAGCCATTTTAAGGAAAAAAAGAGTGCAGTCCAAGTACTATGTGGTATTTTTTCCGTGTATGATTTAATAAAGATTTGAAGGAAATTACCTTAGAATCAACAGATAATCTAATTCTAAGATATACTTTTATGTTGCTTTTTTACAGAAAAATGTTCTCCTTAAGAAAATTCATTTGCCAGTTACTTAGTCATGTTAGTGCACAATATAATAACCATTCACGTGCGCACAGGCGCCCTCTATTGTCGCACTTTTTAGCACGGTCCACTAGATTGGTTCCTGATCCTTTCGCTTATTGCAAAAATATAAGGATCGGTAAAGGGCGGCCATGACATGCATCATTGCATGACAGGCAGAAATCTGCCCGTTTTAGGCAAAAAACCAAGAGCTTCGTCAATTTTTAAATATAAAGCATATAAAGCACACAATGCGCATGTGCAAAGATGACTAATCACAGATAAAGATCAAGCACCCTTTTCTGGTCCTCATAATAGGGAGCTTTCGATACGGGACGGTAGAGACTACAGGACGGAGAGTTAACCCATTGTGACGGTCCTCAAACACAATGAAGAGTTAACCGACCGTGAAGTTCCTCCACGCAAGCTCTGGTACTGACTTGTAAGCTGTCTCAGTTTGTGTGGAACGCAACGCGTGACAGTGCATATGTATATGGCTTCGTCCTGTTTACAGACCGGACGATATTTAAGCAAAGAACCGTTCAAAAAACAAACAAGACGGAGAGATGTTCGGTTTTGCGCATACGCAGATCTTTATTCGTCTTGAAATCGAAAGCTCGCTATTGTGTTTGAGGACCGTCACAATGGGTTAACTCTCCGTCCTGTTGGCTCTACCGTCCCGTATCGAAAGTTCCCTAATGTGAATATGTGGACGGGAACCAGTCTAACGGCCCATATAATAAGCCCGATCGCACTCGCAGCGTAATTTTCTCAAAATTGTAAAATTTCCGAATGCTGCAAGTATATCTTAGAATTATATGATCTGTTGATTTCAGGTAATTTCATTCAAATCTTTGTTCAATGTATACGTAAAACCATACCCTAAATTCTTACCCAAAACACTGCAAAAAGTATAGGCCTAGCCTACGCGTGCGAAGATTCGCCCCTGCTGACATTCTACTCGATAATATTATGCGAGATAATGCAGTCTGTCGCCCTCATCCGGTCATCAGGGGAGTGCGTGACACATTCTTGAAGGCGATACCGAAACCTTGGAATAATGGCGATTCCACGCTTTCGGCGGATTCCTTCTTTGGTTGCAACACCGGTACACGTGGTGCGATGTATACCATAGGAAAAATTTGTCCTGTGAGTTGTCCCGGTTTTCCTGGCCATAGGTAGGGACTTGGAAAACAAATTCAAATTTCGATTTTGATTGAAAATATCATCTCACATTACAGATTATTGCATTTATCGCATAAATTGAGCAAGCGGTAGCCGAGATATGCGTCTTAGGAATCGGCCGTTTTCCCGCGAAATCGTGCATGTAAACTGATTAGGAGAGAGCTCGAAGAATGCAATGCAGTATAAAGCGCCCTCACAGTGACATATTGCGCCAAGCCAACGAAGATATCTTCAACTTCAAGTATGATTAGTCTTAATTCAACAGGGTTTCTCGTTTTGCGTTAAACTGAGTAATAAGCAATGCGCCCTCACGTGGCAATTGCGCGCTAAAATAACACTCATCCACAATGTACTGAAGGTTTTTTGGCGTATTGGCAGTACGCGCGTACCGAAGCATAGAAGGGACAGGAATAAAAAATGTCACACATGTAACATTATGACTTAGCCTAACACAAGTAATAATATGGCTTTAATATCATAAGTCATAATTATGACTAAGGGCGGGTTCACACTTCACTATTTTTGTCCGTCATACCAGGTTTCATTTCCTTTCCTTCGTCTCCGATCCGTTAATTTTTGTTCCGTCGATGCGTTTTCAATGTGAACTGTCTCAGGAATCAGCTTCATTTACGTACGTTGAGTAGAAAAATTAATGTATCCGAAGGTTTCGTACGTCAAATGATAGATTACGGAAGAGTTGATCCGAGGTCTACTTGTCCGTCGATTTTTCATCCGTCAAGTCCGTTGTACGTACAACAGCGCAATCAAAATACATCCACCACAAGATGGTTCGTTTAAAAAAAAATCCTGTGGCGAATGTATTCTTTGTTTTGGAACATGTGTCTGAACTCAGGCGGCTGGATCGCTGCTATGAGCTAGCTTTGCTCGCGGAATTGGAAAAAAACGGATGAAAATGGCGCGCGCGATGCGTGCTTCCCGTGTGTGTTTTGCTCAGCTCCGCATATGCGGTTGTTTGGATGCGTCGATAGTGTGAACCACTAGTGAAGACGTGTTTCGTGATGATTCATGGAAGATACACCACAAAGAAACAAAATGCATACAACTTATTCATCCATCACGAAAAAAGCGACAAATCCCCATAACCGGTATCCGTTTTTATGCTACATGTATGGAGGCCGATATCCGTTATTTACGCATATGAAAACGTGTGTATACTTCGGTTACGCATCACAATAATCGCATAGTCTTGACGTATCCGAATCGCGATAGGTATCCGTGACGGTGGGAAACCTCCCTAATATATGCACACGTGAGGGCGCGCGACGTCTTTGTCTATGTGTAAGCTCACATTTATGCCTGGAATGAAGACTACGCACTCGACAACGTGTGCAAGACGGAGCCGTTAAAGGCACAGGCTCGTCAGCAAAGCGCGCCCGCCAAATTCGTGCTCGAAACACGCAGCTCCATGCCTTTGCTATGGAGCTGCGTATTGCGTGGCACACATTTGGCGGGCGCGCATTGCTGACGAGCCAGTGCCTTTAATCATTTTTGTGTTCTAAAAATAACAAGCAAGGGTAATGTTTTCTTCAATGAAATTTGGCACAAACACAAACAACTGTCTCCCCAAACTGTGTGTTGGTTTCACAAGTCTGTTTAGCAACATGAACTACCCTTTTTGGGGTCATAAATCTCACTATCAAACAAACATATTGCTGCGGCCCACTATAAATCTTTTCCAAATCGTTTTAACAAATGCATATCGTCAGAAAAGTATGCCCTTTTCCACGCATCTATTTAAAAAATGAATTGAACAATGTTGTGAGATTTTAGAGCGCATTTTTCATGATGCGCCACTTCAGAGACAGCAAAAATCCGCTGTGAAACTAACCATTACTAGTACCCAGTGCGCGCGCGATGACGTCACTGATTTCCAAGTCCCTAGTATAGTAGGCGGTTGCACGTCCCTGTTTAAAACCTTCAGAAATTTATTTCTGTGGCCTACCTCTAGGAATTACGTCAAATCAACTGATTATTATAGATTCGAGGGTGCTGAATCCAAATATCAATGTTGGCAGCTTTATTTTTGTGCAGTTGACACCAACAAAATCAGTTAAAAGCCGTTAAAGTGCCCTGCGTTTTCGACTCGGATTTATGTGACGTAGCCTTCTCACAGTGCCGTATCAGCCAATCAGAGTCCACGATATAGACAACGCCTACCAAGATGGCAGCGCCCATGACACGGAAGTTGTCAAAATTCGCTCGGTTGTTGGACAACGTTTTAGTGTACCTACCATGCACGCATTCATTCAATCAACCTCTCAGCTCACCACGTTTTCTGTGACACATATCAAACATACTGACAAACATCTCCCGAAACAGAAAACAGATTCCGGTACGGAATCTCCAGGCTACGAAGGGAATCCCCGATGATTTCTCGCATTTGCAACATTTCTGTTTCGGGACATGTTGGTCAGTCTGTTTAATATGTGTCACAGACAAAGTGGTGGAAAGTTGACCCTTGAACTCTCTTTGGTTTTCGTGAAAATTAGTAAAAAGGTTGCCGAGTTGGCGTCCGCCTCATATACATGTAGGTTTGTGCACACTTTGCTGGGCAGTTTTGTCATCCTGTTACAACTGTACGTTGGGAATGTCTAAGGTTTATTGTACAATATTATTGCAAAGGTCACATTCTTCGATCAGGCCCAAAAATAAGAGATTTTCAGGAAATCAGTTAGATTATATGTTACAATCCCTATTACAGTAGACCAGAAAATAAGAAGTTGTGATTTAAACTTGAGAAAATGTTAACAAATCTATTTTTCTTTAATGTTCAGACCGTGTCTACGTTTGATACTAAGTTCCTGACTGAAAACCTTATTTTGCTAGTTTTTATTGAAATGTTGGCAGTATTTGTCAAATATTGGGGTACATCTCCAGACCTGCCAACCTCCCCATATTTTGCACAAAGAAATCCTGGTAAATTATCTATTGTGGGACTCCTACCACAGATAAGAAAACTCCTGTATTGTCGATTAACAACCTCAACGGTTTTTAGATTTGTCTGAAGTCAGAAAGTCAACCTATGTTCCAGGTTTCCTCCCAAAAATATCATGGAAAGTTGATTCCCAAGTTTGGATAGTCGATCGCGAGTCGCCACCCTATTCATCACCCATTGTTCATCAATGGCGAGGTCATGATATGTGGCGTCTATGCTGACATAATCATCATTGTTCTATAGAGGTAGACTCGCCCCCACCCATCCATCCTCCATAACCCCCTTCACCACTCTTCACCCCCTTCACCAATCTCAAATCCCACCGCTCTCCACACCCATTTCAAGGAGGGTGGAGAGCGGTGAGACTTCAATTAACACCGTTCTCCATCCCCTCCACCCCTCTCCACCTCCTTCCACCACCATAAATTTAAGTTCAAACTCGGCTCTTATAAATGTACATAATTATGCATTATGTCATTCTGCATATTCCAAAAATAATTTAAAGCTAAAATGATTAGCTTTAAAGTGATTTTCATTTTTTGGAAAATAAGTAACGGTGCTTGATATACATGTATTGGAACCTTTAATGGTGATTTAAATTAAAATTTGCTATTTTTGAGTGAGTTAAGTCCACATAGTATTATTATTTCTTTCTGATATTCATCCTGAATAGTGCTCATTGCACTGTTACTCGCAAGCGTGAGGAAACCCAAGAAAAATTAGAATTATAAATGGCCAGAGACAGTGTTTTTTTGTTTGTTCTATGTTTTCTTCCTGGACGCTTCGGGTGTGTGGGGGTTGTCGAAAGGCTACTTATAGTGCTTGCACTCTTCCCACTCTACCTGATTCGTCTTTCTTAATAATAATAATAATAATAATCCCTTTGCGGTTACCGTTACCTAAAACACTAGACCAACGGCTTTGCATCCCTTCTCGATGGAGTAAGTGTGGTTGAGTGCCTTGCCTAAGGGCACATGTACCGCAGCCGGATTCGAATCCGCAACCCTAAATTTTCACCCATGATTGCGAGTCAATGACCGAAACACACATTAACAGTTCTGCATCAACTTCTTTCTTTGTTTAATTTTGAAATTGTGGATAGGCCCACTTGTAATGAGCACCTATAATATTGACTACCACGTTTCTTACAGGTTTGTCGACATGCAAACTTTCAAATTCGGATTCAGCACCCTCTAATCTATAATAATCAGTTGATTTTACATGTTTTACGTAGTTCCCAGAGGTAAAATACAAAATTCAATGGTAAGAATTTAGTACTCGGACGTCACTAATTTGCCTTAAAATGATTTATTATACATTGTACATCTAATGAAGAAACCAACATTTAGAGGGGGGGAAATATGAAGAATTTACTAGGAAAAACTTAGAATATTCCTGAGTTGTCCCATAGGCTTAGTGCACGAGGGCTTATGTAACTGTCACCCCAAAAAAAAGTGAACCCCGCTTTCAGATCACTATACCTGGTAACAGTGGTTGAATTTTAACTTTTAAATTTGCTGAAACACCAACAATGACTCAGATATCAAGAAACGAACAAAATAATTAACTTAAATTTACAAAATTATTATTTTAGAAAAGTAGATCACTAAAATGTAAGATTTATAATTTTATACTAAATTCTAAACACCACCTTTTCGGTTATCGTTGCAACGTCTCAAATATACTAAGAACTACTGTTCTGGTTTCTCAAATCTCGTTATTTATAACGGTACACTACTACTTCGGTTATTTACTCAAAACCAATAATGCATATCCTTGTCAAAATAAAATTATCTAAATCTACTGACTTAGCGTTTCTTGCTTTTATTTAGCAATGCTCCTACTTTCAACTTTCTCAATCCTGTAAAATACTTTGATTCAAAGATCTATACTCAGCAATTCTTGCTTTTTATCCGCTTAAATTAATTACGGTTTCTGAAAACTCGTACTCTTAAATTTCTCAATCCTTCAGATTACTTCGAACAATTTATTTACAATTATTATTTAATGCACCTGTGCGAACGCATCTCAACGCGTAAATTAAACAAAGTGATTGTCCTCCCCTCGCTTAGTAATGGACGGACCCAGGGCAATAGTAGCGAAGTCACCAGTAAACTCGTCACCAGTTCAATGGCCGTAGGTCAAAGCTTTGCGTCAGGTGGCGTCAGACTTGTCTCCAACAGCCCAACGAACGTCCTTCCGGGACAGTACTTGTACTTTCTGGTAGACGTCTCTCCGGTAGTCAAACTATTGAGCGGCCATGGTTATAGTTGGCCGTTGAGTCCCGGGGAGATGTTGCTACAAGGTGCAGTATCCAAGACATACCGTATGTGACCGGGTTTTTGGAGTATAGCCTGTATTGCTATAAACCTCTGGGAAACGAACTGAAATTTCGTGTTTCGAGCAAAAACGGATCCGATGTGATTTTTAAACGAAAATGGCTGAATTAAACCCACTGTAGTATTTGGGTTTCTGTAGCTCAGTTCACACGGTTCAAGTTAACACCGGCCAGGAAAATGTCACCTCTCTCTCTACGAACACAATTCAATCTGCCCAGAAACAATTCAATCTCCCCATTCTCACTCATTCACACAGCTAACCGTAAAAACTCTAAACAATAAGTGTAACAATAGTTCGCTGCAATTCCACAATGACCGTAACATAGGATAGTCACAATGTTGCGCAAGACCGTATCATTTCAATGTTAAAAACAAATGAACTGTTTTATCAGGTCACGATAGAACAATAACCATGGCCGTGAACAAAAGCAACAGTGCAAGAACGCGGCGTTTTCCTAGCAGTGCATCTATGGTTCACTAAGTACATGCCTATGGCGTGTGGAACGTTGCAATATTCGATAATGTACAAATATATGTGCGATGTTTGACATATATGTGCGATGTTTGACATATATGTGCGATGTTTGACATATGTATGCGATGTTGAAAATATATGTGCAATAATTTGACATATATATGCAATGTTTTTTCATATGTATGCGATGTTGAAAATATATGTGCAATGTTAAAAATATATGTGCGATATTTCGACATGTATGTGGGATATTTCAATGTGTGGGGTCGCGGTGTTCGTGATATGTGGGTATGATCTTTCATAGATTGGTTCCCGATCCCTATAGATTGGTTCGCTTATTGCGAAAGTGTGGAATATGTGGACGGGAACCAGTCTATTCTCCTGTGTGGAATATGTGGACGGGAACCAGTCTAGATCTTTCAATGTACGTGCTAGACTGGTTCCCGGTCCACATATTCCACATACAACGACTGAATAATTCAGTCTAGTCAAAACATTTTTGGTCCGAGTACCAGACTAGGTAACACCCAGCTATTAATCACGTGATGTGTATCACGTGATGAGAAACACGTGCGCGCGATGATAACCGTTTCTCCTTTGTTTATTCAGAGACGTAAAGAGAAACATTTATCTCTACGTCTCTGAATAGACTGCCGAAGTGAATACGTCACCTTTTGTTGGTTGCCTAGGCAATTGGATCTAAACTAAAAATCACTCAACCGTGTCCCAGTACTTTTCCAATGGTACTTTTCCCGACGGCCATGATAGTTTAGATCCAATTGCCATGGCAACGCACGTCACACTTCGGCTGTCTATAAACCGTACCACACCATAGGCTAGGCGACGGATGAAGGTCAGAAATAAAGGTTATGGGGCCTGCAAGGATGACTCGCCGTTAAAGGAGCGTGTTCAGTAAAAAATGGGTTTTGTTTGTCTGTTTTAACTTAGCAATGAAAATAGCTCCCAAAAATAATATCGACAAGGAAAAAAATTCAATGCAATCCCCAGTTTGGATGTGGAAGCTTTATGAAATTGCTCATGGTAGCCACAGACCTTTGTGCATGTGGAAGCAAAAAGGTTAAAGGAACACGTTGCCTTCAGATTTCACGAAATCTCACGTTTGAGGGTGTTCCTTATACTTATTAAGAGTTGTTCTTGCAATAAAACACATTTAATGTGTTATAATTAGTGAATGGTAATTTAAAAAAACAAACACTGACCTCTGACCCCCACTACATGTCCCGCGAAATGTATACGTATTTCAAGCCGTCAATACGATCGTCCGGGTAGTGGGCAAAATGCAGCGACGAACAGGAGTTAGGCTGGCGCCGTAGCCAGTGGTCAGGTAAACCTATCAGATGAACGCACGGTACCATACCATTCTCCGCCTCCCGAGACATGTGTGAAATGTAAACACACGCACCCGGCACACAAACCGACTGGCTGTCAAAAAATGGATCGTCAAGAGAACACAGCAGACGCGTCAAAAAAGAAAAAACGAAAACCTCGCCAATCAGGGTAAGAATATTGTCATGGGACAAACCGATAGAAAGGACTTGGATGATTTATACCCAATGGTTATTGTAGACACGAATTAAAAAACAGGCACATCACACGCAACGGAGGAAGGAAAAATAATGTCTTTCTCCAGGCTGGAAATAAGACTAATATAATTTCTCCGCCATTTATGGGAGTCAAGATTTTGACTCCCATAAATGGCGGAGCGTGCTGCTTCGAGAAATTACGCAAAATTGAAGCATTTCTAAGGCACGTTTGTGTGGATCATTATATTCTACTTTTTAAACATCTTTCAGATCGTGCTCATTATACTTCAAACGCTTGTAATAGCCCAAAAACGCCCAATAAAGCGCAACCCGAAGGCAACGTGTTCCTTTAATTACTGCACTTTTCTAAAGAACCAGATAAATTATTGTGCAAAACATCGGTCTTTTTTCCGGCAATATATACGGATTGAGAACGCGAAATTTCAAAATGGTCATGAGAAAAATATGAAAAATTATATGGTATCAACATTGGGGGGCGGGGGGGGGGGAGGGGAATCTGCTCTAAAATGTGATCTGGACACGCTCTTTTAAAGGAGCGCCCCCCACATGTTTGAGCCACCCAGCATTTTTCCCATGGCAGTTGAGATTTTGATATCTTATTGTCTGTCAAATTTGTCTCGTTACCATAAAGAAATTTCACGTTCTCAATCCGTATATATTGCCGGAAAAATTAGACCGATGTTTTGCACAATAATTTATCTGGTTCCGAGTTTACAAGTGCAGTAATTAACCTTTTTGCTTCCACATCCACAAAGGTCTGTGGCTACCATGAGCAATTTCATAGAGCTTCCACATCCAAACTGGGGATGGCATTGAATTTTTTTCCTCGTCGATATTATTTTTGGGAACTATTTTCATTGCTAAGTTAAAACAGACAAACAAAACCCATTTTTTACTGAACACGCTCCTTTAACGGCGAGTCACCCTTGCAGGCCCCATATAACCTTTATTTCTGACCTTCATCCGTCGCGTAGCCTATTGTGTGGTACGGTTTATTCAGAGACGTACAGATAAATATTTCTCTTTACGTCTCTGAATAAACAAAGGAGAAACGGTTATCATCGCGCGCACGTGTTTCTCATCACGTGATACACATCACGTGATTAATAGCTGGGTGTTACCTAGTCTGGTACTCGGACCAAAAATGTTTTGACTAGTCTGAATTATTCAGTCGTTGTGTGTGGGATATGTGGACCGGGAACCAGTCTAGCACGTACATTGAAAGATCTAGACTGGTTCCCGTCCACATATTCCACACAGGAGAATAGACTGGTTCCCGTCCACATATTCCACACTTTCGCAATAAGCGAACCAATCTATAGGGATCAGGAACCAATCATTAGACAGTTTCGGCAAGCTCAAAATCCGCGCGCGTATACGTATCCGTACTATTTTCAGCTTTTACGTCATCAATTTATGCGGTCTCCTCGTACGTGATGCGGATCAGCCACACGTAGGACAACGTATGGGAGCCGTTTGACACGGGAGCGGTACGTATAAAATTAATCTCGACTTGTTTACACCAAATTAGTGTTATGTCACACGGAAACGTCTGCGAACACGTACCATTAAACTGAGATGCCGAAACTGTCTAATGAAAGATCATACCTACATATCACGAACACCGCGACCCCACACATTGAATTATCCCACATATATGTCGAAATATCGCACATATATTTTTAACATTGCATATATATGTCAAATTATTGCACATATATTTTAAACATCGCATACATATGAAAAAACATCCCATATATATGTCAAATTATTGCACATATATTTTCAACATCGCATACATATGAAAAAAACATCGCACATATATATCAAACATCGCACATATATATCAAACATCGCACATATATGTCAAACATCGCACATATATTTGTGCATTATCGAATAGTGCAACGTTCCACACGCCATACATGCCGTACAGTAGGTTTGTAAAAACCTGATTGGCCAAATCTTCTGGACTGTTCCAATCTCTTTCAGGGTTGCGCGCAGAGGTGGCCAAACATGTCGCGCTATCTATGCCATGTTAAACGAAATTGCATGATTAAAAACAAAAACGATTTTTCGATCGTGACACTTTGCCCCCATTTTGGAAGAGAATTTTTTTCATTTTCTCAAGGGTTTAAACATTTCGACTCAAAAAATCGGCGCCTACATTCTCAGTGCCCTTAATCGCGACTATTGTCATGCGATATGGCTGTAAGGCTAGCGCCCAACGCATTATACGGGAGTTTGCGACTTTTGCCTTTTAAATGTAGGCTAGCGGCTGATGGTCAGTTTCTACGAAGAAACGAGTGCCATACAAGTAAGTCATATACTTTTTTATTCCCCAGACAAGGGCAAGGCACTCTTTCTCTATGGAAGAATATGCGCGTTCACGTGAAAGCAGTTTTCTGCTCGCAAAAGCTACGGGAAATGGTATACTATCATACTCTTGTAGTATAATCGCGCCGATACCAAGTTCAGAAGCGTCAGTTCGCAGTATAAACTGTCGGTTGAAGTCCGGTAATGTTAGAATTGGGGATTTTGAGAGACACTGTTTTAAGTTATCGAATGCCAACTGTTGGCTCTCACCCCAGACAATTGTGTTAGGTTCTTTCGCTTTGGTTTTATCAGTGAGGGGAATGCGATCGCCGCATAATTAGGTATAAATTTGCGGTAGTATCCGGACAACCCTAAGAATGAGCGCAGTTGTTTCTTCGTGACCGCGGCGGCATAGCATTTCGGATTTTTTTCTACCTTATGTTGCAGAGGAGCGAGTTTACTGTGTCCGACTTTGTGCCCGAGGTACTCGACGATACTCGTCCCTATAGAGCATTTACTTGGTCGCGCAGTCAGTCCGGATTTCGTTAGTTTCCCTAGAAGTACGTTTAGGGTCTCGACATGTTCCTCCCAAGACTGCGTGTGGATTAGAATGTCGTCAATGTAGTTACTGATATTGTCTATTCCTTTCAGCAGCACGCGCATGATGCGACTAAACGTGGCCGGGGCATTAACGAGTCCAAATGGCATAACAGTGAAGTGATATAAGCAGTTTGGAGCTAGAAACGCTGTTTTGTGTTTTATTTTAGGGTTAAGTGGAACCTGCCAGTATCCTTTTGTGGTCAATTTTCGTGAAGTAGTGACAGTGAGATAATTTTGAAAATATCTGTTCTTGATTTGGGATAGGTTCAGCGTCGAAGACAGTGATTTTGTTTAGCTTTTGAAAATCAATGCAGAACCTATTTGTACCATCCGGTTTCTTGACAAGAACAATCGGCGACGCGTATGGCGAATCGGATGGTTCGATTATCCCTATTCTTAGCATGTTATCGATTTCGCAGTTTACGGTTTCAACCAACGCATGCGGGATAGGATGGCTTACTGCGGATAGGATTGCATGATTCTGCTTTGATGTCGTGACAGCCTAGATTGGTCTTACCTGGAAAATCGGTGAGAATTTCGTGATAATTTGCGAGAACACGCTTAACCTGCGAGATTTGTTCTTGGGATAGATCTTCGCTGATTTCGACATCGTCGACAGTTTCTTTAGATTTCGCAGGCGGTAGTTCTAGTGTGTCTCCGTTGTCGTTTTTTGCATCATCGGTTATTCATTTTAAAGGCATTTTTGTTCGCATTCTATCACCGAAACGGCCACAATGTCTAGAATGTTACCGGTTTCTATCTTTTCAGTGACAGTACTGGCAGTGAGTTCCGCGCGAGAAATATACTTCTTAAGCATATTCGCGTGAAATACCTTTGGTTTTCCGTTGAGGTCAATTCGGTAGTCAACTGCGCCTATTTTCTCGTTTACTCGAAACGGACCTTTCCACTGTAACAAGAGTTTATTGTGATCGTTTGGCAAAAGCAGCAGAGCTAGGTCATTAACTTTGAAGCTTCGGGGTTTTGCTTCTCGATCGTAGTAGCGCTTGTTCTTTTCGGAGGATTTTCGCAGCGCGTCTTGAGCAAGTTTGCATGTGTCTTGTATGCGCTGGCGTAAATCTACGACGTACCGATACGTAGTCATAGTGTCTTCATTGTCGCCCCGTTTACCTGTCCATAGCTCTTTGAGTATAGACATATACCTCTTATCGTGCGACCGTAGGGCAGCTCAACAGGCGAAAAACCAGTGCTCTCTTGCGGTGTATCACGGTATGCAAATAGCAAGGGCGGCAAGTATCTATCCCAATCGCGCGACCTTTCTGAGCATAGACGCTTTAGCATTTGTTTTAAAACGCCATTAAAGCGCTCGACAAGTCCATTGCACGGGGTGGTAGGGTGTGGTCATAAGTTGGCGAACTGAAAGTAAGCGACTTATTTCGCGCATTATTTCAGAAGTGAATTGGCTACCTTGGTCGGTGAGTATTTCACTTGGTACACTGTTAAAAGAACTCTGTTCATTTACAGTACATTCATAATGTCAATTGGCATTACATAGCGAACTGTTTTTGAACAGTACATTCCACTTGTTTTGTTTTTTTCTGTTTGCATACAGTAGATGCTACTGTTATTTGGAATTGTAAATATACAGAAGTTTCTTCTGTTTTTCAACAGACGACTAAGTCTTCGTTTTGTGCATGGTTTTGTTCCTGAACATAGCCTTTTGTCCAGAAACAACTTTATGTAACCATGATGTAACTGAACGAAGCATATGGGTTATTGACGACTGTTTCTTGTTGTAGACGTTTGATTCTGGATATGCACAGTTTGCCCTTCACTTTTTGTGTTGGAGATGCACCATCACCTCGTGGAAAATAAGTCGGCATTTTCCTCTCAATTTCGTAGCTTTTATTTGCATGCTGAGATGTATTGCAGGGTCAAGACAACGTTCAGTATACCGGTGATTTAACTTGGCTCATTAAAATACAGGAATACCATGAATTCAGCGGCAATTGCCGTCTGAATCCATTGTATTCCCGTATACTATGAGGCAGGCTGCACGCTCCTGTATACCCCACCGCAGGCAGTATAGCACTGCACTACATTACACGCAAATAAAAACCAAAAACGTAAGAGAAATACCGACTTGCCTTTCACGACATGTAGAGCAGCTACTTCACGGTTAAATCAGCACTTCGCTGAGGAATTTCCAGTACACATTTTGGCATGAAACGCCTGGCAAGAGCTGGCACTTTCAGACAATAAATTGCACGTCCAACTACATGCACGGTGCAGTTAATGACTGAATTTTGCTATTGTCATTTCCGGTTTCCCGCGCGCGACAACGTACATTGGTACTCGCTATCAACGCCGCACAATTGCTGCCGCGTACCAGGGAACATGGGCGGAAAACAGTAAATTTAACTGTTGGTGAACAGTAAACTGTCTGTATTTGAACAAAAGTGTATTTAAAGTGTCTTGTTCCTGAACAAAACTGTAATTTAATGGCAAATCGTCTGTAATCAAACAGACAAATATGTTTAAAATGTACACAGGCGGAAGAATGTTTGTGCAATAACAACAAATTCCAAAAACAGTAAAAGTTATTGTTCGTTTTTGACTTTTTCAACAGAAAAACGACTGTACTACAACACAATGTTTTACAGTGTAGTCCTACGCGTGTGAAAACGTGTCTATGTTTCGCATTGGAATCGCTTCAGGGTAACGAGTGGCGTAATCGATCATTTTAAGTACGTATCGATTTCCGCGATCTGAAATTAGATGGATAGGGCCTACAATGTCTATCGCTACGCGACGAAACGGAGTGTCTATCACAGGCATTTCACCTAGCGGAACCTTGGTTACTCTACCTTTGTGAACAGTTCTTTGGCAGATATCGCAAGATCTGCAATATCTTGTCACATCTGCCTGAATACCGGGCCAAAATAAGTTACTTAAAACTCTATCAGTGGTTTTCTTGGCACCTTGGTGTCCTCCTAGGATGCTCTCGTGAGCAACTTTCGTGACATGATTACGGAATTTAGCGGGTACAACTAGTTGAGTGAGTGGCTGATCATAATCATGTCGTGGAGACTGAAATTGTCGATATATAGTATCCCATCCGACCACCTAAACAAAGTTCGTGATCCGTTTCGTGTTCTTTTTTCTTAGTTTGTCGCCGCGAGTTCACGAATACGGTGTAGCGACGAATCATAGTCTGCGCGTCTTTCAGCTCGTTGTAACTGATTTCGGGTATTTGTTCTACGACGCGGAGTTGATTTGTTTTTTTTTCGAGTTTTAGTTTTTGTGCGCGCGTTTCGACAGCGTTAACTTGATCAACCGGATAACTCGTGCAAACTGCATCAGGTTTTGTCCAATTCGGATCGGGGTCTTGTGGGTCACGAGCGTTTTGAACGTTACCGATTATGATGTCAAATACCGGATTTGGCATACACAGGGCTTCGCACGACCCGACGAAATACGGTGTGCTAAGTTCGACGATCGCGATCGGCGCTTTGCGAATGGTGCCATCAACGAGTACGCATACGCGTTCTTTCCCCGTTATTTGATCAGGTGATATCAGATCTTGCCGAATCACCACCGTGCTACATCCTGTATCCCGTAAAACGTAGACCCATTTGCCATTCACAATACACTTTGCAACTGGCATGTCAGTAGGATTTTTTTCACTGCAAGCAGCACTCATGAATGGCAACTGATGTCCGCATTTCAACTGGATACTGCCATCTTTCGCGCAGCATGTTCTCAGTATCTGAGGAGCCAACATACATGCGACCGTTTTCGATCTTTCCGAATTTGTGTTTTTGTCCGGTTGACGCTCAGATATATCCATCGGTTGCGATACTCTATCCGAATCGAACGCGCTCGTAATCGCCGACGCAATAATATTTGCGACTTTAGGTGAAGTCTTTCGGTCGATGTCTGCAGTCCTTAGCAATTTTTCCTCTCCTATGACAACCGTAACACGTTCTTAACTTTTAAATTTGCTGAAACACCAACACTGACTCAGATATCAAGAAACGAACAAAATAATTAACTTCTCTCAAATCTGTATTTCAATGCAAACCTGAAATTTACAAAATTATTATTTTAGAAAAGTAGATTACTAAAATGTATGATTTATAATTTTATACTAAATTTGTCTAAACACCACCTTTTCGGTTATCGTTGCAACGTCTCAAATATACTTAGAACTACTGTTCTGGTTTCTCAAATATCGTTATTTATAACGGTACACTACTACTTCGGTTATTTACTCAAAACCAATGTATATCCTTGTCAAAATAAAATTATCTAAATCTACTGACTTAGCGTTTCTTGCTTTTATTTAGCAATGCTCCTACTTTCAACTTTCTCAATCATGTAGAATACTTTGATTCAAAGATCTATACTCAGCAATGTTTGCTTTTTATCCGCTTAAATTAATTACGGTTTCTGAAAACTCGTACTTTTAAATTTCTCAATCCTTCAGATTACTTCGAACAATTTATTTACAATTATTTAAAGGGCCTGTGACATCCTAAACAACTTTGTGCCTAAGCTTTGCTTCATACTGACGGATTACTTGTTCAGCAAGACATACTATTGTTCGTTTGGATGTAAAATCAATAAAAGGTGGCATTTTTCAACTTTGAAGATTTCATTGCAATAAATCACAGACAGAGGGCGCTGTTTTGAGTGCATCACATAAGGAAGACAGAAGGGAAAAATTTAGAAAAACCATAAGACTTCAAGTTGGACTTGTGGCAAATTGCTGCAATTTCTACCCCCAGTTTTGTCATGGCTTACAGCAGGCAACATGTAAAACAAACTCAAACAGCCATGGATTACAAAAGTTTCAGGAAAATTTAGAAAAAAGTGGAATCTTTTGTGCACAGTTCAATGTGTTTTTCCTGTGTTTGCCTCTTGTGACGTCGTGACCTTGGTCATAAATATGCATATTTGCATTAGCATAAAAACTAAAAACCTTTGTTTTAACCCCCAAAGCAAGCTCCAAATAGGATTTTTATGACTTTAACTGAGTAAAGTGGTTTTAAAGCAAAGATTTCACTGATAAAAATAAGGGCCCTTTAATGCACCTGTGCGAACGCATCTCAACGCGTAAATTAAACAAAGTGATTGTCCTCCCCTCGCTTAGTAATGGACAGACCCAGGGCTATAGTAGCGAAGTCACCAGTAAACTCGTCACCATTTCAACGGCCGTAGGTCAAAGCTTTGCGTCAAGTGGCGACATCACCCGTAGACTTGTCTCCAGCCCAACGAACGTCCTTCCGGGACAGTCAAGTTCGTCTTGTACTAATTTCTGGTAGACGTCTCTCCGGTAGTCAAATAGCCTTTATTAAGGCCTCACTGCTGGGGCGGCGAGTCGAGCGCCAGAACGAGAGCGCCACCATGCGACGAGGACGGAACGAACAGCGTCAGCTGTGAGGCCTTTACGGACTGGGAATTTTGCTACCTGAGAGGTAGCAGAATGCTCATTATCGTATACACAGTGGGCGTGTTGCGTTGAATAGCTAACAATGCGAGCCAATCATGTTCGCGCGCGCCGGTTTGTAATCACGCGCGCGCGCTTTACACAAACATACATTCGCAGCACAACAACGCATGGATGAATAATGTAACAGGGGCTGTATACATTAATAAATAATTATTCCCAGTCCGTAAAGGCCTCACAGCTGACGCTGTTCGTTCCGTCCTCGTCGCATGGTGGCGCTCTCGTTCTGGCGCTCGACTCGCCGCCCAGCAGTGAGGCCTTAATAAAGGCTAGTAGTCAAACTATTGAGCGGCCATGGTTATAGTTGGTCGTCGAGTCCCGGGGAGATGTTGCTACAAGGTGCAGTATCCAAGACATACCGTATGTGACCGGGTTTTTGGAGTATAGCCTGTATTGCTATAGTCTTGTCACAAGACCGTATTTTTGCTCCCCCTTCCACGCCCCGCCTACGCGCTACCCACTACCGATAGAGGGCGACATTCACACTTCCACCTTCCAAAATACGGTCTTGTATGCTTCGGCAGGGTCACGTGCACGGTTCCCTGAAAATTACATGAACATTCCAAGCGTACCGAGCGCACACCAATGACGTGTGTAATGTTATGTATGGCACCCAGACGTCTTCGTGTTGCGTTCTAGTTTTGCCGCGCTGTAGTTACATGCCCAATTCTTTATCGATCACAATTATATTTTTGCCGAGATTTGTGATCGAGAACTACCCAGAGAAGTATGGGGGATACATATCCCGTAGTTCGAGGAGTAATCAAGAACTAGACTAGAGGAACAAAAACAGCCATTTCCTCCATGGGGCGATTCTCCGGCGAGCTGTCTGTAAATTATTTCCTCACCGGTATCGGCACAAGCGAGCCTGAGCTGGTAATCATGACAGTACACATGGTACATGTACATGTATTTGGTAAGTTGCCTCGGCGGATGTCAGTCAAGTCGACCGAATACCAACTCGACTCGGACCAACTCGACCGGAAAAAAATATATCGTCAACCAACTCGACCGCGTACCAACTCGACCGCAAACCAACTCGACCATACAAATACAAAACCGGAGAAGCAGTGTCGCATCGCTGGTTTCTTCCTCCATGATTCGACCGGTAAATGCCGGCTCGCTTACACACTGAACATGACACGCGGCCGGCCGCGGGTTTTGCCGGCGCCCGGGTTGCTGTCGGCGGTGACTGTCGAGTTCGAGTTGGTTTGGTACACGATCGAGTTGGTACGCGGTCGAGTTGGTACGAGTCGAGTTGACCTGACTCCGCCTCGGCCAAGTAGGCCTATAATAAACTGCGTGGTAGGCAAGGTGATTGTGAAAAATTATGGGCCAAAAATAAATTGTAATCTCATCACATGCCGTCATTCGTGGGATGAGGCTAGCTAGTAGGCCTATGCCTACATGTTTTTTTTTTCATGATGCACGTTACAATACGTGTATGTACATGGCATGACAAATGTGACCTGCATGCAGTTTAATATGTACCGGAACAAATATTTTGGAGAGGTTTTACTGTCATACCTGCAGTCGGGACCATGCAATAAAGAAAATACATGTCAATCGAAGGTATTGAAGTCAAGTCTTACAAACATTTAAAAGAATGTTTAAAGAGTGGTAACGATTCTAATTTTGTTTTAAACATTTGTTTACCCTAGTTTTGTTTCAAATTTTGAATTTGATCCCAAAGATGGATCACTGACCATAAATCAAGGTGGTGTCCAGCAGCTAATTATGAAAATTGTAACTTGCGCAACCATTACAAATACATTTTGTACAATTACTGTACTTTCATCTAATTATTGCAGATAATTCCACAGCTTTTTGCAGTCTTTTTTGTTTTGTTTTTCATGTACAGGGGGTGTTAATCTTCCACGGAAGGTGCAGCATTTCGCATGTGTGACAGCCAACTTGGAGAGTGACGATTAGGGGTCGATTTAGACAAAAATTCTGCATGCACAAATGTGAATTTTTCTTGAAAATTGGCTGAATTTTGCAGGCACAGATAAAATTGTACATGCACAGATAAACATTTTACATGCACTGGTGCATGTAAATACCCTCTAAATCGACCCCTGACCTGTTGCCTTGACAGCCAAGAGGAGACGAGGGGAAAATTATAATGAATTCTGTTTACTGGTCGCCCCTTATTCTCCTTAAAATAACTTCGAAACCACCAACACTTAAAAAACATTTTAAAAGAAGTGATTTTAGGAGTGAAAAACATTCAACAACTTCCTTGAAAATACGTCAACTTTTTCTGCCCTGTTTCATAGACTTAACTCACGGCGTCTAAGTGGCGACCAGTAAACGGAATTCATTTTGTCTGGACCAAAATAAAAATGTTGTCGGATTTGTTTCGCTTGTGGCCATGTCGTGGCACAATCGTACGACTGTCCTATGACATGCGTACGATTATCGTACGATTTTAGGGTCTTCAAAGGCCCTCAAAATCATACGATAATTGTATGCATGTCGTAGGACAGTCTTAGGATTATCGCAGGATGGTCCTGCGATGCTCGTACGATTGTTGTTTTGTCTTGCGACAATGGTACGACAATAAAACAAATGTAGGACAGTCGCAGGACAATTGTACGATTTAAGTATGATAGTGCCCATTTTTTCCTAGTAACTACGGATCGCACGACATGATTTTCCTTTGTGACTGCGGCTAAGATTGTAGCCTAAGATGCTTCTAGCATCGTAAGAGCCCACCCCAACATCGTGGCCCAAAACATTTCGTACGATGCAAAATATCCTGCGACGTAGGTCACTGGAGCTTTAGTAAAACCATGACTTTTTTCTCTTAATTTTGTGTTTCTTTTATCATCAAACTAACATTTGTTCATGGTTTATAGATCATAAAAAGGCAAATCATGGGTGTCCGAGCATGGTAATGAACCTGAAAATAAGGAGTTGCAAAAGAGTTGACCATGAGATCGAGCAGGATTAACGCAAGGAAAAAAAGATGATCTATGTTGGGAATTGGATCATTTCTTAGACACTTATTACTTAGAACGTTTTTAAAACTGTTTTAAAAAAGGCTTATTTTTATTTACTCTTTATTTTATGGTTGATGTCAATAACAATGGCCAACAGCTGCCGTTGACCGGGCCACCTTCCATGGTTGAATTGTGTACAATATATAAATAATGTGCATGTTAACATAATAAAGTTAGTCACATCACTTATATGTATATTTAACCCAAGATGATTAAAAAGCTATGAACTGCAGTAATTAAACAAATTGATGTACATGTATTACATTCCATGGACATCACACCTCCCCTGCCCCCCGCCCCCAAGATTTTAACCAGCCGAGGTACGGTTGTTTTTCCCTATCTTTCCATGTGACATGACATTAAAACCTTGACATGTTGCACAAGACCAGACAGTTAACAGATTTTAGGGCGGTAGTAATGCACCTATCAATTGTTTCCCCGCCCCCCATCTCATCCCTCCTCCCCCGCGCTGCCCCACCCCCTATAGGTGGGGGTTTGGTCACATTTTTCATGCCCCAGGGTGGGGCATTTGACTCATTTTCTGTGCATTTATTTCGAAAGTTTTGCACCCGAGGGTGGGGATTTCTGTCTCCTAAATGTTGCCCCAGGGGTGGGGACTATGTCACGCACAAAGTGACTTAACGCGTGGTGACCCCGGGATTCTTATAATGAAACAATCAAATTGAAATATAGTCGTATACAGTTTCAGTTATACTTCGAAATTATTAACAATTTATTTACACCAAATGTACCAAAATTGTTTCAAATAAACACTCGACTTTTGACCACTTCTGTCAAAGATATTTGTCACTTTAAATTAATCAATATATTCTTCAAATGCACCAAATCAAAGCTAGATCCTTATTTTTATACAGTGTTTTCTTAGCTTTGTGAAATATTAAAACTCATACGAATTTGGAGTCGGCAATGCTTATCAGTGTCCCTCGTGTCCCTTCAATTTGGTTCTGATGAGCGAGACTGTCCACAACAGTGCCAAATAGTTCCCTGGATACAGTAAATCCCAGAACTCCCTCTACGTCCAGGTAGTGGCAGGCTCAACACACCTCACTGGCTCTGACACAGCTCAGTCGACGGGTTACAAAAGTAGCAGGGACAGGGTGGCCATCTGATAAAATACAATTATGCAAATCTAATACAAAATTGTCGACTCCCAAATATTAATTTCTCGCATTTAAGAAATAATTGAGTTGTTGACCATTGCTTCAAACCATGTGTATAAAACATGTGAGACTGTATGAACATTTTAAAGTGTTTTCTAAGAAAACCTCTAAATTTTCCCAGTCTTAAACTTGGGTTTTCAGACAAATCTGAATGACCAACTTCTCAATTCTTATCGTCAAATAATGGCAGTTAATTTGTACAAAATAAATCATTCATAAACATTTACAATACATTTGATTCGTTAATACCCCCGTCACACCGGAGGCGCGGTGCCACTGCGGTGCTTGCACGGCATAAACCGCAGTGGCACCGCCATGATCGCCGTGGTTCCGCAGTGGTTCCTTCATTGATCGCCGTAGCACCGCGGAAAACTGTCAAAACCGCGGACCTTCGCGGTGGCACGGCGGAAACTTTGAACATGTTCAAAACTTCCGCAGTGCTACGCGGGTTGGGCCAATCCGCAGTGGGATCGCCGCGGCACCGCCATGACCGCCGTGGAACTTTACAAGGACCGCAGTAGCACCTCCATCACCGCCGTGCCTCCGCAGTACAACCGCCCTGCAATCGCCGAAAAAGTAGACTGGCGACCCTACGGCGATCCCGTGGCGGTTCTACTGGGGTTATGGCGGTGCTACCACGGTAGGACTGCGGGTATGGGGGTGCCACTGCGGAGCCAGGAAGGAATTTTAGAAAATTTTGCGATCTTACTGCGGTGTCACTGCGTTCCTACGGCGGTGCCGGCGGTGTTATTGAGGCGCTTGTACTGCAATGGCGTTACCACTGAGGTTGCACTGAGGTGCTTGCACGGTGCTACTGCGGGCATATTTTGTAGTATAAAAGCTTCGGTTTTCTAAAAGTCTTCAAACAGTTCAGATCGACAGTAGCACCGCGAAGAAAAACACATGTGTGACGGGTCGGGGAAAACTATGAAAAACTACTGTCGGTGTCACTACGTTGACGGCGGTTTTGACCAAAAACCGTAGTGGCACCGCCAATCCGGTCTGACGGGGGTATAACTTACGGTTAATTGGCTGTTCCGATACGGTCGGAACAGCCTTTGTTTTCGTTAAGATTTTTTTTTTTTTTCTTTTTCTTCTTCCACTTTTTTCAGACGCTATTTCGGGCACTTGCACATTCATGATTGACTTCAAACTTCACATGGACATTGGTCACTATGTGAAGTTGTGCACAGTACTAATGACGTCATGATGACGTCATCACGTGTCAGATTAAAGGGGCATGAAGTTTAATAAATTAAAGATTCAAAAATCATTAAAAAATCAACCGTTTGACCTACGATCTTGATTCCTTCGGCATATACGATGACTAACAAGGGTCTTTGAGATGCGCACACCCCTTGACCTTTGACCTCGTTTCCTATTGGTCTAACAGATTTTGCCTTGCCATTTGAAAGTGGTGCAAGATATTTGGACAAAGTCACTTGTGTTACACTTCGACTAGGGTGGGGTATCTAAAAAATATGTTGGTGACCTTTGACCTTGCTCACTTCCGGTCGAAACCGGAAGTTGCCCTTAGTTTGAAAGTGAAAGGAGGTATTGAGATGGGGTCAATGGTGTTATTACCAGAGGCCCTTAAGCTTTCCAAAAATATAAGTGATGACGTCATCGTACGAAATAGCGCCCTCTACCGACAAGATGATTACGTAATTAAATATTCAAAAATCAATAAAAAATCAACTGTTTGACCTACGATCTTGATTCCTGTGGCATATACGATCACTAACAAATGTCTTTAAGATGCGCACAGGGCTTGACCTTTGACCTCGTTTCCTATTGGTCTAACAGATTTTGCCTTGCCATTTGAAAGTGGTACAAGATATCTGGATGTGGTCAACTGTATTACACTTGGACCTAGGGTGGTGTATCCAAAAAATATGGCCGTGACCTTTGACCTTGCTCACTTCCGGTCGAAACAGGAAGTGGCCCTTAGTTTGAAAGTGAAAGGAGGTATTGAGATAGGGTCAATGGTGTTATTACCAGAGGCCCTTAAGCTTTCCAAAAATATAAGTGATGACGTCATCGTAGGAAATAGCGCCCTCTAGCGACAAGATGATTACGTAATTAAATATTCAAAAATCAATAAAAAATCTACCGTTTGACCTACAAATTTGATTCCTTCTGCATATACGATCACTAACAAATGTCTTTAAGATGCGCACATGGCTTGACCTTTGACCTCGTTTCCTATTGGTCAAACAGATTTTGCCTTGCCATTTGAAAGGGGTACAATATATCACGATGGGGTCAACTGTGTTACACTTCGACTAGGGTGGGGTATCCAAACATATAGCAACACCTTTGACCTTCCCTACATGTCAGATTAAAGTGGCATGTAATAATATTCAATATTTAAAAATCGATAAAAACTCAACCGTTTGACATACGATCGTGATTTCTTCATATACAATCACTAACAAAGGTCATCCCGAACACCACATATGTTTATAAAAAGGAGGGGAACAGCCATGTGTTCGTTTTCAACGAACACATTTCTAGTTGACTTTGTTCTTGCTCGAAGTGCTACAGGTTGGGGTGTTGCTATACCGGTCTCAACTCGCAGGGCTGAAGAATTTTGGCACTGAAGATTTTGCCGAACTGACACAAAACCGGCAATCGGTAACTGGATTTTACCGAATTGCAATCAATACCTTGGATATAGAACGTCAGTTCACACCTCAACCTCGCTCTATTTCAGCACAAAATTCACGGACTTAACCGTACCTTTCCACATCAAATCTCAATCATGTCTTCTCTCTCTCTCAAAAACGAATGTTCTCAAAAACGCAGTGCGTCACCAAAAATGTAATGCGTCATTAACCATGGCCTAATAACAATACATTTGAACACAATGGCTATATAACCAGTGCATCAACCGATACGGTTTTACAATGCAGCGCGGCGTCGTGCGTAAACGCATCACTAACCTGGGGTGTATTGGCTAAAGTCTGACCGAGCACGGGGAATTACACCTAGATAATGCTGATTGGACAATAAGTTTGTATACGTCATACAAAAGTAACTTGTTACACGAAGAGGGCGCAAAGGACGGGCGCGGCGTAGTAATAAAAGAAAACGCCGGGTAATAATAAAATAACTGATTGTGACAACGGTACGAAAGTGATTTATTTGTACACGCATTCATACCGCCGTCTCATCATGGGTTTCCTTACGCTTGCGAGTGACAGTGCAATGGGCAATTTAGAAGAATCCTTGGTATGAGTACCAGAAAGAAATAATAATAGCAGGCTATGCCCTAGACCCGTGAACAGGGCTTCGGAAAATCCTTTTTCCGAAGCCCTGTTCACGGGTTAGCTATGCACAGGCGCTAGGCAAGACGCCAGTCTGCTTACTGCCTGAACGCTGCGACTGCGCCTGCGTATTGAATGATGTCATTGGTATGCGCTCGGTACGCTTGGAATGTGCATGGAATTTTTAGGATATGTGCCGAAGCATACAAGACCGTATTTCGGAAGGTGGAAGTGTGAATGTCGCCCTCTATCGGTAGTGGGTAGCGCGTAGGCGGGGCGTGGAAGGGGGAACGAAAATACGGTCTTGTGACAAGACTAGTATTGCTATAAACCTCTGGAAAACGAACTGAAATTTCGTGTTTCGAGCAAAAACGGATCCGATGTGATTTTTAAACGAAAATGGCTGAATTAAACCCACTGTAGTATTTGGGTTTCTGTAGCTCAGTTCACACGGTTCAAGTTAACACCGGCCAGGAAAATGTCACCTCTCTCTCTTCGAACACAATTCAATCTGCCCAGAAACTCTCCCCATTCTCACTCATTCACACAGCTAACCGTAAAAACCCTAAACAATAAGTGTAACAATAGTTCGCTGCAATTCCACAATGACCGGAACATAGGATAGTCACAATGTTGCGCAAGACCGTATCATTTCAATGTTAAAAACTAATGAACTGTTTTATCAGGTCACGATAGAACAATAACCATGGCCGTGAACAAAAGCAACAGTGCAAGAACGCGGCGTTTTCCTAGCAGTGCATCTATGGTTCACTGAGTACATGCCGTACAGTAGGTGTGTAAAAACCTGATTGGCCAAATATTCTGGACTGTTCCAATTTCTTTCAGGGTTGCGCGCAGAGGTGGCCAAACATGTCGCGCTATCTATGTGTGACCAGGCCAGCTTGTCTGGTCACGGTATTTTTAAAAAGCTCTGCCATCTGCATGTTTGGGGTGCCACTGTGTGCAATTGTTCATTGGAATGTCTGGAATTCTTTTGTAAGGAACAGTTGCATTTACAGTGGGTCCCCTGGCTGCAGGTGACAGGAGCTAGCCTACATTCTTGTTCTTGTATTATGGCATACTTGGGATTCCAGGTGCTCAGTCTGTGTTCCTATATAAGGGTGTGCAGGCCAGGTTTCTGCAGTTATTCTGTTCTAGCTGCATGCTGGTGGAACACAGGCTGTGCACTGCGTGTGCATGGGCCGTGGTGCTGCTGCTACAATATGTCGTCATTGGCTTTTTCGCTTTGCGGCGAAAAAGCCTTTGTTTTCGTTTTGATTTTTTTATTTTTCCCGTTTATTTCTTCTTCTTCTTCTTCTGATTTTTTTCTCATAGACAAAGCGCATAGGCGTTGTCGGCGCTTTTTCAGGTTGTTCCCAAACATTGATCTTAACCAAACTTGGTCACATAAAAGACATAGTATAAGAGGTGTGCACCCAAGAATGGCTTAATTGTGACGTCATCCGTTACGTCATTATAACACTTTAAAAATGCCTAAAAAGCGGAAAATTGCCGAAATAAAATGGTTCCCTTGCCAAAACCACATGACCCAGGGTTTTCATATTTGGCAAACATTTAGATCAGATCATGAGCTTTAATGTTCTTAGTGTAGGCATTTTCATCTGACCCTTCCTTCCTGGGTCAATCGAAGGTCAAAGTTCAGCCAATTCAAAAATCACATTTTTTGTATTTGTTTGTACTTATGAAGCAATATTACCTATTAAACTACGCTTGATCTTTATAAAACTAGGTACAGGCATGGGCCCCATCACAAACTTCCACCCCATGTAGAACATCACCATGACGTCAATGATTACGTAATTATAATTATTTAAAATTGGCAAAAAAGTGGATTTTCGTCATAAAAATGAGCCACAAATGCATTTCGTACAATGTTTCCCTCTATAAAACCACATGACGCAGGGTCTTCATATTTAGCAAACATTATAGATCAGATCCTGGGCTATAATTTCCTTTATGTAGTCATTTTCATCTGCCCCTTCCTTCCTGGGTCAATTGAAGGCCAAAGTTCAGCCAAGTCAACATTTCCGTATATACAGGGTGGATAAAAAAAAACGAAACCGAGATATTATTGCTAATTGTAACTAAAGTAGGGCCCGTATGAATGAACAGGAGATATCATCTGTTAGGGCTGAATCTCCTCTTTAAAATGACACCATGATCATGCCATGATGTTTACTGAGCAGTGACCAGTGTTATGCCAGGGGCATAGTTTTAGATTTGATCGTTCTCTATGCGAGCAAACTTCGCATAAATCAATTTTTACCGTAGATGTCTATTCCGTGTGCCCTGTGTGACACGGCGCCGGAAGCAGTCTTTTAACTGTCTACCACGGACGTGTAATTCAACAGAAGATGGTTTAACAAAAGTTCAGTGAGTATAGGATACAATCTTTCATGTTATTTCAGTCTTATTTAAGAGAGTCCACTCTCTACAAGAAAGTAATTGTATGCTATTGAGGGAATGTCATAGTTTTGCCGTGAAGCATTCATTCCAATGTTTGTTTTCTTTCTTTTTAGGTTTAGTAAGGTGCAAAGCTTAATATAGGCCTGAAATCATTAAGTCATTGTTATGATTTTATTGAACCATCTTCAACAAATCTAATTACGAAATTGTTCCTTCCTGGCCAAACTCTTTTCAATCTTAACAAATTATGTGGTCTGATTTCTGCCTTTGATGACTAATATATGTATATCAGATTTTCGAGTAAACATCCCAAATGTGAACAAAACAAACTAAAAATGAACAGTTTAATTAAATATTTAAATTAAAATATATACGATCAAACATTCATAACAAATCAGGCACCTATGATCGTGATTCCTGCACCATATACGGTCATTAACAAATGTATTTAACTAATGATCTCATATGACCCATGTGGGAATGATCTGGGCAGGAGAACAATGGTTGGCCCATATGGCCCCACATGGGGCGTTGGGTGCAGCCCATACAGGACCCATATGGGGCCCTTATACTTGCACATATGGGGCCAATATGGGCCCCATGTGGGAATGTTACCTGGGTAATGACGTCATCACGTGTCAGATTAAAGGTGCATGAAAATATTTTAAAATGCAAATTACAACATTGATTCCTTCCCATATACGATCACTGGCAAAGGTCGTTAATGTATGGCTTTTCCGTTTATTTCTTCTTCTGATTCCCCCCCCCCCCCCTCCCCCGCCCCCATTGACATAACGCATGGGCGTTGTCGGCACTTTTTGAGGTTGTTCCCAAACTTGAGGTTGTTCTTAAACAAACTTGGTCACATGAAAGACACAGTAGAAGAGGTGTGCACCCAACAATGGCGTCATCAGGTGTAAGTTTAAAGGGGCATGAAATTTAATGTTTCCATATTAAAAAATTCATAAAAAATCATCCGTTTGACCTACGATCTTGATTATTTCGGCATATACGATCATTAATAAAGGTCTTTCAGATGCCCACATGCCTTGACATTTGACCTCATTCTCTATTGGTCAAACAGACTTTGCCCTGCATTTGAAACTGGTAAGAGGTATTTGGATGGGGTCAAAGGTGTTTGAGTTCGACTAGGGTGGGGTATCCAAAAAATATCGCCATGACCTGTGACCTTGCTCACTTTCAGTAGAAACCGGAAGTGCATTTAAATGAACCTATTTTGTAAAAGTGGTGAAAGCTGCCGAGATGCGGTTGGTAGTGTCAGTGTCTAAGGTAAATAGGGTTTCCAAAAATGTAAGTTTCTACGTCATTCCATAAAAGGGCGCCCTCTAGCGTCAAAATTAAAAAGTCTTAAAATTACCTTTTCATAGCAGTGTTTGCGCAAATTAGCTCAATAGTGCTGCTTATAGAGTAAGTCGACCACCAAACATGTCTGTGTGGTTAAAACATTGATGACGTCATCAATCCTTTAAAGCTAGTAACACATTAAAGGTAAACTTTTTTAAAGTTAAATAGTTGATATGCTAACATCTAATTTTGCAAGGTAAGCATGCTCATTTTTTAAGTAAAAAAAATGTGAAAAAGCCCTACGCTCTGTTCATAGAACAGACGTAGCTCTAGTTTATCAAGTGAGTTTATTTCTTTCATTGAAAAGTAGCTTATTAGGTGATCGGAACTCATTCCGATCACCTATTACTATTGTACGATTTCTTTGTCTTTTTTTAGGTGATCGGAACTCATTCCGATCACCTATTACTATTGTACGATTTCTTTTTTTTTTTTTTTTTTTTCCCTTCTTTTTCCACTCAAACGTTTCCAGAGCTTTTCTTCAAAACGGTTCAAGCTATCAACTTGAAACTTGGTAGGAACATCAATCCCAATGTGAAGGTGTGCATTGAAGTGTGACGTCATTGTGACGTTATCGGGTATTAAATTACAACCCAAAAATGACTAAAATATGCGTGTTTTAAAATGCTTCCGTCTGGAAAACCACGTGACCCATGATTTTCGTATTTGGCAGGTTTATAGATAGGATCATGGCCTACAATTTTCTTTGTGTGGGCATTTTCATCTGACCCTTCCTTCTGGGGTCAATTTGAGGTCAAAGTTCAACGAAAACGAAAATCTAAATTTTTGCACTTATTGAGCAACAATGCCCATCAAATCAATCTGAATCTTTAAGAAACTAAGTACAGGCATAGGTCCTAAGGCAGACTTTCACCAGCGTGTATAATATTATGATGGCATCAAGCGTGACGTCATCGTGACGTCATCAACTATCAAATTACACCCCCAAAAAAACGAAAATATGCATATTTTAAAATGCTTCCGTCTCGAAAACCACGTGACCCAGGATCTTCGTATTTGGCAGGTTTATATATGACATTCTGTGCTACAATTTTCTTTGTGTGGGCATTTTCATCTGAGCCTTCCTTCTGGGGTCAATTGGAGGTCAAAGTGCAACGAAACTGAGAATCTCAGTTTTTACACTTAACAGCAACAATGCCCATCGGACCAAGCTGAATCGTTAGTAAATTAGATACAGACATAGGCCCTACGGCAGACTTTCACCAGAATGTATAGTATCATGATGGCATCAAGTGTTACGTAATCATGACGTCATCAGGTGTCAAATTACAAAAATTCAAAGGTTATTATTTCCAAAATTCATATCTCAAGAACCGTAATAGATACTTGAACAATTCTTTCACAACATGATAAGTCTAAATGAACTGAACAAATCATACGATGTCATGACCCCTGTGTGACGCCTACTTCCGGTCCAAACCGGAAGTTGTTCGAAAATGTGCATTTTTTAAAGCGTTTTGAATGCAAATAGATTCAAAGTGGTAGTGAATTTGACCATATTTCTACGGAACGAAATGTTTCCACACATGTGGACTTTTTGACTATACCATTGGTGACGTCATCACATGGACGGTGGTTACATAATGTGGTGTCAAAATACGCAAATTTGGAGCTGAATTGTTTTAAAATGCTGTATCTTGAGAACTACAGCAGATATTTGCATGATTCTTTCGCCACATTTAAGAACTTGATGTTTATCAAATTGTTGAACAATTTGTGCACAACATTGTGACGTCATGATATCGTCACAGGTGTCAAATTACCAAATTTAAATGGTTATTATTTCAAAAATTCATATCTCAATAATCGTAATAGATACTTTAACAATTCTTTCACAGCATGATAGGTCGCAATGAACTGAACAAATCATACAATGGCATGATCCCTGTGTGACCCAAACCGGAAGAGGTTCGAAAATGTACACTTTTTTAGCATTTTGAATGCAAATAGAGCCAAAGTGGTAGGGAATTTGCCCATAGTTCTACGGAACGAAATGTTCCCTCACATGTGGACTTTATGACTACATATATATACCACTGATGACGTCATCACGTGCACGGTGGTTACGTAATGTGGAGAAATTATTTGTTGGGTCCCTTGATAATTAAGCTAACTCAGTCGTTTGAGGGCGCTATGCCAAGCCTCCACTAATCTGACGTTATGATGAGATTGACAATGATGACGTCATCAGATACACAATTTTAGCGTTGAATAGTCAGAGTCATGTCTTCAGAATTCCAATACTTTTTCAACATCAAACAACTCAAGTTTTCAAACAATCTCAAAACTGTGTCGACATCATCATTTCAATGTGTATGTCACCCGATCACCTTACGTTTGTAAAAAACACAAACGCGAAGCTCTAGTTTTATATATTATGTTTAAATAAGTTGGCTGCTTTTCAATCATTTAAAAATCCTTCTTTTCTGCTTTCTTGTAGCTCGATTATAAACATAATGCTACTTGGCTGCCGTTTCGTTTGGTTCGTTTTGTTTTGTTCCGTTTTATTTTTGCATACACCAATACCGTGCAATACAATGTGAAATAAACTACTGTAAACATTTAAATAATTATTTTTAATAAATAACCCACTACTTCTCAATTACGGATTTGTTTTGTGCATTATTTTACGCCTGTTTGCCATCCTAATTTTCTATTATTTGACCACTTGGTTACAAATGGCGTAGTCGGCAGGGTGGATACGCAACCGATGAACGACCTTCTATAAACGGCAGTCATCTTGAACGCTTTACCTGGCGGGACACAGCCGAGTACCCGGAGACGGCTAGCCGAGTACCCGGAGACGGCTAGCTGAGGAACACCAGCTAAGTAACATCGGTGCAATCTTGTCTGACCCTGCCGACTACGCCATTTGTTACCGGTGGTAAAATAAAGGATAAACGGGGATACGGCGATTCCGATTTCTGGTGGTGGTTTATTTAGACTATACAAAAAAACGACAGTCGAGTTGATCTGTGTAAAGAATAAAGAATAAAATAGCAATTATATATGTACAGTTTGTATTTACAGTTTTATATGTACAGTTAAAAACCATCTTCTTTTCTCACGGTGTAAATATTTACCAGTTTAATAGTTTCCGTTATACTTATGTAAGTGTTTACGGTTTCGTTCCTTTAATTTATTTATTATAAGTTTGTAAATAGCTTAAATAATTGTTTTGCATTCCTGGATTAGGTTGAGTAATTACTTGAGTTTGTGATTTATATTTTTGTACATACGCTTTAATTATCTTACTGCCAAAATGTGTTGAAAACTATTTTATATTTAAATGTATCCTTGCGGTCTTCCTTCATATGTAATATCGCAACAAAATATTATGTTATTAACATACCCAGTTTGGTTACAGATAGGGCCAGATGTTGTCTCAGGTAGGGGGGTCAGTAGGTCTCGACAATATACCTGAAACAAATTATGCACGCTTAAAATTATACGGCAATAAATAAAATCTTCAGTTTTGTAAACTATCCGTATTCAAAAGCGGAAAATTAACTTACTTGTAGTAGGGTCCTATAAGATCGAGTCGTAATCATTTACTACGAATCGAACTTAAAATCGTCAGGAAACTGACCGATACTTAAACTTGAAATTGTCATGAAATTTACGAGTACCAAAAAAAAAGGAATTATCTTTCTCTGAATTTCTTAATACGCAATCAAAAATTGCGCAATACGTCTTGTATATAAAATGCCGCATTTACCACGGTATCACAATAGCTTCTTTTGTGAATACTAATTTACATATTTACAATGGAACTATTTTCGCGGGTTTACGCTCACTTGTCAATGACGCATTTCTAAATTCTGCTTCTTAAAAAAAGGCTTTATAAATAATCTTCTGCGTTCTGTAATACTTATACGTCAAATTCAAGTTTGGGCAAATGTCTAGTAACCATAATAAGCAATATCAGCAAAATTCACAAGATCATGAATAAACATAAGTCACACGATTTCGTAATAATTCTAGATAAATTTTACTTACCATACAGTCTTTATTTACCCGTGTCACTCCCGTCCGGTCCAAGCACATACAACACGAAGCAATATCGGGCACGATGAATGCCAAATGGCTGGGTGTAAAATTAGCTAGCACAGAGCCGAAACGATCGAGACAGGAGAAACTTTGATCAAAAACACACACACGATCAGTCGTTGTCAACGACTGCCAGCAAAACGCGCCAGTGGTGATTGCCACGCATTATTATGCAAATTGCCAGTTGACAGTTGTCACGTGAATGCAAATTTATTTCATTCATAAAATCATTTGTTAAAGCTAGGGGGAACTATATTTTTGTTACTGGAAATAAGTACATTTTCTAGAACTTACATAAATTGCATTTGAGAAACATAAATAAATTGTATTTCAGAAAAATAAGGTAAATGATGTATTGTATCGGGATTGGAATAAAGTCTGTTTTATTGTTGGGAAGCAAATGGGCCAAGAGGGCGCTCTATTTACTTCAAGTACATGTAGGTGACCTGGCCGAGCGAACAAGCCACGCTCGACTGGTCACACTACCATGGTGGATAGTCCCTGATGCATCCAGAGGACGGGTCTTGGCAACGTTGGTATGGGCTTTCGGTATGTTTTATGTCCGACAGACGATGAGAAATACCGCCGGTGACTGTCGCGTTCCACTGTACTGAACACAAGCGTTTGTGGTACATGCAGCTAGCAACGTAGTCTTGGCCCAAGACTACTCTAGTCGATATTGGTTTGTGTACGCGTTGGCCATTCCCAGTAGTGGGCCCTCTTGCAGCACTAACTGGCCAGCCCTTTGCTCACTAGAGTAGTCTTGGGAATTTCTCCCGGAAGTTCAGCATTGGGGGCGGTACCGTTTTATGTAAATAGCTGCAGAGGGTTTTATGATGGCACACAATGGACATGGCATACCACAGGTATATTTGCAAATTTTTTTGCAATGTCGCAATTATCTTCATAAACAAATGTATTTTGCGATGTCATACGCCTTTGCAAACATGTTTGTAAATATATTCGCAAACATTTGCCAAGAAACTTATGCCACCGAAAATATTAGCAACGATAAAACGGTCATGTTCGATGATTCTTGTAAGCCGCCTTATATTTTTCAAACCATATGAAGCGCGTGCACGCGGTGTATTTGGGTCACGCTCTGCGGTCGACGCGCTGTATTTGGGTCGCTCGCTGCATTCCCACGCTCTGCTGTATTTGGGTCACTCGCTGATTGGTTCCCTAGGAAAGCCAAGGCAAAAACAAAGAAAAAGTTAAAACTTCCGGGAGAAATTCCCAAGACTACTCTAGTGAGCAAAGACTGGTCCGTTAGTGCTGTAAGAGGGCGCACTATATGGCCAACGCGTACACAAACCAATATCGACTAGAGTAGTCTTGGGCCAAGACTACTAGCAACGATGCTGGCTGGTTTACGTACGTGCAGCAACAAGTCCCTCAGTCGGACCGCCGTGGTCAGTGTTCCTCTCAGAAATTTCAATGCTTGAAATATCTGTCGTAACGGTGAGTAACGAGGCCAATGCTAAAGCAAGTGATGCTATAGATCGTGTCACCGCTGCCACCATGAAGTGATATGAGTCTACAATCCTGGCCAAAACTCGCTGGGACACCCCGGCCCCCGTTCAATGTTGTTTGATTTCCGCGCGGTCTGTGCTCCAGCGCGGAGTAACAACATTGATCGGGGGAGCGGGGGAGGTGGCCCAACCATTTTGGCCAGGATTCAATCCTGGCCAAAACTCGCTGGGCCCCCCGGCCCCCGCTCAATGTTGTTTGATTTCCGCGCGGTCTGTGCTCCAGCGCGGAGTAACAACATTGATCGGGGGAGCGGGGGAGGTGGCCCAACCATTTTGGCCAGGATTGTAGGAAGTAATTAAGGCGATATACGATGGTTGCTTTCCTAACTCCTGACCAAGGTCTTTATTCTTTCATACAACTTTATAAGAAGACCGGTAACACAGTTGGGCGCAATATACATGGGCAGGATAAAGTAGTCCCATATCACAACACTTGCAACCGCGCGAGCCACCCGGCGATCAACATCGCGTACCGGTCAAATCAACCGCGGCGCCTACAAAACAAGAAACTTTCAAATCAACACGATATAAGCGCCGAACGTACGGTGAATGTACCAGACTATTTGCTCATTAGTGCGCGTGTGTTATGAAAAATCTACCCGTATCTGCATACAAAACTAACGCATGCGCACTAATTTCCCCCCTGTTTCGGGGGAAAAATTTACGGATTTCCCTAGACGGTCATTTTGACAAAACGATATGGTGATAGGACTATACGAACGAGTCTATCGCGGCAGTCGGGTATCCAAAACATAATGACCGTCTAGGGCCTAGACTACCTTGACAAAAGTTGCATGACCACTTACGAGTCCAAGAAATACAGAATTGTCAACTCGTAAGTCGACCCTAACTTGGTCGTGCTTCGGTGTAAACATAGTCCAGATTCTGGACTATATTATGGCGATATTGGATAGTAGCGCGGCCGACTATAGAGGGCGCAATATCGACATGATTTGGATAGCGCATAATATAGTCCAGAACTTAACCTCAAATAGACAGCCGAAGTGTGACGTCATCAAATTTTCTTTTTTTCATGACCATATTTCGGTAGAACATGATGAAAAACCCTCACACGTCAAATTTGACATGAATTGGTTCATGGTGGCCCGAGATATGGCCGGATGAATACCTAATTATCCCCATTGAAATCAGTGTAAATTGGCCTGGATCGTAACTTTTGGAACCAGGCCAATTTACACTGATTTCAATGGGGCTAATTATGTATTCATGCGGCCATATCTCGGGCCCCACTGAACCGATTCCCACCAAATTTGGGCTGTGGATGTTTTTCATCATGCTCCACCGATACATGGTATCCAAAACGCTGAAATGTAAAAAACGTTTTTTGTGACGTCATCGCTTCTGTACTCTATTCCCCGCTGGGGTCAAAGGTCAATCGAGCTCATAAATATTCATTCACGTCGCGGTGTTCGATACCGCGATATCGATATCTGCAGCGCAGCATGCATGTACGTGTGCGCAAACTGCATACGAGTACTGTACTGTACACATAGCGCGTATTGCATGCAGTGTGTATGTGACTCAGCTCATGCAGCGAGAATAGAGATAGCTAGCACGAACGTTTTAATGGCTAGGGCACTTTGGGGGTGGGGCGTAGGGGAACTGGTGTACCTGAGAGGTTTAGTGTGAGGGGGGTGCGAGTGATTGGGTGGGGTCCTACATGGGAAAACAACATTTGAATATAGCTTATTCCTTGCTGTACCATTTATTTCAGTTTCATGCTAAAAGTGCAAAAAAACGAAAATATTATAAAAACCAACTGTTCTTGTTTATCCTTTTCTTGAAGTTCAACATGGCATGTACAATGTAGTAGCAGATCTAATATTTTTGTGGCCCGCCGGGTGGGAGCTTCAGATAAGACATGTTTTGCAATGCACAAAATAATTAAGCAGGCACACAACTCAGCAAAATAAGTTCTCGGTAGTCTTATTTAAATTAATATTTAACACAAGAGTCACCTAGTAATGGGATTATGACCTGAACATTCATTTAACAACGACATGGGGTGTGAAACAAAACTGCAATTAAGTGAGCAGTCCATTGAATCCATTCCTTCAATGTATCTGTCTGATTAACTTGTGAAGCACAAAACTAATCAAATTATCATGAGGATGCTTGATTTGAGGGTTTTCATTAACATAGTGCACTCTTTCAACCAGGGATTGGACATTTAACCGGTTAACCGGGGAAAAAAATGAAAAACCATTTTGCCGAACGTTTAAACGAAACCCAATTTTAAAGAATTTACAATAGTTTTCAAAGGTTTTTTGTATTTACTTCATGAAATTGAAATAAATGTATATGGAGTTGTAGTAAAATTTTCACCCGATAAAGATTCAATGATTATTTTGGGGGCCTAGGGGTATTGTGTGCATTGCAAATGCATCTATAAAGTAAAACAACACCAACAACTTTGGTGTCGGCTGAACGGTTAACCGGTTAACCGACACTGGAAAGAATTGCGAACCGGTTTCTGAATTAACCGTAAATGCCCATCCCTACTTTTAACAGATGGGAATGTTAATCTACAAAAAAATAGAAATTATTCATCTTTCAGTTGCAATTTTTAATAAAACTGAATTCAGTATGACAGTACATCAAGATTTTAAAAATGCATTCTGAATTAAGACTGAGTTACACACTTGAGTTTATTTGTGTTAAATCCTTCAATCCATTTGCATGATCCAGTATTTTTGAAGGGACCTTTCAGATAACATACATTTTTTTGCAATGTGCAAATAAGCAGGCACACAATTTACAGGAAATGTTTCCCTCCTGTAGAAAAAAAGGCCAGGCCGGGGGACTTCATGACTATGCCACCTCAATACAAACTCAACAAAATAAGTTCCCAGACATTTATTTAAGTTCAAACATTTCAAATTAGGCCTAATAGTTGATACAACAATCCTCAGCCAGTATAATTGCCTAGGTAGGCCTATATGACCTGAACATTCATTTAAAAATGGCATGGGGTGTGAAGCAAAACTGCAAGTGAGCACTCCATTCCTTCAAATTTAGAAGTCTCATATTTTTCAGTGTCTCAACATGTGAAACACAAAACTAATCAATTATGAGTATTCTTGAATTGCAATGAGGGTTTTCATTAACATAGTGTACTTTCAAAAGAATGGAATGTTAATCTGCAAAACAATAAATTATTAATCTTTCAGTTGCAATTTTTAACAAAACTGAATTCCTGAATTCAGTAGGAGTACATCCAGATTCAAAAACATGCATTCTGAGCTACACAACTGCAATAATGAGCTACACACATGAGTTTATTACTATATAGTGTTCAATTTGCCTTTCACACTCATTTTTCAATGTAACCTGCAGCCATGCACAGAATGTTCATATACGTGCTGCTGCAGAGGATTACTGCATTGTCTGTGAATGAAATATGAAAAATTTCTGCATCTGCCGTAATTAAATTTGGAGCAAAATTACTTTGTAGACAACAAAATATATCAGTGTAGAATTAATGCAGCTTTGCACAGATCAGGAAGTTGTAAAAATTGCCCCTTTTTTGCACAGGAATTTCTCCAAAAAGCTGCAGAGCAAATCAGAAAGGTATGCCGCATTTTCTGTCCAAATGTAACATATTTTCAGGGTGAGATAAAGTGCACAGACAATGAACCATCTTCAAAAACATAACACTATATATACTAGTCAGTGATTTTTCAAATCAGGGCATTTTCATGACCATATTTCGGTAGAACATGATGAAAAACCCTCACACATCAAATTTGACATGAATTGGTTCATGGTGGCCCGAGATATGGCCGGATGAATACCTAATTATCCCCATTGAAATCAGTGTAAATTGGCCTGGATCGTAACTTTTGGAACCAGGCCAATTTACACTGATTTCAATGGGGCTAATTATGTATTCATGCGGCCATATCTCGGGCCCCACTGAACCGATTCCCACCAAATTTGGGCTGTGGATGTTTTTCATCATGCTCCACCGATACATGGTATCCAAAACGCTGAAATGTAAAAAACGTTTTTTGTGACGTCATCGCTTCTGTACTCTATTCCCCGCTGGGGTCAAAGGTCAATCGAGCTCATAAATATTCATTCACGTCGCGGTGTTCGATACCGCGATATCGATATCTGCAGCGCAGCATGCATGTACGTGTGCGCAAACTGCATACGAGTACTGTACTGTACACATAGCGCGTATTGCATGCAGTGTGTATGTGACTCAGCTCATGCAGCGAGAATAGAGATAGCTAGCACGAACGTTTTAATGGCTAGGGCACTTTGGGGGTGGGGCGTAGGGGAACTGGTGTACCTGAGAGGTTTAGTGTGAGGGGGGTGCGAGTGATTGGGTGGGGTCCTACATGGGAAAACAACATTTGAATATAGCTTATTCCTTGCTGTACCATTTATTTCAGTTTCATGCTAAAAGTGCAAAAAAACGAAAATATTATAAAAACCAACTGTTCTTGTTTATCCTTTTCTTGAAGTTCAACATGGCATGTACAATGTAGTAGCAGATCTAATATTTTTGTGGCCCGCCGGGTGGGAGCTTCAGATAAGACATGTTTTGCAATGCACAAAATAATTAAGCAGGCACACAACTCAGCAAAATAAGTTCTCGGTAGTCTTATTTAAATTAATATTTAACACAAGAGTCACCTAGTAATGGGATTATGACCTGAACATTCATTTAACAACGACATGGGGTGTGAAACAAAACTGCAATTAAGTGAGCAGTCCATTGAATCCATTCCTTCAATGTATCTGTCTGATTAACTTGTGAAGCACAAAACTAATCAAATTATCATGAGGATGCTTGATTTGAGGGTTTTCATTAACATAATGCACTCTTTCAACCAGGGATTGGACATTTAACCGGTTAACCGGGAAAAAAAATGAAAAACCATTTTGCCGAACGTTTAAACGAAACCCAATTTTAAAGAATTTACAATAGTTTTCAAAGGTTTTTTGTATTTACTTCATGAAATTGAAATAAATGTATATGGAGTTGTAGTAAAATTTTCACCCGATAAAGATTCAATGATTATTTTGGGGGCCTAGGGGTATTGTGTGCATTGCAAATGCATCTATAAAGTAAAACAACACCAACAACTTTGGTGTCGGCTGAACGGTTAACCGGTTAACCGACACTGGAAAGAATTGCGAACCGGTTTCTGAATTAACCGTAAATGCCCATCCCTACTTTTAACAGATGGGAATGTTAATCTACAACAAAATAGAAATTATTCATCTTTCAGTTGCAATTTTTAATAAAACTGAATTCAGTATGACAGTACATCAAGATTTTAAAAATGCATTCTGAATTAAGACTGAGTTACACACTTGAGTTTATTTGTGTTAAATCCTTCAACCATTTGCATGATCCAGTATTTTTGAAGGGACCTTTCAGATAACATACATTTTTTTGCAATGTGCAAATAAGCAGGCACACAATTTACAGGAAATGTTTCCCTCCTGTAGAAAAAAAGGCCAGGCCGGGGGACTTCATGACTATGCCAGCTCAATACAAACTCAACAAAATAAGTTCCCAGACATTTATTTAAGTTCAAACATTTCAAATTAGGCCTAATAGTTGATACAACAATCCTCAGCCAGTATAATTGCCTAGGTAGGCCTATATGACCTGAACATTCATTTAAAAATGGCATGGGGTGTGAAGCAAAACTGCAAGTGAGCACTCCATTCCTTCAAATTTAGAAGTCTCATATTTTTCAGTGTCTCAACATGTGAAACACAAAACTAATCAATTATGAGTATTCTTGAATTGCAATGAGGGTTTTCATTAACATAGTGTACTTTCAAAAGAATGGAATGTTAATCTGCAAAACAATAAATTATTAATCTTTCAGTTGCAATTTTTAACAAAACTGAATTCCTGAATTCAGTAGGAGTACATCCAGATTCAAAAACATGCATTCTGAGCTACACAACTGCAATAATGAGCTACACACATGAGTTTATTACTATATAGTGTTCAATTTGCCTTTCACACTCATTTTTCAATGTAACCTGCAGCCATGCACAGAATGTTCATATACGTGCTGCTGCAGAGGATTACTGCATTGTCTGTGAATGAAATATGAAAAATTTCTGCATCTGCCGTAATTAAATTTGGAGCAAAATTACTTTGTAGACAACAAAATATATCAGTGTAGAATTAATGCAGCTTTGCACAGATCAGGAAGTTGTAAAAATTGCCCCTTTTTTGCACAGGAATTTCTCCAAAAAGCTGCAGAGCAAATCAGAAAGGTATGCCGCATTTTCTGTCCAAATGTAACATATTTTCAGGGTGAGATAAAGTGCACAGACAATGAACCATCTTCAAAAACATAACACTATATATACTAGTCAGTGATTTTTCAAATCAGGGCATTTTCATGACCATATTTCGGTAGAACATGATGAAAAACCCTCACACATCAAATTTGACATGAATTGGTTCATGGTGGCCCGAGATATGGCCGGATGAATACCTAATTATCCCCATTGAAATCAGTGTAAATTGGCCTGGATCGTAACTTTTGGAACCAGGCCAATTTACACTGATTTCAATGGGGCTAATTATGTATTCATGCGGCCATATCTCGGGCCCCACTGAACCGATTCCCACCAAATTTGGGCTGTGAATGTTTTTCATCATGCTCCACCGATACATGGTATCCAAAACGCTGAAATGTAAAAAACGTTTTTTGTGACGTCATCGCTTCTGTACACTATTCCCCGCTGGGGTCAAAGGTCAATCGAGCTCATAAATATTCATTCACGTCGCGGTGTTCGATACCGCGATATCGATATCTGCAGCGCAGCATGCATGTACGTGTGCGCAAACTGCATACGAGTACTGTACTGTACACATAGCGCGTATTGCATGCAGTGTGTATGTGACTCAGCTCATGCAGCGAGAATAGAGATAGCTAGCACGAACGTTTTAATGGCTAGGGCACTTTGGGGGTGGGGCGTAGGGGAACTGGTGTACCTGAGAGGTTTAGTGTGAGGGGGGTGCGAGTGATTGGGTGGGGTCCTACATGGGAAAACAACATTTGAATATAGCTTATTCCTTGCTGTACCATTTATTTCAGTTTCATGCTAAAAGTGCAAAAAAACGAAAATATTATAAAAACCAACTGTTCTTGTTTATCCTTTTCTTGAAGTTCAACATGGCATGTACAATGTAGTAGCAGATCTAATATTTTTGTGGCCCGCCGGGTGGGAGCTTCAGATAAGACATGTTTTGCAATGCACAAAATAATTAAGCAGGCACACAACTCAGCAAAATAAGTTCTCGGTAGTCTTATTTAAATTAATATTTAACACAAGAGTCACCTAGTAATGGGATTATGACCTGAACATTCATTTAACAACGACATGGGGTGTGAAACAAAACTGCAATTAAGTGAGCAGTCCATTGAATCCATTCCTTCAATGTATCTGTCTGATTAACTTGTGAAGCACAAAACTAATCAAATTATCATGAGGATGCTTGATTTGAGGGTTTTCATTAACATAATGCACTCTTTCAACCAGGGATTGGACATTTAACCGGTTAACCGGGAAAAAAAATGAAAAACCATTTTGCCGAACGTTTAAACGAAACCCAATTTTAAAGAATTTACAATAGTTTTCAAAGGTTTTTTGTATTTACTTCATGAAATTGAAATAAATGTATATGGAGTTGTAGTAAAATTTTCACCCGATAAAGATTCAATGATTATTTTGGGGGCCTAGGGGTATTGTGTGCATTGCAAATGCATCTATAAAGTAAAACAACACCAACAACTTTGGTGTCGGCTGAACGGTTAACCGGTTAACCGACACTGGAAAGAATTGCGAACCGGTTTCTGAATTAACCGTAAATGCCCATCCCTACTTTTAACAGATGGGAATGTTAATCTACAACAAAATAGAAATTATTCATCTTTCAGTTGCAATTTTTAATAAAACTGAATTCAGTATGACAGTACATCAAGATTTTAAAAATGCATTCTGAATTAAGACTGAGTTACACACTTGAGTTTATTTGTGTTAAATCCTTCAACCATTTGCATGATCCAGTATTTTTGAAGGGACCTTTCAGATAACATACATTTTTTTGCAATGTGCAAATAAGCAGGCACACAATTTACAGGAAATGTTTCCCTCCTGTAGAAAAAAAGGCCAGGCCGGGGGACTTCATGACTATGCCAGCTCAATACAAACTCAACAAAATAAGTTCCCAGACATTTATTTAAGTTCAAACATTTCAAATTAGGCCTAATAGTTGATACAACAATCCTCAGCCAGTATAATTGCCTAGGTAGGCCTATATGACCTGAACATTCATTTAAAAATGGCATGGGGTGTGAAGCAAAACTGCAAGTGAGCACTCCATTCCTTCAAATTTAGAAGTCTCATATTTTTCAGTGTCTCAACATGTGAAACACAAAACTAATCAATTATGAGTATTCTTGAATTGCAATGAGGGTTTTCATTAACATAGTGTACTTTCAAAAGAATGGAATGTTAATCTGCAAAACAATAAATTATTAATCTTTCAGTTGCAATTTTTAACAAAACTGAATTCCTGAATTCAGTAGGAGTACATCCAGATTCAAAAACATGCATTCTGAGCTACACAACTGCAATAATGAGCTACACACATGAGTTTATTACTATATAGTGTTCAATTTGCCTTTCACACTCATTTTTCAATGTAACCTGCAGCCATGCACAGAATGTTCATATACGTGCTGCTGCAGAGGATTACTGCATTGTCTGTGAATGAAATATAAAAAAAATTCTGCATCTGCCGTAATTAAATTTGGAGCAAAATTACTTTGTAGACAACAAAATATATCAGTGTAGAATTAATGCAGCTTTGCACAGATCAGGAAGTTGTAAAAATTGCCCCTTTTTTGCACAGGAATTTCTCCAAAAAGCTGCAGAGCAAATCAGAAAGGTATGCCGCATTTTCTGTTCAAATGTAACATATTTTCAGGGTGAGATAAAGTGCACAGACAATGAACCATCTTCAAAAACATAACACTATATATACTAGTCAGTGATTTTTCAAATCAGGGCAGTGATCATTCATCCTATCATTTCATGTATGTCAGAATGCTAGAAAGGAAGACACATATAATGCAATACATATACATTTTCTATTGTTGCAATGGTGTAAGAGCTCACGCCCCCCCCCCCCCCCCAATCTGCCTCTTTATGGGTCCATAATATTGGAACAGTGGAAAAAAATATTTGAGGGGTCCTTGAAATGGTATAACAAAATCAAGCTTTTGAATTTGTATGTTCATGAGCAAAGTTATGACATCACATCAGGCAAACACAGGATTACTCTAAACTCTGCACAAAATATTGCACCATTTTCTCCAACTTTGATGAAACTTTTGTAACCCATGGCTGCATCATTTGAGTTTGTTTTACATGTTGCTTGTAAAAAAATATGGAAATAAAAAACGCAGCAGTTTGCCACAACTCCAGTTTGAATTCATGTTTTTCTATACTTTCTCTTAGTTTTTGTAAACAAATTGTCAAAGTTGAAAATGTTGTCTTGTATTCATTTAAAATTGAAATGAACAGCACCAATGTCTGTATATAAACAAAAAGCTAATGGCTTTTAAAACAGGGTGCAATTTGATTTGTTAAAGTTTGTAATGTGGAGCACCCTGTCAAGCTTTAAAAGAATAATGTTGATAAAATGCCTGGTAGAAATTTCAGCAAATGATGCAAGCAGTAATACTTCAGAAAACCTTAAAAAATACATGTATGGTTTTTGTGTTGAATACTTGTGTTGAAATACTTTAGTTGGCAATTTTTTCCACAAATGTACAATTTATGTGACGTTTAAAAGTTTGTTATATTGTTATCTACACTTTTAGTCGGGTTTTTCTTGTGTAGTTGTGAAGTAAACTTATGGGTAACTGCAATAGAAACTGCAGTATATATGGGCCTTTTTTTGCCTATTGTGTATAGATTTTGTACTAAAGTGGCCATATATTAGTCAACAAATTTAGTACACCTGCTTTTGTTAGAACTAATAACTGGCTTTATTTTACCATGTAAAAATAGCTATTTTTAAGGTCAAGAGGTCAGAATTTAGTAGATAAGATTTGTTTCTTTAAAATGAAGTGCACTGATTTGATGGGAAAAATCTGAAATTATAAGTGAGAAAATTTGAACACGGCAGGATGAAGAAGTGTTTCCGCACAAAATCTTCTTTTTTTTCTCACTCCTATATATATTTTTTTCATCAAATCTGCACGTACAGATATGCTTGATGAGTAATTTTGAAGACAAAACTGATCAACTTCTCAACTCTTTCCAACTATACAAACGTATACACCTGCATGCGTGGCTATAGCCACGCATGCAGGTGTATTATACTGTATGTTTGTTCGTTTCATAATGCACAGCGCGTAGCCGGCATAGGAGGCCGATATGTACACATTATAATATTATAATGACTATGCGGCGTACATTGCGCGGACAATTTTCGAGAATCGATTCCCGACCGTCGATTATTCGGCGCGCCTCACACACATGATTGATAAGCGCTGCGTCCAATCAGACTAGGTGGGCGGAGCTATAGTTCCCTGAAATTTCTCAGGGAACTGGAGGTTAAGTTCTGGACTATATTATGCGCTATCCAAATCATGTCGATATTGCGCCCTCTGTAGTCGGCCGCGCTACTATCCAATATCGCAATAATATAGTCCAGAATCTGGACTAGTGTAAACATAGCATTACATACAAAGGCAGGATTACATACAAAGGCAGTGCGCCCTCTGCTGTTTTGTTAGCGCATCATCTCTAGTCTCGTACCCAAACCTGCTGTGGATGCTCGCACATCAGATCTGGGAAATCATGATGAGAGCTCATCACTGATTGGTTGAGGCCCGCACCGAATTTCGGTGCGGGGCCCCTGTGAAGCTTTTGGCCAATATCATAAGCACCGCGGGTAAAGCTCAGAAGGCTGCACACAAATCAGTACCGTAACACACCCCAAATCGTCTTTACAAGAAACATGACACGTACCTTCTTCGCACACATTACATTACAGGTTCATACCTGGCACTTCTTTATGACGTTGTCCCTCGTCAAACACAAAGAATTCCATCCAAAGCTCGGTCAAATTCAATCGCAACAGGCACCGCATAGCGTTTGAAACGCTGACCAATAGCAGTGCACGTACTATCAACGACGGCTCACGAATGGGTAATGGCGTTCGACCTATCAGCGCTGAGCTTTCACCGTGATTCCCTAGACCTGATGTGGAAATATCCACAGCATGTTGGAGTACGAGACTACATCATTTCATGAGATATAACGAATATTTGGCGGAAAAAAGGACGCCTTTTCGGCGTGGGAAAAGCTGTGTAGCTGTAGTTTTATGGCACCAAATTATTGTAATCTACAATATAGTATATTGCAAAACTTTAAAAAGATGGGTTTACAGGGGCGGGTCTGGGAACTTTTGCAGGGAGTGGTTTTGCCAGTGCCGATAAAGTTGCTCAGCGGGAGGGGGGAGAGGGGTGGGGGAGGTGGGTTGGGGTTTACCTGCTCTACCCCCAACCCCTTCCCGGCTTGTTGTGAACAGGCGGACAGGCACACACAAAATGTATTACATTTTTAAAAACTATCCAGTCAAAGCACAAGGGAGGTTTTTTTTAACTCCCCCTCCCCCCGCCCCCCCCCCCCCCCCCCCCCCCACTCCCACACCCCTAACCCCCAACCCCTCCCCGGATCCCCATTATTATGGTCTACTACTGATTGTTGTCTTCTTTCTAGGGGTAATTATTCATGTGATTGACTTCGGTAAAATCAGTTTTCGTTTTGCACAGATCAAAGGTCGCAAAGTTTGATACTCGATATAAATTATAAATTGTCAGTTTATCCCGGTCGCAACCCAGTTTGGACAACTAATTGGGCAAAGCGCACCTCCATCTGTGTTGTGTCGTGTAAAAAGTCTGTCAATTCTGTACATACATGAACATACTTCGCGAGCATGTGGTTGACCGAGTTTAATTGTGCTCAACCTTGAGTTATAATGGGGGTGGAACCGTTTTATATGCAAACTTGAACAAATGGGTTTTTATATGCCCTTTAAATGCGTACATGTCACGGTCAGATACACACGTTCAATGATACCAAATTCATACGTCAATTTCGTACTTCCACGGTCTTGATTGGTTTGATGTGCAGTGCCATTTTCGAAGCTGTATTAAAGTTACACGTTATGTTATCTTTAATACAATTAGTTCGCACCTTGATTCTACGGTTCGAACACACATATATGGAAATTGTATTCTGTTCATGGAAATTTGGCAAAATGGAAGTAAACCTTACACCAGAACTACTCTCAAAATAGCATAAATTGACATTGTGATGGTTTTTGTATAGGAACATGTTTGTGCCACATCATTGGCAGTGCGTAAAAAAATTCATGAGTTGATGAGAAAAACCCGACTAAAAGTTTTCTTAGCAATGGTAACAAACACCACATGGTTTTCCCCCACGTAAAATGGTACTTTTGTGGGAGAAATTGCGAACTGAAGCCTGAAGGTGTGTTTTTTTTATCGTTTTTGTTTTAACCATTCATGCAACACAAAAACTGTGCATCGTTTTTATGGTTTTCTCAGTGAAGTATGCATGTATGTGGAAGGTATGCATATAGGTGTGGCTGACATTATTATAAGCACATTATCACTAATTATTCTTTTGTGATTAAACAAAATATTTTTGTTCCTAGAATTCGTAAAAAAACAAACATGTGCAAGTGATATAATGGGCCTTTATTGTCAAAAAAATAACAAGAAGAGGCAATTTCGAGTAGAAGTTGGTAACATGTTGTTTACTAGTCTAGGCCCTAGACGGTCATTATTTGTTGGACACCCGACTGCCGCAAGAGGGCGTAATCGCGCGATAGACTCGTTCCTAGTCCTATCACCATATCGTTTTGTCAAAATGACCGTCCAGGGAAATCCGTAAATTTTTCCCCCGAAAAAGGGGGGAAATTAGTGCGCATGCGTTAGTTTTGTATGCAAATACGGGTAGATTTTTCTTAACGCACGCGCACTTATAATCAAATAGCCTGGTACATGCACCGTACGTTCGGCGCTTATATCGTGTTGATTTGAAAGTTTATTGTTGTTTTGTAGGCGCCGCGGTTGATTTGACCGGTACGCCTTGTTGATTTCGCCGGGTGGCGCGCGCGGTTGCAAGGGTTGGCGAAGACTCTTTGCAACGGATGGGTGGCGAAGTACTAGTGTTCATTCGTTTTGAACGTACGTCGGACCGTGGGTTGACTGACTGGTCATCAGTGGCCAATGAAATCGTCAACACCGCAAGCTCTACCCAGCTTGACCGTAGTATACCTAAAGCTTGATTGTTCCATGAAAACATGCATATGCATGTAATAGTAAAAGCCACCTCTCATGACACATGCAATTTGCGCCTTTGTGTTGTGCGTGCACACCTGTCTTCGCGTGTTTCACGCCAGGGCAAGGGCAATGCATGGTGTGTGGCAATCTAATGTGGGGTACCGTGGCCGAGCGGTTTAGGTCGTTGACTCGCAGTCATAGGTGAAAAACTTGGGGTTGCAGGTTCGAACCTCCCCACGGCTACGGTACCTGTGCCCTTGGGCAAGGCACTCAACCACACTTGCTCCATCCTTCGGAAGGGATGTAAAGCCGTTGGTCCAGTGTGTTAGGTAATGGAAACGCACTCTAAAGATCCCAGAGCATTCTTTCGTGAAGAGCAAGGGGGATCATCCCCGGTGTCTCTGGCCATGTATTTCTAATTCTAATTCTTCATGGGTTTCCTCACGCTTGCGAGTGACAGTGCAATGAGCACTATTGAGGAATCCTTGGTATGAATACCAGAAAGAAATAATAATAATAATAATAATAATCTGCACCTGCCTTTGAAAATACTGAATTCAGAACGCCAGTGTGGGAGAAGATACTGTTCCCCAACAAATTCTGTCCCCTATCCCTTCCCCCGGAAAAAAATCTCTAAATGATCTAGGATATTGTTGTCTCCCGGTAAATGTCTCCTTGGACGGTATGTGCGGAGGACATAGGGTGGACAGTCAATAAAGTATGGGCGGCCAACAGGGCAAAACAAGACAACGCGGCAGGCCGAAAGAACAACGCGGCAGGCCTAAAGAACAACGCACGCGGCATGAGGCCGAAATAACAACGCGTTGTTTTGGCTTGCCGCGCGCGTTGTCTATTTTTGCCCCGGGCTGCCAACAGGGCAAAAATAGACAACGCTGTTTACAGGAGGGCGCTGTTTACAGCGCTGCTTCTGGCAGGATAGACTGGTTCCCGTCCACATATTCCACATAGGAGAATATAAGGACAGGTAAAGGGCGCTTCACTGATTGGTCGTGTTTGCACGTGTGCATTGTGTGTTTTATATTTAAAAATTGGCAAAGCACTTTTTTTTAATTGGTTCAGGCAATGTACATTATTTTATATTTGGATATGTTCGACACGCACGGCCGGGTTACAAATATCAATGCAAAATATATGCACGTACTAAACAAATAATAATAATAACCACGTGACCACGGGCAGAGTTCTGGGCCATCCTTTACCGATCCTTATATTTTCACAATAAGCGATATGATCGGGAACCAATCTACTGGCAGGCTAGTCTGGTTCCCGTTCCCTACGTAGTCCCCAGACGTCTTTCAGACATCGTCGAACCCAGGCCTTGATGCAGCACAGTCTGGTTCCCTAATCAGAAATTTAGCAATGTTATCGGGGGAAATACCTCGGCCAAAATACTGGACTCCATCCGTATCCTTGGCCCAACTCTATGAACGGTGACCTTCACAAAATGTGTACCCATTTTTTGTATACCCTAGCCAAGGTTTGACTCGGTACAAAAAATTGTCACATAAAAGAGACACGCGCGTGCTAATGGTTTCAGGATCTACATTGTTTTACCGTTATGGACAGTGTCGCGGAGTTGAACAGCGTACGGCAGTTCAACAGCATATAGGTCCGGACACAAACTTCCAGCCAATGATTATTAGTCTCTGTTTCCGTGACTTCCATATATACAACGGATGAATATTTCAAATGGAACCCTTGTTAATAATGCACCTGTCAAATGTTTCACTCCCCCGCGCGCGCGCGCCCGCCCGCTCCAACCCACCCCCCCCCCCCACCCCACGCATTAGGTGGGGGTTTGGTCGCGTTTTTCGTGCCCCAGGGTAGGGACTTTGACCCATTTAAATACAAATTTCTGTGCATAAATAGCAAATCGCGCATGTTTTGCACCCGAGGGTGGGGATTTGTCACCTAAATTTTTCCCCAGGGGTGGGGATTTTGTCACGCAAAAAGTGACAATCCCCACCTCTTAGGTGGGGTAGCCCGGGGTGGGGATGAACAATTGATAGGTGCATAAGTTTTCCACTAACACCGAATTGTGTGCTGCTTAGTTCATGAAACACTTCTAATAAAATGTAAAAAAAGATGAAACCCAACTGAAAAAAAAAAATTTAAAAAACATCTTCTCATGCAAAACCTTAACAGAGATCGTTTGTATCTGCATGACAGGTAGGGGAGACCGGGGCGAGTCCGCCCCCTTTTCACTTTCGCTGACCTAGACCTGCTGGTTTTCAGACAAGAAACCTGTTACTTTGTGCACGAGAAGGCTTGGTGCCTTGGCTAATTACGGCGACATTCTTTAGACTCTAGCGCTCACAGTGGAGAACAGGGGAAAGAGTATAGATAATTGACAAAAGAGGGCGGACTTGCCCCAGCCTGGGGCAAGTCGCCCATGAGTTGGGGCAAGTCCGCCATATTTAAAACATAAGTAAAACACTGCGTAATATATCAATAATCTAAGAGTAACATTTTAATAAGAATGATAGTATAATACAGAGCAATATGATGGGGCAAGTCCGCCTACCAGTCTGGGGCAAGTCCGCCTACCAGTCTGGTGTAAGTCCGCCAATGGGCGAACTTGCCCCATCCCAAGTGAGCGGATGTGCCCCATGTGCTAATTTTGGTTTTCACCTCGTGGTGTGCCTTATGTAGATGCAATACAATGTTAACTAGAGGTATGACGTTTGTTGTTACAAACGCCAGGTGATCGGGTTAAATGAACATTTTGTGATGAATTTCAGACGTTGTTATCACCTGTGGAAAGGCAAAAATGGAAGTTCAGCAGCCGATTTCACGAAACTTTACGCAATTGCGCAAGTCCACTTACGCCATTACTTGCGCAATAACTTATGGCGTAAGTGGACTTGCGCAATTGCGTAAAGTTTCGTGAAATCGGCTGCTGTATACACTAATCCGGTAACTAATATCTCCTCCCTGCATATCCGCCATAGCTGGGGGTTGATAGCTTGCACCGTTTTGAGATATGAATTGTTGAAATAATAACCTTTGAAATCTTGTAATGTGACACCTGTGACGACATCATGACGTCACAATTTTGTGCACAAATTGTTGAACAATATGTTGAACATCAAGTTCTTAAATGTGGCGAAGGAATCATACCAATATCTGTTGTAGTTTTCAAGATACAGCATTTTAAAATATCTCAGCTCCAAATTTGCGTGATTTGACACCACATTACGTAACCACCGTCCATGTAATGATGTCACCAATGGTATAGTCAAAAGGTCCACATGTGTGGAAACATTTCGTTCCGTAGAAATATGGTCAAATTCACTACCACTTTGAATCTATTTGCATTCAAAATGCTAAAAAATTGCACATTTTCGAACAACTTCCGGTTTGGACCGGAAGTAGGCGTCACACAGGGGTCATGACATCGTATGATTTATTCAGTTCATTTAGACTTATCATGTTGTGAAAGAATTGTTCAAGTATCTATTACGGTTCTTGAGATATGAATTTTGAAAATAATAACCTTTGAATTTTTGTAATTTGACACCTGATGACGTCATGATACTATACATGCTGGTGAAAGTCTGTCGTAGGGCCTATGTCTGTATCTAATTTACTAACGATTCAGTTTGGTTTGATGGGCATTGTTACTGGTAAGTGTAAAAACTGAGATTTCCATTTTCGTTGAACTTTGACCTCCAATTGACCCCAGAAGGAAGGGTCAGATGACAATGCCCACACAAAGAAAGTTGTAGAACAGAATGTCATCTATAAACCTGCCAAATACGAAGATCCTGGGTCACGTGGTTTTCGAGACGGAAGCATTTTAAAATATGCATATTTTGGTTTTTTGGGAGGTGTAATTTGATACTTGATGACGTCACGATGACGTCACGCTTGATGCCATCATAATATTAAACACGCTGGTGAAAGTCTGCCATAGGACCTATGCCTGTACTTAGTTTCTTAAAGATTCAGCTTGGTTTGATGGGCATTGTTGCTCAATAAGTGCAAAAATTGAGATTTTCGTTTTCGTTGAACTTTGACCTCAGATTGACCCCAGAAGGAAGGGTCAGATGAAAATGCCCACACGAAGAAAATTGTAGGCCATGATCTGATATATAAGCCTGTCAAATACGAAGATCATGGGTCACGTGGTTTTCCAGACGGAAGCATTTTAAAACATGCATATTTTGGTCATTTTTGGTTTGTAATTTGATACCTAATGACGTCACAATGACGTCACACTTGTATGCACATCTTCACATTGGGGTTGATGTTCCTACCAAGTTTAAGTTGATAGCTTGAACCGTTTTGAAGAAAAGCTCTGGAAACGTTTGAGTGGAAGAAAAAAAAGAAAAAACTAGAGCTACGTCTGTTCTATGAACAGGGCGTAGGGCTTTTTCACATTTTTTACTTGAAAAATGAGCATGCTTACCTTGTAAAATTAGATGTTGTTAACATATCAACTATTTAACCTAAAATATTAACCTTTAATGCGTTACCTTTAAAGGACTGATGACGTAATCAATGTTTTAACTACAGACATGTTTGGTGGTCGACGTACTCTATAAGCACCACTATGGGCTAATTTGCGCAAACATTGCTATGAAAGGGTAATTTTAAGATTTGTTAATTTCGCCGCTAGAGGGCGCATTTTTTGGAAAGCATTTACCTTAGACACTAACACTGCCAACCCGATCTCGGCATCGTTGACCACTTTTACAAAATAGGTTTATTTAAATGCACTTCCGGTAGAGCAAGGTCAAAGGTCAACACCATAGTTTTGAATACCCTACCCTAGTTGAACCATAACACAGTAGACTAGCTCTGAACACGTTCAAACTACAAGCAGAGTCTGTTTGACCAATAGGTCAAACAGTCAAAGGTCAAAGCATGTGGGCATCTGAATAATAGTGATGAGATTTATATAGCGCACATATCCACCCAGCAGGGTGCTCAAGGCGCTGTTACCATTATTACCGCTGCCATCACGGAATCACCAGAACCATTTCGCTTGAACTAGGTGGCTGCTGGTCAGGCGCACAACACTATCAGCAGTTAGATTGTGGCATTCCCCTTAACAGCTTCCCATATATCGCTTGGGTTTACGAGGCTACTGGGATTAAGTGCCTTGCCCAGGGACACAGACATTGGTCGAAGTGGGGTTCGAACCTCCAACCTCTGATTGGGAGTCCCGCCTCATATCCACTGACCACACGCGTAAGATGTACACGTTTGCCCGCCACATTGAAACAGGAGGAATTGCTCCTTTTTGCAAAGGTTCCCGAAGTTACCCGAATGCACGTCCGGACGTTATCGTTAATCGTCGGGTATGATTCGTCATTGTTTCGAGAATTTGAGTTGACGTCGTGTGCACTGTGCGTGCCGCTGCGTGTGTATTTGGTGATGCAACGGATTCAGAACTACTACGCAGTGGCTATAGTTACGGTAACCGTAAAGCGATAATGAATGGCTATATAGTTACGGGATTACAACAGCAGATTAAAAGTACAATATGGAGCTCAGCTGGGTGATGCAGACAAGGTTTGAATTTGCTTTTAGATGCTAGGCCTACATGTATATTAAAATGGCATGTGTAATATATTAATTGTTTATGAATTTTTATTATTATTTTTAGAAGTAGTTTGGAAGCATGACAATTAATCCTCGTGCGAGCTTTGCGAGCGTCGTGCGTCCATCGCCCATACTTCATAGGAACGCGTACAATACACACTGCGTACGCGCGTTTTGGAATAGCCGTGAGCGCTTTAAACCCGCGCTGTTAGCTCATGCAGCCCATTGTGTAGTCTTGGCGCAAGACGATACTGCGTGATATTTGTCACTGACCGCCGCACGCTAACCAACATTCACCGACATTCGCCAAGAGAGGGCGCCATACACTGTACTATGAGGACAGGGAACCAGTCTACGTCCGTGCTCTGCAGTATCGTCTTGGGACAAATCCTGAATCGCTCGGGAAATTCCGAGCGCATTCCAAGCATTGCTCATTATGCCATGCATACCTATGACGTAGGGCTTATTAACATATTTCAAGCCGAGCGCTGTGAAGTCTGGTACCTGTACGTACGTCTTAATTATCAAACAGGAAAAGCACACGTTATCGCGTCAGACAAGTCCGTGCTTTATTTGTTTTTAAAAGAAAAAATATGAAAATGTGGCAATGGGGCCAGTTTTTTTCCCAATGGATTCAACGAACTTCGGCTTTGGTTTGTCGGCCCGGCAACCAAAGCCGTTATTTGGCTGAACCCGTACGCTGCAGAAACGTGTCTTTATTATGATTTCAGACTGCGAAAACCGTACGGCACTCGCTGGCTAGCTAGCGCTATACGCGGACGAGACTGCCATGGGTCCTGTGTTTTCGAAGAAAAAACATAATTTTTGTTACTACTAAAATCACGTTTCATCGCCAAATTTAAAGATAGTATACATGATTGGTAAACTGTTGCAAATAGTTTTATCCCCCTGTGTGATTGAAGATATGCATGATTAAAATTAACCTGAGCAAAAACCAGCTTCGAACTTCGTCTAACCATGGAGGAAGGAAAGTCTTTCCTTCCTCCATGGTCTAACTTTTGAGAAAACAGTCAAAAAAGGGTTTGCAGTCATTTCGCCCCAAAACCACTTTGCCCTGAACCATTTCGCCCTGAACCTTTTCGCCCTGAACCTCGGCCTGTGCACAAAGTGGTTTTGGAGCGAAGTAGCATGTGGGCGATGTAGTGTTTGGACGAAGTGATTTGGGGCGAAATGGCACTCAGGCAAAGTGGTTTGGCGGCGAAATGGCACTTGGGCGAAATGGTTTTGGGGCGAATTGAATTTTCGTCTCATGAGACGAAAACTAATTGTTTTACTGATTTCTCAAAGACTAGAGCACTTCAGACAAAACCATTTCAGGGGAAGTTTTCTACGGTCATCGTGTTTATATTGTGTAAGTTAGGCGTAAATCTGTGAACATTTCTGATTTTCGAGAATTAGTGTCTACAAAAATGTTCTGATTTTTTTTTAAAACAAAAGGTCATGCCTATTTGTTTCCGCAAATGATCGACGTCTCGCAGCAACTTCGGGAAAATCAAAAGTACAATGATGAAGAAAAATGATTCTCTAGCTACACACAAGTTACAACAGATTTTAGAAATACTTTGGTTGCAAAAATTAACCAAGCGGTTGCTGTGTTATATGCTTGGTACAGTTCGTCCATCTCCGTGTGGAATATACAGTGAATTTACCACTAAAAATTATGACGCTGGCAAAGGGCAGGCTTTAATTTGTGGGCGACAAACAGCACCAGTAGCACACGTTTATTAGAATACAATTTTAAACAAATAGTATCCCCATGAACAGTAGACAGTTTCACAAATCTGTCTCGCAAACACGAACCTGGACACGATCGAACTTCTTTTATTTCAGTATATTTAGCAGGCATCGCATTTTCATTATTCCCGGTCCGGCACACGCAAAATTCTGCAAAATGTGTGAAATGCCGTGCGGCACGCACAGAAACGGTCTCGAAATCGGTCGGAAAATTGCACTTTCTCTAAGAATGTAAGTCAGTCATTGTACCCAGCTAAAACCTCGATAGGCTACTCTTGTACCTCAGATGTATTTGTGGCCATGTTGAGATTACAACAGTTGCTTTTTGGGGGCGTGTGTGGATCGGGAATTCCACCGCGGGGCGCGGGCCGCGCCAAGTATGTCTATAGCTCGGCAGCGGACAATCTGAGCCGTTCTTTTAAATTTTACGTTTATGATTCTCCCCAATTTGTAACACACTTGATTCGGGTATAACGTATATACAAGTGGCTATCTTTTTTGGAGGATATATGGGACCATGATTTAGTAGGAAGGAAATAACCCTAGTTGTGCAGGCACAGAAAGTTGCCAGGCTGGCATGCTCATTATGTGGAACTCTGTTGACCTCTATAATGCATATGTATAAGCTTAGGTTAGAGGTCACACAGTGTCACATACCAACGTTCGACAAATGTCCCAAGACGATACTGGAGACTGGTGTGTATGGCGCCCTCTCTTGGCGATTATCGGTGAGTGTTGGTTATCGCGCAGTATCGTCTTGCACCAAGACTACCCATTGTGTCGTCATTTGCCCATACTTTTCCAAGTCACGATTTTCAATGCACGATCGTTGGTCTATAGGTTTATAGGTCTGTGCATCACCGTAATTTATGAATGACGCCCTCTGCCGGTCACGTACAGAAGTCGACATTTGGTAGACTTGAGGTCAAGTCTCTAGACAGTCGTATTTGGTTCGTCTGACGCCTATAATCCCCACACGCAACAGTCGTTGTTATGAATAGTACCTGTCTAGAGACTTGAGAAACCTGTATTCGCGCCAATATCAATGCATTCATGGCGCGTAATATATAATCACGCAGTTGCCATAGAACAAGTCAGAGGAGTAACATGAATATTAATGTTGTCCTGCGTTTCGACCAATCAGCTCTCTACGTCCAATTCTGGTAGCAAACTCCATAGACCGTGTACAAAACGGAAACAGGTTTCTCAAGTCTGTAACTAGAGGTCGATTAGACTTGTTCCCAGTCCATTCGCGACTACGCTGCTGCGGTTTACGAACCAACCGGTCTAGTTACAGACTTGACATCAAGTCTAACATTTGGTGGCTTATGCATTGTTTTACGCAAATTTTGACTTGGCTGAACTTTGGCCTTTAATTGACCCAGGACGGAGGAATCATATGAAAATGACTCCACCAAGCAAATTGTAGCCCATGATCTGATATATAATGTCTGCTAAATATGAAGACCTTGGATTATGTGGTGTTATAGAGGGAAACATTTTAAAAGTGCATATTTTGGTAATTTTCATCTGCTGTCTCACGATGTAGTCAGCGAAAAAATATTGTTTTGTTCACATTTGGGATGGAAATCCGATGTTTACTCGAAAAACTGATATAGGCCTACATATATTAGTCATCAAAGGCAGAAATCAGAGCACATAATTTGTTAAAATTGAAAAGAATTTGGCCAAGAAGGAACATTTTCTTAATTATATTTGTTGAAGATGGTTCAATAAAATCCAGACAATGACTTAATGATATCAGGCCTATATTAAGCTTTGCACCTTACTAAACCTAAAAGGAAGAAAACGAACATTGGAATGAATGCTTCACGGCAAAACTACGACATTCCCTCAATACTTTCAATACACAATTACTTTCTTGTAGAGAGTGGACTCTCTTAAATAAGACTGAAATAACATAAAAGATTGTATCCTACTCACATGTCCTTTTGTTAAACCATCTTCTGTAGAATTACACGTCCGTGGTAGACACAGTTAAAAGTTACCGTGTCACCGTCTCGGTCGACGCCGTGTCACACAGGGCACACGGAATAGACAGCTACGGTAAAGATTTATTTGTACGACGTTTGCTCGCATTGAAAACGGTCAAATCTATAAAACTAGGCCCCTTGCATAACACTGGTCACTGCTCAGTCAACCAAAAACATAATGACATGATCATGGTGTCATTTTGAAGAGGAGATTCAACCCTAACAGATGATATCTCCCGTTCCATCATACGCGCCCTACTTTAGTTACAATTAGCAATAATATCTCGGTTTCGTTTTTTTAAATCCACCCTGTATATACGGAAATGTTGACTTGGCTAAACTTTGGCCTTCAATTGACCCAGGAAGGAAGGGTCAGATGAAAATGAGTACACAAAGCAAATTGTAGCGCAGGATCTGATCTATAATGTCTGCTATTTATGAAGACCCTGGGTCATGTGGTTTTATAGAAGGAAACATTTTACGAAATGCATTTTTGGCTAATTTTTATGACGAAAATCCACTTTTTTGCCATTTTTAAATAATTATAATTACGTAATCATTGACGTCATGGTGATGTTCAACATGGTGGTGGAAGTTTGTGATGGGGCCCATGCCTGTACCTAGTTTTATGAAAATCAAGCGTACTTTAATAGCTAAAATTGCTTCATAAGTAGTACACAAAAACACAACAAATGTGAATTTTGAAATGGCTGAACTTTGACCTTCGATTGACCCAGGAAGGAAGGGTCAGATGAAAATGCCCACACAAAGAACATTGTAGCCCATGATCTGATCTATAATGTCTGCTAAATATTAAGACCCTGGGTCATGTGGTTTTATAGAGGGAAACATTATACGAAATGCATATTTTGGAAATTTTCATGATAAAAATCCACTTTTTTGCCATTTTTAAATAATTATAATTACGTAATCATTGACGTCATGGTGATGTTCAACATGGTGGTGGAAGTTTGTGATGGGGCCCATGCCTGTACCTAGTTTTATGAAAATCAAGCGTACTTTAATAGCTAAAATTGCTTCATAAGTAGTACACAAAAACACAACAAATGTGAATTTTGAAATGGCTGAACTTTGACCTTCGATTGACCCAGGAAGGAAGGGTCAGATGAAAATGCCCACACAAAGAACATTGTAGCCCATGATCTGATCTATAATGTCTGCTAAATATTAAGACCCTGGGTCATGTGGTTTTTTAGAGGGAAACATTATACGAAATGCATATTTTGGAAATTTTCATGATAAAAATCCACTTTTTTGCCATTTTTAAATAATTATAATTACGTAATCATTGACGTCATGGTGATGTTCAACATGGTGGTGGAAGTTTGTGATGGGGCCCATGCCTGTACCTAGTTTTATGAAAATCAAGCGTACTTTAATAGCTAAAATTGCTTCATAAGTAGTACACAAAAACACAACAAATGTGAATTTTGAAATGGCTGAACTTTGACCTTCGATTGACCCAGGAAGGAAGGGTCAGATGAAAATGCCCACACAAAGAACATTGTAGCCCATGATCTGATCTATAATGTCTGCTAAATATTAAGACCCTGGGTCATGTGGTTTTTTAGAGGGAAACATTATACGAAATGCATATTTTGGAAATTTTCATGATAAAAATCCACTTTTGTGCCATTTTAAAATTATTATAATTACGTAATCATTGACGTCATGGTGACGTTCTACATGGTGGTGGACGTTTGTGATGGGGCCCATGCCTGTACCTAGTTTTATGAAAATCAAGCATGGTTGAATAGCTAATATAGTCCTTTATCAGGGCGCCACCATCGACATTTCAAAACGAGGCTGGCCGAACTTGACAACCGACAACTGAACGTTGCTAGCGCGCGTTGTGCATGCACTGCATGGGAAAACCGTACATAATGGCGGGTCTGTCGATGCCGTGGAGCACTAATCTAAAAAATGTACCCCCGATTACACACTCTTTTGTAGAAAAGTGGGTGAATGAAGTAGCTAGAATACCCAGAAAGGTACAAAGACGAGGATATGGTAATTTTTGTGAGGGTTACATCTTTGATGTCGAAGGTAAGTTAAAGTTTGTAATAGTAAATTGTAGCTAGTATTACTCAGCTAGCTTGACCTTGGGACACTCTGTACCGTGTACCATGTGTACGACTTGTACATGTACGTACAGTACATCGGCGCTAAAACAAAATAAACAAACTAGGCCGGGCGGCCTAACTTGGCCATGATGAACAAGACATGCATGATGAAGGCAGTCGTCGCCGGATGTGGATTTTTAAATGTTTTTCTAAGGCCCAGGGGCCTACATACATAGGCCTTGCCTTTGGCAGAAGTTGGCTTTAGGTAGGCCTAGTACTAGTACTAGTAGTAGCAGTAGTACCTACTACTACTTGCAATTGTTGGCCTAAAATCCTGACATTTTTCACCAAAAAATTTGTGTTTTTTCGTTAAATTTGCACCTTTGTTAGAATGGTTTATGGATCATGACCTCTGGAGGATAAATCTAGGCTGCGCTGCGCTGAGACTTAGTAAAGGTGGTAAGAGTTGGGAAGTTTATCAAACAAATTTTTTCTTTAAAATAAATCATAAGTAGGCTATTGGAATGTGGAAAAAAAAAACATTTCGAGTGGGAGAAAATTTAAGAATTTGTGAGGAAACATTTAGATTTTTCATATATGTTTTACACACAGCCATGATCAACTTTCCAATTCTTTCCGGAGCAAGTTCGATTGAGTGACTACAAGAACAGTGAACAATACCAGTCCACTAAAGTCCCTCGAACAATCGGGTAATTTTCATTGTTTTGAGGGACTCTCGTCGAACTACATAGTTAACTATACATGTAGTCATGAATCAAACTTGCTCGATCTAGGCTGCTCTAGTTTTAAAAGCCAAGTTTAGACCCTAGACTGCTACTATATAGTGTGACCAGGCTAGGCCTGGGTTAGGAATGTTTTCCAGTATAGGCCTCGCCGGCCTACCGAGTTTGAATTCACCCAGCACTCGGGCCATAATTGTTTTTCCCCTTTCTAATTGACAGTGAAATCTGATGAATCTACTACACATACACGTATAAAGGCCAGAAGCTACAAATCTATGAAGAAAAATGAAGAACCGTACCATCTGCAGGTAGGCGTATAAAGGAACATTGAGAAAATTCGGTATTTTTTTTTTATACATTGAACAGAGATTTTAAGGAAATTTTAGGATATACTTCCCACTTGCACTTTTGTTGCAAATGTTGCTTTTCTGTAGAAAAATCAAACTTTCTCCTTCAAAAATTGCCTTCAGTTAGTGCACAAGATAAACATTTACTTGCGCGCGCAGCGCCCTCTGTTGTCGCGCTTACGCACAGACCGCAAAGATGACCAATCACAGATCAAGATGAAGCGCCCTTTTTTACCTGTCCTCATATTCATGAATGTGCAATATGTGGTCGGAAACCAGTCTACCAAAATGTAGCCTATTTGATGTGTATTGCACTTGAATATAGTAATGTTTTTTGCTTGTCTTGCTGAGAACACATAAGTTGATACATTTTCGGTTAGTAGCCCATTCTTGCAAAGCAAAGTAATTTTGTCTTAACTCCTAAGCAGATTTCTGTGACGGCTGGACATAAATAAATATTGGGTCCTGGATTGATGGTTTGTATTGTTTATGTTGTGTCTTAGATATTGCTGTCAACTGAACCAGAAGTCTTGCAAAACAAGTGTGGCTGTGAGTGTGGCAAAGGGCATTGCAACCATGTGGTGGGACTTCTCTATCTTCTTAGTCATTATCAGTCACTTGGGCTGCAGACTGTGCCACCTGCAATATCCAAGACATCTTTGCCCCAAACGTGGAATGTTCACCAAAGATCACAAGGTCTGGCACCAAGGGCCATAGAAGATGTTTACATCCAGCAACTGAGTACATCTGATCAGTCCTCGGGTACAAAGCGGCACAGACTGGGAGGTGTAAAGTCATCCTTGTACTGCCCTATCCCTGACGTAGTAGGGGACATGAGTCTTATTGAATCACTCAGAAGTAGAACAGAATTTAGCAAAGTGCAACTATGGACAGTAGTACCTCCGGTTGCAGATGTACAAATGATACCTTCAAAGTTTGGACTTGTTCCTAAGGGTTCAATTTTATCGTACCAACAACAGGAGAAAAAGAGTACTGACCCGAAGGTTCATATTCATTTGGAGGGAATTGGTGAACCCCCACCATTTCCAATGCCAAACATTCAACAGGAGTATCAACATACATTTGCTCAGAATGATCAGTTTTTCTACGAAGGGCTTCGTGTATCAAGTACTCAGTCTGCAGCTTATGAAGCAGAGACCAGGGACCAAGCAGATAATGCCAAATGGTTCCAGTTAAAGAAACGCCGACTGTCCTCATCAAAATTCAAAGATGTATCATGTCGACAGAAGGACTTTGACACATTAGTCAACAGAATGCTTAAACCAAATATTCAAACAGCTGCCATGAGACACGGTATTTTAAATGAGGAAAATGCAGCCACTGCCTATGCAGACAATTTTAAAGTAAACGTGTACCCATGTGGGCTAGTGATTAATCCATCTTGCCCTCACTTGGCAACATCACCAGATAGGCGGGTGTACGACCCTGATGAACCGAGCCCATGGGGTCTTTTAGAAATCAAGTGTCCTGTAGCAGACAGCATTTCAAAATTACCGTACTTAAAAACAGATGGAAACGCCATTACCCTCAGATTGTCACATACTTATTATCATCAGATGATGGGGCAGATGATGCTCACAGGTGTTGAGTGGGTAGATTTTTTTGTTTGGTGTAAGAATGACTTTCACTGTCAAAGGATATGTTATGATGGAAAAATGGCTTGCTTAATGAAAAACAAGCTAGACAAGTTTTATTTTGACAATTTTTTACACGTCCTTGTGAAGCGTGCTAGTGAGTCATAACTGAATTACTCATAAACATACTCTTTATTGTCTGAAAGGAGAAGTATACCCAAGAAACAAAAGTACAATACCCTTGTTTCTCGAGTGTACTTTTCCTTTAATGCTTGTTTAAAGATATACAGTCCGTGCGTTTTGGGTGGTTTTTTTTAAATTGGTATTTTTCTAAAAACATTAGTTATTTGCTATTTCAAATGGGACATCAGAAAAAATCGACCAACATTTATTCATTGAACAATTACCGTTAATATTTTGAATTTTTGGCGGTCCGCCAATAATTTAAGGCGTAGCCCATAGACCTGCGCCCTCCGGACCGGTGGCCTATCCAATCTGTTTTCTTCTTGCCTCATAACAGTTCAAAAGCAACATGTAAATTGGGTACAAGGGGGCGGGTACATTTGTGGGTGAAATTTGCATTTTTAAACAAACACAAGTATGCATATATTTTTTCAGGTTTTCTGAATTCTTACTGCATCTACATAATGTGGTTGAAATTTCTACATGGCAGCATTACCATAGTTTTTTAGTTATGTTTTCCAATCGTACGAGAGTAATAGGTGATCGGGCTGTTGGCCCGATCACCTAATAAGTACATGACGTTGTTGGTAAATCCCGCACCTCCCGAAAGATTATAACCACTAAATCCACATTTGCTTTTGTTTCGGGGTAAATACAACATTACCGATTCAAGAAATAAAAGGTTTTTCCGTTCTAATTCGGTGACAAAACTGAATATCATCATGCAGCTTTCTTGGCAAGTTGGAGATAACCCCTGTAACCTTATTTCATCATCAAAATTCCTCCATTAACCCTAGGGATTAGAATCACGTGGTGGGCGGACCTGCCCCGGGGGCGTACTAGCCCCGGTCTCCCCTACACCTTGTCACATGAATAGGTAAAACCAGTCATTTGAAAAGAACAAACAAATGTATAATTGACAACAGAACAATATCCCTAAGTTATTGTGAGTATAGTGTACAAAACAACGAGGCCGAGGGTTTACAGGCTGCAACCCAGTCCAGTCCGCAGTGGTCATTTGCTTCACATGTGCGAAACGGTGACGTGACTTTTCTTGAGATCCTCGTTGGGTGCATTTCGTTTGTTTCTGCGTGGTAAAACAACTCGGGATCTGGATTCGGATTGTGAAACCATACAGTTATATATATTTAAAAAAACCATAACTCTATGCATGAAACCAACACGCCCTAATCTTCATATTAGGGAACCAGACTGTGCTGCATCAAGGCCTGAGTTCGACGACGTCTGAAATACGTCTGGGGACTACGTAGGGAACGGGAACCAGACTAGCCTGCCAGGAGCAGCGTAGTCTGGTACCCGGACCAACATATTTTTAACTAGACTGAATTTAAGGTCCGGCAGCCGCCAATTCCGCCATTTTAAAACAGGAGGAATTCCTCCTTTTTCCGAAGGTTCCCGAAGTTACCCGAAGGCACGTCCGGACGTTACCATTAATCGTCGGGTACAATTCGTCATTGTTTCGAGAATTTGAATTTACGTCGCGTGCACGTACGCGTGCCGCTGCGTGTGTATTTATGGTGATGCCACGGATTTAAAACTACGCAGTGGCTATAGTTACGGTAACCGTATGAATGGCTATAGTTACGGGATTGCAACAGCAGATTAAAACTACATGTACAATATGGAGCTCACTGGGTGATGCAGACAAATTGTTGTACACTCATGCCAAATAAATGCATGACGTAATGCTTAAAGTGCTATTTGAAACACCACAGTAGCCGGTCCTCATATTCAGTCGTTGTATGTGGAATATGTGGAGCAAGAACCAGTCTAGGAACAGCGCTGTAAACAGCGCCCTCTGTTCTTTGTTCGTACGGCGTTGTCTTTAGTTCGTTCGGCGTTGTCTGTTGATGGCTTCCCGTCCATTTCATTTTACGTTGTATAGTCCGGCGTGCGCAAGGTGTGTCTTTTTGGCTTGCCGCTTTGTCCTTTCGGCCTGCCGCGTTGTCCTTTCGGCCTGCCGCGTTGTCCTTTCGGCCTGCCGCGTTGTCCTTTCGGCCTGCCGCGTTGTTCTTTCGGCCTGCCGCGTTGTCCTTTCGGCCTGCCGCGTTGTTCTTTCGGCCTGCCGCGTTGTCCTTTCGGCCTGCCGCGTTGTCCTTTCGGCCTGCCGCGTTGTCCTTTCGGCCTGCCGCGTTGTCCTTTCGGCCTGCCGCGTTGTTCTTTCGGCCTGCCGCGTTGTTCTTTCGGCCTGCCGCGTTGTTCTTTCGGCCTGCCGCGTTGTTCTTTCGGCCTGCCGCGTTGTTCTTTCGGCCTGCCGCGTTGTTCTTTCGGCCTGCCGCGTTGTCTTTTTTTTGCCCTGTTGGCCGCCCATATTCATTGGCCACTGATGACCAGTGAGTCAACCCACGGTCCGACGTACGTTCAAAACGAATGAACACTAATATAACCTGCCCGACGTTGGCGGTTAGGCTTTGGTCGGTCAGAAAAATACCCTGGGAAACAAATCCATCTAGACCGCACGAGTTTTTAATTTTGGGAAATAATTTACAAGTCGGACGTTACATAAACCCTCGGCGCTAAACCTATGGGACATAGTAAAATCTTCATATTTTCCCCCTCAAAATCTTGGTTTTTAAATTAGATTTTCACTTGTTGATACTTAATAAGAAATTTTAGGGAAAAAATTGTGGTGTCCGAGTACGGAATTTTTTCCATGTTTACGCCGGGTCTGCTATAGAGTACGCGTAGGCTAGGCCAAAAGATTCATCTTCTGACAGTGCTATTGCTGGTTTTAAGTTTACATTTTGAAAAAACCACTCGGAGGGAAGGGGAATTTATGTCACGAATTAAACAAATGTTTCTCTCTTGTCCTATATGTTTTTGTGCACGCACGAGTCGCCCGGTGTGCTGTATTTGCTTTTTGCGAGTTCCTTCCTTCCAGATTTCGTGTGAGCATGGATCGAGCTATTTATAGCTCCATGGTGTGAGCGATTTTCTCTGTTATGGGATGGTAAAGTTAAATGTGTATGTCAAATATTCTAGATTATTTCCTAAGAATTCTGAGCCATCGATATTTAGGCCAATAAACTGTGCAATACACGATCAAGCTACGGCAACAAGCAGTGTTTTTATTTCACCCGGTTTTTTAATTTAAAAAAAATGTACAGCTTGAAATATTATTTTCCCGACCCGGCGGGTTTTAAACTGGTAAATAGGTTCAACTGTGGCCGGCCTCGATAATCTGTGGAACAGTACCTATTTGCAATGTCCTATACTTGTATTTTCAACAAAATCTCTAAATTGCCGTGTCGAAATCGTAAGGTTTGCCGAGGGCATTACGATTTTCCCAGCCCGAGGCTTTCCCGTGCAGTCATGCCACGATGTACGTGAGGAAACAGGGGACTAGACATCGTGCATGCATGCATAGTAAGCAGGCGACAGTGCGCTCTGCGGGGAGTCAGGTTGGCGTAGCGGCTCTTTCCTCGCCTTCCACCAATGTGGCCCTGGTTCGAATCCCGTCCTGGTTCGAATCCCGTCCGGGTCAGTATGTGGATTGGGTTCTCAGTCCCTGCCTGATTCCGTGGGTTTTCCTCATACACGGTGGTGTGTGGGGCTTTCCTCCCACATCTAAAAAAACAAACTGAGAATTTCTTCCTGTTCCATAGTACTTCGTGGCCATGCTGAAGAACCTCCTAAGGTGGCTACAGGGCAACGACTTAAGTCGGCTAATCTCAGCAACCAGATCCCCTTAGGGGATCATACGAAAGAAGAAGAAGTGCGCTCTGCATAACATTATACAACACAGGTGTGCGCGCACTAGACGTTGTTATTGACTGTGTCGCGGTGATCGGTTTTCGGGACGAACGCACGTTCAAAACAAAAACAATAACAACGTCTAGAGCCCAGACTAGTTGTTTACCTAATTCGGGGGTGCTAAATCCAAAAATGATTGTTACCAAGCTGTATTTTAAAGATAAAGTGGCCGGTTTGGCAAAAACATAATTGGTTTAAGAACACTAGCTTTATATTAAACAAACAAAAACAAAAACAAATAGTCCTAGGTATTCTCAAATAGAACACGAAAGCATGCCACTTTTACTTATTTTTGAGGTGCTGAATCAAATTGGCAGTTACCAAGCTGTATTTGGAAAGTTACAGTCACATGTTCTCGAATGGCGGCCGCTATTTTGTAAATCTGTGTTAGCAATATTATTTAAACATGTTTATCATGTACTACGACAATTAAATCAGTGGTTTGGACACATTATATGCCTTTATTGTGTATCTAAATAAAACGTAACAGTAAAACAAAATCATAATGGCGGCAGGTAATCTGCATTGACCTATTTCCCCAATGTGGAAATTGGCCGATTCTGTAGACTTCCCCAAAATGTATTGCAATGGAACATATTCTGTTGTAATGAGTAAATCAACTGGACTAAAAAGAAAAGCAGATGAGAATGTATACATCGGGGCGACCTATCATAAGTGTTCGTGTCACAAAAAGGCAAATCAGGTGATGCATGATACAATAAGCTACATCCTGTAATTATAATAGTCTCGGTTTAGAGTACCGTGTATTTACTTGACCGAAGGAAATGCTTCAGCACCGGTGAAGGAAGGAAATGCCGCTTTTTAGTATACAGGTGTGACAATTGTGTGTGTATGTGATACCATTTTTGCCGGATTGCCTGTATATGTAGCTACGTTGGGCAGAGATGTAACCTTTGTCCCCGTTAGTTATTTGATAACTAATTTTGAAATCAGTATTTTGCGTTCCCATCGAATGCTGTTGACATAAGATCTCAGTTCTGTCTTCACATTTTGCGTTTTGGGTTTGGTATAATTGTCAGGTACAAACGTAAAGAAATCTATGGATAGTTTTCTCATGAGTGCATTGGACGTTGCTGCAGGCTCGGCAAATCTGGTTACGCTTCTTCTTTTTACCGTGGTCCTACTAACCGTGAAATGGCTGCTTCGTGCCCCTGACAATCTGCCTCCTGGCCCGGCAGGTTGGCCGATCCTCGGCTCGCTGCGGGAGTTCCGTGGAGGCAAACCGACTCACTTGGTTTTCACCTCTATGGCTCGGCAATACGGGACGATTTTCAGTTTATACCTTGGTTCATCTTTGGTGGTGGTTCTTAACGACGCTGTGTCCATCCACGAGGCGCTGGTAAGGCAAGCCGACCGTTTCTCGGGAAGGAAAGTGCCAACAACCGTGAGACTTTCTTTCCCCATTAAAGGTTAGTAAAATGACAGGCATGTCAATCCGTAGAAAACGGATTGATATGCAGCTACGCTGTACTAGCAAGGAATATCCGTTCAACAGGTTTAAAAATGTGTTCTGATTCGATGCTTTGACTGAAATGGACAAACTTTCCCATATTTTGTAAAGCCCGGGTCCAGTCACACTGTGATTATTATTATTGTTATTATTTCTTTCTGGTATTCATACCAATGATTCCTCAATAGTGCTCATTGCACTGTCACTCGCAAGTGTGAGGAAACCCATTTAGAATTAGAATTAGAAATGCATGGCCAGAGACACCAGGGATTCCCCTTATACTCTTCACGAAAGAATGCTCTGGGATCTTTAGAGTGCGTTACCGTTAACTAGCACACTGGACGAACGGCTTTACATCCCTTCCGAAGGATGGATCACGTGTGATTAAGTGCCTTGCCCAAGGGCACAGGTACCGCAGCCGGATTCGAACCCGCAACCCCAGGTTTTCACCTGATTGCGAGTCAATGACCCCTCCCCCAAGACTAACAATATGCCACAACGATTTTTCCACGTATTTGCGAAAAATGCGGCCGCTATTGTAGGTGAACGAATAACAAAATCACGAGGAATAACAACTTCGTTTGCCGAAGAATAGACTACGAAAGTTGTGTGACGTAAGTGAACAGTACAGTGTAATGGACAGTCGAAGTGTGACGTGTTACCATTGCAAAAGCACAGGGACACGGTTTAGTGATTTTTAGTGTAGAGCCATTGCCTAGACAACTAACAAAAGATGACGTATTCACTTCGGCAGTTTATTGAGTCTAACCGTTCTCTGGTATAAAACAAAAATGTGAAACTTCCATACACTCTTACAACTGCGTGTTTTTTTTTTCTGTGGTCAACTGAATTTGACCACGTTCGTAGCCTTGTCCAAGTCTATGGCGCGAGCGACCTCTCGCGATAAACTGTAGCCAGCGACTAGGCTGGCTACCGGAATATCTTGGTCTGAAATCCAGACTTACACGCGCGAGGCTAAATCATAGCCTTGTTCTTTCTGTACACGATGTGTTATGTGTTTCTTTATATCTGCGTTGGAAATCCGACGCAATTACTTATGCGAAACACGAGTGGTTATAAATATTCATATCTTACATAACATCCAATCAGTGTTCACAATTTTTATACCGTGCGGCGCCGAGTTGTAAACATGTCTGTACACGCCACGTTGTGTATGTGTGCACAACGCATGGCGACTTCGCATCTGTTAGAACTGAGGAAATAACGGTAAGTTTGAATTATGTAGCCGACAAATTGCAAATTGATGACTTTCACGAAGACCAGAAGATAGCCCTCACATATTTTCTGTAAAGGTATGACGTATTTGTGAACTTGCCAACTGGGTATACGTACGGTAAATCTGCTCTTTTTCAAACGGCACCGTGTTGTTCTTTCAAAACAACTGTTAACCAATTAGCTTTTACGTCTCAGTGCTCTCTTTGAAAAATTAACATAAACAGTTCCCGCCCATAAAATACGTCGAGTACAGAAAGAACAAGGCTATGATTTAGCCTCGCGCGTGTAAGTCTGGATTTCAGACCAAGATATTCCGGTAACCAGCCTAGTCGCTGGCGACAGTTTATCGCGAGAGGTCGCTAAGCCATAGACTTGGACACATTCGTGGTTAAAGGGGCAGTGTCGTCAGTTTTACCGCTTTTTGAAATTCGGACCGAATTTAAGCCTCAGCGCATGCGCACTGCGACTTTGCCTGCGTGTTAAACTTTACCTCAGTGTACGACTGTTGGGCTTATTGGCCTTATTCACGAGTCGGCCATCTTTAAATCAGATCGAGGCGAACCCTGTAGCAACGGTAAATAACTTGTGCACAAAGTTAATTGTCAGCAGCCTTTTCAGCAATAATTCGGCAGAAATACCTTGGTAGATTAGCAAAATATCATGTGGACAGTTGGAAGAGTACGTTCGCCAGCAAAAACTGTTCGGAGAACTTCAGACGGGGTTATTTGGAGGGATTTGTTCGCGATTTCGAGAGGATGATCGGCGAGTACATTCCGCATCGTGCACCGCGGCCATATGCATGTAAGCGCGCTGCATGCATTGTCAATGTTGTTTTGTGATTATAGTGCATCCAACGGACAAAAATGTACAGGCTGGCCAGTTGAGACTCCATGCACTAAGTCTATTAGTCCGGGAGCCCAGCAGGATTTCATTATAATTTTGAGTACAAAAGGTTTGAAGTGTGGGATTGGTAGAAGTAGCTGGGACATCTCCCAAACGGGCTTTCTTAAGTGTCCCGGGTGGTGCGTTGGGAGGGGAAGCCCCCTAAAGTCACCCAAAAATTCGGTTTCATCATAATTGAGAGTGCAAACCCAATTTAATCACGGATCGTAAGGCCAACCTACACTGATTGAGAATTCGTTACTTTAAAAAGATATATTTGGTGCGTTAGCCACTTAAAAAAGCGGTTAATTAGCGCTAATTAGACGTTTAATCATGATTCTGAGTGCAAAGACAAAACGTATGTCTATGTGCACCCTACACACGGCTGAACACAAACATGCCACTTAAGAAAATTTCTGGTGGTGCAAACCCTACTTAAGAAAGGTTCAAAGGTTAATTAGGTTAAAGGTCACCAATATCCAAAATACGAAGAGCAAATTTCAAACGTGTTTGGATTAAAAGTTTATGACAAATCAATCACTGATTAACCATTTAAGAACAAGATATGTGGTGCTAAGTCTAATTAAGAAGGCCTTCAATTAGCACTAATTACACCTTTAATCATAATTACGAGTGCATCAATAAAACAAGTGCCAATTTGTTCCTATTACCATACAACAGCAAAATCACCCGCTTAAGAAAATGTTTGGTGGTGCGAACCCTGCTTAAGAACGCCTGGAAATCCTGAATGTCAGGGTCACGTGTAACAGTAAGCCCCGGCCCTGCTCCTTCCCATTCCCGCCCTGCACCCGTACCCCGACGCACTGCATCCCGGGAGCCCTGCACTGCCGATCCCCACCGCATGACCCAGGCGCCATGGTCCCCGATTCCCTCTCCCGGTCCTGATCCCCACACCAATCATCCTCCAGCCGGTCATGATACCTGCGTAAAACACATGCCAAATTGAAGAATAATGTCGAGGTGGTTACGGTGTATAAAAGGAGGGCACCAGCGCACCCCCCTCCCATTCCCCCGCCCCCGCCCCCGCCCCCGCTGAGCTACATCAGACCGATCACCCAAACCGACGATCTGAGCGGGCTTGTCAGGAGTTGAAGTTCCGCCTTCATGAAAATCCCCCCCACCCCGACCAAGCCAGCCTACGCGCCACTAACTGTTCGTGATTTCCGATTTGCTGATAAATAATTTGTAACCTAAGAACAGCATATCACGTGTATCAATTGCGTAAGGACAACTTATTTAGCCAATTTGTTGGTATCAATTAGAGTAATGCGCGCCCACAAGTTCAACACTTGATACACAAACAAGCTAATCAACCAAATTCCACAAATTAGGAAGAATTATTCCCAGTGGCAGATCCAACCTCATTAAAATACAGGAATACGATGGATTTTAGGGGGTTATTTCCGTCCGTTTTGTTTTTAGGAACTGGTTAAAGATCGGTAATATTTGCCACCTTTGGTAATGGAGTGCGAATTTTTATGTTTGTGTTGATTTTGGTTAACCTATCCGGACCGGAACCACAAGTCAGACCACATACTGCGAGCTTCCAGCCTAACCCTCTGACGACTCCAGATCTCTAGCACCCGGTCACACCGAGCTGCCCTAAAAACCAGTATTTACTTCAAAAGAGCTTCATTGTGAGCCACAATTTCATAGTAGATTGTTGTCATATTACATGAAGTGTTTTTCACGTTTGTATTTTGAATTACAAGGACAAAACAGGCATGATAAACATTCACTTGTATTTTCCATTCAATACTGCACAGACCGTTTTGTATGTTTCTCAGGATGACGTCAAAACCCTGTTGATAAACAGACCAAGTGACCTCGAGCGTTTCAGAATTTCTGGAGAAGAGGGTCGGAACTGCTTTACGTTTTGGGCAAAAGCCTGTCGATTTTTTTTTTAAAAACAAGTTGTGATGGTGTTGTAGACACATACACCTCCATGATAAACAGAAAAACTCAACAAATGTGGAAGGGGGGATTCTAGCTGTTTAAATTCTTTGAAAGGAGACACACAAATTTCCCAATACATACTTTTGTATACACACTGCAGCAAAGCATGCAAGTGACGCGTTAATACCCTTCTTACGCGCCGCCATTGTTCGGCCGCACATTTCTACACAAACACTTCCAGATAGCGTATCCAGTATATGTATGTAAATCAATGTTTACAATACGCAGACACAACTACATCGTGCGTGTTGCGCGCCTTCGTTCCATTTGGCATCGCGCGCGCTACGCGATCAATGTCTGGAAAATAACAGCGGCGGCAGCAGTAGTATTTTTCCATCGACAAGCAGAAGATATGCCTGTAAAATTGTAGTCTGGTACCCGGACCAAAAATCTTTTGACTAGACTGAATTTAAGGTCCGGCAGCCGCCAATTTCGCCATTTTGAAACAGGAGGAATTCCTCCTTTTTCCGAAGGTTCCCGAAGTTACCCGAATGCACGTCCGGTCGTCCGGACGTTACCGTTAATTATCGGGTACACTTCGTCATTGTTTAGAAAATTTGGATTGACGTCGCGTGCACGTACGGCCGGGTGCTGCTGCGTGTGTATTTATGGTGATGTGCCACGGATTCAAAACTACGCAGTGGCTGTCAGTGGCTATAGTTACGGGATTGCAACAGATTACGAGGACTAAAGCTAGGGAACACATCACACCAGTTTTGAGAAAACTTCATTGGTTGCCAATAAAGGACAGGATTTCCTTCAACATTCTTATGTATGTATACCGTTCGTTCCATGGCAGACTACCACCGTATCTATCAGAGTTACTACAATTACATCATACAAACCGGGACTCCATGCGAAACAACAAACTTCTTCTCAAGAAAGCCCGGTCTAGGAGATCATGGGGCGACAGGACATTTGCATCAGCAGCCGCAACATTATGGAACAAGATACCGGAACACATCAAACTCTCAACATCTATGGCCTCCTTTAAATCATCACTTAAAACATATTTTATGAAATTATATTAATTTAATATTTTAGTACCTTGGTTGTGATATTTACATGTGTTTTTCATACTTGTGTGTTGCTGCGCCCTGAGCATCTTTTTGATGGATACCGGCGCATTACAAATATTCATTATTATTATTATTATGTATCGATACAATATGGAGCTCACTGGGTGATGCAGACAAGGTTTGAATTTTCTTTTTGATGCTAGCCTACATGTATATTAAAATGGGCATATTTAATATTTTAAGGTTAATATATTAAATTTGTATTGGTCAAATATGGAATAACACCTTTCAAATTGTTGTACACCGCACTCATGCCATATAGCGCGCAGCGCGCTTTGAAAATTAACGGTTATGTGCTTCTAAAAATAAATGCATGACGTAATTCTTAAAGTGCTATTTTAAACACGACAGTAGCCGGTCCTCATATTCAGTCGTTGTATGTGGAATATGTGGAGCGGGAACCAGTCTAGTAAAATTGCTGTCGGGACCAAATAAGCATACTGGTTTCGGTGGGAATCAAGGTTGAACAAATAGCTCTATCCAACCATGTCATTCATATCATTCGATGGGGTTTCTGTCATGTTTTGTCGAGTTTTTTTATGGGATGAAAAACCTCTTTTGAACAACGGCCGCACACCTGGTGATATTGATGTTTGGCGGCTTAAAAATACGGCAAACAGCGCCATTTCAAGTAAAACGTCCAATCACTCGTGGTTATTGCTCGGCGTGTGCCTGTCCTTGTATAGCGAGAGCAGCGTAGTGCACATGGACTAGGTCTGATGTAGCTCAGCGGGGGAGGGAGCGCTGGTGCCCTCCTTTTATACACCGTATAACCACCTCGACATTATTCTTCAATTTGGCATATGTTTTAGGCAATCGTGTTTGACAACAGCACATATCCGTAACTTGCAGGTATCATGACCGGCTGGGGGAGGGGGTGGGGTGGGATTGGTGTGGGGATCAGGACGCGGGAGAGGGAACCGGCGACCATGGCGCCTGGGTCATGCGGTACGGGAGGTGGTGGTCGGCAGTGCAGGGCGCCCGGGATGCAGTGCGCCGGGCTGCAGGGCGGGAATGGGAAGACACAGGGGGCGGGGCTTACTGTTACACGTGACCCTGAGTTTCAGGATTTCCAGGCGTTCTTAAGCAGGGTTCGCACCACCGAACATTTTCTTAAGCGGGTGATTTTGCTGTTGTATGGTTATAGGAACAAATTGGCACTTGTTTTATTGATGCACTCGTAATTATTATGATTAAAGGTGTAATTAGTGCTAATTGAAGGCCTTCTTAATTAGACTTAGCACCACATATCTTGTTCTTAAATGGTTAATCAGTGATTGATTTGTCATAAACTTTTAATCTAAACACGTTTGAAATTTGCTCTTCGTATTTTGAATATTGGTGACCTTTGACCTAATTAACCTTTGACCCTTTCTTAAGTAGGGTTCAGCCGTGTGTAGGGTGCACATAGACATACGTATTGTCTTTGCACTCAGAATTATGATTAAACGTCTAATTAGCGCTAATTAACCGTTTTCTTAAGTGGATAACGCACCAAATATATCTTAAGTAACGAATTCTCAATCAGTGTAGGTTGGCCTTACGATCCGTGCTAAAATTGGGTTTGCACTCCCAATTATGATGAAACCGAATTTTTGGGTGACTTTAGCGGGCTGCCCCCTCCCAACGCACCACCCGGGACACTTAAGAAAGCCCGTTTGGGAGATGTCCCAGCTACTTCTACCAATCCCACACTTCAAACCTTTTGCACTCAAAATTATGATGAAATCCTGCTGGGCTCCCGGACTATATGGAGCATGATACAAAAATCCAGTGTTTTCAAGGGGAAACAATAAATTCTTCTGAACAAAATTCTCCTTTAATTCACCCAGTCAAAATAATAAACAGTAAGGTGTTCAATGTAAGACTGATTAACACTATACACAAATAAAAAGATTGATTGTTATTGACAGGTCATATTTAGTGGCCTTTGAATGAAATGAGGCAAAGAACTCAATCAATAAACCTTATCGACGTTTTCTAAAAACGTCATGGGATTGGATGACAAGTGAAGCTGGCAATTTTCACACAAACCTATGGGGCTCTGGGGAGATGACAATGTTCATCGATTTTATTATCGTTTCTGTGAAGCGATTGACATGTGATCTTCCCACGAGTTCTTCATCAAGGAAAAATGCAATTTTTGACAAATATCATTTTTATTCTAACTGTAGTAAAATGAAATAAAATGAGAAAATTTAAAATAATGCACAGCACCAGTTTGTACTTTACAAAAGAACGCACCTGATTGGCTCTAACGTGGTAGCTCAACCCTGGCTCAACCAATCGTGACAGCCCTTCTATAATGGCACAAACTGGCGCCGTTCAAAAAGTCGAGTTTTCTTGGTTTATTTCATCTAAGCTCAATTAAAATAAAAATTATATTTGTCAAAAATTGCATCTTTCCTTGATCAAAATCGTGTGAGAAGATCACATGTTAATCGCTTCACAGAAATAATAATGAAATCGATGAACGTTGTCATGTCCCCAGAGCCCCATAGGTTTGTGTGAAAATTCCCTGCTTCATCTGTCATTCAATCCCGTGATGCCTTGAGAACGTCGATAAGGTTTATTAGGGGCCTGTTAGGACTTGAGTCTTAATTTTGATCAATGTTAGGGTTTTCAAATGGCCCCCTTTGTTGTGTATTCCTACGATCAATATCTTATTTAATTTTCAAACATTACAAATTTCGACAACGACTGTCCTACGACTGTCCTACAACATGCGTATGATTATCGTACAAATTTAGGGTTTTTCGAGGCTCTAAAAAAGGTATGACAACTGCACGCATGTCGTAGGACAGTCTTACTGTTATCGCATGATTATCGTGGGATACGGGATTATCGCAGGATTATCCTGCGATAATCCTGCGAACATCGCAAGACAAAAATATCTTTGTGCAACAGTCACAAAACAGCTGTGAGATTGCAAGACGTCTACAATGTACCTCCCTGGCTATAAATGCAGAGATCTTCTGTATCCGGACAAATCGCTTCACACTGCGAGAGTACACACTGCTTCAAGTTACTGTCCACGTTGCTGAAGTAAAATGCAGGATGGCCATATTTACGGAGAGGATACGAGAGGATACGTCTTATGATTGACGTACGATTGTCGTGCGATGCTCGTATGATGGTTGTTTTGTCTTGTGACAATCACACGACGAAAAAAACATTGTACGACAAACGTAGGACAGTTGCAGGACAATCGCAGGAAACCCCTACGATAAAGTGCCCATTCTTTCCCACGACGGAAACACAACATGATTTTCATTTGTGGCTGCGGCTAAGATTGTAGCCTAAGATGCATCATAAGAACCCAACCCAACTTCGTGGCCCAAGAATTTCGTACGATGAAAAATATCCTGCGACGTATGTGACAGTAGGGATGGGGCGTTTAACCGGTTAACTGTTTAACCCCCAAATTAAAAATCAGTTTTGCTAAACGTTTAAACAAAACCCAATTTTAAATTTTAAATTTTTAGAGGGTTATTTGTAATGACGGGGGTTGGGGGGGGGGGGGGGGGGGACACTTGGCACAGACAGCAGTGCCTCCACTAATGACTTCTACTAATGACTGTGGGCCGCCGTACTGCACTGTAGAGAGTTGAAGAAACGCTCTGTCACTAAAATGTCATTTTCTTTGTTGTTGTAACTCTTCTTTTGGAGTGAAGCCCTCATGATGTGCTGGTACGCAAAGTCTGGAAAATAAAATAATAACATTAAGTCTGGTTTTGAAGGCAACTCAAAATGCAACCAGAAACCTTGAATGTTCTGTATGCATGTTTTATTTGTGCACATGCAATTAATAAACTTGACTATAGACCCGTTTGGCGTTTTTCGCACACAATGGAATTAGCATATATTTATATATTTTTGGTACAGTGGACCTTTGACATGTACAGATTGGTTCCCGATTATGCATTATGTAATAAGCGATAGGATTAGGAACCAGTCTATACATGTCAAAGAGTCGCTGTACCAAAACACATGGATATGCTAATTATATTGTATGCGAAAACCCCCGAACAGGTCTATTCCATGTACAATGTGTCATGGGTATTTGTTGATATTTGTTTGACAATCAAGAAAAATATACACTGCAACTTACTCAAGGTGCTCGCAAAATATGATTATGATGTACGAGTGCTACGGGTAGCAAAATGGTATAGCCTACTACACATTTGCCACTAATTCTTCCAACATTCATGAGTGATGACATGCCCCAAAAAAACCTCTTGTGTTGGCCTAAATTTGTTTAGAAAACATTAACATTTCAAATTTTTCTTTGAAAACACTGGATTTGTGTGTGATGCTCCATAGACATGTGCATGAAGTCTCAACTGGCCAGCCTTTATGGTAGTTTTTTTCATTGGATAAATCACAAACAGCATTGACACTGCTAATGCAGGTCGCTTGCCAGCAAGCCGCGGTGCGCGTATTCTGCGTACACAGGCCTAGGCCTATACGTATGCGGAGTAGCCTACTCACCGATCGTCTCGAAATCGCGAACAAATCCCTCCAAATAACCCCGTCTGAAGTTCTCCGCACATATATTTGCTGGCGAACGTACTCTTCCAACTGTCCACATGATATTTTGCCGATCTACAAAGGTATTTCTGCCGAATTCTTGCTGAAAAGGCTGCTGACAATTAACTTTGTGCACTATTTGTACGTGTTGTCACGGAGTTGTTTACCGTTGCTACAGGGTTCGCCTCGCTCTGGATTAAAGATGGCTGACACGTGAATAAGGCTAATACGGACTCTATGAAAACCTGTTGTGCGTGCAAATGTTGCGCTGCTGATTATGACACGTGAGACTAGAACAAGTGTATGTGGGCGGTGCGGATTATTTATTGTAGGGTGCACATAGACATACGTATTGTCTTTGCACTCAGAATTATGATTAAACGTCTAATTAGCGCTAATTAACCGTTTTCTTAAGTGGATAACGCACCAAATATATCTTAAGTAACGAATTCTCAATCAGTGTAGGTTGGCCTTACGATCCGTGCTAAAATTGGGTTTGCACTCCCAATTATGATGAAACCGAATTTTTGGGTGACTTTAGCGGGCTGCCCCCTCCCAACGCACCACCCGGGACACTTAAGAAAGCCCGTTTGGGAGATGTCCCAGCTACTTCTACCAATCCCACACTTCAAACCTTTTGCACTCAAAATTATGATGAAATCCTGCTGGGCTCCCGGACTATATGGAGCATGATACAAAAATCCAGTGTTTTCAAGGGGAAACAATAAATTCTTCTGAACAAAATTCTCCTTTAATTCACCCAGTCAAAATAATAAACAGTAAGGTGTTCAATGTAAGACTGATTAACACTATACACAAATAAAAAGATTGATTGTTATTGACAGGTCATATTTAGTGGCCTTTGAATGAAATGAGGCAAAGAACTCAATCAATAAACCTTATCGACGTTTTCTAAAAACGTCATGGGATTGGATGACAAGTGAAGCTGGCAATTTTCACACAAACCTATGGGGCTCTGGGGAGATGACAATGTTCATCGATTTTATTATCGTTTCTGTGAAGCGATTGACATGTGATCTTCCCACGAGTTCTTCATCAAGGAAAAATGCAATTTTTGACAAATATCATTTTTATTCTAACTGTAGTAAAATGAAATAAAATGAGAAAATTTAAAATAATGCACAGCACCAGTTTGTACTTTACAAAAGAACGCACCTGATTGGCTCTAACGTGGTAGCTCAACCCTGGCTCAACCAATCGTGACAGCCCTTCTATAATGGCACAAACTGGCGCCGTTCAAAAAGTCGAGTTTTCTTGGTTTATTTCATCTAAGCTCAATTAAAATAAAAATTATATTTGTCAAAAATTGCATCTTTCCTTGATCAAAATCGTGTGAGAAGATCACATGTTAATCGCTTCACAGAAATAATAATGAAATCGATGAACGTTGTCATGTCCCCAGAGCCCCATAGGTTTGTGTGAAAATTCCCTGCTTCATCTGTCATTCAATCCCGTGATGCCTTGAGAACGTCGATAAGGTTTATTAGGGGCCTGTTAGGACTTGAGTCTTAATTTTGATCAATGTTAGGGTTTTCAAATGGCCCCCTTTGTTGTGTATTCCTACGATCAATATCTTATTTAATTTTCAAACATTACAAATTTCGACAACGACTGTCCTACGACTGTCCTACAACATGCGTATGATTATCGTACAAATTTAGGGTTTTTCGAGGCTCTAAAAAAGGTATGACAACTGCACGCATGTCGTAGGACAGTCTTACTGTTATCGCATGATTATCGTGGGATACGGGATTATCGCAGGATTATCCTGCGATAATCCTGCGAACATCGCAAGACAAAAATATCTTTGTGCAACAGTCACAAAACAGCTGTGAGATTGCAAGACGTCTACAATGTACCTCCCTGGCTATAAATGCAGAGATCTTCTGTATCCGGACAAATCGCTTCACACTGCGAGAGTACACACTGCTTCAAGTTACTGTCCACGTTGCTGAAGTAAAATGCAGGATGGCCATATTTACGGAGAGGATACGAGAGGATACGTCTTATGATTGACGTACGATTGTCGTGCGATGCTCGTATGATGGTTGTTTTGTCTTGTGACAATCACACGACGAAAAAAACATTGTACGACAAACGTAGGACAGTTGCAGGACAATCGCAGGAAACCCCTACGATAAAGTGCCCATTCTTTCCCACGACGGAAACACAACATGATTTTCATTTGTGGCTGCGGCTAAGATTGTAGCCTAAGATGCATCATAAGAACCCAACCCAACTTCGTGGCCCAAGAATTTCGTACGATGAAAAATATCCTGCGACGTATGTGACAGTAGGGATGGGGCGTTTAACCGGTTAACTGTTTAACCCCCAAATTAAAAATCAGTTTTGCTAAACGTTTAAACAAAACCCAATTTTAAATTTTAAATTTTTAGAGGGTTATTTGTAATGACGGGGGTTGGGGGGGGGGGGGGGGACACTTGGCACAGACAGCAGTGCCTCCACTAATGACTTCTACTAATGACTGTGGGCCGCCGTACTGCACTGTAGAGAGTTGAAGAAACGCTCTGTCACTAAAATGTCATTTTCTTTGTTGTTGTAACTCTTCTTTTGGAGTGAAGCCCTCATGATGTGCTGGTACGCAAAGTCTGGAAAATAAAATAATAACATTAAGTCTGGTTTTGAAGGCAACTCAAAATGCAACCAGAAACCTTGAATGTTCTGTATGCATGTTTTATTTGTGCACATGCAATTAATAAACTTGACTATAGACCCGTTTGGCGTTTTTCGCACACAATGGAATTAGCATATATTTATATATTTTTGGTACAGTGGACCTTTGACATGTACAGATTGGTTCCCGATTATGCATTATGTAATAAGCGATAGGATTAGGAACCAGTCTATACATGTCAAAGAGTCGCTGTACCAAAACACATGGATATGCTAATTATATTGTATGCGAAAACCCCCGAACAGGTCTATTCCATGTACAATGTGTCATGGGTATTTGTTGATATTTGTTTGACAATCAAGAAAAATATACACTGCAACTTACTCAAGGTGCTCGCAAAATATGATTATGATGTACGAGTGCTACGGGTAGCAAAATGGTATAGCCTACTACACATTTGCCACTAATTCTTCCAACATTCATGAGTGATGACATGCCCCAAAAAAACCTCTTGTGTTGGCCTAAATTTGTTTAGAAAACATTAACATTTCAAATTTTTCTTTGAAAACACTGGATTTGTGTGTGATGCTCCATAGACATGTGCATGAAGTCTCAACTGGCCAGCCTTTATGGTAGTTTTTTTCATTGGATAAATCACAAACAGCATTGACACTGCTAATGCAGGTCGCTTGCCAGCAAGCCGCGGTGCGCGTATTCTGCGTACACAGGCCTAGGCCTATACGTATGCGGAGTAGCCTACTCACCGATCGTCTCGAAATCGCGAACAAATCCCTCCAAATAACCCCGTCTGAAGTTCTCCGCACATATATTTGCTGGCGAACGTACTCTTCCAACTGTCCACATGATATTTTGCCGATCTACAAAGGTATTTCTGCCGAATTCTTGCTGAAAAGGCTGCTGACAATTAACTTTGTGCACTATTTGTACGTGTTGTCACGGAGTTGTTTACCGTTGCTACAGGGTTCGCCTCGCTCTGGATTAAAGATGGCTGACACGTGAATAAGGCTAATACGGACTCTATGAAAACCTGTTGTGCGTGCAAATGTTGCGCTGCTGATTATGACACGTGAGACTAGAACAAGTGTATGTGGGCGGTGCGGATTATTTATTTCCGGATATATGCTAGACAAAAATGGCGCGTGGGTAGTCGCCATGTAAACAAACTTGAGACATGTTGGTTCAGTCTTATCTTACCGAAGCAACGTTTGAGATTTTTGCGTGAGGCTGCTTCCAAGTCATGTCCAAGCAACCACCCCACGCTTTCACCAAAATAATCACGACAAAATCAAATGAAAGCGAAAAAGAAACAGATTTATAATGAAGTAGTTTGTGGATTGTGTTATGCAAAGCCGTTATGAATGCCCCTCCAGCTCCCCAACCAGGACCCTGCCGTCACACTGGAAAATCGTGGTTCACGTCGCTTTCTGTGACCATTATTTTATGTGATATTTTTATCGATGCTGATTTCCACCAAAAAAAATCTTCACAATGTTTTATGCCACTTTATCTGACTTTTCAATGAACAAAACGAAATAAAACTGCAGTTACTGGTGTTGCTGAGCTCAACGTGTACATGTACACAATGGTGTGAACTCACTGACAATCGCGGACGTCCCTTTGTTCCTCTTTTGTTTGGACAGGAGCGAATCGCGGACGTTCGCTTGCCAATCGTAGTCTAGGCCCTAGACGGTCATTATGTGTTGGATACCCGACTGCCGCAAGAGGGCGTAATCACGCGATAGACTCGTTCGTAGTCCTATCACCATATCGTTTTGTCAAAATGACCGTCTAGGGAAATCCGTAAATTTTCCCCCCGAAACAGGGGGGAAATTAGTGCGCATGCGTTAGTTTTGTATGCAGATACGGGTAGATTTTTCTTAACGCACGCGCACTTAAGAGCAAATAGCCTGGTACATGCACCGTACATGTACGTTCGGCGCTTATATCGTGTTGATTTGAAAGTTTCTTGTTGTTTTGTACGCGCCGTGGTTGATTTGACCGGTACGCGTTGTTGATTTCGCCGGGTGGCTCGCGCGGTTGCAAGGGTAGGCGAAGACTCTTTGCAACGGAGGGGTGGCGAGGTAACAGAACCTGGCCGACGTTGCGGCGGTTAGGCTTCGGTCGGTCTGAAAAATACCCCGGGAAAAAATAGGCCTACTTAGGGAAAAATCCATCTAGACCGCACGAGTTTTGAATTTTGCATAGAGTATAACGCCCGACTAAAAACAAAAAGGATTTTCACAAAAATTTAAAATTATATACCGGCCCGATACACAGTGAGAGCCCAACGGAAAAAAATACCATAGTTTGGCAGTTAAGACTCCGTACACAAAGTCAATGGCCTGGGTAGCGACTTGGAATACACATTAAACATTTCTATTTTAAGTTAAAACCATTTTCACACAACAGACAAGTTGCAACAGCTATCAAAAATACTTTTGTTGCAAAAATTCATCAAGCAGTTCCTGTTTTATGCTTGTTAAAATGTGCCAAATTTACGTGCGGAATCGTCAATAAAAATGAATAGACAGCAACTTTAAAAATTGTGATGTGATTGTTGTGATATTTTGGGGCGGAAAATCTCACCACTGCACACGTCAGGTGGATTTGCGTGATATTTGACACAAATACAAAGAAAACCAGCCCCAATAGGCCTGTACCAAAAATAAATCAGCCTGGCAGATTAAATGACAGAAACTAAAGTGAAATTTCACGCAGCAGTCTATCAAGCTTGCAAACTTCAGTTACGGATTTGACCAAGTTGAAGTAATAGTGTCGCGACTGCACGACTGATGGTGTCACGGATTTCCAAGTCCCTAGCATAGGCCTAAGGATTTATCTTATGACAGTGCTATTGCTGGTTTTAAGTTGACATTTTGAAAACCCACTGGGAGGGAAGGGGAATTTATGTCAAGAAAAAATGTTTCTCTCTTGTCGATCCTATGTTTTTGTGCCCGCACGAGTCGCCCGGTGCGCAGTATTTGCTTTTTGCGAGTTCCAGATTTCGTCAAGCAACATGGAGCTATTTATAGCTCCATGGTGTGAGCGATTTTCTCTGTTATGGGATGGTAAAATGAAATGTGTATCTGTCAAATATTCCAGATTATTTCCGACGATTTCTTAGCCATAGAGATTTAGGCCAATAAACTGTTCAACACACGATCAAGCTACGGCAACAAGCAGTGTTTTAATTTCACCCGTTTTTTTTTTTCATTTAAAAAAATGTACAGCTTGAAAGATTATTTTCCCGAACCGGCGGGTTTTAAACTGGTAAATAGGTTCAACTGTGGCCGGCCTCGATTATCTGCGGAACAGTACCTATCATTTGCAATGTCCTATAAAATTGTATTTCCAACAAAATCTCTAAATTGCCGTGTCGAAATCGTAAGGTTTGCCGAGGGCATTACGATTTTCCCAGCCCGCGGCTTCCCCGTGCAGTCATGCCACGATGTGAGGACACAGGGGACTAGACAGCGTGCATACATGCATAGTAAGCAGGCGACAGTGCGCTCTGCATAACATTATGCATAACAGGTGCGCGCGCACGGCGCTGTCACTATGAGATTCCCTAGACGTTGTTATTGACTGTCTCGCGGCGATCGGTTTTCGGGACGGACGTTCAAAACGAAACAATAACAACGTCTATGGCCTAGATTAGCCAATCGCGGACGATATTGTTCTCTTTGTTAGACCTCCCTAAAACGTCCACGATTGTTTGGGAGAACAAGCGCATGCAGACGTACGTACATACATGTACGTCCACGTACATAAACATTCCTGCAGGCCTAGCCTGCAGAATGCATATTGTACGTGCGAGATAAAGGCGCGCGCGCGGTCGGTCGGCCAGGTCAAGAGTTCAGTTACTGCTAAAAATAGGAATGGAGAATTGAGAATCAGCAAGAGGGCTCACTTCAAAAACCTAATCCTTGTACTGACGAGCCAGCCCCTTTAAGTGAGCAACAAAATTTGAAGTACTAGTAGTCAAATGTCGTTTGATGTTGTAATTAGCATATCCGTATTTGGAGACATTAACAAACTCTTTTTATAGTAACTAGTTGAGCTTTTGTTGTCAATTTGAATGGTCAAATCCATTTTCAATTGTTTGTGTTGTACCAGTTTTAGTATTTCTCCTTATGCATACATACACGCATGTTATGTATGCTTGTAATATATTTTCAATTCTGCAGTAGGCCTACATGTCGTGAAATGTGTACATATACATGTATGATGTTAAATATATACAGTTATTGAATAAAGGAAAAACCACGTGGAAAAATAAATCATAAACAACGCGTACGTCATGCAAAAACTAGGCTCTTATTTGGCTGAGCAGACCCAGTCTCCTGTAACGCTGCTCTTAACTTAATACAGTGAAACCTCCTATTAAGGCCACCTTTATAAACAGGCCACCTGCATATAGTGGCCACCCGCCTTGGTCCCAAATGCCATGTGTATAATGCTTAAAAAACATCTTTAAATAGGCCACCTCTTTATAGTGGCCAGTTTTTTTACGGTCCTGAGAGTGGCCACTATAGACAAGTCTCACTGTAGCCAGTTGAAGCTGGGTATGCCTTGGCCGGCGGAAAGATAATCGGAACGAGGTTAAACTATGACCCTAGCTTATTGTCAAAATGACCACGTACAGGGGTGACAACATCTTACCACGGCGTTGGGGTCGTTAAAAAAGCACGTAGGCCTAATTTGTGCAAATAAGCCAGTTCGGGGTTAGCCCATGGAGCGTTGTGACGTCATGGGTCAAAGGTCGTTTGTACTTAGAAGCAAGATCTCCACGACGCGACAGATATTTTGTCGTCTTTAGAACAACAAACGGAGTACTAGTCTGGGAGCCCAGACCGATTTGTTCATCATCACGAGTACAAAAGGTCTGAGGCGTGGAATCAATAGGTGGGGCAAGTGTGACCTCCGAATGGCATTTCTTAAGTTGCAGATCCTGTACCTAAGGGAGGGGGGAGGCCCCCTTTTGACCCCAAAATCACTTTTATTAACATTTTCGAGTACATCGATCAAACCTTCACCAAACTATCCTCTGGTAAACCCTAATCTATGATTGGCATTCCTTAAAGGCAGTATACATCATTGGTAATTCGAAAATCAGAAATGTTCACAGATTTACGCCTAACTTACACAATATAAACATGATGACCGTAGAAAACTTCCCCTGAAATGATTTTGTCTAAAGTGCTATAGTCTTTGAGAAATGAGCAAAAGAAATAGTTTTGGTCTCATGAGACGAAAATTCGTTTTTTTTTAACATTTCGTTCAATGCTGCCCTCACACGACCGATTGTCAGGATGTAACTTAGACTGGTTCCCGCTCCACATATTCCACATACAACGAAAATTCAGTCTAGTCAAAAGATTTTTGGTCCGGGTATGGTACCAGACTAGATGTAACTTTGCAAATGCCCTTCTCCAAATTTAAACTTGGGCTAAGGCTCCGGCTCTATGTGGCCGTACACCTTTTCGCAAATACTTCTGCAACAGTACTGCAATGATATGCGGGAAGGATAGTTATTCAACAACCTTCGCCCAATGTCACTCTGTCTTTTGTCCAAGTTCACTCAAGCAGTATTTGTGAAAAAGTTACAGTTGATGCCCGAGCCTCAACCTCAGTCTTAGTCGAGATTTGGAAAAAGACAATTTTTTATTCGCGAATGGGGGCCGGGGCCGTGTTGCACTGAACAAATCGGAGCGGAGAAATGGAAAAGGAGCGGCGAAAATCAGGAAGATCGAAGGCAAAGCAAACAGACAGCGCAAAAAAACGCTCAAAGTCTGCCTCAAACCGCCTCTGTCGAGAAAACAAGCGGCTTTTGACGGACAACATAGCACTCCCAGTTTCCATGCTGCATCGCCAGATCGCTGGAGGCAGGAAGATAAGCTCTCGATCCACATCGAGCTCTGCGAATCTACATGCATGACATGCACATGCATGACATGTCAGATGTAGGCCTAGCCAGAATGCTTCTGGATATATGCATGATAAGTAAGTAAAGTACATGTATGATGTAGCCTAGGCTATTAGTATTTTATAATTTGGAAAGAATTCCGTTAACTGGTCTCCACTTATTCTCCATGCATATACTGACTTGATAAAAAGGCATAGAGCAAGGAACAGAAGGAGTTACAACTCAGCTCCCTTCGCTATGGATAACCTAACCAATGAATGCTAACCATGCTAACTGGGTGTGGGTAATTTGCGGAACTGTGGAACTTTAACTCTGCAGACAGGTCAACTCGTACGCAAGCCAACTCGTGCGCAAGTTGGTGGACTCGTACGCACACCAACTCGTACGCACACCAACTCGTACACGTACCAACTCGTAGCCTACTACATGTACTAGTTCATAGCCTATGTACATTCACAAAGTGCAGACTGCAATCATGAACCAATTGAAGAAAATACTTCTTCCTGCCTTTTCTGACCAGCTCCACTCCTTTTACAAGTTTTAGAGGCAGTTGTTGTTCATGGAATTCGCATTTAGTTTTTGGTTTACTATGCAAATAATAAAATTGCTGATTTATTTTATTTTATTTTATTTTTTAAGGTACGGAGATTTTATTTAAAGCAATTAATTAGGTGTGTTTACTGTAAAGAAATTGCCAAAACCTTTTCAAATTTATTTCGGCAGTAAAACCCAATTCTTGGGGAAAGGAAAAACTGCCCTCCAGGGCCACGATATCCAAAAAAGATTTCTGCAAAAAAACGATTTCCGGCGTACGGGTTGGTCGGCGTACGGGTTGGTCGACGCACGAGTTGGCCCACGTACGAGTTGGTTGCGTACGAGTTGGTTGCGTACGAGTTGACCTGTATCCCTCAGAAATCAGAATAACATAAAATATTAGGCTAGAATTGCCACCTGGACAACTCAGTCTGTCATTTTGAGACACATGATTCAGGCACATACATGTAGGCTGTTTAGGAAAAGCGAAATTAAAAGGTAAATTATCTGTTTGCTAATGCAGACCAAGGGCACTATGAGATATCATTGTGATCCATAGAAATACTGTATAGGTAAGGCGGGCCAATCTAAACATGATGGTAGTAAAGTTCCCCTGAAATGGTTTTGTCTAAAGTGCTTTTGTTTTGAGGAATTAGTAACACAATTTGCCTTACACGAGCAGACATTTGCCCCAAAACCCCTTCGCTCTGGACCACTTCGCTCCAAAAGCCACCACCAAAACACAACGTGCACAGGCCTTGGTTCAGGAAAGAGTAGTTGTGGTCAAATGACCGTAACGTTTTTTTGTGTTAAGTTGAATGTTAATTAATCTTTTAGAAAACCACCTTCAGTTACTAATTTCCCACAAGATTTTTGACTGAAATAAAACCATGTGTAATTTTTCTTGCTAACTCATGAACAAAAATTGGGGTCACTACAGTTGATGTACAGTATCTTTAGTGGGATTAAAAGACTGGGAAAAAAAGCAATTGTGCGACAATCTCCAAGTGTGATTGATGATGTGCATGCTTTACGGTACATGTAAACCAACATTTGTGCAAGCATTTCTTCCTCCATGGTGTAAGTCAGCTCAGCATGGGCATTCCAAGAAAGAAAAAAAAAAGTGTTTATGGTTCAAGAATGTTGTACCGTACATGTAGCCACCATCCTATTTAGGCTAGTTGCATGCTGGACTGCACAGAATAGCAGTCAAAACAACAAGGTACTGCATTGGGGGCTGGGGGTGGGGGGGGGGGGGGGGGGGGGGGGGGCTGGTGGTGGGGTAGGGCTACTGTTATTCAAATGTGGGCACCCTTGTAAGGAAAATTAGTTACTTTCATTTTGTGTACATGTATATATTAAGATATTTTTATGTACGAGTTTGTAATTTTTACAGAATCAGCATCGACTACAAACAGGATGAAGGATTTCTTTACTTTGACCCTACCAATTCGGACGAAGGACAACTGGATGAGTCATGGTATCCCGTAGTTTCCTACAAGAGCAAGTAGGTTGAAAATGCAACTTATTCCGATGTTAAGAGAATGTTAATAATTTACATGCTGACTTGTGCTACATGTACAATCCAATTGAAAGATGCACACCAATATATGATGTTATTACATCATATATTGGCTGAAATATTTGTGCATTTTTGCAACATATACATGTATTACAAAATTAATATGTTGGTATGTAATATGGGTCATTCTGTAAATTTGGGGTCCAACGTGCGACTTTTTCTGTCCCCGTTACACCTGACATACTGCTATTTGCCATACAAGTATCATTAAAAATGCCTTCAAAACATGTTTTTATGAATAATACTTTAAGTAATTACTCTTTGAAATAGAGAGCATTTAAAGAATATGTCCTGAATTTACGAACTACAACATTTTACAAGATGTCAGATGTAACGTGGACCGAAAAATTGGATCCCAAATTTATAGAATGACCCATATGTTAATAGAATATAATTTTTAGGTGACGATGGAGGTTTGAATGATGTTTAGGATGCTGTAGATGGTGTATGGTCCGCAACATAAAAATATGTTCTCTTTATCAGAAAAAAAAATGATGGCCTGGAGTTTATCGCAGGGGATGAGGAGATTCATGGGAGAGTGCAAGAAGACTTCAAGGAAGCAGAAGAAGAGGACGTGCCAACCTTCACACGGAGCGGGCTTCATAAAGTTGCACCTTCAGTCAAGGAAGCTGAATCTACACAGCTTTACATCATAACTGAGACAAGGCTGAGAGATTTGACACTGGAGGCAAGGTCCCACTGTCATTCTTGCCAACAGCCAAATGACATCAACATAGCCAAGTCAGGAACGTCTGCACACATAACATGGGTTGGTAATTGCTCCATTTCACTTGTTTTGTACTTTGTATTAAAACGGTTTCTGCTTTTATTACATATGGCTGATACTCAGTGGGTCTTTCACACTGTCAATTCGGGTCCATTTACGAAAAAGCAATATTTTGTATATTCTCAAGAAAATAGCAATTCAACTTTTTCTCTGCAAATGGTGTTTAAATAAATGGCTTCCTAAAGAGACTTTAACCTCGGGTATTTGTTTTCAAATCAGATCTGATGTGTGTGTGCAGTAAATGAACACACCAATGTCGACCGATCTGTCACTAAAATGCCCTCTCGGACAGAAATGCTTGGTGGTGCTCTTATTGTTAAACGCCTGAATTGTGTATTTTTAGTGTACATTTCTGTTAGTTAAAAAGCTCATCAAATGACCCAAAGTTTTACATGATTGAACATAACACGTGTGTGATAAAAGCCAATCTGTTCATAAGTCATTTCAATGCCTTATCATTTTCTGTGGCTGCGCCTTGTCTTTAGAACAAATAGCCATGACACATCACCCTCGATACCTAATTTTAAACATGCACTTAAAAACTTATCTGAATGTCAACTGCTATGCATCAGTACCTTGATCACTTTCTAGTGGATATCATTGCATCATGATGCTTTCTGCAAATTGCTTTAATCAAAGCATTTTCTTTTTCAGAAATGTTCCGAGGGACACACATCTTTTTGCTGCCAAGAGACCATTCAAAGAAGTCATGTAGCAGATCTAAAGCTGGGAGCAGCATTAGTGCTGTCTGGCAACAATTACAGGAACGTGGCCCTCATGTTTACGTTCATTAACTTGAACATGTTCCATCCAAACACTTTCCACAGCTACCAATTGAAATTTGTCTTTCCCGCGATTGATGACATGGCATCTGGCGTCTTTCAGCAATCAAGGGACAAATGCCTTGGCGAGAAAGTTGTGGTTCTTGGTAAGTTATGTTGTAAGTGCCATATTAACTATTCATAATCAATGCATTCAATGTACACTAAAACTATAATGGCTACCCAAGGGACGAACAAAATCTGGCCAGAATAAACAGGTGGTCCTACACAGAGGTTAAGAAGGCACATGCATGGAGAAACAATAATTGTATAACATACAGCTACGCTGTAGAAGTAATACATTATGAAGTTGATATCTTTCAAGTTTTTATCAACTTTTTAGGCTTCTCATAAAATTTCCCTTTTTTTTAAACAAAATTTTATGCAAGTTGCCCATTACAAGGCCCGATGGCCACTCGAGGTAAGGGCTACCGAAGACAATTACGGAGAAACCAGCTCTTCACACCGAAACAAGATCAGAATTACGAGTCTCTTTACCATACAAGTGGGGCTGGGAGGGGTAACTAGTCCGAAGCGAGACAACCAAGTTGCCTCTGCCCCTATTACCTGCCCCTATTACTTGCTCAAGGGCTCAAGTGCCACAACCTGTCACGGCCAGGATTCGAACCCATATTCCAGTAGTGGCACATGAGGCAATTTACTGTATGTGGCCAGATTATCCAGGTTCAACTGCTATAGAATTGTATACAAAGAAAATCTATTGCCCTGGCCCATTGACCATGTTAGAGAGGGCCCTAATATCAAGGTTCCACCTTCAGATGTTTGTGTACACTTTGGAAAGGTGGCCTGGCCTATAATAACAGGTTTCACTCTTGCCAATTATTTACATTATTGATTGTTGTCTTTTTTTATCCACATCTGTGCAGGTGATGGGCGAAATGATAGCCCAGGGCATTCTGCTCAGTACTTGACATATACATTCATGGACAATGCCACAAAGGAGATACTTCACATGGAGTTCATAGACAAGAGAGAGACTAAGGCCCGCTTTAAACGTCGCGCTTATGCCGTGTCTAAACAAATTCAACTTGGCACGACGTTGGTACGACGTTAGCACGGCAGTGGCTTCAAACGTCGAACTTAATTGCAAACTCCCAGTCGAACATGGCGGATGAGTATTGTGCGCGTCATGGACGTTGTGCACGTGCGTTTTCCATTCTGTCCATTGTACGTCGCCATTTTATTATTTTGATGCACTTGTTTGTTGGTTATTTCTTTACTCACATACGCGCTGCGAGCATGCGCATTCCTAGTCGGAACAAAATTGCGGACCAACTTCGAACTGAAAATAAATTCGACACGGCAGAAGCACGACGTTTGAAGCCAAGCCGTGCTTGTGCCGCACTAAATTGAGTTAGCACGGCAGACCCTGTCGAGCTAAAATCTTCTGCCGTGTCGAACTCATTTTGCCGAGCCAAATTTAGGCCCGCTTCAAACGTTGCGCTTATGCCGTGTCGAATCAAATTCAACTTGATTTTTAAAAATTCGACACGGCACAAGCACGACGTTTGAAATCATTTGGCTCGGCAAAATGAGTTCGACACGGCAGAAGATTTTAGCTTGACAGGGTCTGCCGTGCTAACTCTATTTACTGCGGCACAAGCACGGCTTTGCTTCAAACGTCGTGCTTCTGCCCTGTCAAATTTAATTCCAGTTCGAAGTTGGTCCGCGATTTTGTTCCTAACTAGGAATGCGCATGCTCGCAGCGCGTAATGTTAGTAAAGAAATAACCAACAAACAAGTGCTTCAAAATAATAAAATGGCGACATACAATGGACAGAATGGAAAACGCACGTGCACAACGTCCATGACGTGCACAATACTCATCCACCATGTTGGATGTATTTAAGCTCGACTTTGAGTTTGTAATTAAGTTCGACGTTTGAAGCCACTGCCGTGCCAACGTCGTGCCAACGTCGTGCCATTTTTGTCAAGCTTTCATCAACAGGTGCAAGCAATAAGTTGCCGAAAGAAATGTCTGTTACAAAAGAATTCTTTTGCCGCCCTATCTACGTTTTTCAAAGCTGAAGTGACTGAAAGAAAAAAAAAGGAAAATTTTACTGCAAACGGCATTTCCAATTTTCCTCTAATTATTGTGTCCCGTCACCTGATTGCGTTGTTTGTAATTTGTTCACATTAGGCTTAGGCCTACTTGGAATATGTTTTCTTGCGTATTTAAACATTTATGCAATCGATTTGTCAACCATATCATCTGCAAGTAGAGAATATGACAATTTCTTTAGAAAAATATAGGAATTTCTGTGGATCTCCTTTTGTCAGCGGTGTACAGAGTGTTTTGTACTGTAGGCCTACTACCCACGTACTAGCCTCCTACATACAGTACATGTACTGTATATTATGTGCAACTAAAAAATGGAAAAATTGGGTGGTTGTATCACAATTTTGCGTGTTTATTAAAGAAATGAGCGCATGTGTAAATGAGCAAATTGATGTGAAATTCTCATTATCTATGTTTCAGGAAGTTGTTTTAGATGAAAAATGTGATACAACCACCTTATTTTTTTCCGAGTCGCACACGTTTCCCGTACGCATCATATTAGAGACTATATTGTGGACCATTAGAAATAGTACAAGTACGGTATGCGGTTCGTCGAAAAATCGGGTGGTTGTATCACAATTTTGCGTGTTTATTTAAGAAATGAGCGAATGTGTACATGTACAGAGGCCTATTGATGTGAATTTCTCAGATTAATAACCACGCAATATTTCAGGACAATAACTAACGGCCCGGTTTTTGACTTTTCTCAAAAGTTAGACGAAGTAAAGAGCTGATTTTTTACTCAGGTTGTTTTTCAATCACACAGGGAGATTACACTATTTGACCAATCATGTATACTGCCTTTATTTGAAATAAACACAATTTAAGAAAAATAAAGAATGTCTTTGTCTCTTTTTGTCAGCGGTGCAGAAGTACATGTAAGTGTTTTGTGAAATTAATTTACCACTTTTGTGAAAATGTCACAAAAAATGCCAATATTCTACAAAACCGGCCGAGAGTTTGAAATTTACAAAAACATGCGTTTTTCAACAAACTCGTCACCTTGTTTTCACAAAAGTTGTAAAAAATTCACAAAACTTTTCAGTTGATCAGCTGATTTCCTCTTGTTTCCTCATATCCCATTTAAAATTGACTTCATGCACTAAATCTATGGAACATATGGCATAAAAATTCAAAGAAAAACATTACATTTTCACCCCTAAATTCATGTTTCCTCGCCATATTTACACTTTCTCAGTGGGGTGTTATGTCATATTATGAAGGATTAGTGGCGCGGGTGTATGGTATTTATACGGAAAATAAAAAAAATCCTGCATTTTCCTCTTTTTTTGTAATGACACACACATTTACTAAAAAACACGTACCGTGTACAACGAATACGGTTTACTATATACTGTGCATAGCGCATGCCATATACACTGTACTGTATACAGTATATATAATTGACCTCGGCTGCCAACCGCCGGCCAGCTAGCGCGCGCGTACAGACGGTGTCGGATTACTTGATTTGCGCACATATCAAACGGCTGTTGTATTAGAAGAAACTACGTAAACATGAAACAGTGCCTGCTTATCCCTGCAGTAATGTATTTTATCGCAAGAGGGCGCTAGTACAAAAACTCGCCTCGACATTTTGTTTCACACAATTTCGGAAGAAAAACGACACGGTTTTTCACTGTTTTCTCAAAAGTTTGACGAGGTATGGATCGAGCTAGATTTTACTGAGGTTGGTTTTAATAATGCATATCTTTATTCATACAGGAAGATGACACTATATGACACTGTTTGTAAGGGTTTACCAATGATGTATACTGCCTTTAAGTTGCAAATCCTGTACTTGGTATGCTTAAGAAAGCCCTTAATTAGCAGTAATTAGCGGTTTAATTATCATATCGAGTACATCAACCAAACCAACGGTAATAAATTCTCTGGGGTTTCCTGAGTAAAAATTACCTTTCTTAAGTCAAGGAAGCTGAATCTACACAGCTTTACATCATAACTGAGACAAGGCTGAGAGATTTGACACTGGAGGCAAGGTCCCACTGTCATTCTTGCCAACAGCCAAATGACATCAACATAGCCAAGTCAGGAACGTCTGCACACATAACATGGGTTGGTAATTGCTCCATTTCACTTGTTTTGTACTTTGTATTAAAACGGTTTCTGCTTTTATTACATATGGCTGATACTCAGTGGGTCTTTCACACTGTCAATTCGGGTCCATTTACGAAAAAGCAATATTTTGTATATTCTCAAGAAAATAGCAATTCAACTTTTTCTCTGCAAATGGTGTTTAAATAAATGGCTTCCTAAAGAGACTTTAACCTCGGGTATTTGTTTTCAAATCAGATCTGATATGTGTGTGCAGTAAATGAACACACCAATGTCGACCGATCTGTCACTAAAATGCCCTCTCGGACAGAAATGCTTGGTGGTGCTCTTATTGTTAAACGCCTGAATTGTGTATTTTTAGTGTACATTTCTGTTAGTTAAAAAGCTCATCAAATGACCCAAAGTTTTACATGATTGAACATAACACGTGTGTGATAAAAGCCAATCTGTTCATAAGTCATTTCAATGCCTTATCATTTTCTGTGGCTGCGCCTTGTCTTTAGAACAAATAGCCATGACACATCACCCTCGATACCTAATTTTAAACATGCACTTAAAAACTTATCTGAATGTCAACTGCTATGCATCAGTACCTTGATCACTTTCTAGTGGATATCATTGCATCATGATGCTTTCTGCAAATTGCTTTAATCAAAGCATTTTCTTTTTCAGAAATGTTCCGAGGGACACACATCTTTTTGCTGCCAAGAGACCATTCAAAGAAGTCATGTAGCAGATCTAAAGCTGGGAGCAGCATTAGTGCTGTCTGGCAACAATTACAGGAACGTGGCCCTCATGTTTACGTTCATTAACTTGAACATGTTCCATCCAAACACTTTCCACAGCTACCAATTGAAATTTGTCTTTCCCGCGATTGATGACATGGCATCCGGCGTCTTTCAGCAATCAAGGGACAAATGCCTTGGCGAGAAAGTTGTGGTTCTTGGTAAGTTATGTTGTAAGTGCCATATTAACTATTCATAATCAATGCATTCAATGTACACTAAAACTATAGTGGCTACCCAAGGGACGAACAAAATCTGGCCAGAATAAACAGGTGGTCCTACACAGAGGTTAAGAAGGCACATGCATGGAGAAACAATAATTGTATAACATACAGCTACGCTGTAGAAGTAATACATTATGAAGTTGATATCTTTCAAGTTTTTATCAACTTTTTAGGCTTCTCATAAAATTTCCCTTTTTTTAAAACAAAATTTTATGCAAGTTGCCCATTACAAGGCCCGATGGCCACTCGAGGTAAGGGCTACCGAAGACAATTACGGAGAAACCAGCTCTTCACACCGAAACAAGATCAGAATTACGAGTCTCTTTACCATACAAGTGGGGCTGGGAGGGGTAACTAGTCCGAAGCGAGACAACCAAGTTGCCTCTGCCCCTATTACCTGCCCCTATTACTTGCTCAAGGGCTCAAGTGCCACAACCTGTCACGGCCAGGATTCGAACCCATATTCCAGTAGTGGCACATGAGGCAATTTACTGTATGTGGCCAGATTATCCAGGTTCAACTGCTATAGAATTGTATACAAAGAAAATCTATTGCCCTGGCCCATTGACCATGTTAGAGAGGGCCCTAATATCAAGGTTCCACCTTCAGATGTTTGTGTACACTTTGGAAAGGTGGCCTGGCCTATAATAACAGGTTTCACTCTTGCCAATTATTTACATTATTGATTGTTGTCTTTTTTTATCCACATCTGTGCAGGTGATGGGCGAAATGATAGCCCAGGGCATTCTGCTCAGTACTTGACATATACATTCATGGACAATGCCACAAAGGAGATACTTCACATGGAGTTCATAGACAAGAGAGAGACTAAGGCCCGCTTCAAACGTCGCGCTTATGCCGTGTCGAAATAAATTCAACTTGGCACGACGTTGGTACGACGTTAGCACGGCAGTGGCTTCAAACGTCGAACTTAATTGCAAACTCCCAGTCGAGCTTAAATACATCCAACATGGCGGATGAGTATTGTGCGCGTCATGGACGTTGTGCACGTGCGTTTTCCATTCTGTCCATTGTACGTCGCCATTTTATTATTTTGATGCACTTGTTTGTTGGTTATTTCTTTACTCACATACGCGCTGCGAGCATGCGCATTCCTAGTCGGAACAAAATTGCGGACCAACTTCGAACTGAAAATAAATTCGACACGGCAGAAGCACGACGTTTGAAGCCAAGCCGTGCTTGTGCCGCACTAAATTGAGTTAGCACGGCAGACCCTGTCGAGCTAAAATCTTCTGCCGTGTCGAACTCATTTTGCCGAGCCAAATTTAGGCCCGCTTCAAACGTTGCGCTTATGCCGTGTCGAATCAAATTCAACTTGATTTTTTTAAATTCGACACGGCACAAGCACGACGTTTGAAATCATTTGGCTTGGCAAAATGAGTTCGACACGGCAGAAGATTTTAGCTTGACAGGGTCTGCCGTGCTAACTCTATTTACTGCGGCACAAGCACGGCTTTGCTTCAAACGTCGTGCTTAATTCTGCCCTGTCAAATTTAATTCCAGTTCGAAGTTGGTCCGCGATTTTGTTCCTAACTAGGAATGCGCATGCTCGCAACGCGTAATGTTAGTAAAGAAATAACCAACAAACAAGTGCTTCAAAATAATAAAATGGCGACATACAATGGACAGAATGGAAAACGCACGTGCACAACGTCCATGACGTGCACAATACTCATCCACCATGTTGGATGTATTTAAGCTCGACTTTGAGTTTGTAATTAAGTTCGACGTTTGAAGCCACTGCCGTGCCAACGTCGTGCCAACGTCGTGCCATTTTTGTCAAGCTTTCATCAACAGGTGCAAGCAATAAGTTGCCGAAAGAAATGTCTGTTACAAAAGAATTCTTTTGCCGCCCTATCTACGTTTTTCAAAGCTGAAGTGACTGAAAGAAAAAAAAAGGAAAATTTTACTGCAAACGGCATTTCCAATTTTCCTCTAATTATTGTGTCCCGTCACCTGATTGCGTTGTTTGTAATTTGTTCACATTAGGCTTAGGCCTACTTGGAATATGTTTTCTTGCGTATTTAAACATTTATGCAATCGATTTGTCAACCATATCATCTGCAAGTAGAGAATATGACAATTTCTTTAGAAAAATATAGGAATTTCTGTGGATCTCCTTTTGTCAGCGGTGTACAGAGTGTTTTGTACTGTAGGCCTACTACCCACGTACTAGCCTCCTACATACAGTACATGTACTGTATATTATGTGCAACTAAAAAATGGAAAAATTGGGTGGTTGTATCACAATTTTGCGTGTTTATTAAAGAAATGAGCGCATGTGTAAATGAGCAAATTGATGTGAAATTCTCATTATCTATGTTTCAGGAAGTTGTTTTAGATGAAAAATGTGATACAACCACCTTATTTTTTTCCGAGTCGCACACGTTTCCCGTACGCATCATATTAGAGACTATATTGTGGACCATTAGAAATAGTACAAGTACGGTATGCGGTTCGTCGAAAAATCGGGTGGTTGTATCACAATTTTGCGTGTTTATTTAAGAAATGAGCGAATGTGTACATGTACAGAGGCCTATTGATGTGAATTTCTCAGATTAATAACCACGCAATATTTCAGGACAATAACTAACGGCCCGGTTTTTGACTTTTCTCAAAAGTTAGACGAAGTAAAGAGCTGATTTTTTACTCAGGTTGTTTTTCAATCACACAGGGAGATTACACTATTTGACCAATCATGTATACTGCCTTTATTTGAAATAAACACAATTTAAGAAAAATAAAGAATGTCTTTGTCTCTTTTTGTCAGCGGTGCAGAAGTACATGTAAGTGTTTTGTGAAATTAATTTACCACTTTTGTGAAAATGTCACAAAAAATGCCAATATTCTACAAAACCGGCCGAGAGTTTGAAATTTACAAAAACATGCGTTTTTCAACAAACTCGTCACCTTGTTTTCACAAAAGTTGTAAAAAATTCACAAAACTTTTCAGTTGATCAGCTGATTTCCTCTTGTTTCCTCATATCCCATTTAAAATTGACTTCATGCACTAAATCTATGGAACATATGGCATAAAAATTCAAAGAAAAACATTACATTTTCACCCCTAAATTCATGTTTCCTCGCCATATTTACACTTTCTCAGTGGGGTGTTATGTCATATTATGAAGGATTAGTGGCGCGGGTGTATGGTATTTATACGGAAAATAAAAAAAATCCTGCATTTTCCTCTTTTTTTTGTAATGACACACACACATTTACTAAAAAACACGTACCGTGTACAACGAATACGGTTTACTATATACTGTGCATAGCGCATGCCATATACACTGTACTGTATACAGTATATATAATTGACCTCGGCTGCCAACCGCCGGCCAGCTAGCGCGCGCGTACAGACGGTGTCGGATTACTTGATTTGCGCACATATCAAACGGCTGTTGTATTAGAAGAAACTACGTAAACATGAAACAGTGCCTGCTTATCCCTGCAGTAATGTATTTTATCGCAAGAGGGCGCTAGTACAAAAACTCGCCTCGACATTTTGTTTCACACAATTTCGGAAGAAAAACGACACGGTTTTTCACTGTTTTCTCAAAAGTTTGACGAGGTATGGATCGAGCTAGATTTTACTGAGGTTGGTTTTAATAATGCATATCTTTATTCATACAGGAAGATGACACTATATGACACTGTTTGTAAGGGTTTACCAATGATGTATACTGCCTTTAAGTTGCAAATCCTGTACTTGGTATGCTTAAGAAATCCCTTAATTAGCAGTAATTAGCGGTTTAATTATCATATCGAGTACATCAACCAAACCAACGGTAATAAATTCTCTGGGGTTTCCTGAGTAAAAATTACCTTTCTTAAGTGTCAAATCCTGTACCAAATCCACTTAAGAAAAGGTCAAAGGTCATTCATTAGCAGTACACACAACAGCCGTCGGCAAAAGGCCCATTTGTTTTGAACGGCTAGCGCTATGAGCAAACGGCTGTTTTGTGTTTCATCCGCGGTTTAATCTCCTCTCGTTTCATGGTGACTTAAGCGAAGTTCTCTGGCACGGGGGGGGGGGGTTGAAATAATTCTGTAGAGTAAACTGGCCAAAGAAAGACGTTCTTAGTTCAACTTCTGTAACGAATTCAATCGAGAAAATGTCAGTACCAGGTGAGACTATGTACAACGCAAGCAGTCAAAGCAAATTTCCGCCACGGATTCTGTATAGACACGTTGCTTTCATCGGACGTTACTATTTCCTAAATTCTAAAGTTATTGTCAAGTTATAGTTTGAGTGTATTCATAATACCCCCGTCAGACCGGATTGGCGGTGCCATTACGGTTTTTGGTCAAAACCGCCATCAACGTAGTGACACCGCCAGTAGTTTTTCATAGTTTTCCCCTACCCGTCACACATGTGTTTTACTTCGCGGTGCTACTGTCGATCTGAACTGTTTGAAGACTTTTAGAACACTGAAATTGAAGCAGAAAACCGAAGCTTTTATACTACAAAATATGCCCGCAGTAGCACCGTGCAAGCACATCAGTGCAACCCCTCAGTGGAAACGCCATTGCAGTACAAGCGCCTCAATAACACCGCCGGCACCGCCGTAGGAACGCAGTGGCACCCCCATACCCGCAGTGCTCCCGTGGTAGCACCGTGGTAGCACCGCCATAACCGCAGTAGAACCGCCACGGGATCGCCGTAGGGTCGCCAGTCTACTTTTCGGCGATTGCACGGCGGTTGTACTGCGGAGGCACGGCGGTGATGGAGGTGCTACTGCGGTCCTTGTAAAGTCCCACGGCGGTCATGGCGGTGCCGCGGCGATCCCACTGCGGATTGGCCCAACCCGCGGTGGCACTGCGGAAGTTTTAAACATGTTCAAAGTTTCAGCCGTGCCACGGCGAAGGTCCGCGGTTTTGACAGTTTTCCGCGGTGCTACGGCGATCAATGGCGGAACCACTGCGGAACCACGGCGATCATGGCGGTGCCACTGCGGTTTATGCAGTACAAGCACCGCAGTGGCACCGCGCCTCCGGTGTGACGGGGGTATTAGTGACCGTCCAGGTATTCCACCCAGCAGCGTAGCCAGTAGCCACATGTGGTGGTGGTGGTGGAGGGGTGCTCATTTTTTTCGTTACCATTCTGAAATTTCGCGCTAGCTCGATCTCAATCCGTATATGTCGTTCAAAAAGACAGATATTCTGTAAATTATTATCTGGTTCCATGAACAATGATTACACCAAAAACTTGTTTGCTACCACATCCAAATTGGAGATTGAAATTGTTTTATTCCCATGGATAGAGTATTTTGGGGAAAATAGTATTTTGGGTAGTCCACATATGAAACGGAACCGCACGGTACGAGCAGTATGTCAGGCGACGCATGATCAATTTCAAGTCCATGTGCATTTAGTCTGGGAGCCCAGACCGATTTGTTCATCATCACGAGTACAAAAGGTCTGAAGCGTGGAATCAATAGGTGGGGCAAGTGTGACCTCCGAATGGCATTTCTTAAGTTGCAGATCCTGTACCTAAGGGAGGGGGAAGGCCCCCTTTTGACCCCCAAATCACTTTTATTAGCATAGTCGAGTACATCAATCAAACCTTCACCAAACTACCCTCTGATGAACCCTAATTAATGATCGGCATTTCTTAAGTTGCAACTCCTGTACTTAGTATGCTTAAGAAAGCCCTTAATTAGCAGTAATTGGCGGTTTAATTATCATATTGAGTACATCAACCAAACCAACGCTAATAGATTATCTAGGGTGTCCTGAATAATGAATGACCTTTCTTAAGCGTCAACTCCTGTACCGAATCCCCTTAAGAAGAGGTCAAATGTCAAGCATTAGCAGTACACACAACAGTCGTCGGCAAAAGGCCCATTTGTTTTGTACTGCTACCGCTCTGAGCAGACGGCTGTTTTGTGTTTCATCCGCAATTTAATTTCCCCTCGTTTTTTTGTGGACTTAAGTGAAGTTCTCTGGCACTGCAGGATGGTTGAAATAATTCTGCAGAGTACACTGGCCAAAGTAAGACGTTCTTAGTTCAGCTTCTGTAGCGAATTCACTCCAGAAATGTCAGTACGAGGTGAGACTATGTACAACGCAAGCAGTCAAAGCAAATTTCCGCCATGGATTCCGTATAGACTTGCTTTCACGGGACGTTACTAGTTCCTAAATTGTAAAGTTATTGAGAAGTTATAGGCCTAGTTAAGTGTATTTAAAAGTGACCGTCCAAGTATTCCACACAGCGGCGTAGCCACATGGTGGTTGTGGTGGGGGAGGGGGTGGGGATGTGGGGGAGTGCTTCTAAGTGCCCCCACGAAAAAATCCAGATGCATGTAGTGCCCTCAAAGAAGGCAAGTAAACAGAGGGAAAGGACGAAAAAAAAAACATGCCATGGGCTCCCCACTAAAAAGCAATTCCCCCTTCCTTTCCCCCACCCCCAGTGAACAAATCCTGCATATACGCCGCTGATTCCACCGTTAAAAGTTGCAGATTTGTTAAGTGTAAGCCTATCCGGGAGTAGCTGACCGACAACGTTCTTGACCAGATCACTTTTTTGACCCTCCCATCCCCCTTCCCCAACTTACCTCATGGGTGATAAAATTTTAATACAATTTTGTGTCATATTTTTCTCGTTACCATTCTGAAATTTCGCGCTCTCAATCCGACAATTATTATCTGGTTCCATGAAGTTCCGCAATGATTACAACAAATTAACTTTTTTGCTACCACATCCAAATTGGACATTGGACTTTTTTTATTTATTCCCACGGATATCATGGATATAGTATTTTGGGGAGAATAGTATTTTGGGTCGGTCCACACTGGGTATAGAACGGATCCGCACGGTACGCGTAGTATGTCAGGTGACGCATGGTCAATTTCAAGTCCATGTGCGTTCGTGATTAAAGAAAAGCCGAATCCTTTTTCTGCTAGCATTTTTGACGCATGTTCTGCATAGCTAAACAAATCTTACCGTGTTCGTGACGTGAACATACACATCCTGTATACACGTCCCTTAGGGTGGATTCACACAGAGCCTTCTCGCACGTAGATTTAACACGCGTCGTGCGCTTTGAGAAATAGCAGTTTTGATGGAATTTGGAGTGAAATCAGACACGACACTGAAAACCACAGATTCAACTTGGGCGGAGAGCATTTTTGAGGGATTATATGGTTTTCAGTGCGTCGTTTTCACTCCAAATCTCCACCCCCAACCCGGACGCTTTTTGCCAAAGGGACGCACATCGCATTTACGTGCGAAAAGGCTAATAGGGAGGTCTAGATGAACGCGAAGTGCTTTGTCGAGCACTTCGTCGTTACTTTGAGGACATCTTAAAACAGACGAAAACAAAAATCCAGAAATGTGACTTTTGTGGCAAGATAACTCCTTTGCCGTGACCAAAATTCGAACCTTGATTCTGAGACCTCCTAAAGATGACCATGTGCTCAAGCCACTTCGCGTTTGGTGTTTTGCGTGCATCTAATTCTCCCCGATAGTGTGAATCCACCCTTTATTATATGCAGAGTGTATAGTATACCCACTCCCACCACACCCACCATTGTGAATTCCCCATATTGTCACTCAAATATTCAAGGAATTTTAAAGAATTCCTTTCAGGTTTTAGGGGGTGGGGTTGCCGCGTTAACAAAAGGAAAGAGCATGTTGAGGTATGGGAGGAGGGGAGTCCCTTTATCACATCGTGCTGGGTATACTTTTCCCCGATTTTTCCCTCAAAGCGAGCTCGTAAAATCTACGCACGAAAAGGCTCCGTGTGAATCCAGCCATTATCGCGGGGAAAAAGTTCACTTTTTTAGTGTGAACCTAGTAACCTTGGCAACAAACAGTGACGCGCGACATTACTTTAATTAGTACTGTCGGGAGTACTGTTTGGACCCAATTACCCTGACAACTGACGTAACATTAGTGGTCCATATAGTTTCAAAAAATGACCCATCACACAGCAGAACTTAATCACTCTTCAAGGGGCGGTCGGGTTGGTGCATGCAAGTATGGTTTTCCCTGCCTTTCGGCTTTCCAGACGTGAACACAGTTTGCATTTTTAATTCCAAATTAATGGACCAAGAAACATACTGACATAATTTGTTTATATACGTGGTTTCCTCCCGTTTGGTACCCCGAAACTCCCCAGTCCCCAATAATTGCATAATCAAACGAATTTTCTTATCAAAATGACAACTGTCTTTAGATAGCGCTATCGAAACCAAAAAGGGCCAAATGCGGTGTCCTGAATAATGAATGACCTATCGAATCCCTTAAAATGGGTATAAAGGGCCATTGCAACTCAATAATTTTAATTTATTGTCATGACTTGCACGGTGGAGACAGCCATTTGGCAACTAAACTGTTTTTCTAATACAGACGTACAATATACTTCACAGGACTATGGTGAACGAAAGTGCGTCCGTAATCCCGCACAGGGATTTAACAAAATCCATAATTCATACTGTCACGAATTGACGGATGCCCGATTTTAATAGTGAAATGCAGAAAAAGAGTGCATTGCTAACTCTAACATAAGCCACCATCCATGTCTCGGATGTCTTGGTTTGCACATGTTCCGATGAGCACATGTGGTGAAACACATCACGTCTTGTGCAGAATACTACATATTACACATGAGGAGTGTTACCATACAAATATAATCGGACATCGGAACGACTGAGCATGCACGGTGGTCATCTAAGACCGTTTCATAACGGAACTAGAAATGTGTTCGTTGAAAACGAACACATGGCTGTTCCCCTCCTTTTTATAAACATATATGGTGTTCGGGATGACCTTTGTTAGTGATCGTATATGAATAAATCACGATCGTAGGTCAAACGGTTGAGTTTTTATCTATTTTTAAATATTGAATATTATTACATGCCCCTTTAATCTGACATGTAGGGAAAGTCAAAGGTGTTGCTATATGTTTGGATACCCCACCCTAGTCGAAGTGTAACACAGTTGACCCCATCGTGGTATATTGTACCCCTTTCAAATGGCAAGGCAAAATCTGTTTGACCAATAGGAAACGAGGTCAAAGGTCAAGCCATGTGCGCATCTTAAAGACATTTGTTAATGATCGTATATGCAGAAGGAATCAAATTCGTAGGTCAAACGGTAGATTTTATATTGATTTTTGAATATTTAATTACGTAATCATCTTGTCGCTAGAGGGCGCTATTTCGTACGATGACGTCATTACTTATATTTTTGGAAAGCTTAAGGGCCTCTGATAATAACACCATTGACCCCATCTCAATACCTCCTACCACTTTCAAACTAAGGGCCACTTCCGGTTTCGACCGGAAGTGAGCAAGGTCAAAGGTCACAAAAATATTTTTTAGATACCCCACCCTAGTCGAAGTGTAACACAAGTGACTTTGTCCAAATATCTTGCACCACTTTCAAATGGAAAGGCAAAATCTGTTTGACCAATAGGAAACGAGGTCAAAGGTCAAGGGGTGTGCGCATCTCAAAGACCTTTGTTAGTCATCGTATATGCCGAAGGAATCAAGATCGTAGGTCAAACGGTTGATTTTTTATTGATTTTTGAATATTTAATTTATTAAACTTCATACCCCTTTAATCTGACACGTGATGACGTCATCATGACGTCATTAGTACTGTGCACAACTTCACATAGTGACCAATGTCCATGTGAAGTTTGAAGTCAATCATCAATGTGCAAGTGCCCGAAATAGCGTCTGAAAAAAATGGAAGAAGGAAAAGAAAAAAAAACTAGAAATGTGTTCGTTGTAAACGAACACATGGCTGTTCCCCTCCTTTTTATAAACATATATGGTGTTCGGGATGACCTTTGTTAGTGATCGTATATGAAGAAATCACGATCGTACGTCAAACGGTTGAGTTTTTATCGATTTTTAAATATTGAATATTATTACATGCCCCTTTAATCTGACATGTAGGGAAGGTCAAAGGTGTTGCTATATGTTTGGATACCCCACCCTAGTCGAAGTGTAACACAGTTAACCCCATCGTGATATATTGCACCCCTTTCAAATGGCAAGGCAAAATCTGTTTGACCAATAGGAAACGAGGTCAAAGGTCAAGCCATGTGGGCATCTTAAAGACATTTGTTAGTGATCGTATATGCAGAAGGAATCAAATTCGTAGGTCAAACGGTAGATTTTATATTGATTTTTGAATATTTAATTACGTAATCATCTTGTCGCTAGAGGGCGCTATTTCGTACGATGACGTCATCACTTATATTTTTGGAAAGCTTAAGGGCCTCTGGTAATAACACCATTGACCCCATCTCAATACCTCCTTTCACTTTCAAACTAAGGGCCACTTCCGGTTTCGACCGGAAGTGAGCAAGGTCAAAGGTCACAAAAATATTTTTTAGATACCCCACCCTAGTCGAAGTGTAACACAAGTGACTTTGTCCAAATATCTTGCACCACTTTCAAATGGCAAGGCAAAATCTGTTTGACCAATAGGAAACGAGGTCAAAGGTCAAGGGGTGTGCGCATCTCAAAGACCTTTGTTAGTCATCGTATATGCCGAAGGAATCAAGATCGTAGGTCAAACGGTTGATTTGTTATTGATTTTTGAATATTTAATTTATTAAACTTCATGCCCCTTTAATCTGACACGTGATGACGTCATCATGACGTCATTAGTACTGTGCACAACTTCACATAGTGACCAATGTCCATGTGAAGTTTGAAGTCAATCATGAATGTGCAAGTGCCCGAAATAGCATCTGAAAAAAGTGGAAGAAGGAAAAGAAAAAAAACTAGAAATGTGTTCGTTGAAAACGAACACATGGCTGTTCCCCTCCTTTTTATAAACATATGTGGTGTTCGGGATGACCTTTGTTAGTGATTGTTTATGAAGAAATCACGATCGTAGGTCAAACGGTTGAGTTTTTATCTATTTTTAAATATTGAATATTATTACATGCCCCTTTAATCTGACATGTAGGGAAAGTCAAAGGTGTTGCTATATGTTTGGATACCCCACCCTAGTCGAAGTGTAACACAGTTGACCCCATCGTGGTATATTGTACCCCTTTCAAATGGCAAGGCAAAATCTGTTAGACCAATAGGAAACGAGGTCAAAGGTCAAGGGGTGTGCGCATCTCAAAGACCTTTGTTAGTCATCGTATATGCCGAAGGAATCAAGATCGTAGGTCAAACGGTTGATTTTTTATTGATTTTCCAATATTTCATTACGTAATCATCTTGTCGCTAGAGGGCGCTATTTCGTACGATGACGTCATCACTTATATTTTTGGAAAGCTTAAGGGCCTCTGATAATAACACCATTGAGCCCATCTCAATACCTCCTACCACTTTCAAACTAAGGGCCACTTCCGGTTTCGACCGGAAGTGAGCAAGGTCAAAGGTCACAAAAATATTTTTTAGATACCCCACCCTAGTCGAAGTGTAACACAAGTGACTTTGTCCAAATATCTTGCACCACTTTCAAATGGCAAGGCAAAATCTGTTTGACCAATAGGAAACGAGGTCAAAGGTCAAGGGGTGTGCGCATCTCAAAGACCTTTGTTAGTCATCGTATATGCCGAAGGAATCAAGATCGTAGGTCAAACGGTTGATTTTTTATTGATTTTTGAATATTTAATTTATTAAACTTCATACCCCTTTAATCTGACACGTGATGACGTCATCATGACGTCATTAGTACTGTGCACAACTTCACATAGTGACCAATGTCCATGTGAAGTTTGAAGTCAATCATGAATGTGCAAGTGTCCGAAATAGCGTCTGAAAAAAGTGGAAGAAGGAAAAGAAAAAAAAAAATAAAAAAAAAAAAAAAAATCTTAACGAAAACAAAGGCTGTTCCCAACCGTGTTGGAACAGCCAAAAAAATAAAAAAAAAAAAAATCTTAACGAAAACAAAGGCTGTTCCCAACCGTGTTGGAACAGCCAAAAAAAAAAAAAAAAAAAAATCTTAACGAAAACAAAGGCTGTTCCCAACCGTGTTGGAACAGCCAATTAGCTTCTCTAATACAACGTATTTGCAATGCATATGAACTACCGAAGTGAAACGTCACCCTATTTTTAGGCAATGGATCGACGCTAAAAATCACCAAACTGTTTCCCTGTACTTTTGAATGGTGTTTTATCTGGCAGTCATGATGTTTGGAGCCAATTACCGTCACACCTCGGTACTCCATAATGTAATCCGCAGCTTTTGACGGTGAACAATATTGCAATTTAGTCAATTTTGAATTGGATTACACGTGCACTAAAGCAAAATCTGGTAAATTCATGAAAGCGATGTGTCTACGGAATCCATGGCGGAGACGGAATATTTGCTTTGACTGGTTGCATTAAAAAATACATAGTCTCACCTGGTACTGACATTTTCTGGAGTAAATTCGCTACAGAAGCTGAACTAAGAACGTCTTTCTTTGGCCAGTGTACTCTGCAGAATTATTTCAACCATCCCAGTGCCGGAGAACTTCACTTAAGTCCACAAAAAACGAGGGGAAATTAAATTGTGGATGAAACACAAAACAGCCGTCTGCTCAGGGCGCTAGCTGTACAAAACAAATGGGCCTTTTGCCGACGGCTGTTGTGTGTACTGCTAATGCTTTACCTTTGACCTTTTCTTAAAGCCCCGTCACACTTATTCGGAATTAGCAGGAATCAAGCAGAACCAGCCGGAATGACAAATTTTCAAAATTCGTGCCACGTTCGGGCGGGAATTTCAAACTGACCAACATTCTTACAGCTTTGTAAGAATGCCGTTCGAATACTTATAATGCGCTTCGAACCGTGCTGAGAAATGTGCTTATAATGTAACACGAATGTCCCGAGTGTACCAAGAATGGTCCCCGATAGGGTATAAAACGCTGCCGAATCTAGCATTTTCATCAGTCTCAGCCCAGACCATGTTGCTTTGCGGCAGCTAGCTGCGTTTTCATGCGATTCGGTGGTGTTCTGAATTACGTCCGGACTTATTCAAGGGCCAATCGGGACGTTCCGACTGCATTCGAGATGTATTCGAGCGGCAATAGAAATATTCAGAAGGCATTCGAAGTGCATTCCAGCTGAACTATTTTAGTATCAAAATAGATTCCGGCAGCAATCGAGATACACTCGAGGTGCATTCCGGCTCATTCGAGGCACATTCGGGACATTCTGGCAGGATTGCCATGGCTTGCCATTTCGATTTTTCCCTCGAACGCGATCAGAATGTTTCGAATTCTGTTGGAATGCCGTAAGAATAGTTAGAATGCAGTCAAAATGCAGTTAGAATACACCTCGAATGCCGTTCGATATTTCTCCTCTTCGAATGCACCTCGAATGTTTTGAGCATGAGCAAAACATTCGGGCCGGCCACAAGAATGGGCCCAAATGTTTGGAATGCACTCAGAATGCAGTCAGAATTTTTAGAATGCACTTCGAATATCCCGGAATACACGAGGAAGATTTATCCCGACGGCATTCCGGCTCAATCCGCCTCTAGTGTGACTGGGGTATAAGGGATTCGGTACAGGAGTTGACGCTTACGAAAGGTCATTCATTATTCAGGACACCCCAGAGAATCTATTAGCGTTGGTTTGGTTGATGTACTCGATATGATAATTAAACCGCCAATTACTGCTAATTAAGGGCTTTCTTAAGCATAATAAGTACAGGAGTTGCAACTTAAGAAATGCCGATCATTAATTAGGGTTCATCAGAGGATAGTTTGGTGAAGGTTTGATTGATGTACTCGACTATGCTAATAAAAGTGATTTTGGGGTCAAAAGGGGACCTTCCCCCTCCCTTATAGGTACAGGATCTGCAACTTAAGAAATGCCATTCGGAGGTCACACTTGCCCCACCTATTGATTCCACGCTTCAGACCTTTTGTACTCGTGATGATGAACAAATCGGTCTGGCACTATGAGCAACTAACAATGGAAATTGGGCACAAACCATTGTTATTAACAATGGTGTATGCCCAATTTCCATTGTTAGTTGCTCATAGTGTGGGCTCCCAGACTAATTCATGATTAACGAAAAGCCGAATCTTTTTTTCCCTAGCGTTTTTGACGCATGTTCTGCATGGCTAAAAAAACTATTGACGTGTTCGTGAGGCGAAACATATGGTTTTAAGTCAACGCGTCGTTTCACTCCAAATCGCCCCACCCAACAATCAGGACGCGTTTTGTCAAGGCGACGCGCGTCGCATTTACGCGCGAAAAAGCTAATAGGGAGGTCTTATAGATGCACGTAAATCGCGACGCGAAGTGCTTTGTCGAGCACCCCGTCGTTACTTTGAGGACATCAAAAACCGACGAAAACAAAAATCCATAAATGTCACTTTCGTGCCAAGATAACTCCTTTGCCGTGACCAAAATTCGAGCCTTTGTTCTGACACCTCCTAAAGATAATGACCAGGGCCCATGTGCATAAAAGGCTACTAGGCCTAGTTGGCAACTAAAATGGACTTAAGTTGCTTACTAAGCCTAGTTGATTACTAATTGTGATGCATAAAACCCAACTAGATATAGTAACATTCTAAAATTCTGGCAAAAGTTAGAGTTGATCTGGGGTACCTCTAAGTCACTAGATGACAACTAATCAGTCTGCCTTTGGACAACATGGCTCGTAGAATCATGGAGCTAAACAACTTTGTGCCTAAGCTTTGCTTCACAATGACGGATTACTTGTAAGTACTGGGCAGTAATGCAATGTTACAAAGACCCTTAGAAATGAGTTATGCTCAGTTGGAATGTGGTTCGAAGCTCAAACACAATAAACTTGTCTACAAGCCTATTGTATCTGACATAATCACCTCCTCTCCAAGGCCATAGCACCCAAATCAGTTACAAACCAAATTGTCCTAGTATGCAACTAGTAAGCAATGTGCCTAGTGAGGTTTTATGCAACACAAATTAGTTGCCAACTCCGTAGGTATAAACTAGGGAATTTATAATCTTACTAAGCACTAGTTGGCAGCTAAACTAGTAGCCTTTTATGCACATGGGCCCTGCAGTCGATTTAACGAAACACTGCGCAGCTTGCGCAACTTTTGACAAATGGCGCAAGCCCCATAGCTTGTGTGTTATCTTCGTAAGAATGTTGCGCAACCTACGCAATAAAATGTTGCGCAAGTGGGCTACGCAACTGCGTAAGTCACTTCGCGTTGGCGTTTTTCCCTGACAGTGTGAATCCACCCTTTATTATGCAGAGTGTATACCCACTCCCCCTCCCCCTCACCATTGTGAATTCCCCTATTGTCTCTCAAATATTCAAGGAATTTAAATAACTCCTTTCAGGATATAGGGGGTGGGGTTGCCGCGTTAACAAAAGGAAAGAGCGTGTTGAGATATATAGACCGTATCGAATAGCCGCCATTTCGAGGGGCACCTTTCGTTACTTTTAACCGTTCAACAATGGAAGCACAATATGTGCAACCATGCATGTCCTTAAGGAACAAAGAAACTGCCCCACGAAATTCGGCTATTCGATACGGTATATAGGAGGACGAGGGGCAATCCTTTTGTGACATCGTGCTGGGTATATTTTCCCCCGACCTTTTTCCTGAAAGCGACGCTCGTAAAATCTACGGGGAAAAAATTCCATGTGAATCCAGCCATTAAGTTAGCCCAGGGAAGAATTCAAGTTTTTTTTTAGCGTTGACCTAGTTACATTGGCAACAAACAATGACGCGCGATATTACTTTAGTACTGTTTAGACCCAATTACCCTGACAACTGACGTAACAATGGTGGCCAGGTTCATAGTTTTTAAAAAATGACCCATAACACAGCAGAACGTCATCACTCTTCATGCGGCGGTCGGGTTGGTGCAAGTACGGTTTTCCCTTCCTTTTGGCTTTCTAGACGTGAAAACAGGATTTTTAATCCATGCAAATTAATGGACCATGAAACATAATGACATCACCATTTGTTTACATACGTGCTTCCCCCTAGTTCTGTCGTTTGGTACCCCGAGACTCCCCAGTCCCCAATAAATCCATAATAAAATGAAATTCCTATCAAAATGACAACTGTCTTACTATATCGACAATCAAACCAAAAAGAGTTAAATGGTGTCCTGAATGATGAATGATGAATGACCTATCGAATAAATCAGACTGAGGTCATTATATAATTATAAAGGGCCATTGTAACTCATTACATGTTATGGTCATAATCAGTATGGCTTTTTAAAGTATCCCATCTATGCAAATGTATAATCGCACGTTTATCAGATGCCAAAAAGTACTTACAGTACACTATTTATAATGTCGTGTTTGTTACCATTGCTTTGAACGTCTTTAGTAGGATTTCTCTGAAATAATTAAAATTTTGATTCATTAATAAAGGACGTACAGCATGTATTTTAATATGTTATGACTTGCACGGTGCACGGAGACAGCCATTTGGGGCATTTTTTTGGCAACTAAACTTGTTCCCTAATGCATGCAGACGTACAATATACTTCAGGGCCCGTATTCTAGAACGTTCTTTTAGCGTTAACCCTTTCAGTACCATCCATCCACCCACAGTTTTGCCTTTCACAACCACAGTGTTGAATTTGGCATTGGCTGCTCTGTACCAAAGACCTTTTTGGAAATATACCTGTATGGCGCCCTCACAGGGCAGTGCCTGGAAAGGGTGTTTATCTGCAGGCAAATGAATTGAGATAAATTTGTGCAAGCAGTCTGCGGCTTTCAAACTGTACCTGTCACTATGAGCAACTAACAATAGAAATTGGGCGCGCGCACACACCATTGTTGTTAACAATGGTGTGTGCGCGCGCCCAATTTCCATTGTTAGTTGTTCATAGTGTGCATATGTTCATAGAATGACAAAGTAACAGATGAGGTGTTTTTTATTTATTTATTTATTTGTTTGTTGGTTGACATTACTTTATTATATTCCCCCACCCTTTGAATATAACAAGGTCTGGTTTGAAGTCATTTCATTTCCGATTAGAACTGACAGAAGGGTGAAAAACTTGACAACATTCTTCAGAAACCGCAGTAATTAAGATTTCTCTTTGGCCTACATGACAAAAGACTTATTCGAAAAGTGTATAAATGTACCAGAATTATTGATCTTTGTTTTCATATTGCAGGAAAGTGGTACTCTAAACGCAACACAACGCAACACACCCCCCCTCCCCCCGCTCAATGTTGGAATGGATGCTGGGCACGCTGCCGGGGTCCATGCCCAACATTGAACGGGGGGGGGGGGGGGGGGGGGGGTGGTAGAGACTGACATCTTAAAAAGAACCCAGTCACATTACATAGCGACAACATTTTAGTCTGGATACCAAATGTGCATGTGAAAGGAAGTATGCCGGTACATCAGATGCTGTTCATGCGAAACTGAAGCACGCAAAACATACTAATTCACTTATTCACCTTTAGTAGGCGTCCATCCAATACATATTTTGTGTCAGTCGCTTGTTGTGCGTTGCGGGCAGCCTGTGACGATTAATATTTGACAAACGCATAACAGCCAGATCCGCCATTGGTCCGGGCAATGGCGCTACCCTGCTGTATTGATGAGTTGGAACCCTCTGAAGTTAAAGACTTCAGAGAGGGAGGGGGGGGGGGGGGGGGGGGGGGGTTATGAGATTATATATATATTTTGGTCCTTGGGGTGCACGGGTTGTGCACAAGTCTATGAAGAAGTTAGAGGATTTGGTCCTTGTGGGGTTTGGTCCTTGGGTGGTTCGGGTCCTTGGGGGGTTCTCGACAGTCCTTAGTTTTCGCACCAAAAACACTAAATTATTTAAGGAAAATTCAAGATTTTCTGTTCACAAATCAAAATTGGGGTCTCTAGTAACCGCTAAACGTGAGGGTTTAAACAAAATAGGTAAATAAAGTCGAAAAACCATCGTTTTTAGTGTCCAAAGGTGGTCAATTCCAAAACCCCACAAGGACCAGGAATATGTAGAAGGGGCGGGCGGTAGAGAGAGAGAGAGAGACTGACATCTTAAAAAGAAATGTAGTTTAGAGCGGTTTCTACAGAACTTCTCAAATAATCCTTAACAGATACGGTCTGGTCAGCTAGGTAGTGTGGTATTTCTCAAAGCAGTCAACTACACACATAAATTTATTGCATTGCTTGCACATAAAACGTGTTTGCCGTCTCCTAACTCTGGTACTACACACAGCACAGTCGCGTTTGTTACCATTTTGGTTGCGGCAAGGATAGTGCTGACCTTGAGCTGTTCGTACTTGATTGTTCACTGGGCTGGCAGGAAGAGATTGGTGTTGCTTCCAAGTGGACAGCAAAGCCTCTATGATTCTCATTTGGAACTGGAGAGTGGACGGTTGAGGATTTGAAGGCACGCTACTGTACGCTACTCTGGCATTTAGCAGACATATGTCGAGAATGGTGACAAAAACTTTTTTCCACCATTTAACGGAGCGATGCGAATGAGTGTAATATGAGCACAGTTGACCAGCAAGATCGGTTCCGCCCATTCCTTTGTTGTACTCGGTGATGATGGCAGGTTTGTTGATATCGCGATATCCTGTTTCACTCTCTTTGCAGCGGACCTGTGTTTCTGTGATTCTGCAGTCACCGTAGTTTGTGAGAAGTGTGACACGTTTCTTGTCATGCCACGCGACACACATTTGACCAGCTTTCTCATAAAATTTTGGGTCGTCGCCTCTCTTCATCGGAAACTTCTTTGGGTCAGCATCGAGTGGTAGTCCTTGTGAATTGTGGCGGACAGTCCCACAGCATCCAAAGCCCAGCTGGGTCAACCTGGCGAACAGAGCTGGACTAGAATACCAATTGTCCATGAATAATGTATGCCCCCCTGTGTATTACATTATCGACCAGTTTCAGGACGGCTTGGCCTGGTAGCGAAATGTGGGTTGGATGGCTGGTTGCACTATTTACTCCAGTAGGTTGACTGGTATCAGCCTGGCTTTGACTGCGTCCTGTGTAGATGTTCCAGGCACACATGTATCCCGTCTCGGATTCAGTCAATGCGTAACATTTAACTCCCCATTTGATCGGTTTCCGTGGCATGTACTGCTTGAAGGACAGTCGTCCTTTGAACCGTATCATGCTTTCGTCAGGGGATAGGTTCTGTCTAGGACTGTAGACACGCAGAAAACTTGGTAGGACTATGTCTAGTAGTGGCTGTAGTTTGGACAGTCTCTGGTCATGAACGCCATTTCCTGCTTGTGGTCTGAGGTTGTCAGCAAGATGCAGGTACCGGAGGATTGTTTTGAATCTGTTGCGTGACATAGTTGCCGCGTATAGGGGACACCTCAGAATTTCCGATGTAGACCAGTACAGACTGTATTGCGGTCGTCTGCTTATGCCCATGCAGAGGAGAAGTTCAGTTCAGTTCAGTTCAGTTCACTTTATTTCCATACACAATAATTGACATATTTATAAATACAGATTTTTAATGTATGGAGGGATCCCAAAAAAAGCAGAGCCAACAAATGCCACAAATGCCTTCATTTCGGGGACACCGACAGGACTCCATGTTTGGGAACTACCAGGATTTGCGTCCAAGGTTTGCCGAGCGTATCTGTTCGTCTCCGTCACTAGCAACTCCCAGACTGCCTGGCAGAAATACAGCAGGAAAACCTCCACTGGTTTTAAGTTGCTTACATCCACGGTGGGTACCTTCTTCCCCTTAAAGGCAATCGGGAGTTTACGCCTGTATGTGGACAAGAAAGTGTTGATTAGGGTTAGCAACATAATATGAATGCCAAGGGTATACTCCGACTCCTGTCAGTGCAAAAATTGGGAAAGTGCATTTGACAATAGTCTGGTACGTGCCATCCTATTCGACGGTTGGAAATAACAAGCGTACGTTCATAGACCATATTGCAAATCGTCTTTCACCAACAGAGGGCGCTCCTCTGCAAAGCACTATGGAATTTATAAGGGGTCAAACTATCGATGGTTTCAGATCACCCCTCATAAATCCCAGTGCTTTGCAGAAGGGCGCACTTTGTTGGTGAAACACGCGGTTGGCGATATGGTCTATAGTATCGAATAAACACGAATGAAATGTCGAAAATCTTGGCCATAATTCTCCGCCTCAGAGATAATCGTAAGGTTTTAAAGATCCTGGCAATTTTGTTCTTATTTTGTGTGAGGCAGACATGTCTATAGCATAATATTATAAGCCTATAGAAATCCCCTTCAATCGGAGTTTTTTGTAATATACTAGCCTACTAGTAGTACTAGCTATATGCCCATACCTCGAACTACATGTAGCAGAACTGATTTCCTGCCATCCGCAACGAAAGTTCGGCTTCTCACCAGGACGTGGGGGTGTTGATGTTGTGGAGACGTCTTCATCTTCGCTAGCACTGGCCGGCTCGTCGGAGTCACTAGAGAAACTTTCTAGGGAAGAAAGGTCGGACCCGCTGTCGGCAAGGATTTCATCCAAAATGTTTGTAGCTTGGTCGCTTTCCATCATGTCCATGTCGTGTCGCGTCGGCGGGTGGCCTACTGCACTGAAGTGATTTCAAATTTGGCACGCCGTCTTTTATAATGGGACATATGAGGGCGCTATAACGCTTTGCGTTCAAAGCATTACAACTTGTGCCATAATGGCACGTTGGTAGCGAGCATGACATTTTTTTGTGAACCTCAGTGGCACAATGGTACGGAACCGTCCCAAACATTTTGAGCCCGTTTGGCACATTGGTAATGAAAGGGTTAAGGGAGACTTTAAGACAACCTTTAGCTAAATTTTATTTCAAGAACCAACCTTTATATCGGGTCAAAGGACGCCTTTAGGTACCTTCCTGTAGCAAAGGTTGGGTCGTTTCAAGAACCTTCCTTCATTACAGGAAATGCTTTATTTTGCCTTAAGGAGGCCTTTAAACGTAAAGTTGGTCTGGAGTATCTTTTAGTCTTCCTTTATAGCAGCCAATGTGCAAGGATCTCTTCTGATACCTCAGCGATGGGTGATTACGTCAACCGATTAGCGCGTTTCTATGACGTCATTAGGGGTATGCCACGTATCAGGACACGTCTTCCTCAGTTTCAAGAGGATGATTTCAGTGATGACGCCTTTTTTAAAACGCCTGGCGAGTCTGCACTTCCGGGTTTAATAGTTTTCGGCCAGTTTTGGCCGAAAATGGGCGGGCTTTGGATATGCGGGTATGCAAGGTATGAATATTTAACATTTGTCTTGAGCCAATCAGGAGCTTCATGTGTAGCACGTAATGACGCGATGCATGCATTGTGCATGTAATGGCGTCCTCATGTTACGAGAACCGTGACATGATCGATGGACGAAATAAACAAATATTTTCGGGTTCGTAGCATTTATTGTGCTTGTTTGTTTACGTATTTGATTACACTTCTAAGGGAAAACGGTCGTAATACGACAGCTTTCCTGAATGATTTGTGGGAGCTCTTAATACTGCCTCGGATGAACAAACTGGGGATCGCAGATCATAGCGTTTTTCAAACAGAACCTCCCGTGCGTCGACCAAAGAAATTTCAGCTCACGCTGGGGTGGTTTCCCTATTACTATAATGAGTTTCGCTGGCTGAATGCAGAACCACCAAGGCGTTGGGTTTAGGACCGTACCGATACATGTACGTGCATAGCGCATGTGTACGTGTGCATAGTCGTAGCGCGGCGCGTTGTGAGCCAATACGTGCAACAGATTCCGTAGCTTGTAAGCGCTTTGTTCAGTTTTATCTTCAGCGGGCCGTCTAGAAGACAAGCCCAACGCCTTGATCAAGGCTAACACGGGACTAGAGAACTGACATCGTCCTGTTACAACAGCTCATTTATGAGCATAAAGGGAGCCTTAGAGAAAGTGTCCCTTCTTTAAAGGGAGCCTTTAAACAATTTGTGGTAAAGGAAGACCTTAACATGAGGGAAGTTAAAGTGTGGTTCTTGAATACCATTTGTTAAAGGAGCCTTTAGCAAATGAACTCCTCAATAAAGGAAGCCCCTATAAAGGTCTACTTTAGGCCTATTTAAAGGAGGGTTTTAGAATACGGGCCCAGAACTATGTAAAGTTTCAGAAAATGCATAAACCCGCACAGAGATTTAAAAAAAATAATCCATACTGTCACGAATGGACGGGTGCCCATTTTAAATAGTGGAATGCAGAAAAAGAGTGCAAAAAATCACTTAAAAACTGCGCAGAAAAGTTAAATTATCCATGAAATACGGATAATTGCGGATGAATTACGGATAAATACGGACATTTACGCCTAAATGAAAAACAATTGCGGCAGGTGACATCTAATTTTTACGGATGCTGCGGATAGTTACGGATGACTTTCGGATGACTTACGGAGACTTGCAGAGACTTACGGAGAGATACGGAGACTTACGGAAAGATGCGGTATACTTTCGCGTCCGCATTCTCCGATTTTCATCAGCAGCGGACGCGACGCCATTTCAGTAGCATTTTGGATGCCAAGAGGACAAGTTCTGCTCTATTTTTCACAAATATCTCTAGATTTTGTAGGACTGTCTACAAGATGTCTGGCAAGTCAGGAATAATAATAATAATAACTAGAGGTATGACGTTTGTTGTTACAAACGCCAGGTGATCGGGTTAAATGAACATTTTGTGATGAATTTCAGACGTTGTTATCACCTGTGGAATGGCAAAAATGGAAGTTCAGCAGCCGATTTCACGAAACTTTACGCAATTGCGCAAGTCCACTTACGCCATTACTTGCGCAATAACTTATGGCGTAAGTGGACTTGCGTAATTGAGTTTCGTGAAATCGGCTGCTGTATACACTAAATCCGGTAACTAATATCTCCTCCCTGCATATCCGCCATAGCTGGGGGGTTGATAGCTTGCACCGTTTTGAGATATGAATTGTTGAAATAATAACCTTTGAAATCTTGTAATGTGACACCTGTGACGACATCATGACGTCACAATTTTGTGCACAAATTGTTGAACATCAAGTTCTTAAATGTGGCGAAGGAATCATACCAATATCTGTTGTAGTTTTCAAGATACAGCATTTTAAAACATCTCAGCTCCAAATTTGCGTGATTTGACACCACATTACGTAACCACCGTCCATGTAAGGACGTCACCAATGGTATAGTCAAAAGGTCCACATGTGTGGAAACATTTCGTTCCGTAGAAATATGGTCAAATTCACTACCACTTTGAATCTATTTGCATTCAAAACGCTAAAAAATTGCACATTTTCGAACAACTTCCGGTTTGGACCGGAAGTAGGCGTCACACAGGGGTCATGACATCGTATGATTTGTTAAGTTCATTTAGACTTATCATGTTGTGAAAGAATTGTTCAAGTATCTATTACGGTTCTTGAGATATGAATTTTGAAAATAATAACCTTTGAATTTTTGTAATTTGACACCTGATGACGTCATTATTACGTCACACTTGATGCCATCATGATACTATACATGCTGGTGAAAGTCTGCCGTAGGGCCTATGTCTATCTAATTTACTAACGATTCAGCTTGGTTTGATGGGCATTGTTACTGGTAAGTGTAAAAACTGAGATTTCCGTTTTCGTTGAACTTTGACCTCCAATTCACCCCAGAAGCAAGGGTCAGATGAAAATTCCCACACAAAGAAAGTTGTAGCACAGAATGTCATCTATAAACCTGCCAAATACGAAGATCCTGGGTCACGTGGTTTTCGAGACGGAAGCATTTTAAAATATGCATATTTTGGTTTTTTGGGAGGTGTAATTTGATACTTGATGACGTCACGATGACGTCACGCTTGATGCCATCATAATATTAAACACGCTGGTGAAAGTCTGCTATAGGACTTATGCCTGTACTTAGTTTCTTAAAGATTCAGCTTGGTTTGATGGGCATTGTTGCTCAATAAGTGCAAAAATTGAGATTTTCGTTTTCGTTGAACTTTGACCTCAGATTGACCCCAGAAGGAAGGGTCAGATGAAAATGCCCACACGAAGAAAATTGTAGGCCATGATCTGATATATAAGCCTGTCAAATACGAAGATCATGGGTCACGTGGTTTTCCAGACGGAAGCATTTTAAAACATGCATATTTTGGTCATTTTTGGTTTGTAATTTGATACCTAATGACGTCACAATGACGTCACACTTGTATGCACATCTTCACATTGGGGTTGATGTTCCTACCAAGTTTTAAGTTGATAGCTTGAACCGTTTTGAAGAAAAGCTCTGGAAACGTTTGAGTGGAAGAAGAAAAAAAAAAAAAAACTAGAGCTACGTCTGTTCGTTGAACAGATCGTAGGGCTTTTTCGCCGCTTGCAGGGGGTTGGGCGAATGTTGCGTTTTTTAGATGAAAATCAATTGTACATGTATTTATTTTGTTGTCTGTTAAATTTATTTATTTCTTTTTGGGGGTAGGTCGTGCGTACGACACCGGCGTACAGTGCAATATTTTAGAATGATCTATTTCATGACGTAAAAAGACTGTCAAGGTGATTGACCTTGTATATTGTATTGATGTTTAAAAATTTGTCATTGTAATAATGACTTACGATGACGTCATCACGTCATTATATAATACATGTATGTCTTTAAGGTAATCGCAGACAGCATATCTTTGAAGTTTTGTTTCCGATGTTGAGTTTTGCAGAAATAAGTCATCCAACTGTGTACAATTTAAAAGCTTTACAAATCAATATTGCACAAGAAACGTTTGTAAAGTTTCACACAACAGGCATACTGACGTGAGGCGATGTTATATATCAACCTGACAATTTTAGACAAACTTCCCCACAGACATCTGTTAAAATTGCGTTTTAAAGAATGTCATCATGCCGGTAGAGGGCACTATTACGTACGATGACGTAACCTTTTTTTTGGAAAGTGTGATGGGCTTTGGCACTAAGACTGTTGAACCCACCTCAACACCTCCTACCATTTTTAAACTAAGGGCCAGTTATAGTTTCGACTGGAAGTGAGGAAGGTGTGCACCGGAAGTGCGCAATGACCGGTTTCTACCGGAAGTGAGCAAGGTCACAGGTTATGGCGATATTTTTTGGATACCCCACCCTAGTCGAACTCAAACACCTTTGACCCCATCTAGATACCTCTTACCAGTTTCAAATGGCAAGGCAAAGTCTTTTTGACCAATAGGGAATGAGGTCAAATGTGAAGGCATGGGGGCATCTGAAAGACCTTATTAATGATCGTATATGCCGAAAGAATCAATATCGTAGGTCAAACGGTTGATTTTTATAAATGTTTGCATATGGAAACATTAAATTTCATGCCCCTTTAAACTTACACCTGATGACGTCATGATGACGCCATTGTTAGGTGCACACCTCTTCTACTATGTCTTTGATGTTACCAAGTTTGTTTAAGAACAACCTCAAGTTTGGGAACAACCTTAAAAAGTGCCGACAACGCCCATGCGTTATGTCAATGGGGAAACAAATCAGAAGAAGAAAAAACGGAAAAGCCAAAAGTTAACGACGTTTGCTAGTGATCGTATATGGGAAGGAATCAAGGTTGTAGCTCGCATTTGTTAATATTTCATATTTATAATATTTGTATCACCTTTAATCTGACACGTGATGACGTCATTTTGAGATCACCAGTTAAATACCTTTGTCAATGATCGTATATGGCGCATGAATCACGATCATAGGTGAATCGGCTGATTTGTTACGAATGTTTGAATATGGAAAACATTAAATTGTATGCTCATTTATTCTTATACCTGATGATGAACAGTTTTTGAGTTGTGTCAGTTTGCCTGAGTGTACTGCTATACAGATCTGTCACTTCCAGGTGTTTGATGAACTGTGAGATACCAAGTCATGGCGCAGGTAAAAACGTTCGATTACTTAATTAGCTCCTTGAGGAGTATCATAACATGTAGGTTCAGGATTTATACTAAGAGTGTCTTGAGCCAAATTTCATATAAAACAAAATAACATGTACATTATGTAAATCGTACAGAATCCTTCATCGATTGAGAAAAGATTTGTTTAGATTTGAAAATATGGCAATTTTCAGTTGTTGTACTTTTAAAAACATCAATTAAGTTACTGTAAAATTAGTACTGTTTGTCATAATGTCACATGCCGTTATAAATTTAATATTTGAAAAGTTTATCCTGAAAACGTAGTTTTTGAGTTGTGTCAGTTTGCCTGAGTGTACTGCTATACAGATCTGCCACTTCCAGGTGTTTGATGAACTGTGAGATACCAAGTCATGGCGCAGGTAAAAACGTTTGATTACTTAATTAGCTCCTTGAGGAATTAAATATTTGAAAAGTTTATCCTGAAATTAAATATTTGAAAAGTTTATCCTGAAAACGTAGTTTTTGAGTTGTGTCAGTTTGCCTGAGTGTACTGCTATACAGATCTGCCACTTCTAGTTTAGAGGCAAGTTTAATTTCCCTTTGCGAATTATAAACTGTTCATTTTTACTAAATCAATACTCATCTGCTGTCTCACGATGTAGTCAGCGAAAAAGATTGTTAATTTTTAGTTTGTTTTGTTCACATTTGGGGTGGAAATCCGATGTTTGCTCAAAAAACTTATATATGCCTATATATATTAGTCATCAAATGTATAAATCAAAGCACATAATTTGTTAAGATTGAAAAGAGTTTGGCCAAGAAGGAACAATTTCGTAATTAGATTGGTTTAAGATGGTTTAATAAAATCATGACAATGACGTAATGATATCAGGCCTATATTAAAGGCACAGGCTCGTCAGCAATGCGCGCCCGCCAAATTCGTACTCGAAACACGCAGCTCCATGCCTTTGCTATGGAGGGCGCGCATTGCTGACGAGCCTGTGCCTTTAAGCTTTGCACTTTACTAAACCTAAAAGGAAGAAAACAAACATTGGAATGAATGCTTCACGGCAAAACTACGACATTCCCTCAATAACATACAATTACTTTCTTGTAGAGAGTGGACTCTCTTAAATAAGACTGAAATAACATAAAAGATTGTATCCTACTCACATGTCCTTTTGTTAAACCATTTTCTGTTAAATTACACGTCCGTGGTAGACACAGTTAAAAGACTGCTGCGCCTCCACGCAAAAAGTTACCGTGTCACAGTCTCAACCGGCGCCGTGTCACACAGGGCACACGTACTAGACAGCTGCGGTAAAAATTGATTTCTGCGAAGTTTGCTCGCATTGAGAACGGTCAAATATAACACTGGTTACTGCTCAGTCAACCGAAAACATAATGACATGATCATGGTGTCATTTTAAAGAGGAGATTCAACCCTAACAGTTGATATCTCCTGTTCATTCATACGCGCCCTACTTTAGTTACAATTAGCAATAATATTTCGGTTTCGTTTTATTTTTATCCACCCTGTATATACCCTGTATAAATTTTAACTTGGCTGAACTTTGGCCTTCAATTGACCCAGGAAGTAAGGGTCAGATGAAAATGCCTACACAAAGAACATTGTAGCCCATGATCTGATATATAATGTCTGCTACATATGAAGACCCTGCGTCATGTGGTTTTATAGAGGGAAACATTTTACGAAATGCATATTTTGGTAATTTTCATGATAAAAATCCACTTTTGTGCCATTTTAAAATTATTACAATTACGTAATCATTGACGTCATGGTGACGTTCTACATGGTGGTGGACGTTTGTGATGGGGCCCATGCCTGTACCTAGTTTTATGAAAATCAAGCATGGTTCAATAGCTAATATTGCTTCATAAGTACAAACAAATACAAAAAATGTGATTTTTGAATTGGCTGAACTTTGACCTTCGATTGACCCAGGAAGGAAGGGTCAGATGAAAATGCCTACACTAAGAACATTGAAGCTCATGATCTGATCTAAATGTTTGCCAAATATGAAAACCCTGGGTCATGTGGTTTGGGCAAGGGAATCATTTTAAAAAGTGCATATTTCGGCAATTTTCTGCTTTTTAGGCATTTTTAAAGTGTTATAATGACGTAACGGATGACGTCACAATATAGCCATTCTTGGGTGCACACCTCTTATACTATGTCTTTGATGTGACCAAGTTTGGTTAAGATCAATGTTTGGGAACAACCTGAAAAAGCGCCGACAACGCCTATGCGCTTTGTCTATGGGAAAAAAATCAGAAGAAAACGGAAAAAAAAAAAAAAAAAAAATCAGAACGAAAACAAAGGCTTTTTCGCTGCAAACGAAAAAGCCAAAAAAGACAAAGAAATCGTACGAGAGTAATAGGTGATCGGGCTGTTGGCCCGATCACCTAATAATAGTTTAAACTACTCTGAATGCCGCAATGGGGAGACATTTCGGCAAGACTCTCACCGGAGACCACCGAAATTTCGGCAAGAGTGACTCAAAATGACACCTTATTTTTTTACCCAAAGCTTCCGGAGATGGTCGCAGACCGAAGAGAAACAACTCCAGTCCCGATAAAAATGGTTTTTGACCTAAACAAATTAATTTTAAACTCAAAAATATTAGGGCGACACCAAAATGTCGCCCTATTGAGCAGGTCGCCCTAATATACCTTTTTTACACACGATTTGTCGCCCTATTCTAGCATTGATAGTAATTAGTTCTTATATAGGAAAAGTTGACTGCGGAAGAAATACGGATAGTTTACGGAGAGTTACGTATATTACGGATGCATTGCGGATTTTTAACGGATTTTTAACGGATTTTTAGCGGATCCTGGCGGATGCTGCGGATTAATTACAGATCCATCACGGATAGATACGGATTCTGCGGATTTTTTACGGACAAAAATCCGCAGCGTCCGCAAGATCCGTATATGACCGTGTGACTGTAGCATAACATAAGCCACCATGTCTTGGATGTCTTGGTGTGCACATGTTCCGATGAGCACATGTGGTGATACACATCACGTCTACGGTCTTGTGCAGAACACTACATATTTCACATAAGGAGTGTTACCATAAAAGCATAAGCAGACATCGGAACGACTGAGGATGCACGGTGGGCTTCTAAGACCGTTTCATAGGGGAATTAGCTTAGCTCCAATACAACGTATTTGGCAAAAAAGGAAGAAAAATGCAGCTTTAGCCGTTGTTTGCTGACATAAAGTCGCCTTTGCGATGCATTTGGGATACCAAAGTAATTACGCCACTCTATTGTTAGGCAATGGTATACGCTAAATATCACTGAACCGTTTACCTGTGCTTTTGATGTGTTTTATCTGACAGCCATGTTTGGAGCCAATTACCGCGGCAACACCTCACACTTCGGCACTCCATAATGTAATCCGCGGCTTTTGACGGTGACAAATATTGCAATTGTCAATTTTGAATTTGATTACACGTGCACTAAACAGAATCTGGTAAATTCATCAAAGCGATGTCTCTACGGAACCTATAGCGGAGACAGAATCTTTCCTTTGACTGGTTGCGTTAAAAAAATACATAGTCTCACCTGGTACCGACATTCTCTTGAGTGCAATCGCCACAGAAGCTGAACTAAGAACGTCTTTCTTTGGCCAGTGTACTCTGCAGAATGATTTCAACCACCCCAGTGCCAGGTAACTTTGCCTAAGTCCGCATAAAACGAGCGGAGATTAAACCGCGGATGAAACACAAAACAGCCGTTTGCTCATAGCGCTAGCCGTTCAAAACAAATTTGCTTTTTGCAGACGGCTGTTGTGTGTACTGCTAATAATTGACCTTTGACCTTTTCTTAAGGGGATTTGGTACAGGATTTGACACTTAAGAAAGGTCATTCATTACTCAGGAAACCCTAGAGAATTTATTACCGTTGGTTTGGTTGATGTACTCGATATGATAATTAAACCGCTAATTACTGCTAATTAAGGGCTTTCTTAAGCATACTAAGTACAGGATTTGCAACTTAAGAAATGCCGATCATTAATTAGGGTTCACCAGAGGATAGTTTGGTGAAGTTTTGATCTATGTACTCGAAAATGTTAATAAAAGTGATTTTGGGGTCAAAAGGGGGCCTCCCCCTCCCTTAGGTACAGGATCTGCAACTTAAGAAATGCCATTCGGAGGTCACACTTGCCCCACCTATTGATTCCACGCCTCAGACCTTTTGTACTCGTGATGATGAACAAATCGGTCTGGGCTCCCAGACTATACTGCGAAAGCACTGATCTTATTCAAAGTAAAACATACAATAAACGGGAAAGATTACCATGCACGGATGGGACAACTCTCACAAATTGTCAGTTTTCCCACCTAATTGTGTTTTTATCATCAAACATTTTTTTCCTCAGTTAAAGGAGCGTGACCAGGGTTTCTGGAAAATAATTTTCGATGTAACTTACCAATATTATCAAGTAACTCCCAGACACACCTCCCATGTCCAAAAAACCCGAAAACATTCGCGATTTCCAGTAAAAAATTGAACAAAACTATCGAGTCGGCTTTCAGCGGATAAACTTTGCATGAAGCCCGCCCTCTACAGTCTGAATACGCTCAGTATCAGGCTGAAGTCTTGATCATGCATATGTATGTTCACTTTCGTAGTACTTTTAGTCTTGATATTTAATTTGTTTACATTAAGTAATTTATTTAACAAAATGTGTAACGTATAAATTGTACTTTTGTGCTTAAAAATATTTTCTTGATCAGCTAAGCAACACAAAATGAAGAAAAAATAATTATATGTACGCGTTTATGTAGATAACACACGCACGCGGATATCAAACATGGCGCCCACGACTGCGCGACGTTGTCATGGTTGTTGCGTTAGCCTACGTGCTTAAAAATGTTGATATTTTCTCACCCACAAAATAAATGACACTTATAAATCTTACATTTATAAAAAAGTTTATAGAAATAAATTATTTATTTCAATAAAAGTGATAAACTGAACTGAAAATGTGTACGTTATTTTTATCAATAAGATAAATTCTTATTCAGATGATTGAGGGCGCTAGTCATGTAAATCGAAATCGCATTATGGACGAAACCGGGCCGTTGATACTGGAAAATTAGTTTACAAATAATCGGTGGATTTTCGACGATATCCTCAGAAATATGCGGCCTAGAAGCGCTGGAGTTTCAGTTTCGTAATCAGAAAAATATAACGGATGTTACGATATAAAAATCTCATGACCCATAAGGTAAGTCCCGGGGAGTTATGGGTAAAAAAAAGTGATCTGGTCACACTCCTTTAATATATCATATTGTAACCGAGCAGAAGACAATAAAGAGAGAATGGACAAACTGTTTCCCTGCAGGGTTGACAACGGTGGTGTTACTTCATTGATAACGATCATAAATGTACACGTTCTTTTTACGGTAATCTAACGGCAACGAGGAAATAATGCCGTACTCGGACGTCACTATTTTTTCCCTTAAAATGACTTACCGGTATGCATTAATACTGTGCTCATCTAATAATTAAAAGAAAAAAACAAAATTACGAGGGGTATACAAAATATGCGGATTTAACGAGGAAAAAACTAAGTTGTCCCAAAGGTTTGGTGCATGAGGGCTTATGTGACGTCCGACCCTTTCCACACTTTCAATTATGAACATTATCCAGTAAAGCTACAGTTAGGCCATGAGCCAAAATCTGTAAGAGGCCTAGAAATCGAGTTTCGTTTTTACTTTTTAGGGGCAACTTTATTTTTCGGATATAAGTAGTTTGGGACATGCTGAATAATATTTCACTGGTTCACATTTGAACTATCTGCTCGTAAATTAGAAATAAAGGTCAGAAGAATCGGCGATTTTGGTCGCTTTCTTGTACGGTTTTTCTCAACCTCGATCTATCTATCCATTGCAAAATGCAGTATCGTCCCGGTAATCTGGACACGAGTTAGGATTACAATAGACTGGTTCCCACTCCACCCTAGCTGGCCGTGCCAAAAGTGCGTTATTTCCTAATTCGCCCTGCTCAAACGGCAATAAAATATTTTCTATTGTGTGCCCCCTTCCCATTTCCAACCCTGCGCAACCTGTGGAGAGAAACAACAAATTATACACACTGTTTGGGGAGCACCGTACTCCGACGACAAGCAACGCTCAATACACAATGCTCCCCACCTCAAGGTCAAAGAACGGGAACATGAGTCCGTAGAACCATTGATTTTATTGCTGAATAATTAATCTTTGTATCTGAAATTAATGGCAAGTGTTAACTTAAATAATGGTTAAGCAGTTGTGAAGTCCCTTGGACATTATGCATACCGTACGAGGTACCACTAAAACGTTTCCTAGTTGGTGTAAAATTCTATACTGCAAGTTCCAGTAAATACTTGATCATATTTGTGCGTCGTTATGGACACAAGACTCTATCAATACCTCTTCACTCGCCGTTTGAAATATATGTATATTTAAAATAATACATAATGCAAGGGTAGAAAAAAACCATACTTTCTCTGGATCATTCCATGAATGTCAATATATAACAATATTTCAAGTAAAACCATACCTTCACACATTCGCTTTCTGTGAAACTATCCCCGCTATATTGAGGATCTATGCTAATCGTTTAAATGCACAGTTTTAATGATAGTATGCAGAATTACAACTTTCAAAGATATCTGCCATGCGAGCATATACATGCAAGACAACACCAATGGGTGTCAAGCCGAATTTATATGTGAACATGGTGAATATAGTCCTATATATTATATCTGTCATGCGATCATGTAATATGACTTCGGGCTCGTCGCTCTCCAATACCTGCCATAAGGGCAAAACAGCGTATATACCATGCGTCTTTGTAACTATCCAGCTCCAACTCAAATATCTGTCATCTTGGAGAACCCATCACTCATGTTGTCGACCATGCGTCTTGGGTTTATAACTTTCAACAGTTTTGTAATTGTAATCCTTTAAGCTATTCGCGATGATAATTTGAAATCTGAGCCAAATATTTTATCGCAAACAATTCGCATTTATATGCAAGAGCACTCAGAATACGACCCTCAAACTTACGCGTATTCCTGCGACCATGTGAGACAACACCATACGGATCACTCACGTAATTATAACGAATGTCACGAGACCATATCATGCGAATTGATAACTATCAGAAAATACAAAAGATTCATCTTGTTACCGCCTGCATAGAATACCACTCGGATTTATTAGTGTAATAATTTAAAACATCCATCTTGCGACCATGCGGATATGTAAGTATATGATTTCAAAACATTAAACTTGTAACCGCCTGATATAACACCACGCGGATTTATAACTATCAGAATTCAATACATAGATCTCGTAACCACCTGATAGAACACCACGCGGATTTATAACTATCAGAATTCAAAACATTCATCTTGCAACTAGTAATAGAATACCATGCGGATTTGTAAGTGTAAGAAATTTGAAACATTCATCTTGTACCAATTTGATAGAACACCATGCGGATTTATAACTATCAAAATTCAAATCATTCATCTTTTAACCACTTGATAGAACACCATGCGGATTTGTAACTATCAGAATTCAAATCATTCATCTTGTAATCACCTGGTAGAATTCGAACACCATGTGGATTTTAAGTGCACGAATTCAAAACATTCATCTTGTACCACTTGATAGAACACCATGCGGATTTATAACTATCAAAATTCAAAATTTTCATCTTTTAATCACCTGGTATAGAATTCGAACACCATGTGGATTTTAAGTGCACGAATTCAAAACATTCATCTTGTACTACTTGATAGAACACCATGCGGATTTATAACTATCAAAATTCAAATTCTTAATCTTTTAACCACTTGATAGAACACCATGCGGATTTGTAACTATCAGAATTCAAATCATTCATCTTGTAATCACTTGGTAGAATTCGAACACCATGTGGATTTTAAGTGCACGAATTCAAAACATTCATCTTTTAACCACCTGACAGAACACCATGCGGATTTTAACTATCAGAACTGAAATTATCTGCCATGAGAACATGTGAGAACATCAGGCGAATCTCATTCAATGTTTATCATGTCAATCGTATGAGGTAACATACGGGTGACAGTGACACTGTGAAAAAAAAAAACATATCAAGAATCATTATTTTAATCTGGATAGGTCTATCATGTGAACCCCATGAGATAGAGGACAAGCAGGTTTGTAATCAATTTCAACATTCTGCCATGTGAACATTGTGAGAGAACGCAATCTCATTGAACAATGTTGAAGCATATCATGTATATTACAATACATGTTTTATATCCAAATTTCAAAGTATCAATACATGTTACATAATTCGTATGATAGAACATGTGCCTTGCGTATATATATGAAGAAAACCATACATAATACATGTACTCATTCATTCATTGCCAAATGAGAGAACATGCGAATTTGTAATATCGAATTCAAACCGCCCGTCGTGTGAACATGTCAAGAACACAATGAATCACTTAGTCAATGCATGTCATATGAATCGAATAAGAACATGTGGGTTGTAATCAATTTCAAAACATCTGTGATGCGAGCAGGTGAAAGAACACCATGTGGGTTGGGCTATAGAGTACAGTAAAGTGAGACTATGCATTAAGTTTACTGTAGGCCTCAATGACTTGCAACGTATGAGACCGTACATTGGTGTGGTTTAAGAGCTCTGAATCTTGTGAAATGAAGAAATATGCCCTTATATGGCAAATAATTGCTGTACATGTACATGTACCTGTATGTGGTTCACTAAGCTTTCAATCTACAGAAAAGGACCGACTTCTGTTGTGATAGAAGTCCCAAGTAGATTTTCTGTTCAGTTCACCAGCTTATCTGAACCAACACAAATTGTTTATACATGTCGCATGTGACCATATGAAAGAACATGCAGTTTTCTCACTTTCAAACTCGAACATGTCATGTGAACATGTGAACATGCGAGAGCTGTCATACGGACCATTCTCGTCCAATACATGTCATGTGGGCATTTGGGGTTACACTGAATTTGCAACCCCTATAGATCCATACTGGAATGGAAATATGCTAATTACATGTATATAAAGAACTACATGTACATGTATGATAAGGCGTCATTGCCGTGCTGCAGATCAAATCCTGCAGTATTAAACAACTGTGAATCATGTGTGAATACAATTACCTTGTCTAGAACAGGAAAGTTTGGAAATAGAATGAATTGGAAGATTAACATTTCATTGGCAACATGTCAATAGAATACTGAAACATGCGAATCTTCCTCTCTACCTAAACATACTACTTCTACCTTCTCACAATAAACTATTTAGCAGCTATAACGTCAAGCATTGGTGTTTGTCAATTGTCAGAACATTTCAGTATCGATAAAACACCTTTACACGAAGGCCAGTGATATGTTTCAATGGCAAGGGATACCCCTTCTCTATGCTGGTGTTAGTTTCCTGCAACTCTTCAACATATGATTCCAGTCCTGGTGAAACCTCATGTTTTGACTCTTCATCCTCCATGTTACACATCCGCGTTCCTTGCATCAGGAATGGATGGTACGAAAACCTGTGGAAATATTAAAATAGTATGTAGGATTAAGATGACAGTCAGTGCCGTTGTACATAAAAACAGAGTACTTAAAGGAACACGTTGCCTTCAGATTTCACGAAATCTCACGTTTGAGGGTGTTCCTTATACTTATTAAGAGTTGTTCTTGCAATAAAACACATTTAATGTGTTATAATTAGTGAATGGTAATTTAAAAAAACAAACACTGACCTCTGACCCCCACTACATGTCCCGCGAAATGTATACGTATTTCAAGCCGTCAATACGATCGTCCGGGTAGTGGGCAAAATGCAGCGACGAACAGGAGTTAGGCTGGCGCCGTAGCCAGTGGTCAGGTAAACCTATCAGATGAACGCAAGGTACCATACCATTCTCCGCCTCCCGAGACATGTGTGAAATGTAAACACACGGCTCTACACACACACACACACCAACTGGCTGTCAAAAAATGGATCGTCAAGAGAACACAGCAGACGCGTCAAAAAAGAAAAAACGAAAACCGCGCCAATCAGGGTAAGAATATTGTCATGGGACAAACCGATAGAAAGGACTTGGATGATTTATACCCAATGGTTATTGTAGACACGAATTTAAAAAACAGGCACATCACACGCAACGGAGGAAGGAAAAATAATTTCTTAATTTGTTAATGAAATAATTGTTCAGAAGTATTTCAACAGCTGCGACTGGAAATAAGACTAATATAATTTCTCCGCCATTTATGGGAGTCAAGATTTTGACTCCCATAAATGGCGGAGCGTGCTGCTTCGATAAATTACGCAAAATTGAAGCATTTCTAAGGCACCTTTGTGTGGATCATTATATTCTACTTTTTAAACATCTTTCAAATCGTGCTCATTATACTTCAAACGCTTGTAATAGCCCCAAAACGCCCAATAAAGCGCAACCCGAAGGCAACGTGTTCCTTTAATTATATTGCTAAATTGTTACTATGGAGTTCAATGTATGTTTTAAATCTGGACAATGATGTGCTCGACCAGCCAAATTCATACTCAAAAGAACTGAACTGGGGCAAATTTGAATTTCTTTCGGGGTAAATCCATTTAGAAATATGCGAATGTGTTTTCTAAGAAAATGTTTCACACTGCCAATTAGTGTTCCTCCATCAACTCTGCACCCACCGGCAAGTTTGATTAGTTATTTTAAAGAATAACTTTCATGGTCATTTTCCAAATTCTTACCACTACAGCTTATCTCGGCCCTTTAATTCTTTGTCGCCATAATCGCGAACTAATTGTGACCAAAACATGTAGTGCACCATTAACCATGTCTAAAAGCTGAATTACTGGAATGTTGAAATCCCCTATTATATTACTTTTAGAAGGCTAAAAGTGTTGTTTTGGACGTTTTATATTGGGACGTTATCATTTTATATATACACTTTTAGCCCCTTAACATTTTAACCACCTTCGATCGTGTGGACCGTTCTTACACGCCCTCAAGAGGCCAGATACACATGTGTAATATCGTACCGTAAATTCCAAATCAGACATTTAAAAACTCACCATCGGGGTCCTTGTAATCTCAAGACTTCTGTACCCTTGTCGTTCACTGTCCATGATGACTCAAACATCAAAAAAGGATAACAGGGAGCAAAATCTGGAGTAAAATCGAAAATTTTCAGGCAGCGCGGTACACAGACTTCATGCTGAGACGCGTCAAAAAGAAAGTAGTCCCACCAACGCGGATGGATTTTGTTTAGCCTAGACTGGACCCCTGTCCACATACTAACTTCCCCACGCGTTGTATATGAGCGAGAGCAGCGTAGCGCACATAGACAGGGGGCAGATCTAGGCTAAACAAAATCCATCCGCGTTGGTGGGACTACTTTCCTTTTGACGCGATCACGTGGGTAGCGAAGTCAGCATGCATGACGTGTCAAGTCTCCCGTCTGTCCAAATTTGTCGATTTTACTCCAGATTTTGATCCCTGTTATCCTTTTTTGATGTTTGAGTCATCATGGACAGTGAACGACAAGGGTACAGAAGTCTTGAGATTACAAGGACCCCGATGGTGAGTTTTTAAATGTCTGATTTGGAATTTACGGTACGATATTACACATGTGTATCTGGCCTCTTGAGGGCGTGTAAGAACGGTCCACACGATCGAAGGTGGTTAAAATGTTAAGGGGCTAAAAGTGTATATAGAAAATGATAACGTCCCAATATAAAACGTCCAAAACAACACTTTTAGCCTTCTAAAAGTAATATTATATATACATGTATCAGCTTAATTCTTCTCTGCAATGTGTATTGCCGATTTATTAAGAAATTCAAACATATTCGTCCAAGACGTAAACAATTTTATACTGGATATTTAGTTCCATTTTACCGTAATTGAATCTGCACAAAATGTCTTTTATCTAATCTGTTTCTTTGTTCTGCGTACTTAACTCAGTGTGCATGTAGCCTAGCACTTCTCCGCTCGCTTCTCTTGTCCCACGCAGCTTACGCGGTACATATGTTCCGTGAAAACGGCAAAAATTAAGTAGTTGACCATGGCTTTATCCAGTTGCCGGATCAACTAGCCCCATCAAAGTTGCTGTTGCTGTACGTTGAACAGTCCCTTGCGAATCTTCTTTCGGGATATCAAGTGAACTTAACATTTCATTCAGACATTTCCGCGGAAGAAAAAATTGGGGTGTCCGATGCGTGTAGTCGAAAACAGTCAAGTGACCTTCCCGCCTTCCTTAAACTACCTCAACACCTCTGCATACCTATGCAAATAGGAACTCTGACATACAATAGAAAATTCAATTCGTCATTCGATTGACAATTAAAAGGGGATTAAGCCTATAATCCACTCGGTTGGCAGACATTTCGAGACTGTAACCATAATGAGAAGTTGATTAATGCCATTCATCGGGAATTAGTTGAGAAGAATAACGAATTCGCTCAGGAAATCGAACTGTGGTAGCTTTAAGCACTCACCCGGAGGCTGTGCTCGCGCTCGCGCTGCCTATCGTTTTGCAGTCTATTATATTCTGCCCGCGGTTTGGTGATTGTTGGAGCTACATGTATACCAAAATAACACTGTTCCAGATGTCATGTTTAATGTATTTGACAGTTTGTGATCTCATTTTGTACCACGTAAAGTTCAATAAAATAATTTTAAGCATATAGGCCTAAGACTAGACAAGAAAAAGGGTGTTCGCAACATGAAAACGTGTAGCTACTGTCCTTTTTAGTGTATACACATTAAAGTGTCATTAGAGTGCTTGAATGACGAAACCTTTATGCTCTTATTATGGTTAAAAATGTTGAATTCGGACTAATTCACACAAAAACAGATTTTGGCCTTGAGACGCAATACACGCCCCCATACACGCAAAATAATTTTGTAATGTTTCATTAAGTTATAGACTTGCACGTTCGTCAGCATTGCGCTCGCGCCAAATTCGTGCCACGAATTACGCAGCTCCATAGAAAAGGTATGGAACTGCGTATTTCGTGGGATGAACTTGGCGCGCGCGCATTACTGACGAGCCTGCTTTGCCTTTAAAAAAGAATTACACCGTGGATTGTTTTCACTATGTTAAAGTGTTTGTATTTATAAACACGTACACGTGCACCTATACTTGTAAACAACGTACACTGAGGACTACGTGTACAACACCGAGGACGTAGTTTGCGACCGCGTGCTTATATAGCCAACCTCAGTACAACGAATTGCGTAATAGCCCCAAATACAATTGCCACACCATAATAAGGCCTAAATGCCTCTGCTTAAAATGATTTCTTGCCAAAACTTAGATAAATAAGAATACCAAAGTCGTCCCCTGAATACAAACTGGGGAAAAAACACCCTTTTTGCCCTGATTTTATTTCAAATGTGATTGTCCATAGGATGGTTATTTAAAATGCGTCATTTTGATGAACCTGACATAATTGTTTGACAGAGGGTTGGTAAAGTGGAGAACGGTTGTCTCGGTCGACCGAGAAGGAGGAGAAACCAATTTAATCAAAAATAAGCCCGGGCAGACGCCATAAAACGGAATAAAAATGAAATATTTGATATTTTGTCAATTTGAAAGCTGGGAAGAGTTTATTATTCTGGCCATATTGACAAAGCGATCCGTCGTCATTGTCTTATCCAACGGTTTACCGCCGAACTGAAATAGTATAAATATAATATATATCTTATTAGTTTCTGGGGGTCAACCGTTGCAGTCTCGTCGAATGGGGGCGCTTTTAAATACAATAATCACATGTATTTGCCAAACAAAACATACTACAGGCCTGGAATACAAACAAATAAATAAATAACTATTTTTCTTTTAAATTGCAGTAATGAAATGAGGAAATAAATACGAAATGAAACGCAAGAGAAACGAAATATGTTTAACTGTCTGGACGGTCGACCCTTGTCGAAAGACCAGTGAACATATATACCTTTCGACCCTTGGCAGAATGCCAAGCAATTAACATTGTAAGTACATGTGTTCTACACCTGTTGATGAATACAGGGAACCGGGGGCGCGTTCAATAGCGCAATACGTATGCAT